>CM061245.1:88291563-89541563 GCA_030848705.1 Heracleum sosnowskyi
GGTTCTGATGATGATAATTCTGATGATGATAGTGATGATGATAATGAGAATCGAAAAGAGAAGGAACAGCTTGCTACAGCACTCAAAATTAGTCTTGGAACTAATTTTGGTTCATCAAGTACATATATGGCTAGCAATGCTTTCACTGGGAAAGATCAGCGACAAGATTTTTCTACTCCTTCCTTTGATCCTGCAGAGGCATTTAGACAGCATGAATGGAACAATTCATGGCATCAATCTGATGAATCTATCATTTTTTCTTCTGCTATTGAACATGCCTATAATGCAGTGAAGTCTATAGAGAATCAAGACTTGAAGAATCATCTGAAGGCTACTACTCTGTTATCCAAAAGCCTGAAAAGTGAGATTGATTCTATCAAGGGTTCAACTGAAAAAGTGAGGACTGATATCTTTAATAATTTTACAAAGGTGCCTACTACTTTACAACTAAGGGTAGTGGAATCCCAAGTGAAATCTGTTGTTTCAGAACAAACCTCAATCAATCAAAGAATTGATTCTCTGGATACTACGGTAACTGAAATTCAAGCCTCTCTTTCCTTAATTTTGCAATTATTGTCAAATCCTGATGTCAAAAAGGGGGAGAAGGTTATTCAGACAAAATGTACACCTGATCTAGTATTAAGAAATAATGATGATGATACTGGAAATGATGGTGGTGACAAAGTGATACAAGGAGAAACCTCTGATGCTGTTGTTATGAAGTCTACAATTCAAACTTCTCAAAGTCAAACAACGCAGTCAACTCATGTTTCTGATTCTGGAGTTAAGACAGTAAGAACATTGGTGCAATCTCAGATCCTGACGGAAGATCAAATCCTGACACCTGGTCATGGACACATTCTTGCTACAATTCCTGAAGGTGATGAAGATGTAATTATTGATAATCCTGAAGATGCATCAAACTTATTCCAGAAGTTTTCTACAAAAGACGGTAGAATTGTTACTCTTTATCACACTGATAAAAGAGTTCAACAATTATTTGCCAGAAAAGCACTCTCTACAGCAAGTGAAGAATATCCAGATCTCTCACATAAAGAATTCTTGAGACTACAAAGAGAGACAATGGAAAGCTATACTGCTCCTGCTAGAGGTAGAGGAAGCAGAGGTAGGAGAGGTGCTAGAAGAAATAGAAGAGGTTCTTCAACTCAAACAGTACCTAGACAGACAAGGTCTAGAGGGTTAAGAATTGAAGAAATTCCTGAACCTATTCAAACTCTAGTAGTTCCTGACAGATCTACTTTTGGTGATGATGGAAATATTGAAGAAGAACCTGAATTGAGAAGAAAATCAAGAAAGTCAAATCCCTGCAATACAAATCAAATTGAAGAATCTAATCCTGATGTTGTTCCTGATGATATTCAAGATCCTGATGATTCTGAAATTCTGCAAGAGGTTGATTTGATAATCTTATCTACTGTTGTTGATTGTCACAACAAAGAAGTAGATGAAGAAGAAGAAGCCAGAAGAAGAGAAATTACAAGATCAACAAATAGAGATTTCAATCTCTATGTACAAAGGCTTAAACTCTCAAACAGAAGAGTGTGGAGGAACTCAAGAAGACAAGAATCTTTACTGGAAAGAAGCTATGTTTTTGAAAAGGAAAAGGATAAGAAGTGGAAACATATTAGCACATTAAGTTGTGATACACCTATCAATTTTCAGTCTGGCGGAATTATTACAAGCGCTTCAAGTGTTGTTGATTTATCTGAGATGGTTAGATCAAAAGCACTCTGGTTAAAGATGTTTTCAAATCTGAAGCAATTGTCAAGTAATTCAAGAGGAGGTATTGGACACAGAGATGGTGAATATCTGAATATGTCATATGTTGATCCTTACTCCTTGACAGAAATTGGAGGTACTTTAACTTCTGAAAACCTGAACAATTTATTAGCTGTTGATATAGTTACAGATTGTCATGATGGTTTTGAAAAGAAAGAAAAGCTTCTGTACTTCATGAAAGATGGTAGTGTGAAGATTCTATCTATTCAAGATCTGCTGATGAAAACTACACAGGAACTGAAATATGTTCACTATCTGTTAAGATGGAAGAACCAAGTGTACAAAGTATAGGCTGACATGATTTTGTCAACTATAAGAAGAAGACTGGATGGAAACAGTAATTTCGATGGTAATTATATTCCCATGTACTTAAATCAAAGAGGTCAGGATGTGGAAATGCGAAGAGGTACTGCTGTTAAAGAAATAACTTTTGGTATGACCCAACTTACTCTCAATCCTGATGGGAAGGAAATTGCTTATCTTTTGCTTGAAGAGCACAGTCTACAGAAAAGCTCCATACAGAATCTCAGAGCAGCTATCTACCAGATTAATGAGGAAGATGAAGAACTCAAAAATCTTAAGGAAAGACTGATTCAAATTCTTGAAGAAAAAGAAGAAAGTTTATTATCCAACTTCTTGAAGATGAATCTGTTCTATCACAAAGCTTAAACAGATAAGTTGTTTCTGAAGATACTCGTACATTTTGATACATGTTTTTGACATCATTGAATATTTGGAATCTATACTTTATTTCACAAAGTATGAGATTGGGGGAGATTGTTAGATCAGAATTCAATGATCGTCAGAAGCTAGACTTAACTGATCAGGATTGCTGACGTCATTAGTATTGCATGGTCATCAGTATTTGATCAAGCGTCAGTATCTTATTGATCATCAGGATTCCTACTCAGACTATGATCAGGATTGATCATCAGAACTTGAAGCTGATCAGGATTCCTACTTCGAGTTATATTTGGAGTCTAGATAAACATGGAAGTTTATTCTATTTGTTCCTGGTTTGTAGAATGCAGATATCGATTAAGGATAGGTTTCTATCTTTGTTATTGATTAGGACTTATCTTGTTATTGATAGAGAAGCTGTGTGCACTATATAAACACAGTCTTGGTTTCGATTTATGTATTCATTCGAGAGAGAACATAATCGAAGAGAAGCTCTTAAGAACAGAATTTCTTGAGAGAGTTTTTGTAAACTAGCAGCTCTCAAGAACATCAGAATTTCTTGAGAGAGTTTGTAACAGTTTTATATCAGATTTAATAAAGCTGTTATCTTTCTTTTCATATTTGTGATATATACATTAAGAAGTCGATTATCTTACTCTATTGTATTCAACCCCCCTTCTACAATAGATTATTACTGGGCAACATGGTAGCAGCACTCGCCCCGGCCGCCTCAGCCGCTTCAGCCGCCTTAGCCGCTAAGGCTGCCTGCTCCGCCTCAAACTTAGCCCTTTTCCGCTCAATGATGGCTTGGCGAGAAGACACTGTAAGAGGAATAGAAAAGGGTTAAACATTAAAATCGAAAGTATCAGCAGGCCGACAGGAAACACAATAATAGAAGAAAACAAAAATTAAATGCAAGGGGTAAAGTATGTTACCATTACCCCAAAGGGCGAAAAGCCATTGCTTATCCCGAAGATCCTCTAAAGGGATTCGGCCCATATCAAAATTACATAGACGTTGGTAATCGTCCAGCTCTGCCCTCGATAGTGCGGGTTTAACCACCTGAACAGTGGGATCAACCACACGCCATTGAGACAAAGTGGCTATCTTCGGGCCCGAGATGTAACACCACTTATCGTGGCTGCCTTTGTTGTTGGAATTGGTTTCCACCCACTCAACTCTGTTATTACGACGGGCGATGGAGTAATAACCCTTACTCTTACCATTCTTTCAAAAGTCATGGTGGTGCCAAAACAGTGCGGGGTTCGGATCGACGTTGGCCGCAAGGCATCGGCATTGAAAGCCGTTCATATGTAGGAGCCCGTTCGGGTCCATTTGGCCTAAAGCTATACCCATCTGGGCGAACAGTTGCTTCACCAGCGGGAGCATCGGGACCCGAAAACCGCATTTTAAAGCGGCCTCAGAGATCCCGGTAGCAACATTCCCGTATCCCTTCGGGACGGGAGGGTTGAACCATATCCGGTCAGCAGCTCTCGGCAAATACGTATGCCAGGCACCGGTCGGGATATCAAACTCTTTCGGTATCTTAGCCACCCTGTCCTCAGACAACCGAGTAGGGTGATTCGCCGTAGGGAATTCATCAATATCATGAAAGGGGTATCTTTCCGTGGATATGGATCTGGGAGACTGTCCCGATGTAGAAGCCGACCGATCCATAATTCCTGCATTAATATGAAGAAATTAGCCTTGTACTCGGACATGAACAAGAAAGAGAAGAAAAGAAAAGTGGTCGCCGAGTACAGGGGGCTTGGATCGGTCGGGGAATTACTAGCTTCTAAGCCAATGGAAAAAGAGAAATCTCTAAAGGAACTACGCAGCCCGAAGACTGCTCTAAGGGTTGACCCGTCCCGAAGGTTGTTCTAAGGACGAATTCATTCCGAAGACCGTTCTAGGGACAAATTGGCCTCGGAAATTGTTCTTAGGATGAATTTATCTACTGGTCTGACTACCGACCTAATTATGGCTACATTTTCGACAGCAAGTATAACCCAAAGCAAAAATACTATTATGCCTAAATTATAGTGGACATATTCGGAAAAGCTCAACATGAAATGGGAAATTGCGCAGTGGAATACAGAAAACTTACTGGTGATAGGAATTTGAGGAGGATTCGAACTTGTCAAGTGAAATCGTCGATATCTGCAAACAGAAGTGCTGGAGAGAAACCGGTAAAATAAGGTTGCTTTTGAATGTATCAGTGACGATGTTTGGGGGGAATTTCTTTTATTTATACGGAAGAATGTGACGTTTGGACAGTAAAGCGCGTACGTTTAATCTTGATCGTACGATCAAAGCCGTTTGGGATTCAACGGTGATGATCCAACACTAATCTCAAGAAATTACGGCTGTCATTATTAATTACGGCACGATTCTCTAGGTGACGTGTCACAACGGATAAGCACGAAACTGTTGGAATCCATCCCGAAGAGAGGTGGAAAGCTAGGACTCCGAACGCATTAACAAATCCGACCGAAGTCCAGGGACATGTTGGTGGCCCAACTGGGATTGGGCCGAATAGTGATTGGGCCGAGTACTAATTGGGCCGAATGGTCACAGCCCATTCCTTCGGATCGGTCCGTTGGATCTGACCGTTGCTTGACCGAGTCACCCGACTATTCAGGCGTAAGAACAGGACCACGTATGTGGCGGTTGCTCCCGAACAATCCGGGCGAGCCGGTACCAGAGTGCCTATAAAGGCACATGACAGGTTTCATGTTCAGGTTAATACTCATTTTACGCTCACAAATACTTACACGTTCATTTAAACCTAATTGGAACCTTTAACTTATTCTCACACCGGAGGTGAATCGGGGGCCCAATCCCTCGCATTCTTCTCTTTTGACAGGTCGACCCGAAGAGCTTTCTGGAGTACAACCCGACAGAAAACTGGTTCCAACAGTGGTAAATCCAAAATTTTGGTTTTTTCTATGAATCTGACGCAAGAAATATACAAGTCCATGTCACAGAAATCAATTCTTCATTCTGCTACCATTTCATCCCATGGAATAAAACACTTTTTAATACCTCTTTAATTTTCAGATCTCGTTGCTCCTATATACTTTTCCTTTCTATCTTCTGGGTCAACACTCAACACTATCATGTTCTCCTGTCTTGGCCTAGTACCCAAAAAATTGGAAATGAAAGTTTTACATAAGAAAAAATGAGTACAATTAATAACACAAGATGGATGTACAACGATAACTGAACACAAAACTCCACGATAAGATCCATTGATCTACACCATCTGTTGATTAAGCACCTGTAAAATCCACTAGAAAAAAAATGACAGGAAAACAATTGAAGTTAGACACAATTCCGTAGAATGAGAGTTGCATTAATCATCAACCATCAACTAAAAATTGCAAATAAACCACAAAATAGTCTATATGTATGTTATAGCTCGAATCAGTAAAGCTGGCCTGACTTGTGGTCCAATCAGGTTTCAAATGAATATTTAGAACTATGATGCTCAAAAAAGATCAAATGTAATTCCACAGATATTATCACTACTGCAAGAAACTGAGACGACCCCTTGCTGTCAGGCCATTGATGGGGCTTAAAAAATTGTTGATCTACTTCAGAGGCAAGTAATAAGGATCAAGAGTTCAGATGAGAATTAGCAAGAAAAATGTAAAATATCCTTGTCGCTAATTTAAAAAAAAAATAGAAGAATGATTTACTTAAACTGTTTCAAGTTGCATATTCTACACTGGAACCAATTAATTTGTGAGACATAAACCCAGTTCTTTTTTATTTCATAGATATTTTCCTTTCTGAATACCCAGTGAAAACTCAGTAGTTGTGACTTTTGGCAGTTTGCACCTAAAAGTGGTCTCTTCAATGTGCTTCCTCAGCTCTGGAAATACGGAAAGCATGATGTTGATCTCTGGCTTGGAAATATGAAAACATCTGGCAACATTAATCTGCAGTTATGGCTCCCATTCTCTTCAACTTTCAGCAGCCCGGAGAACTTGTGTGCTAATCTTGCCTTCGCCTCGTGGCTACTGTTCCTTGCCTGTGAGGCTGCGGCTTAAGAAAACCTGGAGTCATCATCTTTCACAGTACATTCAAAGTTCTGCTGCTTTTCTGGAAGCAAATTCTTTCGGTCTTCACTTCTGGAAGTTAACACTCTTGTTGGCAGATGAAGCTTCAGACCTAAGCCATTACTAAATTACACTACACCAAAAACGGCCTTTTCCTACCACGAAAATGGTAGGTTTTGGGGGTAAATTGGTAGGAATTGGTGTCAATTCCTACCATTCGACATGGTAGGAATTGCTCAGGTCGGAATTGGTGATGGTAGGAATTGGTGGTCTGTTTCTTAAACGGCCCCACATGCCAAATGGCTGCCCATGTGGCGAGCCACATCAACAGCCACATCGACGGCCACATGGCGGTGGACCCCGACACGTCACTTCCCACGAGGTTGACATGTCATGCACATGTCACATGTGGGGTCACTGCCACGTCATTTTGTGGGGTCACATTTGACCCCGGTCAAGGACTATTTCCTACCAACCAAATCCTACCAACGCATTTCCTACCAACTCAAGGGGCACCAAATTGGTAGGTTTTATAACAGAAGCACATAAAAATAGCTATTTCCTACGAAGCAATTCCTACCACCTTCAGTATTTCCTACTAGTTAAAACCTACCGCAGTCATCAATTCTGGAAAATGTTACGAAGACGGTAGGAAATGCTATGAAGACGGTAGGAAATGTTATGAAGACAGTAGGAAATGCTTTGAAGGTGGTAGGAATTACTAGACAATTGTTTCAAAAAAAATAAAGCTTTCATTACTTCTCCTATCTAACAAATTGCTCAAATCATTATAAAAAAATAGATCGATATATAATTCACAAGTATACAAACATAACAAATAATCAAACATTCATTGTATATGAAAATTCAAACATTCCTTACACATAAATCATAATATTCAAAATTAGAAGTTGTTCTTATGGACCAAAACTACAAATCAAAAATTATTTACAAGGCTTAATTAATTATCTTCAAAATCTTCATCTTTTTCGTTTGGATCTTCATGTTATTTTCTTCACAATCATTTTCTCTATTTCCACATCATTGTCTTTGGATCTTCATCAAGTACCTAAAATTTACATAAAAAGCAAGAATTAGTATTAAGAATTAAATAACAAAATAAGCATGAAGATAAAATTACTTAAATAAGCAAAAAGAAGAAGAACAAAGTGAATGATATATGAAATTGATTTGAAGAAGATAAAGATATAGAGAAGAAGATGAAGAGAGGGAAGAAAATTGAAGTGAAATGATTGAAGTAATAAGAAGAGGAAATTATTTTTGAATTTTTCGTTTGGGCGCAATTTTTAAATTTTTCGTAAAATTGTAGCTTATTTCCTACCGATAATGGTAGGTTATGATTCTCAGCGAAATTTTTGAATTTGTGGTTTGGGCGCAATTTTTGAATTTTAAGTTTTAGGCGCAATTTTTGAATTTTTCGTAAAATTGTAGCTTATTTCCTACCGATAATGGTAGGTTATGATTTTCAGCGAAAATTTTGAATTTTTGGTTTGGGCCCAATTTTTGAATTTTTAGTTTTAAGCGCAATTTTTGAATTTTTCGGGAAATTGTAGCTTATTTCCTACCGATAATGGTAGGTTATGATCCTCATCAAAATTTTTGAATTTTTGGTTTGGGCGCAATTTTTGAATTTTTAGTTTTAGGCGCAATTTTTGAATTTTTCGTGAAATTGTAGCTTATTTCCTACCGATAATGGTAGGTTATGATTCTCAGCAAAATTTTTGAATTTTTGGTTTGGGCGCAATTTTTGAATTTTTAGTTTTAGGCGCAATTTTTGAATTTTTCGTGAAATTGTAGCTTATTTCCTACCGATAATGGTAGGGTATAGGTTTTGGCACAATTTTTTTAAAAAAAAAAATAAACATAATAATTTTTTTTAAATAATATTTTCGACGATCGAAACGTAATGATAATTTAGATCTATTAATTTATTTCAGAGGGTAAATGAGTTTTTACCGAAATGTTTTTTCTTTTATTATTTTAATTATATTCTTTTTTAGTTGTGCGCGGTAATTTCAAGTTTTTGGTAAAACAATTTGGCGGAAATTGCCAAAAAAATTGGGTTGTGTGGATTTAAACAACTGCCCTCTCTAAGAATAACCAAGTGCATAACCACTACACCAACATCGTTTTTTGTATAAATATGCAATTTACTCATATATCATATTTCAGTTCAAGTTTTGTAAATTATAAGTTTGATAGATAGATTAATTATAAAAATATAGGAGTTTAAATTAAAAAATTCTAAAATTTTACATACAGCTAAGAAATCAAAATATTTAATCATCCGTAAGGTTAGATCGTTGAAAAAAAAATAAAAAAAAATCAAAAAGTGTAACCCTAGACAACCCCTAAAATAGATTTATTATAAAAATATAAGAGTTTAAATTAAAAAAATCCAATATTTTGTATAAAAAGAAATCAACATATTTAATCATCCGTAAGGTTGGATCGTTGAAAAAAAATAAATAGAAATCAAAAACTGTAACCCTAGACAACCCCTAAAACATGAGTATAAACTCTAACTCAATTTTCTAACACTCTTTCATTTTCTAAACGATTTTAACTTTTTGTAATTCCTTTTTATCTAAATTTTTTTCCTTACATTCATCAAACTACAAAACGACGTTTCATATAAAAAAATTTAATTTATCCATACGTCTTTATATTTTTAATTTTTTTCGATATAATTAGGTTTTAACGAATAACATAAGTACCTAAATATGTAAGTTTAATTCAACTAATTTTTATCCTCCACTACTAAAATGAGTAAATCTTTATGTCCCTAGAGTTTGATTAACAAAAAATATGATAACCGATCAACAAAAAATATAATATAAACACATTCTCCATTAATTTTATTTTGTATTATTTTATTAATCGATTAAAACCTACCAACAATGGTAGGTTTTGATGTGCGCGGGAAATTCAACTTTTCTGTGAAATTTTTGGCGGAAAAGCAAAAAGGTGGTGGGGGTCTAAAATTCGTCAGTGACGATTTCCTACCATATATGGTAGGAAATGGCCTTGACAGAATGAAAATATTTCGTATTTAAAAAAATGTTTATTACTTTAAAATATGATTGGGACGATGATGTGAATGGTGGGGTACCATCACAAATAAAATCTACCAGATTTGGTAGGTTTTATTTTCTTACCATATATGGTAGGAAATGACCATGACAGAATTAAAAATTTTATTATTTTTAAAAAATTATTTATTACTTAAATTATGATATGGCTGATGATGTGGATGGTGGGGTACCATCAAGAATAAAACCTACTAGATTTGGTAGGTTTTAGTTTCCTACCATATATGGTAGGAAATGACCACAGCATATTGAAAATATTTTTTATTTTATAAAAATTGTTTATTACTTAAAAATATGACAAGGCTTGATGATTAGGATGGTGGGGTCTTATCTTTGTGAAAATGCAGGCAAAACCTACCGATGTTGGTAGGTTTTATTTTCCTACCAACAATCGGTAGGAATTGGTACTCCTCGCTTTTACAGAAATCGGGCCCCACGCGGACCATTTCCTACCATATTCGTCGTCGGTAGGAAATGGGGGGTCAATTCCTACCAAGTTTTTTTGGTAAGATTTATATGGTAGGAAAAGGCCGTTTTTGGTGTAGTGTTAGTTAGTTAGGCACATTACTGGCAATCTACTCATGAATACTACTCACTAGCAGGGGATACTGGGAGTACGTGAAGGATGTGAGCAGAATATATAGTTGTGCAAAGGAATACATGTTAAGAAGTCAGTATGACAATATCATGAAAACGGTGTAATCAATGGAGTTGCAGATTATCCAAACATATATATTTATACTACTAATAATACTATTAAAGCCGAAGCATTGAACATCGGGTAGTCCGTCCGTCCGTCACTTGGGACCGGTCAAAATATTAACAATATAAATTTTTTGGTTCTCCAGGGCCGGATAAACATATTGAAATATAAAGATTTGAGTAATGCTAGGGAACCATAAAATGTTACCATAAAAATCACCAGAATGATGTGGCAGTGCTGACATGACAAAATGAAGAAGTTTAATTGGTGAATTTTATTTATTATATATACAACCAATCACAAGAGGACATGTGTTTTATGGTGATTTTTATGGGAAATTTTTTATGGTTCCCTAGCATTTTTCTAAAGATTTTAGATTAAGATATTAGATAGTAATAATATGGATGAGCTTTTTGTAAATAAAGAAGATAACCCTTAAAGAGTATGATCATAAATAGTATACAAAAACATTTATGTTTGAATATTTAGTACTATAGTATAATACATAATATATGTAAATCTTTATTTAAGATTCATTTCAAATCCTATTACAATTTCAATTCTATATATGCTAACTTCTACTTAAGAATTACCATATCGTAATATTCTCTATTATGATACTCATTCCTATTCAAGATTTACTTAAATTCCTATTACTATTCCAATTTTATAAATCATAATTCCTATTACAATTTACTTTTATCTCTCTTAAAATTTTAATCAATATAAGTTAATTACTATTTAAGATTACTAGAAATCTTATATGTGTACATTCCAATAAAAAATTTACTAATATAATAATATATACATATCTTAAATCCTACTACCTTTGTCTCACTCAATTGTTTACTTGGGGTTGGGCATAGAGGTAAGGAATATAAGTAAATTAGCGGAGAAACGCAAGAAGAATGAGTAAAGTAGCGGGACCCATGAATATTTAATGTATAGAGTAAATAAAGTGGAGGAAAGCAGTGAAAGTAGTTAATTTTTATATTATAAAACTCTACTACTTTTGGAAAGTTTTAGAACGTAAAGAATTGGAAGGGGCATCCAAAAAAGGAACGTGCAAAAAAATGGATGGGACGGAGGGAGTATAGAACATTTAATTTTCAAATCTATGTATAATCAACTTATTTAAATCTTAGTTATGTCATACAAAATATACATTCACGTGTAATGACATCAATAGATATTTTATTAAAAAAAAAATAGATTGTGGCAAGCATTCACATTTATATAACTTTTTATCTTTAAACATATCGGGGTTGGTTCAAACAAAAAGCAAGATATAATCACAACATGTTAACCCTAACTGTAATGCTAAAACGATAAGCCCTAATGAATTGTCATCATTAAATTGATCATAATCAAGTAACTTGATTTTTTTTGTACCAAAAGCGGACGAGTGCAAGCGAGTGCGCGAGTGTGTGCGCGCGCGTAGTGTGAACATGTGCGCTAAGTGGACATGCACGTGCGTGATGTGTGCATCGTGCATGAAACTCAATTGATTATAAGTGTAATTCTAGAACAGTAATCCCACATGAATTGCCATCACTAAATCATATTCATGACTTGATATTTCTATACCTAAAGCGCACACGTGTGCACGCGAGCACGTGCAAGCATTCACATGTGTGTGCGCGCGTAATGTGAGAATTAGGGCTGGACGGGCATGTGCCTATGTGCGTGTGTCATGTGTGTGTGCGCGACTAAATTGATTTTATTTAAGGAAAACTTGATATTTCTATACCCAAAATGTGCGTGTGCAGGCGAGAGTGTGTGTAAGTAGTGTGGGCATGTGCACATGGACGGGGGTGCACGGACGTGTGCCATCTTGTACGTGTGCAGGCGAGTGTGTGTAATTCAATGGACCGGAGCTCCGATTCGATCCGGTCTAATCCGAAGCCTTGTAACCGGATATGGATTCATCTAAAATAAATTCGATCCGATAATGATTTGATCCGATAAACATGGATATGAATTTTATGTGATCCGATCTGTTAAGAACCTGATCCGAACTTATATAATTACAATTAAATAATATAAATATTCGTATTATACATATAATTTAAAACATAAAATTTCAAATTATAGTCAAAATCCTTGAAAAATAGTTATAAATTTAGATCGACACTAAGTCTCATTATTATTTTTATTATGAGTTAGTTTTCTGTGGTTGTATAAAGATCATTGATGAACTAGTATAAATATAAATTTTTATATTTAAATATTAATTAGTACTTCATCTGTCCCAAAAAGATCGACCCTCCGACTTTTTCACGCATTTCAACGACTTCAATGACGTTCAGAAGTAGTACTTGTTTCAATTTATAAATACCTTGTTCACGCATTTTAATGCAAAAGTAGCTCGAAGAAAATAAGACGGAGGCTAGTGTAATTAGATGCGACATTCACACGGAAGCGCAACAGCCTCCAGGAGCATAAGCGCAAAGCGCAATACAATATGCGTGCTTTTTGAAGCGTTAAAAAAATGCAAAACAATGAATTTAACATGTTATAAGCAAATTAAATTGTTATTAAACATGTTAATGATAACTAGATTCATACTCATTCTCAGGGCACAAATATGAATTCATGCTAACAAAATAAAGATTGAGAATCAACTATAAGCCCTAAAGATTAGTTCTAGTCTTCTCAACAGTTGATAACTAGACATAATTTAAAAACCATCACCTTCAGGTTCTTTTTGAAGATTTTCGAAATCTTCATCCTGACTGTCGTGGCACCGTTTTAATTCAATCACCTACCTTGTATCATTCGTGTGTATACATATATCTGTTTTGTATGTTTGTATCGTTTGTGTGATAAGTATATGTAGGCTGACATAGATTTTAGGGCTTTTTTATGACTCGTTTCTTTAAAAATGACCCGGTCAACAAAAAAAATAAAAAACGCGCTTTTTTTTGCGCTTCTTGCACATCGTTCTATAAATCAGATTCCTCTCTAGAGCAGAAGTACCTAAACAAGAAGGTAGGTTTCAAAGATGGCATTCTTAAAATTGTCATCAAATCCTTGAGACACAAAATAAGTAAGGCATTCGAGCACAGCTCATCAAAGTATATATAGATATAAATGCCCACACGCGCGTGCATGCACAACAAATACACACACGCATATACCTGGCAATTTGGTACACGACACGTGAACACGACACGAACACGACACGGATAATTAGTGTCTGGGTGCAAAAATTTGATACACGAACACGAAAGTACACGAACACGAAAAAACACGAATATAATTAATGTCAGGTTTGGGTTTTCACAATAGGTACACGACACGGAACGAAAGTACACGAATTAATGAAGTAAATAAATAATTTTAAAAAATATATATTATTTATAGTATTGCATATTTAGAAAATATATAAGCAATTACATATGAACAATAAATAAAAGTTTCACGACTAATTGACAGTAAGTTACATTTATATATAAGAAGTATACATTTATATATATAAGTTATATTTACAAATATTTGTAAAATTGTATGTAATACATATTTAATACACATTTCATAAAAATTTACATAATTAAAATAGTTTTATAATATATAAATTTTAATTAAATTATATTTATATTTTTGTTTAATGTACACAAATACGACACGTAAAGTACACGACGCGTTTTGAATTGGATATGTGTTTCAAATTTAGTACACGAATCCAAAACGGGTCGGATATGCACCGTCCATTGCCTGTTCTACACACACATAACAACTTGGCAGAACTGTTTAAAGATATTTCAGAAACATTTGTAAATCACATAATCACCCTTTTTATTTTTTTGCTAATTCATAATCACCTTTAAATATTCATACTTCCATATGAAATACATAATATTGAAAGCTTGTGTTACTGGCTAAACTCTAACAAAAAAAAGTTGACGAAAACTGCATGCACAACCTACAAACAATTAGGAATGAGCTGTACAATTGTCAAAGTAAAATCGACCCAATAAAAAAAATTACCAAAAATATTTACCTTCTAAAAAGAACTACTCAGGGAACATATGCACGGGCAGCAATAGGTACCCTATTATATAGTTGCAGAGCCGATTACTTTTACACATTCTACCAATGATGAAGATCGTTTCCAAGGTAGAAGCAGAGTACTACTTAGAATATTCTGCAGATAATTGGACAAGGATGACCATTAGAAACTGAAATCCCAAATTCTTTTTAACAAATACTATGGTAGAAGTATTTACATGTAAACAATAAAATAATAGTAACTGGTGACAGAAGTACTATACCTACGATCCGCCAGCTGTCTATTCTTCTTGTAGGGATACTGTATCAGGCATTCAATGAGGTCTTTGTGCAAATGAATCTCGTTTCATACTGAATAATCAGCTGGCAACTCTAATCTTATTTATTTTTCCATATCAGAACAAAGGTACCATATAAACAAGTCAGTCTTATTTTCAATTCCCCAAATAAAGGATGCTAGAATGATGGAAACCCAAACTTTAAGAGCTCCATCTTTATGAAATGATCTAGGTTTCCTTAACAACCATCTCAGTATATATATACTCTAAATACAAGCTTGAAACGCCAATAGCACACTAAATTTATACCAATTTTTAATCCTTTATGGGAAAGTTTCAATTCATTCTTATCATCAAAGTAATTGGCGAAATTTCAGCCCTAAATAGGTATCAGATCTCATAAACTTTCACATTTATCCTAAACCTGTACAGAGCATGAATGAGAGGGGGCTAGTAAGTTCATCCCTCAACAGATGCATAACATGACTACACTTCTTCCACAATGCTCGGGAATCAGAGTTAAATCATGGAAACGACAGTTTTAGCTCATGGATCCAATTCTTCACTTCTCCACGACAATGGTCAAGATTCGGGAGGGGAGCGAAAGCAAAACCCTCAAACTACAGCATTTTTACGGATTTGGGTGTCAGTTTAACGGGTTATAGCCTCCATTGCAAGCCGTAATAGACGCAAGAATCCATCCATATCTTGAAAGTTGAAATCAAGAGCCTTTTTAACAGATGGCAAACCCTCCCGGTACTTGGCCTCCTCCCTTGAATTGGCTGTCACAAAAGCAATTTGTAATTTTCTGGAGGCTTCCTGTTGGCTTAATCTAAACATATTCTAAATAAATTAGAATTAGTCAATAAATATTTTAGTTATTTTGATTTGTTTTGTATCCGTTTGGTAGCATCAGACTTGGTCTAAGTGAGTTGGAGTGATTGTAGGAGTGTGTTGAAAGAGTAGCGTTATGTCAGGAGTGTGATGCTGGTTTTATGCAACCATCTAGTTAGCAAGTTTTCTTTCTTTACAAAAGGCTTTGTAATCTTTTCTGTTTGAATAACAAGAAGCAGTATTTTTCCTTCCAATTTATTACTTGCATACACACTTTATCTCTATACATGGTATCAGAGCCAATCAAATAGCATACATAGCCAATACGACATGGAAACGGGCAAGACAAAGGAGAGTTCGTTCGGGTTGAGTTATCCAATACTCACAAAGACGAACTACACAGTGTGGGCACTTAGAATGAAGGTCTTTATGCAAGCTCTCGGTGTATGGGAGGCTGTGGAACCCAAAGACACTAAGGCTGTGATAGAAGACAAGACTGACAAACGAGCTCTAGCTGTTATCTATCAAGGAATTCCCGAGGATATCCTTTTGTCCATTGCGGAGAAGAAAACGTCGAAAGAAGCTTGGGATGCTATTAAGACAATGAGCCTGGGTGCAGATAAAGTGCAAAAAGCAAGAGCACAAACCCTGAAAGGAGATTTTGAGGCATTGAAAATGGGGGAGACAGAACCATTGGACGATTTTTACATGAAGATGAATGGTTTGGTTACCAAAATCAGGGGACTGGGGGAGAAATTGGAAGAGACATATGTAGTGAAAAAACTACTTAGAGCGGTTCCTTCAAGATTTTTGCAAATTGCATCTGCTATTGAACAGTTTGGGAATCTTGAGGAGATGTCTACTAAAGAGGTTATTGGCTCGTTGAAAGCTCATGACGAGAGAATACGTGGACAAGTAGAACCAAGTCAAGGGAGACTCCTATTGACAGAAGAAGAATGGAGGAAAAAAGAAGGCAATCATGGACAATTGCTGTTGTCTCGAGAGGAATGGCTAAAACGGAATACTAAAGAAGGAACCCGAGGTGGTGGTGGAGATTTCCGTGGGAGAAGTGGTATTCGTGGACCACGGGACAGAAGCCAGGTTAGATGTTTCAATTGTCTGGGGTACGGACATTATGCTGCAGAATGTCGTAAACCTCGAAGAGATAAAGAGTTTCAAAAGGAGGTGAATCTCTCCAAGTTTCAGGACACTCAGGAAATTCATGAGGATGAGCCAGCACTGCTAATTGCTGAGCGAGTGGGAGAGAAGAGAACTGAAGGTATGTTACTGAAGAAGGAGACTATAATTCCACAGCTAAGGTCAGAGACAGATGATTATAGGGAGTCACAAGTGTGGTACTTGGATAATGGAGCTAGCAATCACATGACCGGTGCACGGGGAAAATTCAGAGATTTGGATGAGAACGTCACAGGAGAAGTGAAATTTGGGGATGGATCCACGGTTAGTATTAAAGGAAAAGGGAGTGTATCTTTCAAATGCAAGAATGACGAGGAAAAAGTTCTTAGGGATGTATATTACATTCCCACGTTGTGCAACAATATTATCATCCTTGGCCAATTATCGGAGGAAGGTAATCGAGTGATACTAAGTGGAGACTACTTGTGGGTGTATGATGATAGAGAAAGATTGCTAATGAAAATAAGGAAATCGGGGAACAGGCTTTACAAGATAAGTCTGGAGGAGAGTACATCTTTGTGTTTACTGAACAAGAAAGAGGAGGAAACATGGCTTTGGCACGCTCGTCTTGGACATGTTAATTTCCAAGCAATGGAATTGATGTCGAAGGAGGAAATGGCATACGGTCTACCAAAGATGACTCTGCCAACCAGAAAGTGTGAGGGATGCTTGATGTCAAAGCAAACTAGGCAACCGTTCCCTTCGCAAGCAACTTTTCATGCCAAAGAAGTACTCGAACTTGTATATGGAGATATTTGTGGACCGATTTCCCCTCAAACCCCAGCAGGTAATCGCTACTTCTTTCTTTTGGTTGATGATTTTAGTAGGAAAATGTGGGTCTATATGCTAAAGTCAAAGAGTGAGGCATTTGGTGTGTTTAGAAAATTCAAGTTGTTTGTTGAAAATAAAGCGAATCAGAAAATTAAAATGTTCCGGACCGATAGGGGTGGATAATTTTGCTCGAATGAATTCAGAGAATTTTGTGAAGAGGCTGGTATACAAAGACATTTTACAGCGCCCTACACCCCACAGCAAAATGGGGTGGTGGAGCGTAGAAACCGAACAGTAGCTGCTATGACTCGAAGTTTCTTGAAAGGAGCAAAGCTGCCAGCGTTTATGTGGGGCGAAGCAGTGAGACATTCAGTATATGTGTTGAATCGGTTGCCAACACGTGTGCTGAAGGGAAGAACTCCATACGAGGCCTGGACGGGGTCCAAGCCTAACCTTCAACACATTAGAACGTTTGGATGTATTGCCTATATGAAAATACCATCGGTATACACAACAAAGTTGGATGACCGTGGTAAACTAGTTATTTATCTGGGAAAGGAGCAGGAGACTAAAGCCAATCGTCTGTACGATCCAAAGGAAGGTGTGATTTGTGTTAGTCGTGATGTGGTGTTTCAAGAGGCAGAATTCTGGTCGTGGAATCAACAAGAAAATACTGAGCCCGGTTTTCCTAAAGCTGTTCTTCCTGAGGATGCTCTTCCTGACATCGAGGCACATGTTACTAATGAGCAGAACGAGTCTGAAAATAGTGAACCAGGGAATGACACATATAGCCAGGATGAACCAGTGACTCCAACAGTTAGTCACAGTGGTTCTTCGACAAGGGAACGTGGTTCAGAGGATTCAAATGCAGCAAGTAGTGAACCTAGAAAGTTTAGACTGCTGAGTGAAGTGTACGATGACACAGAAGAAAAAGAATTGGCAGATGATTTATTATTGCTGAGTATCGAAGAACCCAGTTCGTTTGAGACATCAGTACAAGGAAAGGAATGGAGAAAGGCAATGGAGACAGAACTTGAGGCAATCGAAAGAAACAATACATGGAGATTGACAGACTTACCGAACGGTCACAAAGCAATTGGGTTGAAATGGGTATACAAAATCAAGAAGGATTCTAATGGAGTTATTGTGAAGTATAAAGCCAGACTCGTGGCGAAGGGTTATGTACAAAAACAGGGAATAGATTTTGAAGAAGCGTTTGCCCCTATAACCCGTCTAGAAACTGTTCGCTTGTTACTTGCACTTGCAGCAACAAATAGTTGGGAAGTACACCATTTAGACGTGAAATCGGCATTTCTTAATGGTGAAATCGAGGAGGAAGTGTATGTAGTGCAGCCAGTTGGATATGAAGTGAAGGGACAAGAAGGAAAAGTTTATAGGTTGTTGAAAGCTCTGTACGGACTACGCCAAGCTCCACGAGCATGGTATGCTCGCTTGAGGAAGTTCTTAGAACGACTGGGATTTGAGAAGTGTCCATACGAACATGCAGTTTACACCAAACGTGAAGGTAACGAGTCATTGATAATTGGTGTATATGTGGACGATTTGTTAGTCACAGGCTCAAACGTAAGCAATATCGTGAAGTTCACAGAGCAGATGAACAAAGAATTTGATATGAGCAATTTAGGAAAACTTTCGTATTATCTTGGCATAGAGGTTGCTCAAAGGAAGGGGCTTATAGAATTGAAGCAGTCTGCATATGCAAGAACGATACTAGAGGCTGCAGGAATGACAGATTGTAATCCAAGTAAGTACCCTATGGAATCAAGGATTCAATTACACAGGGATGAGACGGGAAAAGCAGTGGATGCATCAAAGTACAGAAGCGTAGTTGGTGGCCTTCGTTATCTGGTTCATACAAGACCAGATATATCATTTGCTGTTGGTATGATAAGTCGATTTATGGAACGACCCACCGTGCTGCATCTGAGTGCTGTGAAACGTATTCTTCGCTACATAAAAGGAACGATAGGCTATGGTTTGATCTACGCAAAGGGAACAGGAAATCATCTACTGTCAGGTTATACGGATAGTGACTTTGCTGGGAATAGCGACGATCGAAGAAGTACTGGTGGTATGGTATTTTATCTCAGTGAGAGTCTAATAACTTGGGTATCCCAGAAACAACGCTGTGTGGCCTTATCATCGTGCGAAGCGGAATTTATGGCTGCAACAGCAGCAGCATGTCAAGGTTTGTGGCTTCAGAAATTGTTAGCTCAGATTACTGGTATGGAAACAAAACCGGTTACTTTGTATGTTGATAACAGGTCAGCTATAGACCTGGCAAAGAATCCAGTTTTTCCTGGCCGTAGTAAACATATTGATGTGCGGTTTCATTTCATCCGGGAGTGTGTGGAGCGTGGGGATATTGTTATTAAGCATGTCAATTCAGGAAACCAGCGTGCAGATGTTCTTACCAAAGCAATGTCTACTGTTAAGTTCGAACAGATGCGAGAATTGCTGGGTATCAGGAAGCTTGGAACATGTGTTTAGATTAAGGGGGAGTGTGTTGAAAGAGTAGCGTTATGTCAGGAGTGTGATGCTGGTTTCATGCAACCATCTAGTTAGCAAGTTTTCTTTCTTTACAAAAGGCTTTGTAATCTTTTCTGTTTGAATAACAAGAAGCAGTATTTTTCCTTCCAATTTATTACTTGCATACACACTTTATCTCTATACTTCCATTGCGAAGTTGATGTCTTGCACCTGCACGTATTCACATTTTACATCAAGTAATAAAATGAAACAAATGCCAGGACAAACTGGCAGATACATAATTCAATACTACAGACATAGAACTGAAAATTACATCAACTCAAACATTATACTCCCTCCGTCCCATAATTCTTGTCATGGTTGAATTTTTTACGCATTTGAAGACATAAAAAAACATACTCGTACACTATGGTTTTGAATTTATTTATTTTTAAAATTCAAACTTTTTATACGAAAAAGGAAAATTTTAAAATATTGTGCACAAATATATATTTTAACATGTTGGATTGCGTGTAAAAGTCAAAGTAACAAGAATTGTGGGATGGAGGAGTATATAACAAGTGATAGTAGGATCAAGTTTTGTATTTGCACCAAAAGGAAAAAGAGAGAACAGCTATATGGAGGTATAAAGTATTATGTACATACAAGTTCAGCTTCATTTTTGGTATTAAAGGAGTTTAAAAAATTACTATTATAACTAAATAACCTGTTGATCTACCCATTTGACCTCATCGATCTATAAATTCAGCACTACCTTCTCAAGTTTTACTCCAAACTTGCAGGGTTAGGCGTGAGATATTTCATCTAAGGTGCAGAGATAAATCTTTTTCATATGAATAGTCTGACTGTTACTATGACCTATATATATCTCCTACCATTTAAACCTTATGTCTTGACAATCACATACCTCCAATGCTACACAAACTCATAGTGTTCTAAATGTACAACTACCAATGGAGATGAACTATATATAATTAAAGATTGCATCACATTTGAGATAGTATAAAACACTATGAAACACATTTCCAGGCATTCCTTCCGGCCAAGTAGGTATTACTTCGTCCATATTGTCGGGAAATCCTGCAAACTCAGTCCCGAAATCACCACAAATAATCGCCCACTCCAGCAGTCGCACCACGCTATAACACCCCATCTATAATTAAATGAGGGGCTACTTATTAAACCATACACCTGTATGCAAAGCACTAAAATACAACAAATAATAATTAAACAACCCTACTAAATCTATAATTGCATAATTCCTAAGCAATAGGACTGTAGGGTAGCTCTCCATCACACAGCCCAAATCCCCCTAAATACCTGCCGGAAAAAGAATACAACATGAACCAAATGTCCAGTACGGATTTGGAATACAATTTATAAAACAGGAAACAAATATGCATAATTGACATTTTATAATGAAATAATTATTTTAAAAATAAGTATGGTTGAAGCAAAGAAAAGGTAGGATGTTTCATACCGAGATAAGAACAAAACAAAAACATATACATACGTCATAGGGTACCGTAACGTATGCAACAAATCGGATAATGTGTACGGCATATATATCATCACCGCGAAATCAAATCAAACTCTGGGTGCACCCACGTATCCTGAAACAAATATCAAAATGCGCAAAAGCTCGCCTCCTGAGCTATCAGAAGGTGATATGGGCTAAAAATAACTCTAGAAATATAATTAATGACGTATTAATTAGACCTAGATTGGTCCAAGAGTTAGGACCGATAAAAAGGCCCGAAACCCTAATTATTTATTAATTTCGTAATTAATAAATAGGAAAAATGTACAACTCATAAAAAGAGTCCAAAGTGTGATAAAATCATCCAAAAAGTCTGACTTCTAGAAAGAAAGATCTAGAATCTCAATTAAAGGAAAAAACTAGTCACAGTCCTTATCCTACAATAAGGAAAAGACTTGTCCACCAAGGAATACAATACTTATCCACCGTCAAGAAGGAGACTTATTCGCTAAGTCTTCCAAACATACCCTAAATACAAGGCTCCTGGCGCCTATATAAAGGACCTGATCCTTCAATCAGAACTACATATTGGCTTGATTCTCAATTACGAATTGAGATACGTAGGCATCTTGTGAGGACCGATTTAGTCACGAAACACGAGAACAGCCATTAAAGCTCGAAGCTCTCTAACCCTAGCATTAAATTCGCAAGCACAGTTTTTGTTCCACAACATTTAGCGCCGTGTGTGGGAAGACAACATCAACCATGACAAACACACGAAGAACGACTCGAGATACTCAAACTTCTGAAGGGTTTCCTCTCACCTCTGAGGCAGGTGCTCAAGGAAGCCAGCCACCGCCAATCACCACCACTCAAGGACCGGAAATCCCGATTTCGGTTGAAGGGACGAATACCCTACAAATGGTCGTTCATGGACCTGATCCACAAGAGACCACTCTCCAACAACCAATCACAACTTCTCCACTGCTCATGAGTGCACCACGTGGCCTTCAACTTCACACCACAGATCTTCCCCAATACGCGACTCAAACTCTAGGGATGCCAACATATGGTATGCCCCCTCGACCCACGGTGGGCAGCAGTGGTATCAATCCAACTTACCACGAAGCATATGTGCCCTCTTATGTTCAAGGTCAGGAACCCCAAAATCAACAAACTCAGACTCGACAGACCCCTTTGATTCAAGATTACTCAGGTCCCTATACTGAGGACGAGAATTATTCAACTGGAGAATAGAGGGATGTTGCTCCAAGGAGGAGACGTTCTTCCCAAACAAATCGGGAACAAACCCAAACCACTATGGAAAAGATTGTGGCCCATGAGGCAGAGGCTGCAAAGCTCAAGAAAGTATTTGTAACAGCCCCAAATCCGGGGTCAGGGATTTAGGGTTGTCACAATCCATGTACTCCTTGCCTTACCTGTAATACTCACACCATTCATAATTTACCTGCTCATGACCCCAGAACATATTTCTCACACTCACACAGACACACAGGTTAGAGTCTCAGAAACGACACAATACAACAATTGCGGAATAAATAACTTTTATTACAATACCCAAATGTCTTTTGAATCTTTTACTGATAAAATTTCTAAGTATTGTTACATTACCAACTTAGCCTTCTGATGCTCACAATCCTCTTATACCATTCATGTCTATACATGAGTTGAATACCAAAAGCTGTAGCCTGATTCAATTGGTTCGTACTACTCTCGGGATCACTGCTAGAAACTGTTTACGGAAACGCCTTGCGAGGTATGTGCCGACCCATTGGCATCCTGCTTCGCTGCTATATAATATATATAAAACAATAGCAAGAGTGAGCGATAGCTCAGCAAGGAAATGAAAATATGGCATAATTCTGCCTTTAACTCAACCCAGAATAAAGCGAGTATAAGACAATAATTTGTCAAAATATCTCGATACTGAAATTATATCCTTATCGGAATGTATTCCCAAAAACAGTACCATTATGGTACTTCAAATATCATTTCCATAATATTTCTGCAAACTTTCGATATTCAAACTATGAACGAAGTTCTAGTATAAAAGATGAGGTTTCAAAGGAAACCAAAAGTATCTGCTATGTAAGCAGAATATCAACACATATTTTAAAAGATGAAGTTATAAGGTGATTCAGTATAAACAACTCCCTTACCATAACCCATGTTATGTAAGGTATCCACAGAGTCATAACTCATAAATAAAAGATGAAGTTGCATGAATTTATTGTCACTTCATTTTCAAACACTTTCGACCCCCTGCCAACATGGTTGGTTTTTCATCCCAATACATGTTGCAGGAATATCCAAATTGGATGATGAACCAATACCGGAGTTGCTACCGCGCCCGCTGTGCCTAACCTTGCTATGATCAGTAGCAGGTCGCACCGCTCAAATAGTTTTCTACATGTAGATGGAAGAATCACGACAGCCTGACATTGTCTACCGCCTTACTGTGACCTCCCGGCCCATTTGGGGCAATAAAAGTTGGATGGGTCCGCGTAACTAGACCACTTACACCACTCCTAGTTCAGATGAAATCCATGACTCTGAAACGTAAAGATCGTCCTCCTTTCCCCAAGTGTAACACTTGTTGATACGACTCCACTAAGTAGTTATATCTAGGTTGGAAAGGAAGATTCTCCAATATTTCCCAAGCTATGCTTGTTAATGGATATCGACTTGTTCCATGAATTTACCCCTCGATCATTGAGGTGGTAACACAATATTTGACTGGCAGCAATTAAATTGCTCCAAGAAAATATATGTCCCTTGACAGTTTTTGAATTGAGAGTTTAAAAAGAGTAGTAGTTACTTAAATCAGGTTTCCCATATTTTTAATAGTTGAGCGAGCATTTGAATCTTCTTAAAAGACATATTCAAATGGAAAAACAATGTTTTGGGAACCTCTTTTTGATTTAAAAATACTTACTAACATTTATTAAACAAGTAAACCTTAAATGAATATTGAAAATAATATTCATTAAATAAGTAATCCTCAAATGAATATTTGAAAATAATATTCATTAAATAAGCATCAGATGAATATTCGAAATAATATTCCTCAAATAAGTAAACCTCAAATGAATATTCAAAATAATATTCATTAAATAATAAATAATCCTCGAATGGATAATAATAATAATATTCTTAAAGTCCATAATCCTCAAATGAATATAAATAATTAATATTCATTAAATACATAATTAACCCTCGAATAAGTAAGCCTCAAATGAATATTAAAAAGTAATATTCATTAAATAGATAATTAATCCTCGAATGAATATTCATAATTAATATTCATTAAATAAATAAATACTCTTCAAATGATTATTCAACATAATATTCATTAGAAAATCCTCAGGTGAATATTCACAATAATATTCCTTAACTAAATAAGGATTAAATAACCGTTGCCCGATATCTTTATCGGAAAATAACCTTTAATATATACACAGAAAATATCATTGTTTCTGATCTAAAGAAATATCTTACGCCCTTAACCTAGGGCCTTTATAAAAACCTGGCTTATAACCGATATCCCATATCTAGCTTATAAGCCAGTCACCAAATCATTTTCAAATAATAACCTTCGAATGAGGTAATATTCAAATAACATTCCTCAAATCATTTCCAGGTAATTAATACTTTCTAGAAATATAATTAATGTTTAATAATAGCAGTCCTCAAAATAATTAGTACACTGCCGCTGGAATCCCTCCGGGTTTCCACGGCTATCTCTATATCTCAAAATACTGACTCCCGGTCTAGAGTCGAAAATAAGAAGTATGCTCTTATCTCTAGAGCTACAAGGTACACCGGTTTATAACTACTTTATCTCAAAGCTCATATATAAACCAAAATCAAACTCTATATATAACATGTATCACAAAACTGTATAACTCCACACATGGCAAAAGCAGTAATATATAGTCAATACTTCAAAGTATAGATTTAGAAAACTTGCCACAATACTTGCAACAAAGATTTGGTATATAAATTGGGAATACACAAGTATTGAACATAGGAAAATATACATACTCTGAATAATAGAGTAAGGTTTAGTAAACTTGCCTGATGCTCGAGAAGTGATAGGGGTTCGCGACGATGCCGGACAATCTAGACAAAGTCAAACGAAAACATACGATTAATCCCTTGGATAATCCACTATAATCCAACGCTTAAACACGTAAGCGAAACACAACTAAGGCATTAATAACTCACTTTAGGCTCATACTAAGTCCATGTTATTCGATAAATATTTAAGTCGAAGGTTCACCTTAGGAATCGAATCTCGTTTGCCGGTTATACCAAGTGGTTTTGAAGGTTAGAACCAAGTGCTCCTCTAAGGGGTTTCTTCGCACTTAACCTTGATTCGAACATTTTTATAAAATCGAAAAATAATCTTTTTGATATGAGGTCTTCTCTCATATCTTCATTATGACCTCTAGTATTTAATTACCAAGATTCTTAACCGAATATCTCATTATAAGGGGGTTCCATTGAAGTTACGAACTCACACTTACGTTTACGAACTGCTTTTACGATTTTTATCATAACGCCTAAACTGTAAGTCGGAATGCTACGATTCTTTCGCCAAAATGATCTATGACTCAAGATATACAAGTATAGGTCAGTTAATAAGTAAGGTCAGAAGGTTATATCAACTGTTAAGCTCGGTTCGTAAGGTTAAAGAAATTTCGCCATTACGACGGCTATAAATCAAACGTTTCCATTTTACGATCACTCCAAATAACCAACCAAGGCAACCCATACTTCATCAATCTCAACAAACATCCATTTTACATCTCTAAGTCCAGTGGTGAGACTAAAATCAATCACCCATCATTTTACACCTCAAAACAAATCCAAATATCTAAGGATGTTCTTATTAAGCACTAATCTTTATGTAACATCAAAACCACATCAAAAACTGATAATAACTCAAAGGGTGGGTTAGGGCTTTACCTTCTTGGAAGCTCTATCAACACTACCAAGGGTTTATAATCACTTAACAAGCTTTAACAAGTCCTTATAATGCTTAAACCTTAAGAACAAAGCAAGAAAACAAGTTAGTAATTTCGGAGTTACTATTCACCTCTTGAAAGAACTGGAAACACGAGGGCCTTGCCATGCTTTTCTGGACTAGGCTCCTGCATAGCAGTTGTAGAGACTCTCAATACCTTTCCAACAAGATAAAGAACACATGATTCCATTGAGAAACGAGGGAGTTATGGCTATTTGAAAATCGGTGCAGAAACTGCCAAGATCATGGCAGTTTGGATTCTTCAACTTGGGGAGGATATTTGACTAGGCTAAACACCTTGGATTGCCATGACATTTTGAACGAGTGTTATACATGGAGTGGAGAAGCTGTGGTTAAAGTTTGGTGATTTTATCATGGTTGGAAATGGAGTTATGGATTTTTCTTTGGAGGGTGCTCTAGCTGATCAGTTTTGGGAGACTTTGTGTTTCTCTTGCTTTTATTCTTTTCTTCTTATCTTGGTTAACTAACAATAATGCTGATATTTGTATCAGTGGTGAGTCATAGCTCAAGGGTCTTCATCTTGTGACACTTGTCACACATGCACTGGTTGAGATAAAGTAACTTTTCTGGTTCGTTTAATTTCGTAGAACGCTCGCAAGGTTTCTCGAGGGTTCTATCGAGGTATTTTACCGAAATCGTTCTCGATACTTCTAATTCATTTATCAAATCCATATCCATAGAATTAATAATTTAAATCCTTAAATATCCTCAAATAATAATTATTTAGTCCGTTTTTGGTGAAATTTCGGAGAAAACGAAAAATGCTATTTTTCCGATTCTGACAGCTTCTGCATTCTTTTATTTCCATCGTAGATCACTAATGCGACCTTGAAAGTTTATTATATCGTCCCGCATATAGGGTGGTCTGAAAAACTTTTAAATGAAGAGTTACTATTCATCAGTGGTTTTTCTATAATCCTTTGGATCAAAATCCGTTCCAATATTCCTGATCTATTTTCTCTTTACTCTTTGCACTTAGAAAACGTTCTAGTGATTTCTCGGGCGTACGCTATCTTGTTTACGGAGTTGTCGGATGTATTCCCGATATTGATTTGGATGACATAAAAATACTTTCCTTCCCTGGAGTATTGTATTCTTATCTTCCAGATTGATTGTTCTTATTTATATGTTCAGTCCATTCTTACTATTCTCAAAATGTTTGAAAACCGAAATTCATATTCATTTTATAACTTGATTCTCAAAGTCATTGCCATTATCCATATTTACATCAACATATAATAAAAGTTTTAATTCTACCCAAAATCTGGGGTCTTACAGTCTCCCCTCCTTAAAAGGATTCCGTCCCGGAATCACTCTGAAAACAAATGGGGATATCTTTCTAGCATCTCGCTCTCTAGCTCCCAAGTTGATTCTTCCACATTATGATTCCTCCATACCACTCTGGCTAGTTTGATGACCTTGTTTCGGAGTAGTTGTTCCTTTCGATCTATAATTTCCATTGGTTGCTCCACATAGGTCAAGTCTGGTTGTATGTCTACGCGCTCGCACTCTACATATGTCGGGCATCTATAGTGTACTGACGTAGCATTGACACATGAACCCCGTTATGACCATTCTACAAGTTTGGGGGGGGGGGTAAGGCTGGCTCGTAGGCCACCTTCCTGGCGCGTCTTAAATCTCAGATGGCCCAATGAATCTCGGGCTCACTTCCCTTTCTTTTCAAATCTCATTAATTCTTTCCCTGGAGATACCTTTAGCATCACGAATCTCTAACCTCATATTGTTTGCACAGAAATACACCAGCATAAACTTGCTTGCCATTCATCAACTTGCCATTTAGCTTATCAGTAGCAGTACTATCTTTATACTCGCGGCTTAGTCCGCATACTTTCTCTGTCTGTCTTGGTTGTCACTAGCCGCTTGTTGGTGAAATCTTTTGTCTTTCTAGTTTGTTGGACTAACTTGGGTGTTGTGTAAAATCTCATCTTTTAATTCCCGATCATTCGGAATCCATCTCTGTCTCATTTTAAAGTAAGGGTATCGGCCACCACATTGGCCTTCCCCGGATGGTAGTGTATCTCACAGTCATAATCCTAGGTCAGTTCTAGCCATTTCTCCATCTCATGCTATCTACTATCATGGGTAACTCAAAGCCAATTCATTACATTCCATAAAATTTGTGGGTGCATTAGTTAACCCAAAATAACTTCGCTGAAAACTCGAAGTGTCTATTCCTAGTACGAATCGCAGTCTTGGGCATATCCTCTGATTTAACTTCCAACTGGTGATACCCAGTTCTTAAATAAATTGGAAATACACAGCGTTCTTCCGCTGATCAAACAATCATTTACAAGGGTACCTATTCACCATGTCAAACTCATACAACTCTCGAGGTTCGATATATAATCTTGTGCTAAAATCTTTCTTTCTTACAACAACACCGGGCTCTCTACGGTGGTACACTGGGTCTTATCATATCCTTATACAACAACTCTTGTAACTGAGTCACTAACTCTTTCATTCCCACTATACTCTGAATACCCGGTATTCATTCCCATGTCATCCCAATCGATATTTGGTAACACATTAAGATCTTGTGAAATCTCTCAAAACCATTGTAGTTTCCTCTATACTTGGTGCCTCTTTTCTTGGCGTCAACCATAAGAGCTAATTAAGCCTCGTATCTCTGGCGTAATAGTTTCTTAGTCTAAACTATATTCAAGAATCTCTGAATCTGTCTCCGTTCTTTATTTATTACTCTCTCTCCCTTACAATCAGTCTAGGCCCCATTGGGTGTCAACCAACCCATTCTTATTATAATATCCACTTTTCCCAACTTGAAAGGGATCAGGTCTATCAAAAGTGTCGACCTCATATTTCTAGTTCACAACCTGGATGTACCAGTCTTATGGGAAAATCCCTCGATTGGCTATTTCTACTTGTAATTATTCCCTCAGCGTCTCGGCCTTAAGGTTTAATCGTCATGCAACATCTTGATATACAACAATGCATTAGCTCTATCTAAACAGTGCAGAAGGGCACCTGCTATTTAAAGGTCCTGACAGTGGGCTGCTTGTTGGAGGTAGCCCTGGTTGAAACCTACTGGCTTTCTTTTATTCTGTGTTCACAAACTCCGGAACAAACCTCAATAATTCGGGAAACTTGGCCTCATACTCGGTCACAGTCATGGTTTCTTGTTTTAACTCTTTAACTTTCATTTTCATCCGGGTCTCCATATATTTCCGGAAATTATTCCTCTAAAAACAACACACGTTGCACCTCTCCCAAGCCACAATACCAGCTCCCTCTGACTCCATCGCCAATACTTATCTTGCTAACCCAGAGGTTGTGTCCATTCGTAAACAAATCCTCCAAAATCTCAATTCCATTATAGGACATCTATCTAACACCGTTGTCACTGGAGTTCACGGCGCATCGCTATTCCTTTCACATATATCGATTGACACGCTTTCCATTATCATAATATCCTTGGGAGAATAAACCAATTTCATTGATATATCACTAACATTTTATTCGTCTTAGGGATTCGCTCATGTCATAGGCGATTTCGTTGCGAATCTAATTCCTATCAGCGAATTTTGACTTATTTGACCGGGTTGGCCTCCCCTTGAAATTCAATAAGGATAACAAAAATTATGGGGCCTTGAAAAGACAGCTCCCATATCAAGGAAAACGTCACACACTGGTGATCATAAGGTTATGAGTTTTAAGATAACCTTATGGGAGGTAAAAGAATTTACCGAGAGATCAACATGATCCTAAGAACTCAGCGTTGTGTGCCTCGATTGAGACATTACTAAAGGTAATTAGCCTTCTTGTATTTCACAACTTACAAGTGATGGCGTCCCATCAGACTTCTATCACATAGACAGATAGTCCTTGTAGCCCCTATAAGTATAGGGTTGTTCGTCTCAGTGGAAGTTGAAAAGTATGAAAGCAATTCGATATCAATTTAATGATTATCGTCTTTCGACAATATTTCTTAAAGGAACACCTTGGATTAAAATTGAACAGATTCCAAAGGTGCGGTTTCCAAAGAAAATACAAAGAAAAGAATAACCAAGAAGATACTGGTACTTAACAAGCAAGGGTTATTCATTATTTGAAGAAAAGTGGAAGCTTGAATATCATCATTTGACAGGGCTTTGAAAAACTTGAAAGTAGGCATCGTGACAGCCTTTAACACAATTGAAATTAAATATGATTTAACACAAGTGTTATAAAATAACTTCGAAGAGGGAATATACCCTTTATCAGAATTCTTTCTTGGAGAGAGGTCAAGATAGATCATGGGTTGGGGACGTACCCCACATAATTTTCAAATGGGGAGGGTACTACCAAAGTCTCTACGGATGCCTTTTATGTCGGCTCCTCTTATGGATAATCGTTCAATTCCAAAGCTTTTCTTTTCCACGCACCCTAAGGTGCTCGATACCTACGTTATTGCCGACTCATAATAGTCGTTAAGGATTCAACCATCGACCTTTGCAATCGCAGGGAATTCTATTCGACTAGGCGCAAACCTCTCAAGTAAGCGTTCGGTTCTATAAGAAGACTTCGATACCGTTGTCGCCCGTAGCAATGAAAATTCCACATGTCGACTGGGCAGTACTCCGGAAGATCGTTAGAAACTACAAGATTAAATCTGGTCTCTATTTCAATCATCCTTATATCCAATATTCCTTCTCCAATATCAATCCCGGGCGCTACATAAGCTTAACACTTTTGGCACAATAGCCTTTTCATTTAAGTCAATCCCGGAATTTCTCAGTCCGTCTTGGTCCTTAAATACATTTCGCATTTACCGCTCAATCTCAACTTCACCATTTTATCTCTACAATCAATTATAGCAATCAAGGTCTGTCCACCAGCCCATATAGCGGCCATCTTACCCAATCCACAGGGTTCGCTCTAGTTTCCACTCTCTTTGGTGACATCCTTTGGTAATCAGAAAGACAAGGTTTGCCAAAATTTGTTGAATTTCTTCCCAAAATCAGGGGAATTTGATCAATCTATTTACCTACTAGTAATGCTCGGATCTGATTTCCGACCTTTCGGTTCTATCCTCATAATTCCTTCCCGGTTTCCTGAGGGTGGTAAATCTCGTTCTCGATTCCGTCTTAGCGTGCTTGTCTTACAATGACATTTGCATGGTACATATAACCAAAATTTTCCTTGAGATAATAAAATTCCTCAATGATGTAATAGACACTACTTCCAGTGGAATCGCTGGTCGTGGGGGATTGAAACCTCATAGTCAAAGCAATTCCTTACACTATTCTAGGCAACTAAGTACCCCTAATCGTTCGTGAAAATCTGAACACCTTGGCTCTTACATATGCTGCCTCCTTACGGGCAACTATAACTTACTACGAGTAACAGGTTTCGTTCAAGTCGAATCAATCCACTGATACTGGCTATACTGCCTCTGCCTCTTCTGCCTTGGAGACTCTACTCCATTTTCTTTGTCATACCTCTTGATGAATCATGAACGATCCTTAAACTCTCGTCTCGTCACTTATTTATCCCTTGAAGGTTCGTCCGGTCTTATTACTAGACCTCAAGTAACATACTACATCTTTATCAATCAACACGTCCTCTACAAGATTCTTTCATTGACCCACTATGGGGTCTTCCTCTAGATCCTCCTATGGATCTTCCATTATCGGGTCTCCGTCCATTTCAAGGAACGCATCATCAATTGCCTACTCGAAGGGCTCGGGGTCTGGTATCTCAGAATCCCATCAATCTATAACTCATACGAATCGAGGTGACCAACCATGAAGTCCTAAGTACGGTTTCCCAGAAGAAGTCCCTTCTCGGGCTTTATCTTAAACAGTCAGGGTCATGTCTTCTAACTCGACTGCGAACTTAATTTGAGCTCTAGATGCTCTTATCATTATTAAGGGTATTGTAAGACTCGATCTCCTATCGTTTCTGAGGACTGTAAACTAACTCTCTGATACCATCTCTGTAACAGCCCCAAATCCGGGGTCAGGGATTTAGGGTTGTCACAATCCATGTACTCCTTGCCTTACCTGTAATACTCACACCATTCATAATTTACCTGCTCATGACCCCAGAACATATTTCTCACACTCACACAGACACACAGGTTAGAGTCTCAGAAACGACACAATACAACAATTGCGGAATAAATAACTTTTATTACAATACCCAAATGTCTTTTGAATCTTTTACTGATAAAATTTCTAAGTATTGTTACATTACCAACTTAGCCTTCTGATGCTCACAATCCTCTTATACCATTCATGTCTATACATGAGTTGAATACCAAAAGCTGTAGCCTGATTCAATTGGTTCGTACTACTCTCGGGATCACTGCTAGAAACTGTTTACGGAAACGCCTTGCGAGGTATGTGCCGACCCATTGGCATCCTGCTTCGCTGCTATATAATATATATAAAACAATAGCAAGAGTGAGCGATAGCTCAGCAAGGAAATGAAAATATGGCATAATTCTGCCTTTAACTCAACCCAGAATAAAGCGAGTATAAGACAATAATTTGTCAAAATATCTCGATACTGAAATTATATCCTTATCGGAATGTATTCCCAAAAACAGTACCATTATGGTACTTCAAATATCATTTCCATAATATTTCTGCAAACTTTCGATATTCAAACTATGAACGAAGTTCTAGTATAAAAGATGAGGTTTCAAAGGAAACCAAAAGTATCTGCTATGTAAGCAGAATATCAACACATATTTTAAAAGATGAAGTTATAAGGTGATTCAGTATAAACAACTCCCTTACCATAACCCATGTTATGTAAGGTATCCACAGAGTCATAACTCATAAATAAAAGATGAAGTTGCATGAATTTATTGTCACTTCATTTTCAAACACTTTCGACCCCCTGCCAACATGGTTGGTTTTTCATCCCAATACATGTTGCAGGAATATCCAAATTGGATGATGAACCAATACCGGAGTTGCTACCGCGCCCGCTGTGCCTAACCTTGCTATGATCAGTAGCAGGTCGCATCGCTCAAATAGTTTTCTACATGTAGATGGAAGAATCACGACAGCCTGACATTGTCTACCGCCTTACTGTGACCTCCCGGCCCATTTGGGGCAATAAAAGTTGGATGGGTCCGCGCAACTAGACCACTTACACCACTCCTAGTTCAGATGAAATCCATGACTCTGAAACGTAAAGATCGTCCTCCTTTCCCCAAGTGTAACACTTGTTGATACGACTCCACTAAGTAGTTATATCTAGGTTGGAAAGGAAGATTCTCCAATATTTCCCAAGCTATGCTTGTTAATGGATATCGACTTGTTCCATGAATTTACCCCTCGATCATTGAGGTGGTAACACAATATTTGACTGGCAGCAATTAAATTGCTCCAAGAAAATATTTGTCCCTTGACAGTTTTTGAATTGAGAGTTTAAAAAGAGTAGTAGTTACTTAAATCAGGTTTCCCATATTTTTAATAGTTGAGCGAGCATTTGAATCTTCTTAAAAGACAGATTCAAATGGAAAAACAATGTTTTGGGAACCTCTTTTTGATTTAAAAATACTTACTAACATTTATTAAACAAGTAAACCTTAAATGAATATTGAAAATAATATTCATTAAATAAGTAATCCTCAAATGAATATTTGAAAATAATATTCATTAAATAAGCATCAGATGAATATTCGAAATAATATTCCTCAAATAAGTAAACCTCAAATGAATATTCAAAATAATATTCATTAAATAATAAATAATCCTCGAATGGATAATAATAATAATATTCTTAAAGTCCATAATCCTCAAATGAATATAAATAATTAATATTCATTAAATACATAATTAACCCTCGAATAAGTAAGCCTCAAATGAATATTAAAAAGTAATATTCATTAAATAGATAATTAATCCTCGAATGAATATTCATAATTAATATTCATTAAATAAATAAATACTCTTCAAATGATTATTCAACATAATATTCATTAGAAAATCCTCAGGTGAATATTCACAATAATATTCCTTAACTAAATAAGGATTAAATAACCGTTGCCCGATATCTTTATCGGAAAATAACCTTTAATATATACACAGAAAATATCATTGTTTCTGATCTAAAGAAATATCTTACGCCCTTAACCTAGGGCCTTTATAAAAACCTGGCTTATAACCGATATCCCATATCTAGCTTATAAGCCAGTCACCAAATCATTTTCAAATAATAACCTTCGAATGAGGTAATATTCAAATAACATTCCTCAAATCATTTCCAGGTAATTAATACTTTCTAGAAATATAATTAATGTTTAATAATAGCAGTCCTCAAAATAATTAGTACACTGCCGCTGGAATCCCTCCGGGTTTCCACGGCTATCTCTATATCTCAAAATACTGACTCCCGGTCTAGAGTCGAAAATAAGAAGTATGCTCTTATCTCTAGAGCTACAAGGTACACCGGTTTATAACTACTTTATCTCAAAGCTCATATATAAACCAAAATCAAACTCTATATATAACATGTATCGCAAAACTGTATAACTCCACACATGGCAAAAGCAGTAATATATAGTCAATACTTCAAAGTATAGATTTAGAAAACTTGCCACAATACTTGCAACAAAGATTTGGTATATAAATTGGGAATACACAAGTATTGAACATAGGAAAATATACATACTCTGAATAATAGAGTAAGGTTTAGTAAACTTGCCTGATGCTCGAGAAGTGATAGGGGTTCGCGACGATGCCGGACAATCTAGACAAAGTCAAACGAAAACATACGATTAATCCCTTGGATAATCCACTATAATCCAACGCTTAAACACGTAAGCGAAACACAACTAAGGCATTAATAACTCACTTTAGGCTCATACTAAGTCCATGTTATTCGATAAATATTTAAGTCGAAGGTTCACCTTAGGAATCGAATCTCGTTTGCCGGTTATACCAAGTGGTTTTGAAGGTTAGAACCAAGTGCTCCTCTAAGGGGTTTCTTCGCACTTAACCTTGATTCGAACATTTTTATAAAATCGAAAAATAATCTTTTTGATATGAGGTCTTCTCTCATATCTTCATTATGACCTCTAGTATTTAATTACCAAGATTCTTAACCGAATATCTCATTATAAGGGGGTTCCATTGAAGTTACGAACTCACACTTACGTTTACAAACTGCTTTTACGATTTTTATCATAACGCCTAAACTGTAAGTCGGAATGCTACGATTCTTTCGCCAAAATGATCTATGACTCAAGATATACAAGTATAGGTCAGTTAATAAGTAAGGTCAGAAGGTTATATCAACTGTTAAGCTCGGTTCGTAAGGTTAAAGAAATTTCGCCATTACGACGGCTATAAATCAAACGTTTCCATTTTACGATCACTCCAAATAACCAACCAAGGCAACCCATACTTCATCAATCTCAACAAACATCCATTTTACATCTCTAAGTCCAGTGGTGAGACTAAAATCAATCACCCATCATTTTACACCTCAAAACAAATCCAAATATCTAAGGATGTTCTTATTAAGCACTAATCTTTATGTAACATCAAAACCACATCAAAAACTGATAATAACTCAAAGGGTGGGTTAGGGCTTTACCTTCTTGGAAGCTCTATCAACACTACCAAGGGTTTATAATCACTTAACAAGCTTTAACAAGTCCTTATAATGCTTAAACCTTAAGAACAAAGCAAGAAAACAAGTTAGTAATTTCGGAGTTACTATTCACCTCTTGAAAGAACTGGAAACACGAGGGCCTTACCATGCTTTTCTGGACTAGGCTCCTGCATAGCAGTTGTAGAGACTCTCAATACCTTTCCAACAAGATAAAGAACACATGATTCCATTGAGAAACGAGGGAGTTATGGCTATTTGAAAATCGGTGCAGAAACTGCCAAGATCATGGCAGTTTGGATTCTTCAACTTGGGGAGGATATTTGACTAGGCTAAACACCTTGGATTGCCATGACATTTTGAACGAGTGTTATACATGGAGTGGAGAAGCTGTGGTTAAAGTTTGGTGATTTTATCATGGTTGGAAATGGAGTTATGGATTTTTCTTTGGAGGGTGCTCTAGCTGATCAGTTTTGGGAGACTTTGTGTTTCTCTTGCTTTTCTTCTTTTCTTCTTATCTTGGTTAACTAACAATAATGCTGATATTTGTATCAGTGGTGAGTCATAGCTCAAGGGTCTTCATCTTGTGACACTTGTCACACATGCACTGGTTGAGATAAAGTAACTTTTCTGGTTCGTTTAATTTCGTAGAACGCTCGCAAGGTTTCTCGAGGGTTCTATCGAGGTATTTTACCGAAATCGTTCTCGATACTTCTAATTCATTTATCAAATCCATATCCATAGAATTAATAATTTAAATCCTTAAATATCCTCAAATAATAATTATTTAGTCCGTTTTTGGTGAAATTTCGGAGAAAACGAAAAATGCTATTTTTCCGATTCTGACAGCTTCTGCATTCTTTTATTTCCATCGTAGATCACTAATGCGACCTTGAAAGTTTATTATATCGTCCCGCATATAGGGTGGTCTGAAAAACTTTTAAATGAAGAGTTACTATTCATCAGTGGTTTTTCTATAATCCTTTGGATCAAAATCCGTTCCAATATTCCTGATCTATTTTCTCTTTACTCTTTGCACTTAGAAAACGTTCTAGTGATTTCTCGGGCGTACGCTATCTTGTTTACGGAGTTGTCGGATGTATTCCCGATATTGATTTGGATGACATAAAAATACTTTCCTTCCCTGGAGTATTGTATTCTTATCTTCCAGATTGATTGTTCTTATTTATATGTTCAGTCCATTCTTACTATTCTCAAAATGTTTGAAAACCGAAATTCATATTCATTTCATAACTTGATTCTCAAAGTCATTGCCACTATCCATATTTACATCAACATATAATAAAAGTTTTAATTCTACCCAAAATCTGGGGTCTTACAGTATTGGCGGAAGAAGAGGCTGCAAAAGCACAAAGCCAAACAACTAGAGGAGTCCCGGTGATCAATTTGGATCTGACACCAAGAAGAACCAAGAGGGCTGAAGCCCCAAAGGGTGATCCTACTGTGTTGTTACCCCTAGGAGATCCTGATGAACCTACACCACCTTTCACTCAAGATATCATGAAAGCTAATATATCCAGAAAATTCAAGATGCCAACCATTAAAGCTTATGATGGAACGGGAGATCCCACTGATGATGTAGTCAAGTGTCGAGCGTTTCCACAAACCCTGGCGGGCATGGCTCAGCGTTGGTACAGCCGTCTACCTCCCAATTCTATTGGATCTTTTAAGGAACTGAGCAAGGCATTTATCAATCAGTTTGTTAGTGGAAGGGTGCATGAAAAGAGTTCTGCATCTCTTATGGGAATCCAGCAAGGAAAGAATGAATCCTTGAGGGAATACATAAATTGATTCACTAGGGAGGCTCTGAAAGTCCCGGACTTGGAGGACAAAGTAGCTATGATAGCCCTACAACAAGGAACCACTGATGATCACTTCAAGAGATCCTTGGCAAAGCACCCACCCGAAAGAATGTTGAAGCTTCAAGATAGAGACGGAAAGTATATCAAGGTCGAGGAAAGCATGAAGAAATATGAACCCACTGTTGAGGGATGTGAAAACGGAAAAAAGAGAAAGGAGACTCAAGAGTATGATGCCGGGGACAAATATCCCAAGACAGCGAAGGATTCTGACTCTCCATCTAAAAAGAACAACTTTGGACCCAGGTTCAATGAATATGCAAGGTTGAACACTTCAAGAAGTCAAATTCTGATGGAGATTGAGAAGGAAGAAGATCTTCGATGACCAAAGCCACTAAGATCCGACTTGGAGAAACGAAACAAGAACCAATTCTGCCGTTTCCATAGAGAAGTTGGTCATGACACCGACGATTATAGACAACTGAAAGATGAGATCGAGTTCTTAATCCGAAGAGGAAAACTCGATAAGTTCACTAAGGATGGGAATCGAGGAAATCAACAAGGAAACTATGAAAGGAAAGACTATGATAGGAGGGACAACGATCAAGATCGTAATCCTAAGCCCCGAGGGCCTGTCATCAACATGATATTTGGAGGACCGACTGCTGCTGGGTCCTCCCGAAATTTAAGGAAAGCTTATGCCCGAGAGGTAATGACTATTGTAGGAGAAGCACCGAAACGTGCCAAGACAGAAGTAGCTATTAGCTTTAATGATTCTAATCTTGAAGGGGTAAAGTTCCCCCATGACGACTCGTTGGTCATTATACATGAAATAGGCAACTCTAAAACCAAGAGGGTTCTGGTAGATAATGGAGCTTCCGTGGACATCTTGTTTCATGACGCCTTCCTGAAAATGGGATATACCGAATCACAACTGACTCCTTCAAACATGCCCATATACGGGTTCAATGGGGTTGAATCTAAAGTAGAGGGAACTATTCAGCTCCCTATGACAATGGGGCAAGGTTCACAAACGGCAACTCAAATGCTGAACTTCTTGGTGATAAAGGCAAACTCGACTTATAATGCAATCCTTGGGAGGACAGGCCTTCATGCATTCAAGGCTGTTGCCTCAACTTACCATTCAAAAATCAAGTTCCCAACAAGGAACGGGGTTGGTGAAGAACAAGGAGATCAAAAGATGGCTAGGAGTTGTTATTTAGTCGCGTTAAGGCCTGATGGAGTCAGGGGGGCAGGTTCTCCTAATCGAGGTTATGGATTCAAAAGACGATGAGGAAAGAAGGGGAAAGCCAGCTGAGGATCTAATTCCTATTCCCCTAATCCCGGGAGAACTAGACAAAGTCACTTACATTGGAGCATTATTGCATGAACCCTTGAAGGGACTGAGGTGCCAAGAACTTGGCATGCCTCAAATTTGAAAGTTTATTATGTTTGTGTTATCTTAAGGGATCCACTAATAATACAAGAAGCAATAAGGTCGACAAAACCATTCTGAGCTCTTAAGCTCTTAGTAGGAAGTAGAGTACTATGTAAGGGTTGAACCCTCTTTTTAAAAGAAAACATTTCAAGTTCTTTTTCACTATTTTATTACTTATCTTTGTTTGAGCATTTCCTTATTGTTTCACTAAAGAGCAAGTTGTACCAATAGCACTTGATCCAAGTGCCAGCCCATTCAAAAGGCCAAGTACTAGGAATTGCCTTACAAAAGATAAGCTAAATAAATATAAGTGAGCAAGAATGACAAAACAGAATATGCATAAATAAGTTGCATAAACCCCAAAGAAGAAGTATCGAAAAAATAACATGCATGGATAGAAGATCCCGAAGGATCAAAGAGTTATGTTACAAACGTCAAATAAAGTCCTAAAGTCCATGAAAGGACCCTGAATAAAAGCAAGATATAGAGAGCCACGCAGGGCCAATAAAATCTATTATAAGTCATCAGACGGGTGTTCGCACAACAACACGCAAGCGCACGTGGTCACAAGTAGTATATGATAAAGTTAAGTTCGTTCCCACAGAGACTGGTTATGTTGTTATAGCTATGCACTTATGCACCAATGTATGGTTATTACTCACTGCTAAGATAAGTATCAAATTTGGTTTTGTTTAACTAATTAACTAGCACTTAACAAGATTATATTAACTAAAGAGAATTACTGGAAAATTACTTATATGAATAAAGCATGGGATCCTAACATCATTAAATATTTCATCTAGAGTCTCTTGTTCTTAATTAATGCATGTGACGGTTGTGACAACTAATCAGATAACACGAAACTAGTATACGCTACCTTTCAGTATACGTATACCATACCACTTAAACATCCACAATAAAGATAGAAGTTAAATGGACACCAAATATGCTTAGTCCCTATATGTCTATAGAGATTGAAAACATAGTGGTTTAATGAGCAAGTTATCTATTCAGATTACATAAGGTAGATGAAATGGTTAAAATCATCCACGAATCATGCATGACAATTATACATGAACTTATGCTAGCATGGCAAGTTCTAAATCCCTATATCCACTTTCGCAATCAATAGAGATTAACAAACAATCATGAATGTTAGCTACGCATCCACAACGAATAAGCACAACCATGATAGGAAATCAATTAGCCATCACACACAGAATATATAAAAACAATTAACCACTAAACTCCATAAGAAACTCCGTTAGAATCCCACGATAACGATTAGTTCATGAATGAACCGTTCATCATCGCGGGTTCTAATGAAAACATGATATAAAAACTAAGTCTTGAATTGATAATTGAAAAGCAAATAGTATCAATAGTAACAAAGGTTTTAAACTGAAAAGAAGAATCCAAGTATCGCCTAATTAAGAAGAATACAAAGATTGAATGAATATAGATCTTCTCCAATTAGCCTCTCCCTTGTTCTCCTCGATAGATACTTCATAATCAAAATAGAATTAGGGTAGTAGCCTCCTAAAACGTCCACAAGTATTGATAGATGCCTCAGGTTTGACCAGTCAATGCCCTAATATCAAAATCAGAGCAAAACATAAATTGGGCCAGAGAGGGTGGCGCGGCCGCCCCACTAGTGGCGCGGGCGCCCCACATTTCTCCTGCCAAAGTGGCGCGGCCGCCCCACTAGTGGCGTGGGCGCCCCACTTGTCCTGACAGAAAATTTCATTCTCTTCGCGTGGACTGTAAGATCGTCAAAATCGGACTTCTAGAACTCAAGATATGGCCCAAACAGTGTAGCCAGCCCACCTAGTCCAATAAATCCGAATGTCCATCTAATTAAGCTCCAAAATCTCTAGCTTCCTTCTTCCTTAACATCAACACCACCACATTTAGCAATAAAAACAAGCACCTTGCTCCAATTTAGCACACCTGCACAAAACACTCCAAACGGATCATAACACCACATACTTGAGGCCAAGACAGTCAATTTAAGCCGATTCGAAGCGTTCCAAGTAGATATAAAACCCACTTATCACACCCCCAAACTTAAACCGATGCTTGTCCTCAAGCATAAACACAACTCTATATGAAACTAATGCAATGCATGAATGCAACTAATATGATAATGCAAGCAATCCCCTCAACCTAACCATAACCAATAAATAAGCCAAAATCTCACAGAATGCAATCTTCCAAACAGAGTTCGACCAAACTCCCCTTGATCAACCATACAAACACAGGAACGTGCGTGTGTGCAATGCTCACCAACATACTCCCAAACTTAATCAAGACCATTCCTATCCTTAGCCAAAACAACCACAAGTTTATAAACAGAATGAACGCTAGACACAAGAACCTTTAGGACACACCTCCCTAAACCACTCGAGTTAGACAGAAATTCATGCTTTATTACACAAACCACTATACACAACACATATGCTTATTTGATCGTGCAATGGATGAGACCTCGAATGGATTTTACAATAATACCCATTTAACGAGCTTTAGGTCAGTGGATCCCAAACCGGAAAAGTCTTAGGTCACTAGGCACAAAGTCCCCAAAGAACTTACTTACTCGAGTATTAAAGAGCTCACCCTGATCAATTCTGCATAAACACAAAACAAACACAACTCCTTTTTTTTCTTTTTTTCAATTTTTTTTTTTTTTTCAAATTTCGGAATGAGTGCCATTGCTTTTCTCATCCCACCCTAGACTACTCATTTTTTACCAATGAGCGGCTACTAGCCATTTGACGCCTAACCTTTATTAACAACTAGCATGAAATTCCTGGTTTCCCCCAAACTTATACTTAAGTGCACCTTCATTTTCAAGAATCTAGCCAATATTCTAAATATAAACAAGTAGTTAAACTTAAACATCTAAACAAGCATGGTTTGATCAAAAGCAAAAGCAACCCATGAGACTTATGTAAAAGATTTGTTCCTGGCATGCAAGTTAATACTTAGGAACTTAATCAGCCCTCTGTTCATCACAACTACACTCCAATCAACATCGACTCACCACAGAAACAGTCAAGTCTTAAGGGATCATGAAATATGCTATGCAAATGCAACTACAATGGACTAACATAATAAATAGAACTATGCAACAGAATGCTCTATATGACATAAATATGCAAAACTACGAATGAACTACAACTACATATGCAATATGAATCCTACATGAGACACACACTAACACTACCAACCCACACATCACCCCCAAACTTAAAATATTCAATGTCCCCATTGAATGGAAGTAAATACAAGGGATAGTAGGAAACATACCTAAAAATACCGAAACACGTGGGTTGCCTCCCACGAAGCGCTTGTTTAGAGTCAATTAGCTTGACTACGTCCAAGTCTCCATTAAGGATGATAATAGTTGGCCTGGTCATCTCTTCGTGAGACTTCATCGTCATCACGGCGGCACACTTTCTGCCCCTTCTCCTCGCTTGGCCTATTCGTATAACAACTATATCATATTCCAATGCCTTCATCGGTTGACCCAAAATTTGTCAATTTGTAGAACAACACACATTCGCGGGCTCCGCTCGAATATAATGGAGGAGGGTAAATGTAAGTTGTTGAAGCCTTTGGTTCCTCAAAGAGAACTTCCTCCAATGGCTCTAATGCGCTACCTCCATCTTTATACTCTGAGACAAGTAGAAGACCTGCATCTTTCCCATGGTCATCAGCCTCTTGGTACACACATACCAATTCTTGAAATTTGTGTAGCTCATTAGTGTCTGTCCCATATAGTGCCCTTTCCAAATCATCCACCATACTAGCATGATCAAATTCCTCACATGGCTTGTGAACGCTCACCTCACCTTGGAATTTGTCTTCCTCAATTATGCATGCAGTACCTTGCTCCAAGTCACTGTTATTTTCTGGAATTGCCTCTAGTATGAACTCTTGTTTCTCTTGTTCCAAGGCACTCAAAACTTGAGCAACTAGTGTCTCCAAAGATTTGATAGACTCATCATTACTCTTTACAAGCATCCTAATCTCCTCCATATCAACAACCTCATCTAACTGAAAAGTAGGAGTATGTTGTTGATGTTGAAACTCTTCACTACCAAAGAAATATGACATTTTTGGAACATCTTGCTGGTACTGTTGAGGATGGTATTGAGAATATGGTTGTTCCTCATAAGTGACATATGGATCAACTCCTTCGTAGTAACAATATGGTGAGGTCTCATGAACGCCCAAACACTGCTCACATTGCTGAGGCATGGATGTCCTCGAATATGCCCACCATGGCAACTCCTCGCCTGCCATTTTCAAACACTCAAGTACCTGAAACACACCGAACTAAACAAGATAGGTTAGAAAAACAATCCGAGTCAGTGAACTCTAACGACCACTGATGACAAGCACATAAACTAAAAATAAAACAACACCGAGTCCCCGGCAGCGGCGCCAAAAACTTGTTCGCACAACAACACGCAAGCGCACGTGGTCACAAGTAGTATATGATAAAGTTAAGTTCGTTCCCACAGAGACTGGTTATGTTGTTATAGCTATGCACTTATGCACCAATGTATGGTTATTACTCACTGCTAAGATAAGTATCAAATTTGGTTTTGTTTAACTAATTAACTAGCACTTAACAAGATTATATTAACTAAAGAGAATTACTGGAAAATTACTTATATGAATAAAGCATGGGATCCTAACATTATTAAATATTTCATCTAGAGTCTCTTGTTCTTAATTAATGCATGTGAAGGTTGTGACAACTAATCAGATAACACGAAACTAGTATACGCTACCTTTCAGTATACGTATACCATACCACTTAAACATCCACAATAAAGATAGAAGTTAAATGGACACCAAATATGCTTAGTCCCTATATGTCTATAGAGATTGAAAACATAGTGGTTTAATGAGCAAGTTATCTATTCAGATTACATAAGGTAGATGAAATGGTTAAAATCATCCACGAATCATGCATGACAATTATACATGAACTTATGCTAGCATGGCAAGTTCTAAATCCCTATATCCACTTTCGCAATCAATAGAGATTAACAAACAATCATGAATGTTAGCTACGCATCCACAACGAATAAGCACAACCATGATAGGAAATCAATTAGCCATCACACACGGAATATATAAAAACAATTAACCACTAAACTCCATAAGAAACTCCGTTAGAATCCCACGATAACGATTAGTTCATGAATGAACCGTTCATCATCGCGGGTTCTAATGAAAACATGATATAAAAACTAAGTCTTGAATTGATAATTGAAAAGCAAATAGTATCAATAGTAACAAAGGTTTTAAACTGAAAAGAAGAATCCAAGTATCGCCTAATTAAGAAGAATACAAAGATTGAATGAATATAGATCTTCTCCAATTAGCCTCTCCCTTGTTCTCCTCGATAGATACTTCATAATCAAAATAGAATTAGGGTAGTAGCCTCCTAAAATGTCCACAAGTATTGATAGATGCCTCAGGTTTGACCAGTCAATGCCCTAATATCAAAATCAGAGCAAAACATAAATTGGGCCAGAGAGGGTGGCGCGGCCGCCCCACTAGTGGCGCGGGCGCCCCACATTTCTCCTGCCAAAGTGGCGCGGCCGCCCCACTAGTGGCGCGGACGCCCCACTTGTCCGGACAGAAAATTTCATTCTCTTCGCGTGGACTGTAAGATCGTCAAAATCGGACTTCTAGAACTCAAGATATGGCCCAAACAGTGTAGCCAGCCCACCTAGTCCAATAAATCCGAATGTCCATCTAATTAACCTCCAAAATCTCTAGCTTCCTTCTTCCTTAACATCAACACCACCACATTTAGCAATAAAAACAAGCACCTTGCTCCAATTTAGCACACCTGCACAAAACACTCCAAACGGATCATAACACCACATACTTGAGGCCAAGACAGTCAATTTAAGCCGATTCGAAGCGTTCCAAGTAGATATAAAACCCACTTATCAACGGGTCCTTGTCAAGGACAAGGGCATCCCTACGAAGGACATCTGTAAAGCATAATGTAACATAAGATGAAACAGAGATAACTACAACTCAACAAAGGACAAGACAGACAATAATATTAACAGAAGCACAGGAATCCAGAATCAAAGAAGAAAAGGTAAACTCAAAAAATCAAAAGACGGTATGTATTCTTGAAGTCCGTAAACAGGTCACGGAAAGAAGTTCATGAAAATGTTCAAGCCTCAGTGACAACAATAGAAACAAGACTTTCAAGACTACAGAAGTATGTGAATGATTTAGGGTTAGTACCACAGGATTCTAGTGATTTATTTGAAGCAACCAGAACGACAAAGGACTTATCTACAACATTGAATTGAAGACATAAAAGAAGAATTGATCAAGTGTTATTCATCTGTGAACCAGACCAGTTGCACTAGTTGAAGGGACTAAAAAGATCAAGTTGTTTTATCATCTCAGAAGAAATTGATATAGTCTGAAAATTAAAACCCTGAAGTTAAGAATCTTTTCTTGAAAGTCAAAGACAAGAAAAGAGTTCGATGGTTTTTCTATTTAGAAAACCATCGAATGTAATTCAAGAAATCCATAAGAAAACTAATATGAATTAATTTCTCATTCGATAGTTTTTATTTAAAAACCATCGAATGGAAATTTGATTCTAAATATTCGATAGCTTTCTTATTTGAAAGCAGGTGAAGAAGTGACATTGTTGTTAGGTTGATTAAGATCCAACGACCAAGAATATTCCATTATTTTTGGTTCGATGGTTTTTCTAAAAACAAGTCTATAATTACTAAGAGAGAAGCGTGTCTTCTTGAGTTAAGGATTTTCACAGAAGAATTTAGGAGGAGAGAGTTTGAGCCAGAGATATTATCAGAGAAAATAATATTGCTCAGATTTCTATCATTGTATTGAATTTGTGTAACCTTAAACTCATTGAAGCTAATCTACGGATTAGAAATTATAGCACCCTTCAAGGTTTATATTTATAAAACGATATATTCCCCGACTCTTGGTTTGATTTGGTGTAGTTGATTTCGTTATAGAACTGAATGATTAATCCGCGAACGAAATTGAATAATTTGTGAGTATCGTATTCAAGCCCCCCTTCTATGATACTTTGGACCTAACAATTGGTATCAGAGCTACTTGATTGACGTACAAATCAGATCCGGTGAATGAGACCAAAATCAAATGTAGCTTGAAAATTCGAAGCAAATTTTTTAACTTTCAAAAAATTTCTTTAATTGGAATTTCTTGAATTTTAAACAATTTGAAATTTTCAGAAACCATGAGTGCTCCAAAGTCAACTGCTGGTATTAAAGTTCCCCCGTTTACTAGAGATGATTTCGGTTTGTGGAAGATGAAGATGTTATTATTTATCAAGGCATCTAATCCGTTGTATATTGGCGTATTAGAGAACGGACCGTTTGTACCAATGAAACCAGTTAGTGAAACTACAGCTCCTGATGGTACCAAGATTCCTCAAGGCACCCAACCTAAGGATATCATTGAATACACAGATTCTGACAAAGAACTGATTTGATTGGATATAGGTTTGATGTTGATATTGGCAGACTCCGCAGACAAGGAAATGAGCTATCAGGTAATGAACTGTACAAGCGGGAAACATATGTGGGATACCATAAACCTAATAATGGAAGGAACTGAAGACGTGCAGGAAAATAGATTGGACATCCTGACTTTTCAGTATGAGTCTTTTAGGTCACTACCAGGTGAAAGTATAACTCAGGTCTTTGAGAAATATACTAAACTCCTGAATGAGTTGGCAATGAAAGGAAAGACCTATCCACTGAGAGAAACAAACAGGAAGTTCATGATGACGCTGCCCCATCATGTAGAACACAAGTCACCATCCATAAGGGAAAGAATAGACTTCACCAAGATGTCACTAGAGATGATCTATGGCAAGTTGAAGACTTATGAGATGGAACAGGAACAGAGAGTAATAATCTATGGACCAGGGACAGTGGATAACAAGCATAATGCACTTGTGAGATCAGCAGCACTTGTAGTGGATGAACCAACAACTTCTGATATTCAGGTTCAAACCCCTAGAGCTGGAAAGGAGGTGATAATAGAAGCTGAGATGGATTCTGTAAATCTGGGTGTTGATGAAAGTGATTACTACACCCTAGAAGAGCTTGAGCAAATGGAAGACAAAACCATGGCGTACTTAGCTGCAAAGTTTAGCCACATCCGTTTCAAGAGAAACCCTAAGTACAAGTTCAAGGGCTCAACCAATAGATTTCAGAAGAGCAAGTATTCACCAGGCACTAGCTTTAAGGGAGGCTACAAGACTGACATGATTGATAGAAGCAAATCAAGATGCTACAACTGCAATGAGTTAGGGCATTTTGCCACTGAATGCCAGAAGCCTCGTCAAGAAAGAGACAGAAAGGGAGTCTATGAAAAGAAAGACTCATATGAGGATTTGAAGAAGGAGAATGCCAAGCTGAAACAGCAAGTGGAGGCATTGTTTGGAAAGCAGAAAGGGAAAGCTTATATAGCAGAGGGAAAACACTGGGATGATACTGATTCAGATGAAGAGGAATAATATGTAAATGTTGCCCTAATGGCTGACTCTTCAGAGGAATCACCACAATTATCTCAGGTACCTATCTTAACGACAATTGACATGTCTAATTCTGAGTACAAGAAAATTGTGCAAGATCTTAGTGTAGAATTGTTTAATGTAAATTAGTTCTTAAGATTAAAAATCTAGAATCTAAAAATGAAGAACTAGAGCTTGTTGCTGTCACAATAGAAGATCTTAAACAAAAGAATGTGTACTTAGAAAACAAGGTCAAGTGGAATGATGAGATAAAGACTATCCTCAGGAAGCAGATTTCAGAGTTAGATCTGAAGTTGAATGTTTTTAAGAATTCCACCCTGATTTCTAAGGAGATAATGGATACTCAGACCCAGGGAAACATGACTGCTATAGGACTTGACTATTCCAAAAAGGCTGGGAAAAAGATTTTGGAATTTCCTGTGACATCCCCTGTTGGTGTAAGGAAGAATATTCCACACATTCTTAAGAATGTGGTCAATCCAGTCTTTGTTAGGCCCTTCTCAGAACCATTTCATGAGGATGACTTATATCTTAGACAATAATTGCTTGAGGAGGATTTATTGAAGGAAAAAGAGGTGAAGACTAAGTTGCCTAGGAATTCAGTAAAAACTGTAATACCTAAAACTGAAGTACGTGACTTAGTTATTAAATCCAAAAAGAACAGGAATGGGAAGAAGAAGATTGCTAATCAGGAAATGGTTCCATATTCTCCCATTGTATCTAGGAAGTTGTGCACTATTTGTAATTCTGTTGGACACCTTACACATGCATGTAAAAAGGTTAAAGTAGAAACTTCTAATACTTCTGAAATACATAACATGTCTGACATGCCTGATCTTCATGAACCCTGTGGAAAGAAAGAATGCTTGCTATGTACATACAACATCATGCATGCTTATTTTAAGTTGATGAATGATAATAGCAAAAGCACTGTTAATGATAAATCCACAGATACTATGAAAATCAATCAGGGTAAGACAAAATTGAATGTTACTCCTATTAAATCATCTAAACCTTCAGGACCCAAACAATTTTGGGTACCAAAGTCCGCTTAATCAATCTGTGATTGCAGGGAAAGGTTAAAAGCTCAAAGGTTGTGTGGATTCTGGATAGTGGTTGTTCTAGACACATGACTGGTGAAGAGTCCCTATTTACAGAGGTGGTTAAGAAGACCGACCCTATTGTAACCTTTGGAGATGACATCAAAGGATTCACTACGGGATATGGTAATTTGAGAATTGGAAATGTCATAATTGAAAACATCACTCTTGTTCAAGGATTAAAGCACAATCTTCTAAGTATCAGTCAGTTCTGTGATAAAGGCTGCAATGTAGACTTCAGAAAGGACAAGTGCTTGATCATAAACAGGAAGGATGAGAAGCTTGCTCTACTGGGAGTAAGAAAAGGAAATTTGTTTATAGCTGACTTAAGTTCTACCAGTGAAGGAGAAGTTACATGTTTCTATGGAAAGGCATCTTCAGAACAAAGTTGGTTATGGCACAAGAAGCTCTCACATCTGAACTTCAAAACTATGAACTCTTTGGTAAAGAGAGAGTTAGTGAGAGGGTTTCCCCTGATGGAATTCAATCAGGAGGGACTGTGTGAAGCATGTGAAAAAGGGAAGTCAAAGAAAGCATCACATAGAAGCAAAGAAATGACAAACATTACTGAACCATTACAGCTGATTCATATGGACTTATTTGGTCCAGTTAATGTTATGTCACTTTCAAGAAAGAGATATGCATTGGTGATGGTGGATGACTACTCCAAGTAAACGTGGGTGTTGTTTGTACAATCAAAGGATGAAGCAACATAACTAATCATTGATCACATCAAGAAGATCGAAGTGGAAGCCAAGCTACCTGTGCGGACAATCAGATCAAACAATGGAACTGAATTCAAGAATGTAGTTCTTAATGATTTCTGCTCAGAGAAAGGAATATCTAGACAGTATTCAACACCAAGAACTCCACAACAAAATGGAGTAGTGGAAAGGAAGAACAGGACCTTGGTTAAAGCAGCAAGGACCATGTTGAATGAATCAAAACTTCTCACTTACTTTGGGGCTGAAGCAGTGAATACAGCTTGCTACACTCAGAATCGAACCCTGATTAACAAAGATCATCATAAGACTCCTTATGAGTTAATGGCCAACAAGAAACCAACACTGAAGTATTTTCATGTGTTTGGTGCAAAGTGCTTTGTACTAAAAGATAGAGGACATCTAGGCAAGTTTGATGCCAAAGCAGACGAAGGCATTTTTCTGGGCTATTCTCTGGAATATAAGGCTTACAGGGTATATATGATTGAAGATAATAAGGTGTTGGAAAGCTTTAATGTAACATTCGACGACACCAAAAGACCAGGCCTGCAAACTGGAGAGAACTTTGAATCCTTGGTATTTGAAAATCTATCAGGAGATCTCTTTGACAATGAAGAAGAACCTGAAGTTGTAACAGTTATTAATAATAATCATAATGATAATGATTCTGGACAAAGTGGTGACCATAGTGGAGATCCTCAAAATTCAACAGGATCCACTAGTCAGTCTACAGAATCAACAGATCACACCGTCAACAACTCAGGGGGAGCAGGAGAAGGATCAACTAGTCACACTCCACAACATCTAGTACAAGAAGAATCATCAAGATCGCATCAGCCAAGACAAAGGGTATGGAATAGAGATCATCCCTTTCACTTGATCATTGGTGATCCGGACACAAGAGTGAGAACTAGAAGAACATCACAAAATGAATGTCACTATTCTGGGTTTCTTTCACAAACAGAACCTAAGAAAGTTGAAGATGCTCTAGAAGATCCAGATTGGGTGATTGCAATGCAAGATGAACTCAATCAGTTTGAAAGGCAGAAAGTTTGGAAGCTGGTACCCAGGCCTAAGGGAAAATCTGTTATTGGAACAAAATGGGTATTCAGAAATAAGCTGGATGAAGATGGCATTGTTACGAGAAACAAAGCCAGACTGGTTGCTAAAGGTTACTCTCAAGAAGAGGGTATAGATTATGATGAAACCTATGCACCAGTAGCAAGAGTTGAGGCCATCAGACTGTTTCTGGCATTCGCATCACATTCCAATTACAAGGTATATCAAATGGATATGAAGAGTGCTTTTCTGAACGGGGAGTAGGAAGAAGAAGTGTATGTGGAACAACCTCCAGGTTTTGAGGATTCAAAACTGGCAGACTTTGTGTACTTTCTATTCAAAGCTCTCTATGGACTCAAACAAGCTCCAAGGACATGGTATGACACTCTCTCTGAATTCTTACTTGAAAATGATTTTACAAGAGGTGTTATAGACAAAACTCTCTTTTACAAAAAGCACAAAAATGATCTGATATTGGTGCAAGTATATGTTGATGATATAATATTTGGTTCTACTAATGACGATCTATGCAAGAGATTTGCTAAGTTAATGCAGAGTCGTTATGAAATGAGCATGATGGGTGAATTGTCATTCTTTCTTGGACTACAAGTGTATCAAAGGCAAGATGGTATATTCATTTGTCAGTCCAAGTACATCAAAGATCTTCTGAAGAAGTATCAAATTGAAGACACATCTACAGAAAAGACTCTAATGCCAACTGCCACTAAGCTTGATAAGGATGAAACTGGTAAGAAGGTTGAAATCACAGGCTACAGAGGTATGATAGGCTCATTACTTTATCTCACAGCAAGTAGACCAGATATAATGTTTGCAACATGCTTGTGTGCTAGGTTTCAGTCTGATCCTAAAGAATCTCATCTAATAGCTGTTAAGCGAATATTTAGATATCTTAAGGGAACCCCAAATCTTGGAATTTGGTACCCTAAAGATACAGGATTTGATCTTATTGGATATACAGACTCTGACTTTGCAGGTTGTAAGATTGATCGGAAGAGTACTTCAGGAAGCTATCAGTTTCTTGGAAGAAGATTAGTTTCTTGGTATAGCAAGAAGCAGCATTCAGTTTCCACATCAACAGCTGAGGCTGAATACATTGCTGCTGGAAGCTGCTGTGCTCAAATCTTGTGGATGAGAAACCAACTCCGTGACTATGGGCTTTTGTTGACAAAGATTCCAATATTTTGCGACAACACAAGTGCCATAGCAATCTCTAACAACCCAGTGCAACACTCGAGGACGAAGCACATCGACATCAGGTATCATTTTATCCGAGAGCATGTGATGAATGGAACTGTGGAGATACACTTTGTACCCACAGAGGAACAAATTACAGACATCTTTACTAAACCGCTTGATGAATCCACTTTTTCAAAGCTGGTTGGTGAACTTGGGATGTTAAATCTTTCTAATTGATTTTGATTAGAAGTCAGAAACTGCAGACAGTCCTAGTGAATACATGAGTTTAAGAATTTGCATATCCTTAGGACTCGTGAATTTATTTTCTGGAGAAATTCTCGTAGTTAGGATTATTGTACTAATTTTATGTCATAATTATGGATGATATATCTTCTGGCATTTAATTGGTTATTAATTCTAAAATTATTTAGGTGCTAATATTTGTTCTAAATATTTAAGCATTTATTTAATTTGAATTAATTTACTTTGTTTTTAACATTGTAGATTAATGCAGCATAATTTATTGGATTTTAATTGATTAATATCATTTAATGATATTTAGTTGATTTTATTCTAAGAAAATTGTGAATTTATGTTAACAATTGATTTTGGTAAATTTGAAAAGATTTATTCAAATTAAAAGTTCACAGAAATACAAAAAGTCTGATTTTTAGAACATGAACAGGTTTTAGAAATTGGAAAGAAGCAAAAACCATCGAATTTAGAAAATTCGATAGTTTTTCTAAGTACTAATAAAAACCATCGAACACAAATTTGACAGTTTTTGGAAAGGAAAAGAAAAACCATCGAAAACACCTTTCGATAGTTTTTTGGAATAATTTTAAAATATATCGAAGTGAATTTATCTAATTCCATATGTAAATTCTCGATAGATTTTGAAAAAGTAATTGAAAATACATCGAAGTGAATTTGATTTTTTATTATCTAAATTCTCGATGGTTTTCATAAATTGTGTTCGATAGTTTCTTGGTGTTAACAGAAACAGAGTTCGATAGTTTTCATAAAAACCTTTTAAATTCTGATTTTCAAAAAATTCGATAATTTTTCAAAAACTATCGAAGTGCAGTTGACAGTTTTGCCCCTATGTGAAAACCATTGAACGTTCAATAAAATATATCGAACACTGTATTGACTAAATTGCCCCTGTCAGTTCACAAGTGTATATAAGAACCACTTGGACGTTTTTTTTTCTCTATTCTCAGATCTAAGAAAAGGTTTTTATATACATACAAGAATACATACACAAACAAGCATCACTATCGATATTTTTCTTCAATAATAACCGAGTAAAACCTAAGAAAGATACTATTCTTTCACTGTTAATTGTTTTTAACCGTGGAGTTTTATTCTTTTTGTATTTCTTGAAAAGAAAAGGAAAGAAATATATCGAACTTGAACCTTTGACCATATAAAAGTGTTAACAGAATTGTTCTTTAGAAATTTATTGTTTATCAATTGATTTCTTTGGATTTTAGTGCATATTCAGAGTTAACAATTTAGGGTTATAATTTGAGTTGTGTGTGTTTCGAGTTTGTGGTTTAATTTTTTTTTAAAGGGGTTAATTTGTTAAAACTTTAATTAATTAGAAATAATTAATTGAAAAATTAGTTTTGGTTTAAAATTAATTTTCTGGAAATTTGAAAAATAATGGCGGGAGAATTTATCGTAACCAAAACTAATCATGTCTCGTTTCAGAACTTGCAAGCCATTACGAACTTATAGTTTTGTGCATGGGCAGAGTTTCTGAACACACGATCATTAGTGGCATATGCATTCAGTACTCCCGTAGTCCTCTGCATCGATCAATTGATTGCGTTGTACACAACCGCCACGAATACAAGTGAGAATAACATAAGGTCCTTCAGTTTTGTTGTGCTAGGGGGAAGAACAATAAGGGTGACGGAACATGACTTTAACATAATACTTCATTTTCCAACAGAAAACCATGTTCCGGATCCCACAACTGAGGTGATACATGCTTTCTTCACTCTCATAAGAAGTCAGCAACCCAACTTCTTTGTGGGAGAGTTTCTTAAGCATTACCTGACCAAGCCATGGAATTTCTTCTTTCACACACTAATCCATGTTTTTACTTCTAAGCTTACAAATCTGCATGGTAGTCCCTTATTTCTTGAGAAGATAGGGTTTGCCATTGCTAACAATAGGCATATTAACATAGGAAAGCTAGTGATTGATCAAGTCATTCTGTGCATGGGACCACTGGAAGACAGAACAGGCATGGATGATGTGCTTTGTTTCTATCCTAGGTTCCTACAGCTAATTCTCAATGATATCTTAACAGATGATGAACGTGAGACATTCGCAGCAGAGGAGACCATGGAGTGCATGAGGATGAAGAGCAATGCAATAACCGCTCTGATAAGAAAGAATCATCTTCCAGGGGTACCCACTGTTCTAACTGATTATCTAAGAACGGTGCCCCTACCACTTCTACCCCCAGGGGAACAGGTAAATGAAGGTAATGTTCCTCAACCTGAAATGGCTCATGTACAACAACCAATGGATGTAGATCCAGAGCCCTCGGTGGCCATTCTAGACCAAGAGGTTGCAAACCCACAATCTCTAACCACAGTCACAGAGCCTTTGGAAGTGCCAAATGAAAACATAAACGAACCTTCAACAACACATAAGGAGATACACCCTTCAACAACAGCTCTGCCTTCCTCTAAAAAGAGAAGAATAGAAAACGAGGCAATTGTTGATACTTTATTTCAAACTTCCAAAGAGCCCTTTATTGATTTTTCTGATGCTGATTGGGCTACACTAACCAAAGCTATATCTGAACCTATAGCTCAATCAAGCAAGGAGGAATTGACGGAAGCAACTGGTGTTCCGACCATATTACGGTCAGGTTCACTGGTTGAAGGTTCTAAGAACCAAGTGTCTTCACAGACGTCGAGAGAAGGTTATGACCTAAATGCAAAATCTCAAAGGTCATTACCTAACTCCCCAAATGGAACATATTTGGATCCTACGGGTAAAGGGTCTGACGTAGGTGCGGATCGCTAACTCGGTGACGATGAATCAATTTCAATTGAGGAGTTAACTGAGGTAAAGTCTTCACAGACTATTAGGGAAGTTTCAGGGTCTCTGCTGTTAATAGAGCCTGATTCTAACCCCCTAGAGATTCAAACTCTAGATCCTTCAAAGGATATATCATCCACGGATTATCAACAACTTGGTTTAACCAAGGACGAGGACTTGCAAAGCCCCATTGCACCACCGGTGACCTCCTTAAGGACTACTACGGTGCTTTCTTCTGCAGGTACAATGAGCAAAAAGGGATTGAGTGAAACAAAAACACTTACACCTGGCCTGAGTGGGAAAGGTAAAATGAGTGAAACACCGACAGAAACGTTGAGTGTACACCCAAAGCCAAATGTGAGGAGTGACACCCTAACCCTTCCACAAAACGATGATTTGCTGTTACCTACAGAAAGAGAAGTACATGTTCAATCCACCCTAAAGGAGATGACAGTTCGAGACAAACAAGGAAATCCATTATTCAAGGTTCCACTGCGACCTTCCTTTGACCAAGGGATCTCCTCTAGTCAAGACAATGCTTCTTTAAAGACTATTCAAGAGAAGGTTGACTTGGCTGCAGCTGATTCCAGAAGAACATTCAGGGTCATTGGCAGTGCATCTGGCACTATAACAGGAACCAAGCAAGCAGTCGACTCCTTGAAGAAGGAAGCAATTGAGGAGCTAGTCGACTTGAGGACGGACGTCAAGGAGCTAAAAGATGGATTCATGAACGAAGTGTATTCTCTGACACAAGGGCAAGAAGCTTTGAAGGAAGACGTTCTGGTTATCCGGGATGGTCAAGCTAGGGTAAATGCAATGAACACCCTTTCTAGAGTGGAGTCTAAGCTAAACAAGAGATTGGATCATATTGAAAAGACTACCAACTCAAGATTGGATGACATTGACCTGAAGCTAGCTTCTATGCATGAGATGAACAAGGAGATTGCAGAGTTCATGGAGAATCAAGGTGACGGGGTACAGTCAATCTGGACTATGCTGAGAAACCAACAACCTGGACCTTCAAATCAGCAACCTGCTCCTTCTACTACCTTTTATGCTGAGGATAACTTTATCAAGGATTCCTCAACTAAGGGGGAGAAAGTTGGAGGTGGGGAGCAAGGTCTGGATGGATGGGGAGTTTGGGAAACAGTTGAAGCTATTCCGGTAAGACAGTACTGGATTGAGAACATTGTACAAGAAGAATGAAGTAGTGAAGAGGTATTTGAGGAAATCATGCATGAGCATCTACAGGAACAACATGAGCCATATTATCCAGAGCCTGTTGAATATCCTATCTGGGAGGATAATATGGAAGAAGAAGCAAATTCTTTGTCACAAGAAGAAGAAGCTGCCTTGGAGATGGTAAAAGCTGAAAGAGCTGCAATAGATGCCAGGCAAGCTGAGAAAGAAAAACAACAAGCAATTATGCGAAGTGAAAAACTGAAGAGGTTCAAGATGTATAGTGAAGTGAGGAAGAAGAAGATGATGGATCTAGCAAAGAAATCAAGAACTGACTAGGGGATTGTTATTCCCAAATGACCTAACAGAATTGTAGAAGGGGGGGTTAAATACAATTCTTGATATTTTCTTAAACTTAAAACACTTACAAAATAAAACTGAACTGAATAAGTAAAAACACAAGATATAAATAATTCAGTTGGATTGTTTGATGATCCAACTGAAGTGTTTTTATTGCGGAAATAATCTGTGATACAAAAGTACACAGCTGCTCAGTTACAAAGTTGTAGAGAAGAAATGCTCTCAAAGATAGCTAATCCAAACTATTTGTTTTTCTTCTCTTACTCTATTTTAACTGCTACACTTGGTTATATATTCCCCAAGTTTACAATACTATTTTTGACTACACTAAAGTACACTAAAGGTAACCGCCAATAGTTTGCTTTTCATCCCTTTGTCCAGTGGTCCTTGGAGATCCTTGCTTTTGTCTTCATGCTTATTATGATCACTCCCAAGAGCCCAATTGGAAACTGGGATGTTTCCTTATTCCCCATGTCCATTTTAATGGTTTCCAATGCAAAGTACACTTCCACATCACCTTTAGATCTGTTCAGTAAACTGTCACTATCACTTTGTCAACTATTCAGAAAAGCAATAATGATTCGTTGATAGCAGGGAGATGTGTTTCGTTGATAGCTTTATTCTCCATTTCGTTGATGAGTAAACTCCATTTCGTTGATGAGTAAACTTCATTCCGTTGATGGTGTATCCTTGTTCCGTTGATAGAGTAATCTTCATACCGTTGACATGTCTTCACTTAGGCAAAATTACAAGGCATGATATACTTACAATTAACCAACCTATTTTGCCTATCTAGTACTTAGTCAACATGACTTAGAAAACCTATCTAGTACATACAACAAAATGCATATCAAATGTGAAGTATTGTACAGTGCAATTGCTACAACACTCATTCCGTTGATGAGCTTCCTGTCAACGAAACACTGCAAAGCATGCCATTCCGTTGACAGTTACAAAATGACTTAATACAAAATCTACTAAGTGTTTTTATAATTATCATCAAGAACAACATATTCCTAACAGGGATGGCTTATAAAACCTTTTGCGGAGTTGAAGACGGATTAGGAGTCAACGACAATGCTGAGGTGGAAGTTATCATTCAGAATATCAAAGAAGCCAATCTTGAAGATCAGACTTACTTCACAGCATTGAGAAACTCTATGATCTTTCTGAAAGCTGGGGTTAAAGCAAACGGTGCCTGGAACATATTGATCAACTTTCTTGAGAAAGGTGTTGGGTTTTATACTAAACTATTCATTAGTAGTATATAAACATTGTCCATTTTATTGAGAATCTTGATTGCATATTTTTACATTGTCTATTTATTATATATTGTGGATAATTTAGTATCAAATGGGATAACAGAAGATTAAATTATCAGTGTCTATATATAATATAAAGGGTTCACAGTTTAAGTGGAATTAGACAAACCACTGGAATAACTGAAGTATTATTTGGGAATAGTTTATCTTGACTATTAAATAATACTTGTATACTTTGTGTATATTGAACAGGATCAAATTTAGAATTGTTCCCTTAAACTGATTAAGAAGGTGAACTAAGATTCTATGTTATTATTAATGCTTAGGTTCTTAATCCGGATATAGTAATTGACACGTGTATATTATTTACATGCTTTGATTTATATATGAAATAATTCTTTTGAATTATATCATTATATTTTGGGTGATGGAATAATATATATGGTGAATATTATTTATTGAAGGAATCAGTGTCCTGATAATATTCGGGTTAATGATGTCCCCTTGAAAGCTCCAAAGGATTTAATTATGTGAAACCCTGCAGGTGGATTTATTCCGGCATAATTAAATAAAGGTAGAGTGGAATTGCTACAACACTCATTCCGTTGATGAGCTTCCTGTCAACGAAACACTGCAAAGCATGCCATTCCGTTGACAGTTACAAAATGACTTAATACAAAATCTACTAAGTGTTTTTATAATTATCATCAAGAACAACATATTCCTAACAATCTCCCCCAATTTATGACTGATAGAATAACAGCCATAAATCAAGAGCCTTGATGATAACAAAAACACTCAGTCAAATTACACATGATAAAAGTAGAAATTGCATTGAGCTTCATTGAATTTAATTAAAATACAAAGTAGAAAATCTTACAAAACAAGTGCACAGAGTTGCTCCTCTAGACTGAGCAGATTTTTCATCTTTGCCTCTGTGGTCTTGTTTTCTTCCCTTTTCTTGCATTGTTCTCCTCAATCTGAGCTTGAATTCTTCTGTAGAAAATCTTCTCTTCTTCATCTTGATCCCCCAACTTGGATCACTCAAAGCTCGGCATGCAACTTAGATTAATTACTTACTAGCATTTAAACATATAAACATGAATCAAATCAAGTCATTTTCCGATTCAAAACTCAAAACCCGAATCTAAAATTTAAGAAAATTTGAAGTTAAAATAAAACCAATGACATGCAACACGAATTAACTACTTATAATTACTCTACAACACTATACATACCTCAAAATACATAGACCATGGCCACCGGTTCACCGGAGTTCATCACCGGTGGTCGACGAATTGCATGTAGCCCCAAAAACAAAGGGGTTTTGTATGAATTCGTCCCCAATTGATCCTTAACCACAATTAAACTCTTAAACATCAAGAACACTTGATTTTAAATCAAAAATCCGAAACCCCAATTTACAAAACCCATTTTCTAATCTTCACCAAACTCAACACTATTGGTATTAAAGTGTAGAGCTCGGCAAGAGCTTCGATTTGACTATCTAATCAACGAATTTGGTTAACAAAATCAAAAGATAAAGAAGAGAGAAGGAGAGAGATTTGAGAGAGAAATAAGAGAGAGAGAAGATGTGTCAACTGAAAAGAAAAGGGGAATAAGAACTGGCCGTGAGGGGTTTTAAAGCCCCAGGGGTATTTTGGTAATTCCACAATTCCAAAATCTGATTTTAATAAAACAAAACCCAATAAGTTGCCTTTCTAAAATCCGAAATAAAATAGAAATAATATCTAAAAATCAAAATTTTATTTTTAAAATAAAGAATACGAATTTACAAGCTCACCCATATTTTTAAAATATTTTTATGATCAAAATTGGATTAAATATGAATTTTCAAAGTTTTGATCACATAAATGACAATTAACTCATAAAATCGTTTTTAAATCCTTAAACCAAAAATAAATTCCTCCACTAATTTTAAAACATAATAGAATATAAAATAAAGGTTGTGAAAAAGATTTCACAATAAAAAGAGTCTCCGATGATTTTATAAAATTCCCGGAAGGTCAAAAAGAATTGATTTTTAATAAGAAATTCATATAAAATGCATTTGAAAGCATACACATATATTTTAATCCATACCATTCACCAAGTAAACATCTAATCCTCACTTTTTCAAATATTCACCTTTCACACAATATTCACATATCATAGAACTCAAATATTATTAAATATTAATACTGTACAAGCGTTTTTCTGAGTCGTTATAACCTTCCCTCCTTAAGAGATTCTGTCCCCAGAATCTAACCTTATGAAAATAGACGCGGATACTTTTTAAGCATCTCGCTCTCAAGTTCCCAAGTCGATTCTTCAACTTTGGGATTCCTCCACAAAACTTTAACTAACTTAACAATCTTATTCCTTAGTTTCCTATCCATATGATCCTGAATTTCTACAGGTTGTTTTACATATGACAAATTAGGTTGAATCTCAAAAGGCTCATATTCGATCACGTGATTTGTATCAGGATTAAATCTCTTAAGCATCGATTTGACTATCTAATCAACGAATTTGGTTAACAAAATCAAAAGATAAAGAAGAGAGAAGGAGAGAGATTTGAGAGAGAAATAAGAGAGAGAGAAGATGTGTCAACTGAAAAGAAAAGGGGAATAAGAACTGGCTGTGAGGGGTTTTAAAGCCCCAGGGGTATTTTGGTAATTCCACAATTCCAAAATCTGATTTTAATAAAACAAAACCCAATAAGTTGCCTTTCTAAAATCCGAAATAAAATAGAAATAATATCTAAAAATCAAAATTTTATTTTTAAAATAAAGAATACGAATTTACAAGCTCACCCATATTTTTAAAATATTTTTATGATCAAAATTGGATTAAATATGAATTTTCAAAGTTTTGATCACATAAATGACAATTAACTCATAAAATCGTTTTTAAATCCTTAAACCAAAAATAAATTCCTCCACTAATTTTAGAAAATAATAGAATATAAAATAAAGGTTTTGAAAAAGATTTCACAATAAAAAGAGTCTCCGATGATTTTATAAAATTCCCGGAAGGTCAAAAAGAATTGATTTTTAATAAGAAATTCATATAAAATGCATTTAAAAGCATACACATATATTTTAATCCATACCATTCACCAAGTAAACATCTAATCCTCACTTTTTCAAATATTCACCTTTCACACAATATTCACATATCATAGAACTCAAATATTATTAAATATTAATACTGTACAAGCGTTTTTCTGAGTCGTTATATCATCTGTAGCCTTTGGATTAACAGTGAATCCATAATAGCCTTGTAGAATTTCTTGTCATTGGCATTTGCAGACTCATGAGCCAGATAGGCCTCATTGTACTGCCTTGTGATTGCAGCATCCAGAGAGATCCTTCCTTGTAAATCTTGAGAAAGCCAGTTTGGTGTAGGAGGCACCACAGAAGTTCCAGTCTGTGAAGTAGTGGCCACCTGATTGTCACCAAAGCTGTCCTCATCATCAGAGAAATCAAACTCACCACTTACTGCAGCTCCTGGAGATAGATTGGTCAAGGCATCCTTTGCTCTTTGCATTGATGCAGTTGTATGAATTAGTTGTAGTGACCTCTCTGCCTCCACATTGCCCTATTGAGCCAAAACTTGATAGGCTGATACAGGATGAGTAAAGGTCTCAGGATCCAGGGAAATACTATCCAGAGTTTGTTGATAGTGCTCTTGGAAAGTAAGTTCCCTTTCTCCCTCATTGACCTCCATTGACTCACTAGCAATGGCTGCTTCCTCCCTTATGACTCCTGTAGTCCCTTCTCTCTCTCCTCTATATTCTTGCATCATGGGCTCCCCATGGCTCACACCTCTCACACCCTCACCTTCACCTACTAAGGTGGAACTCTCAAACTCTCCATTTGCCTGGCTGGAAGAAATAGCCAGCCTCTCACTCTCATTCTCTCCTTTTGCCTGGCTGCAAGCCAGCCTCTCAGTTTCACTCCCTCTCAATCCTAAAAGTGTCTCAACTACCACCAGGTCATCTACACTAGTTGTGGAAACAACTAGATTTTCAATAAGGGGTGTAGAATGACCTATCAACGGAATGGTAGTTTGAACTGTCAACGGTATGGATACCGTTGATGGAGAAACACTTGTCAACGAAATAGACTGTTCCGTTGATGAAGTCAAGAAAGCGCTTTGAGAATGAGAAATTACAGTAGAGTCTATGGTGATTGATTTGAGAGATTGGTCCACAGATCCCCTTGCAATTTCAGAAAAAATTGGTTGATGGCCCAACAAATCACTTAAGAAGTGATGGCAACCAGCTTTAGAGTGGGGCTTCTCCAAGATTAGAGTTGGAGAATCAGGAATAGATGTATGGATCATGTCCACATCTAGAGATAAAGTTGGTGAATTTGGTGGAGATAGTTCAAGATTGATATCAAGAGAATGGGACTGTAACCCCAGAGTAATAATAGGGGTTACATCAAACTAAATTTGAGAAACTGGAAGTGTTGCTTCCAGTATGTGTGCACCCTGTGAACCCTTGGACTTTTGCTTCACTCTCCTTTGGTATTGGGAAAATGTAGACTGTGGGCTTGAAGTGTCCCTTACCCTTTTGGACTGTGCTCTAGGTTGAGAGCTTGTTTCAATAATCACATCCTTTTGGGAGGATGCAATTAGACTTGTGTTTAAATCCATTTTACTCATTGTGCCTTGTTGGGAAGACACAATGGGGCTAGGCTGGGAAACACTTTCTCACCTTCCTTATTCTTGGGGTTTCTTTTACTTTCACCCCTTCCCTCACCTCTCACAACTCCAGACTCACTCCCCTTAGGTTGTGTGGTAGTTTTTACAACAGGTGCCTTTTGAGAAGCACCTGAGGTTGGCTTGGAGGATTTCTTTGATTTTGGTTTTGTTGCTGGGGTAGGAGCCTGTTGGGTCACAGCTACAGACTCCATAGCAACTGGGTTGGATGAAACAATGGAAGTAACATCTATACTAACAGGGATAGCAGTAGTTACCTCAATGATTGGCAGATACACCACTGGAACATCACCATTGTGGTTCAGCCTCAGTATGTCTGTCAATACTCTCTTCTCTTGCACAAAGCACTCAAACCTGGCAGTAGGGTTAGAGATAACTAATGGTGCTGGACTAACATGATTAGCCAGCATCATCAGAAACCTTGCATAATAGATATTTTTCTTCCTATTTGCCTTATCACCCAACTTAGCACCAATTTCATACATAAGTTGGGTGCTAAAGTTGTAATATCTATCATTTAGAAGCATGGTTAAGAGAATGAACATAGAGTTAGTTAATGCATCAAAATTACTAATCTTTCCAGAAAAGACCTTAATGAATGCATCAGCTAAATAACTGTATTCCCTAACCAAACCTCTCCTAATTATCTTACCCAAGTTATCAGTAGGCAAAGAGTAGTTTATAGAATTTAGCATGGTAGTTATTTCAGTGTTAGTAGGCAAAGCATCACAGTTATTATCAGGAATATGTAAACATGCTTGCAAAACATCAGAATTAACTATATACTCATTACCTTGAAGAGTGAATTGCAGTGTGCAGTTTGTTCCACTATACTCACATGAGGTCCAAATCTCCTCGATTATTTCATTGTAGAGTGGTGTAGAGTGAAACATCGCATAGCCCAACTTACAGTTCCTCATGAAGTCCATCATCTTGAAAAAGATGTTGTTCGGACTCTCCTTAACAACAAATGGAATAGAATTGTTCTTCTCATAGATGAACCCACCAGCAGACATAAGCTTGACTATGGGTGCCATTGTTGAGTGAGGAAAAGCTTCGAGCTGTATTGCTTGTTAGAGAGAAGAAGATAGAAAAACTTTTGGAATTTTTGAGAACAGGTAGAAATGAAATAAAGAAATTAAAATTTCTTAAATACTCCCCCAAAAATTCTCAGAAATTAAGTCCAATAATTAATCTGAATTACCTGATTGGCTTAAAAAAGTAACCGTTAGAATTAAATATTACCACGATTTATACTTACAGGGGGTGTATGTATAGATCGTGATAAAGAACGTGCAATTTCAACGGTTCAGATTAAAAAGCGCTACATCAACAAATCAGAATTGGGCATTTTAGGTCCCTTCTATTCCGTTGATAAAGCTGCGTTTCGTTGATATAAAAGAGCTATCAACGAAACACCCAGAAAAATGCTAAGACTATCAACGAAATGGTGCATTTCGTTGACATAGTAATTTTCACTTAGACAAAATTTCACCTTTTCCTGAGAAGATCAATTCACAGAAAAATTATAGCAAATTCCTGGCTGCATTTTAACTTGCAAAAATCTCAAAATAATTAAGAGAAATTTAGCATACCTAGCTCACTTACTAATCTTGAGAATGTGGATTCATCAAGTGGCTTGGTAAAGATGTCTGCAAGTTGTTGTTCACTTGGAACAAAATGTAACTCCACAGTACCATTCATAACATGTTCTCTAATAAAGTGGTACTTGATGTCAATGTGCTTGGTCCTTGAATGCTGTACTGGATTCTCAGTAATGGCAATGGCACTAGTGTTGTCACAGAAAATAGGAATTTTCTCAACTCTTATTCCATAATCAAGTAGTTGATTTTTCATCCATAAAATCTGTGCACAACAACTTCCAGCTGCAATATACTCAGCCTCAGCTGTGGAGGTAGAAACTGAGTTTTGTTTCTTGCTGAACCATGAGACAAGCTTGTTTCCTAAGAATTGACAAGTGCCTGTTGTGCTTTTCCTGTCAATTTTACATCCTGCAAAATCTGCATCTGAATAACCAATTAGTTCAAAGCCAGATTCTCTAGGATACCAAATGCCAAGGTTTGGTGTTCCTTTGAGATATCTGAAAATTCTTTTAATAGCAACTAAATGGGATTCCCTAGGATCAGCCTGAAATCTAGCACATAGACATGTAGCAAACATAATATCAGGTCTACTAGCTGTTAAATATAAAAGTGAGCCTACCATGCCTCTGTAACCTGAAATGTCCACAGATTTTTCCTTAGTATTCAATTCAAGTTTGGTGGCAGTAGGCATGGGAGTTTTGGCAGGAGAGCATTCCATTAAATTAAACTTCTTTAATAAATCATGAATGTATTTTGTTTGACTAATGAAAATGCCTTCATTAACTTGCTTCACTTGAAGACCAAGAAAGTAAGTTAATTCTCCCATCATGCTCATTTCATATTTACTTTGCATAAGCTTGGCAAACTTTTGACAAAGTTTCACATCTGTAGACCCAAAGATTATGTCATCTACATAAATTTGAACAAGTATAGTAGAACCATTCACAACCCTGTGAAAAAGAGTTTTATCTACAGTACCTCTAGTGAAGTGATTCTCAAGGAGAAACTGTGAAAGTGTGTCATACCAGGCTCTAGGTGCTTGTTTCAAACCATAGAGTGCTTTGAGGAGGAAGTATACATATTCTGGAAAATCATCATCTTCAAAACCAGGAGGTTGACTTACATACACCTCCTCTTCCAATTCCCCATTCAGAAAATCACTCTTCATATCCATTTGATAGACTTTGAAATTGGCATGGGCTGCATAGGCTAGGAAAATCTTTATTGCTTCTAGTCTTGCAACAGGAGCAAAGGTTTCATCAAAATCAATTCCTTCTTCCTGTGAATAGCCTTTTGCAACCAATCTAGCTTTGTTCCTTGTGACTATGCCATTTTCATCCATCTTGTTTCTGAACACCCATTTTGTGCCTATGACACTCCTGTCCTTAGGCTTGGGTACCAGCTTCCAAACATTGTTCCTTTCAAATTGGTTTAGCTCTTCTTGCATAGCCAAGACCCAATCTGGATCTAGAAGTGCATCCTCAACTTTCTTTGGCTCATCTTGAGACAGAAAGCTGCTGTATAGACATTGTTAGGTCCCGAAGTATCGTAGAAGGGGGGGTTGAATACGATACTCACAAATAATTCAATTTCGTTCGCGGATAATTCATTCAGTTCTATAACGAAATCAAACACACCAAACCAAACCAAAAGTCGGGGAATATATCTTTTTATAAATATAAACCTCGAGGGGTGCTACAATTTCTAATCCGTAGATTAGCTTCAATGAGTTCTAGGCTATTCATAATCAATACATTGATCGAATTCTGAGCACTATAAATTTTCTGATCTTCTCCGGCTCAAAACTCTCTCTCCGTAATTGCTACTATGAAAATAACCAGACTGAGGAAGACACTACCTCTCTCTGTGTAATTATAGACTTAGTTTTTGAAAACTATCGAACCAAGATTAAAGAATTAATCTTGGCCGTCCAATTTCCATCAACCTGACAAACAAATAAACTTTCCACCTACTTTTACAAATGAAAACTATCGAATTGATTAAAAGAAACTTTCCATTCGATAGTTTTAAAGAAAACTATCAAAGTGAAAAATTCCTTTTCTATTGAATTCCTAGAAATGTATTCGATGGTTTTGTTTTCCTTTTCTTTAAAAAGTAAAACCATCAAGTCATTTCCTCTCCACATTCGATAGTTTTACTCATCTAGAAAAGTATCAAATAATAAACTAATCCTTAAGAAATCATTCGATGGTTTTCTTGATTAGAAAAACTATCAAATATTAAAGTAGTCATGTCAAGTCATGATTACTTCAATTCGATAGTTTTCTAATGAAGTAAAGAAAAACCATCGAACCTTTTCTTTTGTTAGTCTTCAGAAAAGTTTCAGACTGTATCATTTTCTTCCGAGACGATAAAACAACTTGATCTTTTAGTGCCGTCACCTAGTGCAACTGGTCTGGTTCACAGATGAATAACACTTGATCAATTCTTCTTTTATGTCTGCAATTCAATGCTGCTGATAAGTCCTTTGTCGTCCTGGTTGCTTCATCACTGGAATCCTGTGGTACTGACGCTAAATCATTCACATACTTCTGTCGTCTTGAAAGTCTTGTTTCTTTTGATGTCACTGAGGCTTGAACATTTTCATGAACTTCTTTCCGTGACCTGTTTACGGACTTCAAGAATACATAACGTATTTTGATTTTTTGTGTTTACCTTTTCTTCTTTGATTCTGGATTCCTGTGCTTCTGTTAATATTATTGTCTGTCTTGTCCTTGGTTGAGTTGTAGTTATTTCTTTTACATCTTATGTTACATTATGCTTTACAATCTCCCCCTATTTGATTGGATAGAGTTCGACAAGCAAATACTTCGAGGATAACTCAACTAACTAAGGAAACATGAAACTACTTAAAGTAAGACATCGTAATAATATTAATGCATTCTGGATCAGATATATATACTTTCCAGATTTCATAAATCAAAGAAACAATAAACCTTTTCACATTGAAGTTGCTCCTCCTGTCTGAGCTGATAGTTCTGTTGTTCTTTGCTTCTGTTTTTCAGTCCATTCCAATCTCACCTTCTTCGCTCATTGGATCAGAGTTAGCAGCGTGATAATCAATCACTGATAGATAGTGCAGTGGTTCTCCAGGTTTAAGGATTGCTCCTAGGATGTGTCTTCCAATATATCCAACCTCTTGACCCACTCCAGCCCACAGCCATGCAATGCTAACATCTTTCTTGTTTAGCTTTGGCATGTTTGGTAGTCTGGGAAGCACTTCCAATCATTTCTCCACTCTCTTCCTATAGTAGGGAACATTCTCCATAAGATATTTTCTTAGAGTGTCGGCTGCTTTTGTCCTTCTCCGTTGATGTGAATCTAGTGGATCTAAGATACTTCTCAACTGATATTAGATATTCGTTTGGGTAATCTCTCAGTTTGTCCTCCGTCAGATAGCAGATTCTGAACAAGTCATTCGTCATGAATCTAACCATAGGAGGGTTTTCAGTAATCTCTGGACTGACCTTCATCAAGATTTCCTTAACATGCTCACGGAGCAGTTCATTTAGCTTTGTAGTTCTTTGGATCTTGATGAGAATCACCTTCAGTGGTGTCTTTCTCTCTTAGTGATAGAGAATTTGCTTCTTCTTCCATATCATCATCCAAGATAGGATGTTCTATTGGCTCTGGATGATATGGCTCATGCTCCTCCTGAATCGGTTGCTCTTGCATGACTTCAAATTCCTCCTCACTTTTTTTCTTCTTGCACAATGTCTTCAATCCAGTACTGTCTAACTGGAATAGCTTCATTGGTTTCCCAAACTCCCCATCCAGTTGTTTGCCAACCTTCATTAGTCACTTCATTTGTTTCCCCTTCTCCAACTTTCTCCCCCTTAGTTGAGGAATCCTCGATGAAGTTATCCTCATTGTAAAAGGTAGTAGAAGGATCAGGTTGTTGCTGTGAAGGTCCGGGTTGTTGGTTCCTCAACATATTCCATAATCTCCTTGAGGGTGGATTGAACATGTACCTCTAGGTAATAGCAAATCTTCAATATTTGAAAGGGTTAGGGTGTCACTCCTCACGTTTGGCTCTGGGTGTACACTCAACGTTTCTGTTAGTGTTTCACTCATTTTTCCTTTCCCACTCAGGCCAGGTGTAAGTGTTTTTGTTTCACTCAATCCCTTTGTGCTAGTTGTACCTGCAGAAGAAAACACCGTAGCCGTCCTTAAGGAGGTCACCGGTGGTGCAATGGGGCTTCGCAAGTCCCCGTCCTTGGTTAAACCAAGTTGCTGATCATCCGTGGATGATGTATCCTTTAAAGGATCTAGAGTTTGAATCTCTAGGGGGTTAGAAACAGGCTCTTTTAACAGCAGAGATCCCGAATCTTCCTCAATAGTCTGTGAAGATTTTACCTCAGTTAACTCCTCAATTAAAATTGATTCATTGTCACCGAGTTGCCGATCTGCACCTACGTCAGACCCTTTACCCGCATGATCCAGATATGTTCCATCTGGGGAGGTAGACAATGACCTTTTAGATTTTGCATTTAGGTCAAAGCCTTCTCTCGACGTCTGTGAAGACCTTTGGTTCTTAGAACCTTCAACCAGTGAACCTGACCGTAATATGGTCGGAACACCAGTTGCTTCCGTCAATTCTTCCTTACTTGATTGAGCTATTGGTTCAGATATAGCTTTCGTTAGCGTAGTCCAATCAGCATCAGAAAAATCAATAAAGGGCGCTTTGGATGAGTGAAATGAAGTATCAACAGTTGCCTCGGTTTTTGTTCTTCTCCTTTTAGAGTAAGGTAGAGCTGTTGTTGAATGGCGTATCTCCTTATGTGGTGCTGCTTTGGCACTATCTCCCTCTACACACATGGATGTCTGAATATTGGGTATAGGAGGGTAAGGAGGTTCGTTTGTGGTTTCATTTGGCTCTTCCAAAGGCTCTTCGACCGTGGTTAGAGATTGTGGGTTGCAATCTCATGGTCTGGATGGCCACTGAGGGCTCTGGATCAACATCCATTGTTGTGGTTCAGGAGCCAGTTCAGGTTGAGGAATATTACCTTCATTTACCTGTTCCCCTGGGGGTAGAAGTGGTAGGGGCACCGTTCTTAGATATTCAAGTTTGAACATTGGGTACCCCTGGAAGATATTCTTTCTTATCAGAGCGGTTATTGCATTGCTCTTCATCTTCATGCACTTCATGGTCTCCTCTTTGGCGAATGTCTCACGCTCATCATCTGTTAAGATATCATTGAGAATTAGCTGTAGGAACCTAGGATAGAAACAAAGCACATCATCTATGCATGTTCTTTCATCCAGTGGTCCCATGTCAGGTAATGCTTAAGGAACTCTCCCACAAAGAAGTTAGGTTGTTGACTTCTTATGAGAGTGAAGAAAGCATGTATCTCCTCAGTTGTGGGATCCAGAACATGGTTTTCTGTAGGAAAATGTAGTATTCTATTAAAGTCATGTTCCGTCACCCTTATTGTTCTGCCCCCTGGCACAACAAAACTGAAGGATCTTACGTTATTCTCACTTGTATCCGTGGCGGTTGTGTACAACGCAGTCAATTGATCGATGCAAAGGACTACGGGAGTACTCAAGGCATATGCCACTAATGAACGTGTGTTCAGAAACTCTGCCCATGCACGAAACTGTAAATTCGTAATGGCTTGCAAGTTTTGAAACGAGACATGATTAGTCTTGGTTACTTTTAAACCAAAACTAAAACCAATTAAATTTAATTAATTATTACTAATTAATCAAACTTGACACAAAATACCCTTAAAACAAAATTACCCCTTTTTCTTAAAAAAAACACAACTTCGAATCACTATTATCAAGAACCCTACTTTTGGTAACACAAATAATCAGAATTATCTGAAGAAATCAATTGAAAACAATTAACTTCTAAAGAACAATAGTGAAAATAGTTTTCTTAGAAACAAGTTCTTGAGGCAGTGATGTTCTTGGTTATATGTATTCTAGTAAGTATAAACAAAAGCCCTTAGATCTGATAATAAGAAGAAAAAAAAATGTAAGGGGTTGTTAAATACTTATTGAATTGACAGGGGCAATATTGTCTTTACAGTGTTCGATGTTTTTTAATAGTATGTTCGATGGTTTTCAGTTGGGGGTAAAACTGTCAACTTTACTTCGATAAATTTTGAAAAATAACGAAGAGTTTGAAAATCAGAATTTAAAAAGTTTTTCTGAAAAACTATCGAACTTGTTACCTTTTAAAGCTTGAAAAACTATCGAGGGATCCTTTGTGGAAAAACTATCGAGAATTAAAATAAAGGAAAAATTAATTCTCTCAGATAGATTTTCATTTTAATTCAAAAACCATCGAGAATTTAGATAAAGAATAATGAAATTCAATTCGATGCTTTTTCAAATTTTCCTCAAAAAGTATCGAGAAATGTTTTCAATAGTTTTTCTTTTTCCTTTTCAAAAACTATCGAAAATTTATTTCGATAGATTTATCTATGTACTTGAAAAACTATCGAATTTCCTAAATTCGATATTTTTTGCTTCTGTCTTCATTTTAAAACCTGTTCTTGTTTTAAAATTTAGACTGTTTTATTTCCTGTTAAGTTTTAATTCTAATAAATCTTTTCAAATTTACCAAAATCAATTGTCAACAGAAAATTCACAATTTTCTCAGAATAAAATCGACTAAATATCATTGAATGATATTAACCAATTAAAATCCAATAAATTATGCTGCATATTTATTTTATGTATTTTAAATTATGGAGCAAATAAGATATTGAACTGCTTCAATTTCCATAATTCAAATTTCATTAAATAAATAATAATAAATTAGTACTAAATATCTATGAGCTAGATATTAGCACTAAATTATTAATGTGAGGACTGGATGTTTGAAGACATGCTTTCGAAAGAAATGATACCTGTTGTCAAGGTGCATTGTCGTGGAGTGGTCCACAGAGTTGTTGGAGAAGAATTTATTTCCTTTTATTATAAAAAGAAATCAATCTTCCTCCACGAAGTTGACAGCTTCTAGAGATGCTTCTCCTGTCATTTGGGTTGACAGCTTACAGAGATGCTTCCCCTGTCTTTCTTACAACCTGCGTATTTTATATCTAAATAGCTAAACATGTTAACAAGTATCTTTAGGTTACCATATTCTGAGATTTGGTATTCCCTTAAGATATCTAAAAAACATGTTAATAGCTATAAGACTAGATTTTCTTCCACTCGGAACCTTGCACATTGGCAACTTGAGAATAAAATATGTGGTGTCAATTTGCAGCTAATAACTTAATGAGACGCATACCTCTCTAGCTTGTCATTTCTGTCTTTTACCTGATTTGTCCTGATCAAGCTTTAGTGGCTGCTGTTGGTAGGGAGTCTTGGCATGTCTAGAATCTTCTCAATTGTGCACATTCAAAAGATTCTTGACTTACTTTTATTGCCATCACTCTTTTGGCTTACTTGTGCTCCTAAAAGAATTAATCTCATGGCTTGCTCAAAGTAAATCCAAAACGAATTGCAACTTTCCCAACATACTCATCTTGTACATTCTCTGCAATGACTTGGCAAATTTCTTGCACAAGTTTTCGTTAGTAGACCAACATATAATATAATCATGATATCACTGCACATATATGACATTATGTTTGTGCCTTATGACAACTCTAATAAATTCATATTCTGTAAAAGTTCAGTTAGAGTGTCATACCATGTCTTTGACGATTGCTTGAGTATTGATACCGGTTCCTACCATACAGATATATCCTGATATCCTCAAGTCTCGTCACTGGTGCTTCTTGTTAGATACTGCTTCCTAATAGTAACCTAGCATCCAGTTTGGCCTTGTCCCTCATAACAATGCCAACTTCATCCAGTATTCTGGATACCCATCTTGTTCCAATAACAGATTTTCCCTTAGGCCTGGGTACCAGCTTCCAAACTTTCTGCCTTTCAGATTGATTGAGTTCATTTTGCTTTGCAATCACCCAATCTGGATCCATCAGAGCTTCTTTACCTTTCTTTGTTTCTTCTTCAGAAAGAAAACCAAGAAAATAATCATTCATACTCTATAGCTCCAGTCTTTACTCCACCACTAGGATCACTAAGAACTAGACATCAGGAATGATATTGAATCTAAACCCTTTGTCTTGACAGATACGTTCTTGAAGTGTCCTCTAGATATTCATTGTGGTGTTGATCTGACTAATTGATCCTTCTTTTGCTCCCCCTAAGCTGTTGCTGGGATTTCCTGAGAATCCTCATCCTCGCTGAGTGGTTCTGTTGAAGTACTGAGCTGTGTAGTTAAACTACCATTACCACTGCTTGGATTTGAATCATCATTACCATTAATTTCACACATAACAGCTGAGAGCTTGGAGTTGTTGAACATCATATTCAGACTTTCAATCACCTCTTGTTGATTAATCAAATTTACCTCGTAGGCTTTAGATTCCACTGATTAGCCGAGGAAAATATCCTTAAGAGCCTTAGCTGCCAATCTTGCCAAGATGCTTACTTGTAAAACATTTTCCTCCAAACCCCTGAAAGAAATTCAGAGTTTGCTTCTATTGGCCAATACATGGTCTTCCTGTATTTGTTACTGATCATGGAAATGTGATTAATCTCATCTGTGATGTCCTGTCCTTCAGATTGAATAAACAACACCAGTTTGTATTAAGAGTAGTCATCAACCATCACTGAAGTATATCTTTACTTTGTTGTAGATAAGACATTAACTAGTCCGTAGAGTTCCATACGTATCATCTGAAGCGGCTCAGTAATGCTTATCACATTATAGCTTTTCTGTGATGTTTCTTTGACTTCCCTTAATGACATGCCTCATATATTTCATCTAGCTTGAATCCCAGATGAGGCAGTCCTCTCACCAATACCATCTTTAGAAAAGAGTTCCTTGTATTGTCATGCAAGGGTGAGAGCTTCTCAACCTTCCTGCTTGAGATAAAACACTGCTCCTTCATTGAATAAAAAGATTTGTGCTTTGAATCTTCAGCAAGAGAGTTGCTTCTAATTGTTATCCTTGACTCCAATTATTAGTTGTTATCAATGATACCAATTATTGTAAACATGATGACATTCCATTTCAAACGTAGCCATGTCCCGTGATGAAAACCTTTGCTGTCATCTCCAAAGATTATTGACGGAACAGCTTTCTCAATCACATTTGATGGCAAGATCTTTCTTCGATCATATGTCTTCAGTAGTAAAGACCAAGAAAGCATATAAATCGATTAACCTGATTTGCCTGCACTCACAAATGGATTGACAGTTCTTGGTACCCAACTTATTTGCTTGGGTCCAGATGGATTAGAGATTTTGCTTTTAAAAGTGGTAACAACAGCTTCAACCTATACATGCTTATTCTTATCTCTGACTGACCTTGCAGTCGTTGCTCTAATGTAATTCTTAAACATGCTTTTTCTATGATTAATGCAAGTTCTAAGATATGCATTCATAATATTTAAATAAGCAAACATGTTAATAAGAATAAATGGCATACATTGAGCATTTTGACATTGCAGATAAGAGATGTGCAAATTAGGCATGTTTTGCATTTTAGAAAATTCAGTACTTTCTACTTTAACCAATATACACAAGTGTAACAGGTAGCAAGTAGATTTACAGATATTCAATAATTTTCTAAGCACACATGGAATAAAAGAATTAACAATTAAATCACTAATTCTATCTAATCCATTCTGTTGTTGTATGGCATCTAACTTTCTCTATTACCTAAGTCAGTTTTAGATACAACTTGGTGTTCTACAAATTCTACTGACTCTAAAGGTAATTCCTCCATCCTTCAAACTGATTATCCCTTAACAAACAATTCAGAATAAATGAGCAAATCTTGTTCTACTAGGGATACTGAAACTTAGCTTTACTAAGGTCTTATGTGCCAGAAACTTAACCCCTAAAACTAAGAGTTGTTTCTTAAGAAAGCTTCTATCTCACTTGCAAATCTTATTCTACAAATATTCATACACATATATAAGATCTCCTATGTACATGCTTTGAATATTGAGAATTAAATACTGCATTGGTTCAAGGAAAAGATACCTGAGATATGTGAGGTGAATCATCTTCAGAGATTGCTATGAAAGCAAGATATCCATGATCTTCTCGTCATCTGATCCATCCCAACACTTTCCTTAAGCAACATAAGTTTTGTGCTGATGCTTCTTCAACAAAGCATTCCACTTCTGTTTCAGCTATTAACTGAGTCCCTATTCTTCTTTGTTTGTTAGGCTTCTTCATTGTGTAGCACACCCTGATAGTTTCTCGTTACATAGTTCTTATCATAGTTGAAACTATCACTCTTGTTTTTGTTACCATCTCAGTCTGTAACTACCTCTTTGAACTGAATCCTGAAGAATCTTTGCTTCGTAATAAATAAGCCTGATCCATGGATGTGGCTTTTGTACTCCTTCTGAATCTGATGTGACTAAACTTCCTTGACAAGTGAAACACTGATCTTTAGTCTAGTCTCTCGAGGTTTTCTACCTGAGCTTCTTCTGATTCAGCTACTAGTAATTCTTCTATTCTGTTCTGAGGTTCCAACATTAATAAACGTTACTGAGATATTTGTTTGTCCGTTCAATTCTCTAACACCCTTTATTCCTCGCTTCATAATCTCTTTTGATTAAATCTCCTTAAGAAAAAATATCCGTAGAAACTTCTTCCTAAAATCAGCTTCATGGTCATCTTTTTCTTCGAAAGATAAAAATCAGTTTAACACCCGGAGGAATCTTCTTCTACAAGCCCTTGAGCACCCTCAATTTAATACTTAAGAAAAATTTAAATATTCAGAATTTTTAATTTTCCTTAAAAATAAATTAATCAAAAATAAATATTTACAAAACATTTAATTTTCAAGAATTTCGAATTCTTAAAAATTAAATCATGTAAATTAATATTTAAGAAAAATTAGAATTTAAGAAATTTTTTAAACAAAAATTCGAAATAAATAAATAACTCAGAAATATATTAATTCGGGGTGTTTTTGTAAAGCTGGCCATTTTTGTTAAGAGCATTAAAAAAACCACTTCGATAGTTTAAGAAAAAACTATCGAAGTCACCTCAGACTCAAAATTGGCCACCTAAATTGTAAGGGGTCTCTTTAGCACACTACAAATTGCTCTGTGCCGCACCTCTAAAATAAATTCATAACATAAATTAAATTTACTTAAGTTTAAAATATAAATTTATTTAACTTGAATTTATAAAATAAATTTATTTAAATTAAGTTAATCAAATAAACTTATTCAAGTTTAAATAATGAACTCATTTAAATTAAATTTATAAGATAAATTCATTTTAACTTAAATTTATAAAATAAACTTATTAAAATATAAATTCATAAAATAAATTTATTTAGAAGTTGGACTCCTCAGAATTCTTGTCTGACTGGTCTGAAATACCCGGATCTAATTTGTATGTCGATTAACAAGCTCTGATACCAATTGTTAGGTCCCGAAGTATCGTAGAAGGGGGGGTTGAATACGATACTCACAAATAATTCAATTTCGTTCGCGGATAATTCATTCAGTTCTATAACGAAATCAAACACACCAAACCAAACCAAAAGTCGGGGAATATATCTTTTTATAAATATAAACCTCGAGGGGTGCTACAATTTCTAATCCGTAGATTAGCTTCAATGAGTTCTAGGCTATTCATAATCAATACATTGATCGAATTCTGAGCACTATAAATTTTCTGATCTTCTCCGGCTCAAAACTCTCTCTCTGTAATTGCTACTATGAAAATAACCAGACTGAGGAAGACACTACCTCTCTCTGTGTAATTATAGACTTAGTTTTTGAAAACTATCGAACCAAGATTAAAGAATTAATCTTGGCCGTCCAATTTCCATCAACCTGACAAACAAATAAACTTTCCACCTACTTTTACAAATGAAAACTATCGAATTGATTAAAAGAAACTTTCCATTCGATAGTTTTAAAGAAAACTATCAAAGTGAAAAATTCCTTTTCTATTGAATTCCTAGAAATGTATTCGATGGTTTTGTTTTCCTTTTCTTTAAAAAGTAAAACCATCAAGTCATTTCCTCTCCACATTCGATAGTTTTACTCATCTAGAAAAGTATCAAATAATAAACTAATCCTTAAGAAATCATTCGATGGTTTTCTTGATTAGAAAAACTATCAAATATTAAAGTAGTCATGTCAAGTCATGATTACTTCAATTCGATAGTTTTCTAATGAAGTAAAGAAAAACCATCGAACCTTTTCTTTTGTTAGTCTTCAGAAAAGTTTCAGACTGTATCATTTTCTTCCGAGACGATAAAACAACTTGATCTTTTAGTGCCGTCACCTAGTGCAACTGGTCTGGTTCACAGATGAATAACACTTGATCAATTCTTCTTTTATGTCTGCAATTCAATGCTGCTGATAAGTCCTTTGTCGTCCTGGTTGCTTCATCACTGGAATCCTGTGGTACTGACGCTAAATCATTCACATACTTCTGTCGTCTTGAAAGTCTTGTTTCTTTTGCTGTCACTGAGGCTTGAACATTTTCATGAACTTCTTTCCGTGACCTGTTTACGGACTTCAAGAATACATAACGTATTTTGATTTTTTGTGTTTACCTTTTCTTCTTTGATTCTGGATTCCTGTGCTTCTGTTAATATTATTGTCTGTCTTGTCCTTGGTTGAGTTGTAGTTATCTCTTTTACATCTTATGTTACATTATGCTTTACAGACATTCTTCTTGAGTTGCTCTTCTAGTTTGGACTTTAGAAGACACATCACCTATATTAAGTTCAAAGGGATGATCTTTAGTCCATTTCCTTGAGGGAGGTAGATTTGCTCTTGAAGAAGTAGCTTCATGATCATGATTGCCTTGATTAGATATTTGTCCTTGAGAAACTCCCCCTGAGTTTGTTGTCTCTAAATGATCACTCCTGGAAGCATTTCTGTGACTGTCAATGGATTGTCCATTTTGGCTGTCAACGAAACGCTCATTCTGACTGTCAACGGAATGTCCATTTGGTCTACTAGCAGCTATTCTTTTCAATCTTAATGCAGCAATTTCATCTTCACTGCTGCTTTCATCTGTGCTAGTTACAACAACTTTGGACTGTTTCTCAATAGTCTTATCATGATCCATCTGTTCTCCTTCCTCATTCTCAAAAGAGAGACTTTCATGGAAACCTTCATCACAGAGACCCTGAATTTTGAGATCATCAAAAACAACATGTACAGATTCCATAACAATGTTGGTTCTGAGATTATAGACTCTGTAGGCTTTCCCTGCTGCATATCCCACAAATATTGCTTCATCTGCCTTTGCTTCAAATTTCCCCAAATGCTCAGCTTGATTTCTCAGAACAAAGCACTTGCATCCAAAGACATGAAGAAAATCCAATAGTGGCTTCTTTCTTTTGAGTAGCTGATAAGGGGTCATTCCTTTGGCCTGATTAATCAAAGAAATATTCTGAGTGAAGCAAGCTGTGTTAATTGCCTCAGCCCAAAAATAAGTTGGTAACTTTGATTCATCTAGCATTGTCCTTGCAGCTTCAATAAGTGTTCTGTTTTTCCTTTCAACTACACCATTTTGCTGTGGTGTCCTTGCTGCTGAAAACTCATGCAAAATACCATTTTCTTCACAGAACACCTTCATGCTTGAATTCTTGAATTCTGTCCCATTGTCACTCCTAATCCTTCTTACTTTCAAGTCAGGATGATTGTTTACCATCTTGATGTGATTGATAATGATTTCACTTGCCTCATCTTTGGAGAGCAAAAAGAAAGTCCATGTAAATCTAGAAAAATCATCAACAATCACAAGACAATATTTCTTCTTTGAAATAGACATGACATTTACAGGGCCAAACAAATCCATATGAAGCAACTCAAGCTGATGGACAATTGATGACTCTGTCTTGCTTTTGAATGATGCCTTCTTTTGTTTCCCCTTTTGACAGGCATCACACAGACCATCCTTGGAAAACTCCACTTGTGGAATTCCTCTAGCAAGATCTTTCCTCACCAAATCATTCATAACTTTAAAATTTAGATGAGATAATTTCTTGTGCCATAGCCAACTTTCATCCTTGCTTGCCTTGCTGAAAAGGCAAGTGATGGTTTCTGGACTTGTGCTACTAAAGTCAGCAATGTACACATTCCCTCTTCTGAATCCAGTCATTACCACATTGTTGTTTCCTCCTTTAGAAACAACACAGGCTTCTTTAGAAAAAGTAACTAAAAATCCTTTGTCACAAAGTTGGCTGATACTAAGCAAATTGTGCTTAAGACCATCCACCAATGCAACTTCATCTATGATGACATTCTCTTTTGAAATCAAGCCATATCCCTTAGTGTAGCCTTTGCTGTCATCTCCAAAAGCAATACAAGGGCCAGCTCTTTCCTGAAACTCTGTGAGCAGGGTAGAATCACCAGTCATGTGTCTTGAACAACCACTATCCAAGTACCAAAGATTCCTTTTGTCTCCCTGCACACAATAAAACCAAATCAAGTCGATTTTGGTACCCAAGTTTCCTTGGGTCCTGTTTTGTTAGCCTTTGATTTTCCTTTTATATCATTTTTCACCTTGGGCTCAGATTGATTTAAATCAATCTTTATCCTTGGTGTTGATTTCTGAGGATTGCTCACATTTTCATTCACAGCATACATAATTGGAGGAACAAACATGTTATTCATATTCCATGGCATTTGTGGCACATTAAACATATTCATGTATGGATTAGACACAAATGGCATGCTGGCATATGGATTTTGAAATTGTGCATATGGAGCAAACATGTTAGGCATAACAGGCATTGTAGGCATAGAACTATTCATTGCAGGCTTGGGAATTTTCACTTTAACAGTCTTCTTAACAGATTTGCAGTTAGTAGATAAATGACTAACACTTCCACAATTGACACATGTCTTTCTAGGAGCATATTTATCAGGTGTGTAATTGTTGTGTTTGTTAATTCCTACTTTGCCATTCCTGTTATTCTTTTTATTTCCCTTAGCCTCAACTTGAACATTCTCTAACTTATCTTTCAATTGCTTGTTGGACAAGTGACCTACATTAGCTCTCTCAACAGGCTTCTCAACTTTCTTTGATTTGCTAGACTCACCTTGAACAAAGTTTTTGGTGACAGGACCATACTTATTATTAAGTCTAGTGAGTTCATCTTTTCTTTTCTCTGTCAACGAAACACCCTGATCGGTTGATGGTTCATCTGTCAACGGAACATTGCATTCCGTTGACATATCAACCTTCAACAAATTATCATTGTTGTTTGTTGACTCTGTTTCTGATTCTAAGGTTTCACAAACATACCCTAGTTTCTCTTTGTTCTTTTTCCATGATTGTTCACAGAAAGATTCCATACCTTGAACATTAATCATGTTGGTAGCAACATTCCTGGAATCTTTCCATTTAGCAATCACACTTTGTTCTATTTCAAGTTGTGTCTTAAGAATTTCTTCCCTTTGTAACACGTTCTCAAGTTCCTTCTTAGCATCCCTACTAACACATCTCATTTTCTCAAATTCAATGAGCTGTGCTTCTAACATTGCATTCCTATCACTTAAGAGCAAATTAGTCTCTTTTATTCTTGAATTCTCTTTGGTAAGTGATTTAAGAGTAACACGCAAATTATATAATACAGTAGACATTTTATTTACTGCACTATCGCATTCCTCTTTAGAAAGCTCAGAAAGATTAGTAATTGTTACCTGGTTGCTTGAGGAGCTTGCTTCCTGCTCATAATTGTTAGCCATAAGAGCCAAGTTGACATATTCAACATCATCATCAGAATCTTCACCATTACCAGCCCAATCATACTCCTGAGACATGAAAGCCTTCTCTTTTTGCTTGAGAAGTTCAAAGTATTTCTTTTTATAATCAACAGGCTCAAATTTCCTGTTGCTCTTCTCAATCTTGGGCTTTCTGCAGTATCCAGCAAAGTGACCAAGCATTCCACAATTGAAACATTTAGATTTAGACTTTTCAATCCAGTTACTTTTGTTAGGTTGAAAGTCTCTCCTTGGTGGCCTTGCTTCTGAGTTTCTCTTGAACTTGAACTTAGAGAATTTTCTTGACAGAAAAGCAATGTGTTCATCAATCTCATCTAAGTCATCCAAGTTGGCTGGTTCTGGTTCTTCTTCTTCTGTCATCTTACCTTTACCCTTGCTAACATCACTTCTACAACTAGCTCGACTAGTTGTGGCCTTTGCAGCTTCTTCAGTGTCATCTTCCAGTTGGTTCATAGATGCAATCAATGCAATGGATCCACCCTTCTTCTGTACCTTCTCAATTTCTTCATCTTGCTCCATTTCCAACTCATATGTCTTTAATGTTCCATACAGCCTTTGTACTCTTGAGTATTTCTGAGAGAAACAGTCATAGGCTTCCATTCTTTTGGAAGAGCTCTAAGAAATTTAAGGTTTGAATCCTTGGTTTGATAGATCCTCCCATACAACTTTAATCCATTCAAAAGCTTTTGAAACCTACTAAACGTGTCATTTAGGGTTTCACCAGCTTTAAAGTGAAAGTGCTCATATTGTTGTATAAGGAGTTGCATTTTGTTCTCCCTTACTTGCTCAGTTCCTTCACATAGTGTTCTGACAGTGTCCCATACTTCTTTGGAGGTTGTACAGTTTATGACATTGTCAAACATTGTCAGATTTAATGACTAAAGCCTTTCCCTTGGCTTTCTTCCTTGATGATTCCTTCTTGATGGGCTTCTCCTCAACTTTGAGAGCAACAGATTTTGTCTTTTTGCTTAATCTTCTATTCCTTTGTTCTATCTCCAGTTCATGAGTTTTTAACAACCCATAGATTTCATCAAGATCTGTATCAGCAAACTCATAATTATCTCTTATTGTGGTTGTCTTTAAATCCCACTTTTCAGGTAGAGATAACAGAAACTTGAGATTAGACTCTTCAAGCTCATATTCTTTATCAACCAGAGACAGATCATTCAATAGTTTGCAAAATCTGTCATAAGTCTCAGTCAAGGTTTCATTAGGTCTTGAATCAAAGTGCTCATACTCCTGTGTGAGTATTGTCTTTCTGTTCTTCTTAATAGCACCTGTTCCCTGGCATCTGACTTCTAAAGCATCCCATATCTCTTTGGCAGTTTTGCAGCCAATTACTCTGTTAGACATAACATTATCTAAAGCACTGTGGAGAAGATGTCTAACCTTTGCATCTTTTGCAATTGATGAGATGTCCTCAGGAGTCATATCTTTCTTTTCCTTTGGAACAGTCTTTTGTTCTTGACCATCAACAACAGGGGCTAGTTTGGTTGGATTATGAGGACCATCATAAATTCTGTCAAGATATTCTGGATCTGTAGCCTCCAGAAACATGGTCATCTTCACCTTCCAAATTGGATACTCTACTGGTCTGAGAATTGGAACCCTGATTGTTTCATATCGACTCACAGAATTAGGCTTAACCTGTTCAGCCTTGGGAGCAGTTTGATTTTCTTCAGACATGATTATTACTGTGTTTGAATCGTAAAACTGTATATATTAAACAGCCTTGGCTCTGATACCAATTGTTAGGCCGAATACACAATATAATCAAGTATGTATATGAGAATAACAATCAAGAACACTTTTTATAAATCAACAAACTGTAATTATATTAACAGTTTCTTTCTTAGTGATGTTAATGAATCACAAAGAGCTACTAGGTTACAAGAATAATATATTCAATGTTCGCGTCCCTTCTAGGGATAACCTATCTGTGTTTATATAGTACACAGCTACTTACAATCCATCTCTAATTGATATTCCTATAAGTTAGCTATACAATTCATATCAATCAAGGATTGCTTCAGTCTTCTATTCTGTTTCCTTAGCTGTATCAATATATTCTGCTTCTTTCCATCTTCAGAATATATTGCTTCTAGAATCTTTATCTTTGCACCGACAGCTAAGTCAACTATCACCACGTCAGACTTTATCAAACTCTGACTGGCTTCTAGATAAACTCTGATATGTACCTGGTACTTAAACACTGATGAACAAACGTCAGCAATTATATCTAACAATCTCCCCCAACTTGTGCATAATAAAAATGTACAAGTTAAACAGATAATTGATGATGTCAAAACATATAACAAATGCAGTGTTTAAAATATGTCAGAGTTTAATTTTAAAACAGAGTTTAAATTTAACTTAGAACAGAAAACATAAAAACTTACAGTCAGACTTTACTTGACTTCTTCAATATCAGGTACTGTTCTGAGATAATCAATCAGCAGTCTTCTTTCAGCCTTCTCTAGCTCATCCATCATAATCTCTTTTAGCTCTTTAAGTTCTGAATCACTCTCCCCCGTTTGGTAGATAGCAGCTCTTAGAGAATATATGCTATTTCTTCTCATATCATTTCCTAGCCGAATAAAATAAGACTTGTCTAACTCCAAGTTAAATTCCAAAGCCTTTATTCCAAGTGCAGTTCTAAATCTAGCACTGTTTCTCTTCATCTCCACTAACTTTCCAGTATGATCCCTATACTTTGGAATATAAACACTTGAGACTCCTCCTCCAAGCATAGCTTTAGATCTCAGCATCTTTTCTCTCAAAACTTGAGCAACATCATGAGTATGTCTGTTTTTTACTTTTAGAAGATAAAGTACATATTCCAGTTCTTCCCATGATTTGAGATTAACATCAGATTCTCCAACTTTATAAACTCTTCCATCACTCATGAAGTATAACAAAAACTGCTTCTTCAATACTTTGTGAAAAATCAACTGAACAGATTCTAACTTATCAAGGTTTTCTTGTGTAACCCCAATACCAGGTTCTGCCAGTGAAATGTTATCTTGGGATCTGTTATTTGTTCTTCTCTCTCTGTGTGATCCCAGTCCCGATTTATCAAAAGCTTCTTTTCCCAATACAGTTCTGGTTTCTGAAAAATTCACAGCTTCAAGCTTTAATTCTTCAAGAATTTTAGGTTTGCTGAATCCTGGAAGTTATGTAGATTTCTGTACAACTTGAGCAACGTCAGAGGTTGTCATAACTTTAGTAGAAACATCAACTTGAGCAGCGTCAGAGGTTGATTTAGCTAATCTTGTTTCAACTTGAGCAATGTCAGAGGTTGAATAAATCTTCTTAGGTAATTGTTCTTCTTCTACCAGTTTACCTTTTCCTTTGTCAGCATTTTTAATCACAGGCCTCCTTGAGTACTGTAAACTCTGATCAGAGTTTACATTCTCTTTGATAACAATTCCTTTTTCTTTTCTCCTCGGAGCCTTGATAACCTTCTGTTTGTAGATTCCAGCTTCAACATCTTTCCTGTGTTCTTCAGCAAGCAATTTCTCTTCTGCCTGGATATCTTCAATAGTAACATCTTTACCATGTTCTGCTAAGAATAACTGTGTAGCAACTTCTTCATCAGTAAATGGAGATTTAGAGGAAAGAAGTAAACTTCTAACCCTTGAAGAAGACTGCCCTTCAGTGTATAATCTTTTTCCATCAGCATTCTGAGCATCAGAGTTTGATCTCCTCCCTTGCCTTTGAACATTCCTTGTCCTTGGATTTTTACCTTTTGCACCACCATCAGTAGTGTCATCTTTCCGAGTCAGAGTTTGAGAGCTCTTGCATTTGTCTTGAGGCACTCTCTCCCCCTTTTTGACATCATCAGACAGCAAAACTGATGTGAGCAATTCAATGGAATTTGCAATTTCATCCAACTTAGTTGACATTTTGACTTGATTTTCTTCAACCTTGGACAACCTGGAATCAAAAACTTTCTGAGCTTTACACAAGGAAATATACAATGATTTATCCTTCTGTTGTGTAAGTTCCCTTGCAGCTATATCATTCCTTAGACCTTCAATAACCTTCTCAGAAGCATCAAAACGATTGTTTAATGATTTGACTTGGATAATTGTGGCTTTGAGATGAGTGAGAAGCTCTGGATTTGTAATCTCTTTAGATGACTTTGTGACAAAGTCTGCAGCTCTCTCATCAGAAAAGATAGTATCCTTGTTCGACCAATTGGAAAAGTACATCTCTTGAAAATGCTCAGCCGTAGCTCGATTGACCTCTCTTAGCTCATCAGAGTTTGCTTGACTCTCAAATAATTCCTCTTGGGAATGATCAGAACTATTATGATCATTAGCATTCTCTGTTGTATTCTCTTCTGGAATCTCAGAGTTTATAACAAACTCTGCTTCTATGTGAACATTCTCTGTTGCATCCTTGTCAGCAACATCAGGATTTGCAGCAACAGTTTCTGTAGTATTAGCAACATTCTCAGTAGCATCAGTTTTTAAGGTCTGATCAACTTCCTCACCCTTTTCAATTACCTGGTGAGTAACAGAGAAAATCTCTGTGTGAGTAGCCATAGATTCTTCAAGAACAACCGTGGCATGATCAGCTTCCACACCCTCTGTCTCATCAAAAGCTTCAAGATGGTCAGAGTTTACAGAGTTGTGTGCTTCAACATCCATATCAAATCCCTGTGGCTCAAAAACTGTAGCCTCCTGAACAAGAATTTCAGGAGCTTCATCTGCAGCTTCAGTTGCAGCTTCCTCAACTACATCATCAGCGTTTGATGTAGGAGCTTCTTCATCAGCATTTACCATTTCAGGCATAACATTTTCCTCAATTACTCTGTCCAAATTGACAGCTTCAGTATTTACATTTGATGCACCAAAAAGATGTGCAGCCACCAATCTTCTTTTTCTCTGATGAAGAGTTTCTTCATCAGTTTCACTGTCCTCATCAGCATTAACAGACTTTGCCCGATTGGCCCTTCTTTTCTTTAATCTTTTCTTCTGAGGCATATCATCAGTATTTGATGCCCCAGCTTCAGTAAGTGGCTTAGCAATCCTTGGAGGTTTAGTACCAACATGCTTAGTCCGACCACCCCTTGCAGGTTTAACAGAAGTTGACGGAGGCAGTTCTTGTTGTAGAGGCTCAGGTTGAGAAGAAGCTTGTGTTGGTGGATTGACTTGTGCATTTAAAAACTGTTGCACAGATGGAGGTAGCAACAAGTCTCCAACAACCCCTTTCTTAACATCTTTATTAACAAGATCAGAAAATATTCTCTTATGTAATTTAAAACAAGAAACATCTTCTTCACTTACTTCTACTCCTTCAACACAGTAAGAGAACAAAGTCTGACAGAATCTAGAGAAATAGACTACTCCTCTATTCTCTCTCATTTTCTCTCCTAAATTATTCAAAACAAGTCGTGCAAAATCAAAATGATTATCAAATAAAAGAGAATACCCGATTTGCAGACTGTCTGTGGGAATAGCATCCCAGTTTGTGCATTTCTTGCTGAATGTCCTCGTGATGCAATCAAAGAAAAAACTCCACTCCTTCCTTAAGAATGGTCGTTTGAGCTGTCCAATCTTCGACAAGGGTCCAGAATACCCAATCTCTCGCATCATTCTTAGCAAATCCTCATCACCCATTCCAATTGTATACGAAGAAAATTCAGGAAACCCCATTGCAGCGCGAATGGTTCCAGCAGTTATGACATACTCTGCATCTTCATATTCAAAAATAATCGAAGGGTTGCCTGTCTCACCACCATCATCATACAATCCTGTTTCCCAGAACACCTTTATCTGTGAACCAGAAAGTTTTGCAGGCTCCACCAAAGCACGCTCAATTGCTGACTGAGCAAGAAAGTCTTGTATGATATGAAACGCCACTGGTGCATTGACAGTGTTTAATGGGGCTGAATAGTTATTCGGGACAAACTCTAGTCCAGAAGCAGTGAAAGCAGTTGAAGCCATTAGTAATATCAAGAAATAAACAGAAAATAGCTTCAAAAACATGAGAGAGTTTAAGAAAGAAAGTGTTTGTGAATATGTGTGAGTGAAACTAGAATACAATTGGAGTAAGTCATGAAAAACTGTAACGGTTGTGTGTATAATGTATAAATATAAAATTTAAAATTAAAAACTGAACAGTTTTTAATCATTAAAACACAACTGTCTTACCCCGTATACTGTGTAAATGAGACACGTGTCACACATGCAATGACTGACAGCAGTAATTGGCAGTTTCCAATGCGCATGAGCAGTAAAAACAGCAATAATTACAGCCGATTACACTTTCCTATGTATGCAATCTCTCTCCTCGCTTTAACATTTTTCTAAACCAATGCCCAAACATACTCTTTTGAAATACCAAAACAAATGTTTTTCCTCAAAATTATAAAATATCTGAAACAAAGAAATTATTTTAACCATCAGAGATTAAAACAAAGTTACCTCGGCATATTTCACACAATACATCAGTGTTTATCATTTGTCCTTCTTTGTTAATAAACTCTTTTCGCAAACTGTACAGGTGTGCATAATTGTGTGTGCAATAGCAGAGTTTACCGAAATCAATATTTAAATCATCTCAAAGTGCATAAAATCCACAACCTAAAGTAGTAAAAACTGGTTGCCTAAACTCTCATGTATAATATAAAATCTGATTTTTATATCTAAACTCTGTATACTGATATCCTTTCATTTGGATATATCTTTTATTTTTCACCCCCTTTATTTATATATATATATATATTATTTTTTTTCCAGTAATCAGTGGTTGGCACTAGTCACCAAAAATCAAAAAATTTAGCCCTTATTTCATACAATAAGTTCCTGGATCTTCCTAGGCACAACATGATCTCAAAGGAATTTGTGCTCTGTTTGGCATCTTTTGATTTGAGGGTGAATTATTTGCAATTTATAATCAGAGTTTAGACTTTCCATCAGTTAATACAATTAATTTATGAGAGAAAATGCAAACAGCTAATACAGACTCAGTGTATAGGATCAATAAACTAAGAGATGCTGTAAATACAGAGACAGTATCATGCTGTGTTAACTTATTGCACATATTTGAGATCAGAATCTAAACAACTCTTAAGGATTCACAATTACTTACTGAGAATTATGTTCCATACTAATTTCTTCATTGGTCCTTGTGTTTCAGACAAAAATCATAATCAGAGTTTAACATCAGACTTTAACCGACAGAGTATGACTAACAGAGTTTAGCATCAGAGGTTACTTTCAGAGTTTATGACATTGGTACTCATAACAGTGAATACATGCAAGGAATCATGAGCATAAAAATCAAACATGTATAGTTTTTGAGTCTAACCCGTATCTCTAGTCAGAACCAGAGATCATTCCAAGTTCATTTACCAATCTTGTAAAAGTAGCTTCACTCAAAGGTTTGGTGAAGATATCTGCAAGTTGTTGGTCTGTAGACACAAAATGAAGCTCAATGTTTCCTTCTTCCACATGTTCTCTGATAAAATGATACCTTATGCTGATGTGCTTGGTCATGGAGTGCTGTACTGGATTTCCTGTCATTGCAATAGCACTTTGGTTATCACAGAAAATAGGTATTTTAGAGTACCTCAAACCATAATCCAGCAACTGATTCTTCATCCACAGAATCTGTGCACAACAGCTACCAGCAGCTATATACTCTGCTTCTGCAGTGGATGTGGAAATTGACTTTTGTTTCTTGCTATACCAAGAAACCAATCTGTCACCTAAAAATTGACAGCTTCCACTTGTACTTTTTCTGTCTATCTTACAGCCTGCAAAATCTGCATCAGAGTAACCAATTAGCTTAAACTCTGATTCTCTAGGATACCACAAACCCAAGGTTATGGTTCCTTTGAGATATTTGAAAATCCTTTTTACAGCTGTTAGATGAGGCTCTCTGGGATCTGCTTGAAATCTTGCACAAAGACATGTTGCATACATGATATCAGGTCTACTTGCAGTAAGATACAGTAAAGACCCTATCATTCCTCTGTAGTTTGGCATATCTACTGAGGCTCCTGTGTCTTTGTCTAGCTTTGTTGCAGTAGCCATGGGAGTTGTAGCAGATGAACTATCAAGCATACCAAATTTCTTGAGAAGATTTCTGGTATATTTTGCTTGATTGATAAAAATACCATCATCTGTTTGCTTGACCTGTAAGCCTAGAAAGTAACTAAGCTCTCCCATCATGCTCATTTGATACCTGGATTGCATAAGCTTTGCAAACTTCTTACAAAGTTTGTCATTAGTAGATCCAAAGATAATATCATCTACATAAATTTGAACTAAAAGCAAATCATCACCAGAATTGAAATAAAACAAGGTTTTATCAATTGTACCTCTTGTGAACCCACTTTCTAAAAGAAATTGAGCAAGAGTTTCATACCATGCTCTTGGTGCTTGCTTTAGTCCATATAATGCCTTGTCAAGCTTGTAGACACAATCTGGATGTTTAGAATCTACAAATCCTGGTGGTTGTTCAACAAACACTTCTTCTTCAAGCTTCCCATTGAGAAAAGCACTTTTCACATCCATCTGAAAGACTTTAAACTTCTTGTGTGCAGCATAGGCCAGAAAAATTCTTATGGCCTCCAATCTTGCAACTGGAGCAAAGGTTTCATCATAGTCAATTCCTTCCTGTTGTGAACAACCTTTAGCCACAAGTCTAGCCTTGTTTCTTGTAATCACACCTTCACTGTCAGTCTTGTTTCTGAAAACCCACTTTGTACCTACTATTGATCTATTCTTTGGTCTAGGTACAAGTGTCCAGACTTCATTTCTTTCAAATTCATTTAACTCTTCTTGCATTGCTGTAATCCAATTAGCATCTTGAAGAGCTTCCTCCACCTTCTTTGGTTCTGTTTGAGACAAGAAAGCATGATACAGACACTCATTATTTGTTGCACTTCTAGTTCTCACACTAGCATCAGGATCTCCAATTATGAGATCAGGTGTGTGTGCCTGTGTCCACTTTCTTGCTGTTGGTAAGTGGTTTCTTGCATCATTATTGGATCCTCCCCCTTGATCCATGCTCTCCTGATTCATATGTTGACTTTCTGCAGCATCTGAGGCTCCCCCTGAATTGGATGGCTCAGAGTTTGAACTGTCAGAGTTTGAATCAGTTTCCTCAACTGACTCATTTTCTGTGTCTTGTTGAGCTTCTTCACGCTCCCCCTCAACTGATTCTCTATTTTGTTCAATTTGAGAATTTCCAGCTTCTCCAGTATTTATCAGTAGAGGTTCAGAGTATGCTTCGTCAGAGTTTATCAGAACCGCTTCATCAGAGTTTGTCGGTACTGCTTCATCAGAGTTTACACCATCAGAGAATAAACCTTCATTTTCAAAACGCAGTTGATCATATCCATCTAAGTTATCAAGTCCAGTTATTTTTTTGTCATCAAATGACACATGTATGGATTACATGATCACTTTAGTTCTCAGATTGTAGACTCTGAATGCTTTTGTTGACAATGGATAACCAACAAAGATAACTTCATCAGCTTTTAACTCGAACTTTGTCAACTGTTCAGGATGAGTCTTCAACACAAAGCATTTGCATCCAAATATATGAAAATATTTCAAATTTGGCTTCTTATTTTTCACCATCTCATATGGTGTTTTCCCATGCTTGTTGATCAATGTTGCATTTTGAGTAAAACAAGTAGTTTGAACAGCTTCTGCCCAGAAATAAGTTGGTAATTTTGCTTCATCAAGCATAGTTCTAGCAGCTTCGATTAGAGTTCTGTTCTTTCTTTCAACTACACCATTCTGCTGTGGAGTTCCAGGTGCAGAAAACTCTTGTTTCACTCCTCTTTCCTTGCAGAAAGCTTCCATAATTGAGTTTCTGAATTCAGTTCCATTATCACTCCTTATAATTTTGACTTTGTGCTGTGATCCTTTGTCCAGTAGATTTACATGATCCATCAGAGTCTGAGCAGTTTCATCCTTCTTTGATAAGAAATACACCCATGTATATCTAGTATATTCGTCAACAATTACTAGAGCATATTTCTTTCTGCCCATGGACATCACATTCACTGGTCCAAAGAGATCAACATGTAGAAGATGATAAGGTTCCACTACTGAAGATTCAGATTTGCTCTTGAAAGATGACTTCCTTTGCTTGGCTTTTTGACAAGAATCACATAGGCCATCTAAGCTAAGTATTGACTTGGGAAGTCCCCTTACAAGATCCTTTCTTATTAGCTCATTAATGTTGTTCAAATTGAGATGAGAGAGCTTCTTATGCCAGTTCCAACTCTCTTCATTTGACATTCTTGCAGTTAGACACACTGTTTTTCCATCAGAGTTTGTTACCAAACTTGCTTCATAAATGTTGTTGCGCCTGTGTCCAACTAGAACAACTTTTCCAGTAGTTTTACTGATAACTTCACAGTATTCAGTATGAAAATCTACATGGTTTCCTCTGTCACAGATTTGACTCACAGATAGCAGATTATGCTTGATTCCTGAGACTAGAGCTACATCTTTGATGATGACACTTCCAAGATTAATATTGCCATATCCCAGAGTGTGTCCTATGTTGCCATCTCCATAGGAAACCTTTGGGCCAGCCTTTTCCTTAAAGTCTGATAGCAGGGCTTTATTTCCAGTCATATGTCCTGAGCATCCACTGTCCAAGATAAGTGTGCTCTCTTTTATACCCTGCAATCACAAACAAACACTAAGTGTTAGTTTTAAGGACCCAGACTTCCTTGGATCCTTTGGCTTTCTTAACATTGTTAGCTTTTGCAGCGGAATTACTATCAACAGAGTTTAAACTAACATTGTCAGACTTTACACTTGCAAAGTTTGCTCTAACCCACTTCAGATTGGGTTTTAGCTTATAGTAATTGTGATAAATAGCATGATAACTCCTACAAGTATAAATAGAATGCCAAGTGCTCCCACAATGTGTACACAAAGTCTGTGGTTTAACCCTTACATAATCATTCTTTTCTCCTGATGTAGAAGGTAAAGAATTGATATTTTTATTCTTTGTGCAGTAATTAGCAAGATGATTAGAACTACCACAATTATAACATGTTTTCCTTGGAGCACCAGTAGTAGGCAAGTGATTATTTCTATTATTTATGCCTATCTTTCCATTCCTATTCTTCTTGGACCCTTTTGGTTTCATGGCAGATTTTACCTCTTTTAGCTTATGATTGAACTGTTTTCCTGTCATTAAACCAACTTTAACCTGTTTTTCACAGACTTTTACTGGTTTTCTAACAGCTTCTATTTCCATAAGTTTTTCTGTTATAATATTTTCCTGTCTTTCACAGGCTTCATCTGATTCCATATCAGCTTCTCTTATTACAACATATTTTAACTTATTGGTTTCTGGAACAAATTTCACAGGTTTAAGTTGTGGTTTAACCTTAACCTTGTCTTTAAACCTAAGTTCATCATTTTCACAATAGCCTAAACCTACAGAATCTGTCTGAAACACTTGATGAGTGTCTCTTCCAGAGTCTGTCCAAGTCTTGATTATTTTTCTTTCTTTTTCTAGATCAGATTCTAATTGCTTATATCTTTTGAGCAACTCCTGTTCAACATAAACAGCATCATCTCTTTCTTTTTGAATCTGCTTCATATTTTCAAGTTCTCCTTCAAGAAACTTGTTTCTATCTTTAAGACTAAGATTCTCAGATTTAATTCTCTCATTCTCTAAAGTCTGATCCCTATAACTAACATGTACGCTTTTCAGATATACTCTTAACTCAGATATATTATCAGTATCATAAGCATAAGTAGTTAGGGGTACCTTATTTTCAGATGATTCAGTCTCATCTCTGACAGTTGCCATAAGAGCATAATTTACTCCATCATCAGAGTCTGAAGTATCTGCCCAGTCTTTGCCTTTAGAGATGAGTGCTTTCTCAGTTTTGCCTTTCTTGCACTCTGGAGCATAGTGACCCATCTCCTTACACTTGTAGCACTGGATTTCAGATTTATCCTTCTTGCCAGACTTGGTCTCCCTTCCATCAGACTTTCTAAAACTTTTCCTTTCAGAATTTGAATCTTTCCTTGAGAATCTCTTCCCTTTCTTAAAGTTCTTGAATCCCATCTTCTTGAAGGTCTTCACCATCAGTGCAGCCATTTGCATCATCTGTTCTTCATCATCCTCAGAGTCAGAAGCTTCATCAGAGTTTGAGTCATCATCAGAGTTTGATGACTCACTTTCAGATTTAATGACTAAAGCCTTTCCCTTGGCTTTCTTCCTTGATGATTCCTTCTTGATGGGCTTCTCCTCAACTTTGAGAGCAACAGATTTTGTCTTTTTTCTTAATCTTCTATTCCTTTGTTCTATCTCCAGTTCATGAGTTTTTAACAACCCATAGATTTCATCAAGATCTGTATCAGCAAGCTCATAATTATCTCTTATTGTGGTTGTCTTTAAATCCCACTTTTCAGGTAGAGATAACAGAAACTTGAGATTAGACTCTTCAAACTCATATTCTTTATCAACCAGAGACAGATCATTCAATAGTTTGCAAAATCTGTCATAAGTCTCAGTCAAGGTTTCATTAGGTCTTGAATCAAAGTGCTCATACTCCTGTGTGAGTATTGTCTTTCTGTTCTTCTTAATAGCACATGTTCCCTGGCATCTGACTTCTAAAGCATCCCATATCTCTTTGGCAGTTTTGCAGCCAATTACTCTGTTAGACATAACATTATCTAAAGCACTGTGGAGAAGATGTCTAACCTTTGCATCTTTTGCAATTGATGAGATGTCCTCAGGAGTCATATCTTTCTTTTCCTTTGGAACAGTCTTTTGTTCTTGACCATCAACAACAGGGGCTAGTTTGGTTGGATTATGAGGACCATCATAAATTCTGTCAAGATATTCTGGATCTGTAGCCTCCAGAAACATGGTCATCTTCACCTTCCAAATTGGATACTCTACTGGTCTGAGAATTGGAACCCTGATTGTTTCATATCGACTCACAGAATTAGGCTTAACCTGTTCAGCCTTGGGAGCAGTTTGATTTTCTTCAGACATGATTATTACTGTGTTTGAATCGTAAAACTGTATATATTAAACAGCCTTGGCTCTGATACCAATTGTTAGGCCGAATACACAATATAATCAAGTATGTATATGAGAATAACAATCAAGAACACTTTTTATAAATCAACAAACTGTAATTATATTAACAGTTTCTCTCTTAGTGATGTTAATGAATCACAAAGAGCTACTAGGTTACAAGAATAATATATTCAATGTCCGCGTCCCTTCTAGGGATAACCTATCTGTGTTTATATAGTACACAGCTACTTACAATCCATCTCTAATTGATATTCCTATAAGTTAGCTATACAATTCATATCAATCAAGGATTGCTTCAGTCTTCTATTCCGTTTCCTTAGCTGTATCAATATATTCTGCTTCTTTCCATCTTCAGAATATATTGCTTCTAGAATCTTTATCTTTGCACCGACAGCTAAGTCAACTATCACCACGTCAGACTTTATCAAACTCTGACTGGCTTCTAGATAAACTCTGATATGTACCTGGTACTTAAACACTGATGAAAAAACGTCAGCAATTATATCTAACATGAATATTATTTATTAAAGGAATCTGTGTCCTGATAATATTCGGGTTAATGATGTCCCCTTGAAAGCTCAAAAGGATTTAATTATGTGAAACCCTGCAGGTGGATTTATTCCGGCATAATTAAATAAAGGTAGAGTGGATGATCAAGGATATAAGATGTTAATTAAATGAATTATCAGTAATTTATTTAATTAATGGGCATGCGCTATTTTAAACATGGGGAATTTAATAAGCAAATAATATTGGAACCGAATTTATTAATTAAGTTGCGGTATTAGGAAAGGTTGTGCAAATATTAATTCTTTAGTGGATTGAATTAATATTTAATTACATTGGGCTAGGCCCAGGATGTAATTAAAAGGCCCAACCTAATTATCCATGATCCCTATTATAGCCCTATATATATTCTTATTCTCTTCTTGCTAGGGTTGGTTAAGAAAAATATTGTAGCCACCTAGGAGCAAGAAGAGAGGTTAACTTGAGGAGACGGAGGCCACACTTCGCTCAAGGGAATTTGGGAATACAATAGAAGAGCGTGGAATCAACCGTTAACAAGGTGATTTTCTTTTCGCACTCCTTAATTGTGTATCATAAAATGAAATGTAGTAGAACCCCAAGTCCGTGGTTCCCAACAATTGGTATCAAGAGCCTGGTTATGGGTTCTATGTTTGATGATATGATGTCCATGTCGTAATTAAAATTGGTTATGTATGTATAGTGGTATGCTTGGATAATAATCTTTTGCAGGTTGTTTAGTATCCACTATTATGGCCTCGTTTTATTTTAATTATGTGTTTGGATCCCGCGTGGTTTAATCGTGGTTATTTTTTGTTTTGGTTTCCACGTGGTTTATCGTGGTTGTAAATCACGAGGGTTGATCGTGCTAGTTTTGTTTTCTATTATGATTTTGTAATCTTGTAATCATGATTTGTATTCATGTTAGATTATGATCTGATGTAATATAATAGGTATGTTATGTTGTATGTAACTATTTGATCGACGGAGTTGCAAGAAAACAAAGTTCTTCCGCTGATGCTACAAGATTTCGCCTATGCAACTTCGAACTGTTGTAACTTTTGCATACGGTGTCGGATTTCGATGAGTAATACCTTTTCGGAAAGGGATTTCGATGTTCTACACGATTGAAAAGTGACTGTAATATCCGTGAATTTTATTATTTGATTAAATGATATATTTAATCTAAAATATTTATTTTGGAATATTGGAATATTATTATATAATATTTAGTGTGTGATTATGTGCTAAATGGTGAGTCAGAAGCCCCTTTCAAAAATTTCGTCATTTGGAATTTTCTTCAAATTTGAGCCGTTTTGATAATTCAAGGCCCCGTTGAAATTTCGTACATTCATTTTTAATTCTTCGTCTTTCGTATTCGAATCGTTATCGAAAGGGTTATGGGATTCTATTTAACCCTACCTATTTGATTCTGCAAATCAATTTCAATTTTTGATCCGAAAAAGGAAAAATCGTTCCGAACCCTAATTGCTTAAGGGGACGGATTTATCGTTCTATATCAATATTGAAGTTGTTATAGCCCTAGTATTCTTGAGCATTAGTTATATAATGATATATATCAATTTGGATAATCATCAACCTTTTTAACCCCTTATTTTTCGTAAAACGTGTTTTTGACCTAATTAGGGTTTTTAAACGATCTAACGAATCAATATCGATCCAAAAATGTTATTTGGGGTATTATTTTTTCCAGAAATATAAAAAGACAAATCAGACTTCATAACTCATAGCAAATCTTCAGCAATTACTCAAAAAATCCGAAATTCCCAAAAATTATTTTTGTGTTCTTGATCTTCAATCAATTCGTTCTAAGTGTTATTGAAGTCCAAATTTGAAGTTCTTATACTCAAATCAAAGCTCCAAAAATCTAGTTTCAGAATCTTCCAACCTCATCATCATCTGGTAAGTATTCGATTTTATATTGATTTTACAAGTTTCGAATTATAACTAGGGTTCTTGATTCGATTTGGGGATTTTCATTCTGTTGATTCTCCGTTCAATTGGTTGCTTCTAACATGTTCCTAGGGTTCTAATTAGCAAGAATCCATGCTTTAATTTTATGTTTATGTTCAATTTAGTCGGGTTTTGATTTCGGGTTTTGACCCGATTTCTTCTTTCGATTCGTACGTTCTTGATATTGATCTGACATTGTTTTTGATAAAGGGCTTTTATTGTATGAGTTATAAGCTTCATTTTGGTATATTAATCTTTGAGTTTCATGTACGGAATAGGTAGATCGGGTTTCCGGCCGAGGTCGTTGCTGGAGAATTCTTTGAACGGATTCTGGGCACGATTCCGGCTAGGGACAGATGTTTTGATGTGTGGGTTTTGTTTGGCTTGAAAAGGCGAACAAAAGCCCTCTGGTTTGATTTGTGTTTGGACGGAATCGAAGAATTCCGGCGGCCGGAGACCGGCCGGATTCTGGAAAACCCAGAATCCGGTGGGTTGTTCTTGGCGACCCGGAATTGTTCTTCCCGACCCGTTTACCCGATTTTTCGACCCGGTTTCAATCTTCAAAACCCTAATTCATTTTCAGAAAACTGTTTTTGAATTTTATTTTTAAATTTAATTCGAAAATAGTTTAAAAACTTTAAAAATTCATATTTTTATTTTAAAAATATATTTTAATATCAGAAAAATTCTGATAAATTATATTTATTATTTTAAATCCGAAAATTGATTAAACTTAATTATTTTAATTATTTTTAATTAATAATTAATTTATTAATTAATTGGTTAATTCTTTTAATCAATTAATTCTTAAAAATTAATTACTAATTAGATTTAATTAATTAAAAATTCAGTTTAATTATTTTCAAGCCTATTTAATTATTTAAAAATAGCTTGAGTATTTAAAGAGTGTCAATTAATTTTATTAATTGATTTATTTTCATTTAAATGTTTATATTGGATTTAAAAATCCGATTTTTGATTTAAAAATTAGTAATGACTTATAAAAATTCGAATAAGTTCCGTATGATGTTTTAAAAATGTTTATAAGTGCTATATGGTTCATATTAATTGTGTGTTGTGTTTTATAGTCTGTATATGCCCGTACTAGGGCAAATATCTGAGTTTTAAATATCGTAAACTATACCGGACGTCCGATACGTAACCGGTTACTTGTTTAAATGTGATTATTGGTTGAATAAGTGTCGAGAGTAGAACGAGAATAGTTAGACTTATTGTGATGAGTTGTTTAATTATAGAATCGAGTTCCCGGAGCAAGGGAAAGGGGAAAGTAGAGTGAGCAGAGTCGATCCGACAGCAGCTTAGACCAGGCAAGTATCTGTGCCCTTACTTGTGATAAAATTTATTATTGTCTTGATTACTTGAATACCGTTATCCCCAGAACAATTCAAATTATCAATCTTTTAACCGCATTTGGACAACTGATTCCATTTCCTTAGAGATTCTTGATTCTTTGATTTGATCTGCATCGGAAACCCTTATTTCCAATTCACTTGATTATTGTTTACCACCTATTGTTGTTATTTATCATCCTTTGATTATCATTGACAACCATTGATTATTTGACTTCCATCTTGACTACCGATTACGGTCATTGATTAACGATTACCAATATTGATTTCCTTATTGAATGAGTACACTGTACCATTGAAATTACTCCATGATTCTTTCTCGATCTTCGTTGATACTGAACAGTTGAAGCTCTTTTGCAATTACTATACATTCAGTTTATCTTATTGAGCATGTTATTGTTTATACCCTATTATAGATTTGGCATGTGTTTTTAAAAATGGACCAGTAATTGGTCGGGCCATATTTATGGTCGGAATAACTTAAGGCCCAGATTGGCCTGGGATCCAGTAGAGGACTATGACATGAGCTAGTCCGGGGTTGATGCGTGGCTGGCCAGCAGCACAACCTTTGATTTGAATAAAATGTATAAGCCAAATTCTAATTCTTTACTTCAATCATTATTGCTACAAAGCATGTGTTAGCTAAATATTGTTGATTCTGATATCATAAATTCATATCCTTACAACTGTGGTAGAAATGATTCGTTGATGTTTGCTGAGCAATTTTTGGCTCACTCTTGCTTGTTGTTTTCTAACCCTATTCCAGTGAAGCGAGAGTATGAGTTGGCATAGCGTGACCGATAGTTCACCAGCAGCCAGGAGAGCCCCTCGAGTCATTGTTATTGGCAGGGTAGTTGTTGTTTTGCTTTTCTAGATTAATGTCTAGATTTGAACTTTAGTTGTGATGTAATAACTCTGATAAAACTGGTATTGTAATAATAAAAGATTGTAGTAGCTTGTGTTCATTGCCATAATCTGGATGCGGTCTTGGTCAAGGGGTAATTGTGTCTTTATATATATTATGCATGTGTTAAATAGTGTTCCGTTGGTCGGATGACTCCTCAAATCTGTACCCCGGGTTTGGAGGGCGTCACAGTTGGTATCAGAGCAACAGGTTATGGCATTTGAAACAAGTTAGGACTTAGGGTCCAGGATAACATAGAGAGTTAGGAATTCACGTAAGGATATTAGGAGGTCAACTAGGGATATTACGCGTAGTAATTAAATGTGGTTATAATTGCAGCCCCCTAGTTCTAGTTCAGACTCAGACCCTTCCGAGGATACGATAGCAGAGATACCTACACCCGTTGAGAGAGCAGGACCGTCTCGGCCAGTGCGATATCAGCCTATGCATCAGGACCCAGTAGTCAGGAGAGATCAAATAGCTTGTCCTATTCCACTCCGACAAGTAGCCCCAGCACCAGTGTCTCAGGCATCAGTTTGTGGGCCTTTATATCAGTTATGTGAGCCACCAGTTCCACACCATGTGTATCAGAGGGTGAGTAGAGAGAAGGAGTACCTTTATGGACAGGTTATGGAGATGGGTAGGATTCGTTCGATCGAGGCAGCCGCTGTCAGAGAGAGAGACAGACTTAGAGATCAGATGAGAGACATTCAGATGAGGTTTAGGGTTACGAGGACTTTGGTTGAGACTCGATTGCACGGATTAGCTTCTAGTCGAGAGGGAGAGACAGTAGCAGGGATGAGACAGATTTTGGATTATGCGATGAGTGAGATTGCAGAGATTTCAGGACCCCCGTTATGGCCGGCAGGAGCAGGTGATCTGTGAGCAGGTATTAGTAGCAGACAGATGTGACATGGATGTATGGTTTCTAGATAGTTAGTATATAGATGCATATTGTAGAATCAGCAGTGCACCGGGCTTATAGGAACGCCTCGGGTTGTTGTTGCATTTTTGTTGTTGTATTGCTGGTCGGCAGTTATGGTTCAGCCATGATATATTTTCTTTTGAAGCGTTCTACGCTTGTACCAACTCTATCTATATATATATGATAAACCTCTTTTATAGAACTATATTTATTCCCCTGTCATTCATTTCCAGCATCATAACTGTTATTCTACTTATTGCAACGAGTGTATCCATACACCGTTGAGAAGATCTGTAAACCTTCGAGATATCAATTGTGATCCTTCCTTCTCTTATATGAACTGTTTGATTAAGCCAATTATTGTTTATTCATCAGCGATATGGCTCCTAGACGACAAACCCGTTCAACTGATACCTCTGACCAAGAAGGTCAACAAAATACACCTCCCGCGGGTCGCGTGGACCCGATGGTAATCCAGTCGTTAAATACCCTTACTCAACAGACTGCCGCATTAGCACAGCAGCAACGTGCATTTCAGCAACAGCTCTTAGAACAGCAGCAACAGCATCAGCAACATCAGCATCAGCAGCATCAACAACAGCACCAGCAAGCAGCACCGGCAGTTACGTTCAAATCTTTCTAGGCAGCAAAACCTCCGGAATTTAAAGGATCAGCAGACCCTGTAGAGGCTAAGGCATGGTTGAAAGAGATGGAAAAGGCTTTTGCCTTGATAGAGGTGACAGAAGATAAGAAGACGGAGTATGCAAGCTATTTTCTGAAGAATGAGGCCAGTTATTGGTGGGAAACGAGTAGGGCTATGGAGCCCGAAGGATTAATTACGTGGGCAAGATTTACAGAGTTGTTTTTGGAAAGGTATTTTCCGGACTATATGAGAGATCAGATGGAATTGAAGTTTTTGGAATTAAAGCAGGGAAGCATGACAGTGCCCCAATATGAAACAAGGTTTACGGAGTTGTCAAGGTTTGTTCCAACCTATGTGGATACGGAAAAGAAGAAGGCCAAGAGGTTCCAGCAGGGACTGAGGTCTTGGATTCGTAGTAAGTTAGCTGTATTGGAGTTGGACACCTATGCAGCGGTGGTCCAAAAGGCAATGATTGCGGAGACAGAGAGTGATTCTTACATGAAAGAGAGGGAGAACAAGAAAAGGAAAGCAGGGATACCCGATAAGGGACAGCAGCAGGGAAGTTTTCAAGGGCAAGCAAATAAGAAACTGGGATTTCAGCACGGAAGGAATACAAGTTTTAGGAAACCAGACACCGGAAACGTAGGACAAGATAACCGTCTACTAACCGGTAGTCAGCAGGGACTTTCTAGACCCCCACTACCAGAATGCAAGACATGCGGGAAGCGACATCTAGGGATATGCCATCGATTGAATGTCACATGCTTTAAATGCAATCAGAAGGGACATTATTCCCGGGATTGCAAGATAGGCATCGTGTGTCATCGGTGTAAGAAACCAGGTCACATGATTAAGGACTGCAGAGCACCAGCAACCGTGAACAATATGATTCGGGCAATTGAAGCACCCCCAGTTGTTAACGTCCAGCCATTAGCCAGGACCTACAATATGTCAATGGGAGAAGCAGTGAGAGATTCCGACGTGGTGGCAGGTACACTTCTAGTAAATTCTATTCCTGCACAAGTGTTAATAGATTCGGGAGTGACGAAGTCTTTTATTTCTGAAACGTTTGCTCGTAGATTGAATTGCGTAATGAAACCTTTAAGTGGAGTGTTGACTATAGAGATAGCTAATCAGGATCGTATCGCGGTCAGTTCATATTATCCCCGTTGTGAGATAGAGATTTTGGGAAATCGTTTTTATGTTGACTTGTTACCTTTTAAGTTAGGTGAATTTGATGTGATATTAGGGATGGATTGGTTGACTGAGCATGATGCAAGTATTGATTGTAAGAATAAGAGGGTTACTTTGATTACCCTAGAAAAGAAAGAGATAATATTTAGAGGAGAGAAACAAAGAAAGAGGTTCCTGACGATGATTCAGGCTAAGAGGTTATTAAGGCAAGGTTGTGAGGCGTATCTAGCCTATGTGATAGATATAGATAAGGAAGTTTCTAAGTTAGAAGATATTCCAGTCGTAAATGAGTTTCCAGATGTTTTTCCGGAAGAACTACCGGGTTTACCTCCAGATAGAGAGATTGAATTTGCGATAGACTTAGTACCAGGCGCGGAGCCAGTATCTAAGGCCCCTTACAGAATGGCACAAGTGGAGATGAAGGAATTGGCTGATCAACTGCAAGATTTGCTAGAAAAAGGAATTATTAGACCCAGCGTTTCACCGTGGGGAGCACCAGTACTGTTTGTCAAGAAAAAGGATGGAAGCATGAGATTGTGTATAGACTATCGGGAGTTGAACAAGCTGACCATTAAGAACAAGTATCCGTTACCTCGAATAGATGATCTGTTTGACCATTTGAAGGGAGCGGTACATTTTTCAAAGATTGACCTACGGTCAGGATATCACCAATTGAAGATTAGACCAGACGACATACCGAAGACAGCCTTTCGAACAAGGTATGGGCACTATGAATTCTTAGTAATGGCGTTTGGACTAACGAATGCACCTGCAGCTTTTATGGACCTAATGAACAGGATTTTCAAGAGATATTTGGACAAGTTTGTAGTGGTATTCATCGACGACATCTTGATATACTCAAGGACAGAAGAAGAGCATGCAGACCAGTTGCGAATTGTGTTAGAAACGTTAAGACAAGAAAGACTATACGCGAAGTTTTCCAAGTGTGAATTCTGGTTGAAAGAAGTTCATTTCTTAGGACACGTGGTGAGCAGCGAAGGCATCAAAGTGGACCCAGCAAAGATAGAGGCAGTGAAAGATTGGGAGAGACCAAGGACACCGACTGAAGTCAGAAGTTTCTTGGGATTAGCCGGATACTACCGGAGATTTGTGCAAGATTTTGCGAAGATAGCTACTCCAATGACCAAGCTGACAAGGAAAAGCGAGTGATTCATATGGAACGATAAATGCGAAGAAGGCTTCCAAGAGTTAAAGAAAAGACTAACTACGGCACCGGTATTGATGTTACCAGACGATCAAGGTCATTTCGTAATCTATAGTGATGCGTCATACAAAGGATTAGGATGCGTACTTATGCAACATGACAAGGTGATTGCTTATGCGTCAAGACAGTTGAGACCCCACGAACAGAAGTACCCTACACACGATTTGGAGTTAGCAGCTATTGTGTTTGCTTTGAAGATATGGAGACACTACTTGTATGGAGAGAGATGTGAAATTTACACCGATCACAAAAGTTTGAAGTATATCTTTACTCAGAAAGAGCTGAACATGAGGCAACGAAGATGGTTAGAACTAATCAAGGACTACGACGTTTCTATCAACTATCATCCCGGCAAGGCAAATGTGGTAGCAGATGCATTGAGCAGAAAAGAGAGATTAAATACACTAATGATGACCAAAGAGTTATACAAGGAATTTGAGAAGTTAGAAATCGAAGTAATTAATCCGAAGGACGCGACGGAAATGATTTATACCATGGCGTTTCAACCTGAATTGTTGGAGAAGATACGGAAGTGCCAAGAGCGAGTTATGAATGATGATGTGAGTAAAATGACAGGTGAGGAAATATGTAGCCAACCGGACGACAAAGGGATCTTGAGATTTGCTTCTCGGATATGGATACCTAACGTAACGGAACTGAAAAGTGAGATTTTGCACGAAGCACATAACTCGAAGTATTCAATTCATCCAGGGAGTACGAAAATGTATCGAGATCTTAAGACGAACTTTTGGTGGCCAGATATGAAGAGAGAGATTGCGGAATGGGTAAGTAAATGCTTTACGTGTCAAAGAGTTAAGGCGGAACATCAGAGACCAAGTGGATTACTTCAACCATTGGAAATTCCCGAATGGAAGTGGGAACACATTGCGATGGACTTTGTAGTAGGATTGCCTAGAAAAAAAGCTAACCATGATGCCATCTGGGTTATCGTGGATCGATTGACGAAATCTGCGCATTTTCTTCCGATTAACGAGAGATTCTCGCTGGATAAGTTAGTTCATATTTACATAAAAGAAATCGTAGTACGACATGGAGTTCCAGTATCGATAGTGTCTGATAGAGACCCTCGATTCAATTCAAGATTTTGGAGGAGTTTTCAAGAGTGTTTAGGCACCGAGTTGAGAATGAGTACGGCTTATCATCCGCAGACGGACGGTCAAAGCGAAAGGACAATTCAGACTATTGAAGATATGCTTAGGACATGTGCACTTGACTTTGAAGGCAGTTGGGACGATCATCTACCCTTGGTGGAATTTTCATATAATAATAGTTTTCACGCGAGCATCGGAATGCCACCTTACGAAGCTCTGTATGGACGAAAGTGTCGATCTCCGGTATATTGGGAAGAAGTTGGTGAACGGAAAATGATAGGACCAGAACTAGTACAACGAACAAAAGAAGTGGTTCAATTGATTCAGAGAAGATTGATAACAGCTCAAGACCGACAGAAAAAGTATGCGGATCTAGCCAGAAAGGATGTGGGATTCGAAGAAGGAGAGCAAGTGTTACTAAAAGTTTCACCATGGAAAGGATTATTTAGGTTTGGAAAGAAAGGGAAGTTGAGTCCGAGATATGTTGGGCCGTTTGAGATTTTGAAGAAAGTGGGCGAAGTAGCTTACGAGTTGGCATTGCCACCGCATATGCAGCACGTTCATAATGTATTTCATGTATCTATGCTTAAGAAGTATCGACCAGATTCGAATCATGTAATAGAGTATGAACCCATAGAGGTCCAGGCAGATTTATCATATGTAGAACGACCGATTCAGATATTGGATCGTAAGGAGAAAGTACTAAGGAATAAGACAGTAGCGTTAGTGAGAATTTTGTGGAGGAATCCTAAAGTAGAAGAGTCTACCTGGGAGTTAGAGAGTGAGATGTTAGAGAAGTATCCCCAGTTGTTTCCTTGATCTGATTCTGAGGACAGAATCCTATTAAGGGGGGAAGGATGTAATATCCGTGAATTTTATTATTTGATTAAATGATATATTTAATCTAAAATATTTATTTTGGAATATTGGAATATTATTATATAATATTTAGTGTGTGATTATGTGCTAAATGGTGAGTCAGAAGCCCCTTTCAAAAATTTCGTCATTTGGAATTTTCTTCAAATTTGAGCCGTTTTGATAATTCAAGGCCCTGTTGAAATTTCGTACATTCATTTTTAATTCTTCGTCTTTCGTATTCGAATCGTTATCGAAAGGGTTATGGGATTCTATTTAACCCTACCTATTTGATTCTGCAAATCAATTTCAATTTTTGATCCGAAAAAGGAAAAATCGTTCCGAACCCTAATTGCTTAAGGGGACGGATTTATCGTTCTATATCAATATTGAAGTTGTTATAGCCCTAGTATTCTTGAGCATTAGTTATATAATGATATATATCAATTTGGATAATCATCAACCTTTTTAACCCCTTATTTTTCGTAAAACATGTTTTTGACCTAATTAGGGTTTTTAAACGATCTAACGAATCAATATCGATCCAAAAATGTTATTTGGGGTATTATTTTTTCCAGAAATATAAAAGACAAATCAGAGTTCATAACTCATAGCAAATCTTCACCAATTACTCAAAAAATCCGAAATTCCCAAAAATTATTTTTGTGTTCTTGATCTTCAATCAATTCGTTCTAAGTGTTATTGAAGTCCAAATTTGAAGTTCTTATACTCAAATCAAAGCTCCAAAAATCTAGTTTCAGAATCTTCCAACCTCATCATCATCTGGTAAGTATTCGATTTTATATTGATTTTACAAGTTTCGAATTATAACTAGGGTTCTTGATTCGATTTGGGGATTTTCATTCTGTTGATTCTCCGTTCAATTGGTTGCTTCTAACATGTTCCTAGGGTTCTAATTAGCAAGAATCCATGCTTTAATTTTATGTTTATGTTCAATTTAGTCGGGTTTTGATTTCGGGTTTTGACCCGATTTCTTCTTTCGATTCGTACGTTCTTGATATTGATCTGACATTGTTTTTGATAAAGGGATTTTATTGTATGAGTTATAAGCTTCATTTTGGTATATTAATCTTTGAGTTTCATGTACGGAATAGGTAGATCGGGTTTCCGGCCGAGGTCGTTGCCGGAGAATTCTTTGAACGGATTCTGGGCACGATTCCGGCTAGGGACAGATGTTTTGATGTGTGGGTTTTGTTTGGCTTGAAAAGGCGAACAAAAGCCCTCTGGTTTGATTTGTGTTTGGACGGAATCGAAGAATTCCGGCGGCCGGAGACCGGCCGGATTCTGGAAAACCCAGAATCCGGTGGGTTGTTCTTGGCGACCCGGAATTGTTCTTCCCGACCCGTTTACCCGATTTTTCGACCCGGTTTCAATCTTCAAAACCCTAATTCATTTTCAGAAAACTGTTTTTGAATTTTATTTTTAAATTTAATTCGAAAATAGTTTAAAAACTTTAAAAATTCATATTTTTATTTTAAAAATATATTTTAATATCAGAAAAATTCTGATAAATTATATTTATTATTTTAAATCCGAAAATTGATTAAACTTAATTATTTTAATTATTTTTAATTAATAATTAATTTATTAATTAATTGGTTAATTCTTTTAATCAATTAATTCTTAAAAATTAATTATTAATTAGATTTAATTAATTAAAAATTCAGTTTAATTATTTTCAAGCCTATTTAATTATTTAAAAATAGCTTGAGTATTTAAAGAGTGTCAATTAATTTTATTAATTGATTTATTTTCATTTAAATGTTTATATTGGATTTAAAAATCCGATTTTTGATTTAAAAATTAGTAATGACTTATTAAAATTCGAATAAGTTCCGTATGATGTTTTAAAAATGTTTATAAGTGCTATATGGTTCATATTAATTGTGTGTTGTGTTTTATAGTCTGTATATGCCCGTACTAGGGCAAATATCTGAGTTTTAAATATCGTAAACTATACCAGACGTCCGATACGTAACCGGTTACTTGTTTAAATGTGATTATTGGTTGAATAAGTGTCGAGAGTAGAACGAGAATAGTTAGACTTATTGTGATGAGTTGTTTAATTATAGAATCGAGTTCCCGGAGCAAGGGAAAGGGGAAAGTAGAGTGAGCAGAGTCGATCCGACAGCAGCTTAGACCAGGCAAGTATCTGTGCCCTTACTTGTGATAAAATTTATTATTGTCTTGATTACTTGAATACCATTATCCCCAGAACAATTCAAATTATCAATCTTTTAACCGCATTTGGACAACTGATTCCATTTCCTTAGAGATTCTTGATTCTTTGATTTGATCTGCATCGGAAACCCTTATTTCCAATTCACTTGATTATTGTTTACCACCTATTGTTGTTATTTATCATCCTTTGATTATCATTGACAACCATTGATTATTTGACTTCCATCTTGACTACCGATTACGGTCATTGATTAATGATTACCAATATTGATTTCCTTATTGAATGAGTACACTGTACCATTGAAATTACTCCATGATTCTTTCTCGATCTTCGTTGATACTGAACAGTTGAAGCTCTTTTGCAATTACTATACATTCAGTTTATCTTATTGAGCATGTTATTGTTTATACCCTATTATAGATTTGGCATGTGTTTTTAAAAATGGACCAGTAATTGGTCGGGCCATATTTATGGTCGGAATAACTTAAGGCCCAGATTGGCCTGGGATCCAGTAGAGGACTATGACATGAGCTAGTCCGGGGTTGATGCGTGGCTGGCCAGCAGCACAACCTTTGATTTGAATAAAATGTATAAGCCAAATTCTAATTCTTTACTTCAATCATTATTGCTACAAAGCATGTGTTAGCTAAATATTGTTGATTCTGATATCATAAATTCATATCCTTACAACTGTGATAGAAATGATTCGTTGATGTTTGCTGAGCAATTTTTGGCTCACTCTTGCTTGTTGTTTTCTAACCCTATTCCAGTGAAGCGAGAGTATGAGTTGGCATAGCGTGACCGATAGTTCACCAGCAGCCAGGAGAGCCCCTCGAGTCATTGTTATTGGCAGGGTAGTTGTTGTTTTGCTTTTCTAGATTAATGTCTAGATTTGAACTTTAGTTGTGATGTAATAACTCTGATAAAACTGGTATTGTAATAATAAAAGATTGTAGTAGCTTGTGTTCATTGCCATAATCTGGATGCGGTCTTGGTCAAGGGGTAATTGTGTCTTTATATATATTATGCATGTGTTAAATAGTGTTCCGTTGGTCGGATGACTCCTCAAATCTGTACCCCGGGTTTGGAGGGCGTCACAGTGACGTTGTCGAAGTTTCATGTGCGTCTGAGCTCGTTTAGACCCTCAAACAGCGAGTTGAAGTTTTCGCAGGATTTTCGGATGAAATTTTTTTTTGGCCATAATAGTGGATTTATTTTTTATTTTAATTTTTCTGCTATTTAATTTTAATTATTGCATTAAATAATTATTATGTGTGTTGTTAATTATGTGTGTAATTTTAATTGCATGGTTAACATAAATAGGACGACATGGACATAAATTTTCATTTATTGCTTTAATTAAATGTTTTATGTTATTAAATTATGTGTGTATTTGGAATGCATGTTAGACATAATTATAATGACATAGGCCCCATTTAATTATGTAGAGATGCATGCTATGCTATGTTATGTGTTCTTTGTATTGTTATTTTGATAACATGTGGACCTCGAAGAAATAACATAGGGCGATGCATCTAGATAAAATTACTCATGTTAAAATACTAAGTGGGAGAGGGAATTAATTTGATATTAGATCCCATGGTCATCCATTATTGGTTGTATGTAATTTAACACTAGGACGATTATGAATTGGATATATGTCACCCATCGTGGCGTATGATTTATGACGTCTGGGTAGTGTTAAGGATATTACTAGGACAATCTTCTTAAGTTAATCACGAATAATGAAAGGTAAGCTCACCCCATCGTGACATACCAAGTTTCATAGAATTCGAGAAAAAAGTTGGACATTCCTTGATTGATGTTGATAATGGATATTTCTGTCTTAGGGGTTGTGTTTTTAAGCGAGTCTGTCTGTGACTTCACCGAAAACACCTGGGATTTATCCATTGATACATCGAACGGATGGGTCTGACTAAAGGCAACTTAAGATCTAAATAATGGTATACACTTAGCTATGAAAGATAATATATAGTCCACCCTAACGTGGCGTATTATTTAGTAGTAGGACCGAAGTAATATTTAAATTTAAATGGTATATATGTCATCCATCATGGCGTACCAGATATTTATGGAATTTAAATATTAGTGCATTAATTTTAATTAATTGTTAGAGGAAACAAATAGGTTTTAAGATATATGCAATTTTCTGATTAAGTGTTATATGCATGATTCTCAGGATAGAATGGGCTTTAATCCACTTTTCACCATACTTAAGGATAACAAACTTACCGGACCTAACTATATTGAATGGAAACGCAATTTGGACATAGTGTTGACTGCTGAAGAGTTTATATTTTGTACTGTTGAACCCAAACCGGACCAGCCTGCTGCCGATGCTCCGGATGAGGATAAAGAGTATTTTAAGAAGTGGACTAAGGCAGATGAGATGTCGCGATGTTACATTCTGGCAGCAATGTCGGGTGTTTTGCAACATCAGCACCAGGCCATGACCACTGCTGCAGATATGCTCTATAATCTCAAGGAGCTTTTCGGAGATCAGAATAGGGCTGCTAGGCAAGTAGCAATGAAGTCTCTAATGAACACTCAGATGGCTGAAAAAACACCTGTAAGGGACCATGTTCTTCTGATGATGTCTCATATAAATGAACTAGAGGTCCTTGGTGCTGATATTGATGCGGAAACGCAGGTCGATATCATACTTATGAGTTTGCCAAAAAGCTTTGAGCCGTTTCGCTTGAATTACAACATGAACAAGAAGTTGTATAGTCTTGCAGAACTTCTGACAGAGCTTCAGGCAGCGGAATCATTATTTCAGCAGCATGTTCAGGTAAATGTGGCTGAGAAAGTTTCTTCTTCAAAGCCGAAAGGAAAGAAGAAGAAGAAGGTTCAGACACAGAAAGTTGTGAAACCATTGGGAGTTCAGAATTCAGTGAAGAAGCCTAAGGGCAAGTGCTTCAAGTGCAAGCAGTCGGGTCACTGGAAAAAGGATTGTCCTCTGTCTAAGAAGAACAATGCTGGTATGTCTCTTTCTCTTGTTACGGAAACATATATAGCGGCTATGTCTACGAGCACTTGGTGTGTAGACACAGGAGCCACTGATCATGTTTGTAATTCCATGCAGGGGTTCCAGAAAACCAGGCTGCTTAGAGATGGCGAGATATATGTGTTCATGGGAGATGCTACGAAAGTAGCAGTGGTTGCAGTTGGAGTTATTTCTTTATCTTTTGGTTATGATAGGATTTTGGTTTTGAATAATTGTCTTTATGTACCTTCATTTAGAAGGAATTTAATTTCGGTTTCTAAACTTGCTATGGATGGTTATAATGTTTGTTTGGATCGTAATGTTTCCATTATGATGAATAAACGAGTTATATGTTCTGGTACATTGCAAGACAATTTATATATTATTAATCCTATAGAACCAATGCTGCAACCAAGTGAAATTAATAATACACTTTCTACCTCTAGTAAAAGAAAGGAACCTTCTGGATTGAACCAAACATATCTTTGGCACTTGAGATTAGGTCATATTAACTTAAGGAGGATTCAAAGATTGGTAGTAGATGGGCCTTTAGGCTCGTTGGCAGTGGAGCCATTTCCAGTCTGTGAATCTTGCTTGGAAGGAAAAATGACCAGTAGACCTTTTAAGGCAAAAGGAAATAGAGCCAAAGATGTGTTAGAATTGGTTCATACTGATTTATGTGGACCTATGAATATCCAAGCGAGAGGTGGGTATGAATATTTTGTCACTTTCATTGATGATTATTCGAGATATGGATACATTTATCTGTTGCACCGCAAGTCTGAGTGCTTTGAAAAATTCAAAGAGTACAAAGCAAGTGCGGAAAAGCGACATTCAGGAAAATGTATCAAGTCACTATGATCAGATCGTGGGGGCGAATACCTGCTTGGAGAATTTAGAGAATATTTATCAGAACATGGGATTTCATCCCAATTGACTGCACCTGGCACACCTCAGCAGAATGGTGTAGCAGAAAGAAGGAACCGGACTCTTTTAGAGAGTGTTAGATCGATGATGAGTTATTCGAATTTACCCAAGTCGTTTTGGGGGCATGCTCTAGAAACAGCGGCTTATCTTCTAAACTTGGTACCTTCTAAGTCAGTTCCAAAAACTCCAAAAGAATTGTGGACTAGTACCAAACCTAGTTTGAAACACATTCGGATTTTGGGTTGTCCAGCACATGTGCTGAACAAGAACGTGACTAAGTTAGATTCTCATACAGAAGTGAGGCTGTTTGTGGGTTATCCCAAGGGAACAAAAGGGTATTTGTTTTATAGTCCTAAGGATCGGGATATCATTGTAAGCACCAATGCTAGATTCTTAGAAGAAGACTATATAATGAATCACAAACCCATGAGTACTGTTGTTTTAGAGGAAATAGTGGGAGGACAAGATAATTCTAATATGCCACCGGTACAAGTAGAACAACCACAAATAAATGAACAACCCATCACTAATACCACACCAATGCTTCGTCGTAGTGGGAGGGTTGTTAAACAACCTGAGAGGTTCATGTTTTTGGGAGAGTCTTCGGACTTAGTCTCTGGTGAACATGATGAGGATCCCAGGACATACGAAGAAGCAATGCAAGATAAGGATGCAGATCTTTGGCAAAAGGCTATGCAATCTGAGATGGAATCTATGTATTCCAATCAAGTCTGGGATCTCGTGGAACCACCCAATGGTGTAAAACCCATTGGATGCAAGTGGATCTACAAAAGAAAAAGAGGATCTGACAAAAAGGTGAAAGCCTGGAAAGCAAGACTTGTTGCGAAAGGGTATACTCAGAAACAAGGAATTGATTATGAGGAAACCTTTTCTCCGGTAGTCATGCTTAAGTCAATCCGGATTCTTTTATCTATAGCAGCTCATCTCGATTATGAGATTTGGCAAATGGATGTCAAGACAGCTTTCCTAAATGGAAGTCTTGATGAAAACATCCATATGCAGCAACCAGAGGGATTCATCAAAGAGGGCCAAGAGCATCTAGTGTGTAAGCTTAAGAAGTCCATTTATAGACTGAAACAAGCTTCCAGGGAGTGTAACATTCGTTTTGATCAGGCCGTCCAGTCAAATGGTTATGATCAGAGTCCAAGCGAAGCATGTGTGTATAAGAAAAGTGAAGGAAATGCAGTGGTTTTTCTAGTACTATATGTAGATGACATTTTGCTCATTGGAAACAATGTAGAGATGTTGTCATCTATTAAGGCATGGTTGTTCAAACAATTTGAAATGAAAGACTTAGGTGAAGCTGCATACATTCTTGGGATCAAAGTTATAAGAGATCGCAAGAAAAGAACGTTGGCTTTATCTCAAGAACCGTACATTGATGAGGTATTGGCTCGTTTTAACATGCAGGACTCTAAGAAGGGTAATTTACCTTTTAGACATGGAGTCTCTCTATCAAAGGACCAGTGTCCTAAGACACCTAAGGAGATAGAGAACATGAAAGCAGTTCCTTATGCTTCAGCATGTGGAAGCTTAATGTATGTCATGTTATGCACGAGACCTGATATTTGCTTTGCCGTAGGCATGGTCAGTAGATATCAGTCCAATCCAGGTCAGGAACATTGGAGTGCAGTAAAAACGATACTTAAGTACTTGCGAAGGACTAAGAAGTATATGTTAATTTACAAGGCTTCGGACTTGTTTCCTGTGGGATATACCGATTCAGATTTCCAGACAGATAGGGATAAGAGGAAGTCAACCTTGGGGTGTGTTTTTACTTTAGGAGGTGGAGCTGTAATATGGAGGAGTGTGAAGCAGAAATGCATCGCAGACTCAACCATGGAAGCTGAATATGTGGTAGCCTCTGAGGCAGCCAAGGAGGCTATATGGTTCCGGAATTTCCTGCTGGATTTGAATGTAGTTCCTAATTTGCCACGGCAAATCACAATTTATTGTGATAATACTGGTGCTGTTGCAAATACAAAGGAACCACGAGAACATAAAGCAGCAAAACACATTGAGCGTAAGTATCACCTCATACGACAGTTCGTTAAGCGAGGATATATTATTGTGACTGATATAGCATCAAAGGACAACCGGGCTGATCCTTTCACGAAGAGTTTACCAGCTAAGGTTTTTGAAGAACACGTGGAGGAGATAGGAGTCAGATGTCTGGTCACAGAATAGTTATTTAAACTGGTAGCGGATTATATTAATAAACACTGATATACTCAAAGAATAGCTTGAGTATAAGTGGGAGATTGTTGGGTTTTATACTAAACTATTCATTAGTAGTATATAAACATTGTCCATTTTATTGAGAATCTTGATTGCATATTTTTACATTGTCTATTTATTATATATTGTGGATAATTTAGTATCAAATGGGATAACAGAAGATTAACTTATCAGTGTCTATATATAATATAAAGGGTTCACAGTTTAAGTGGAATTAGACAAACCACTGGAATAACTGAAGTATTATTTGGGAATAGTTTATCTTGACTATTAAATAATACTTGTATACTTTGTGTATATTGAACAGGATCAAATTTAGAATTGTTCCCTTAAACTGATTAAGAAGTTGAACTAAGATTCTATGTTATTATTAATGCTTAGGTTCTTAATCCGGATATAGTAATTGACACGTGTATATTATTTACATGCTTTGATTTATATATGAAATAATTCTTTTGAATTATATCATTATATTTTGGGTGATGGAATAATATATATGGTGAATATTATTTATTGAAGGAATCTGTGTCCTGATAATATTCGGGTTAATGATGTCCCCTTGAAAGCTCAAAAGGATTTAATTATGTGAAACCCTGCAGGTGGATTTATTCCGGCATAATTAAATAAAGGTAGAGTGGATGATCAAGGATATAAGATGTTAATTAAATGAATTATCAGTAATTTATTTAATTAATGGGCATGCACTATTTTAAACATGGGGAATTTAATAAGCAAATAATATTGGAACCGAATTAATTAATTAAGTTGCGGTATTAGGAAAGGTAGTGCAAATATTAATTCTTTAGTGGATTGAATTAATATTTAATTACATTGGGCTAGGCCCAGGATGTAATTAAAAGGCCCAACCTAATTATCCATGATCCCTATTGTAGCCCTATATATATTCTTATTCTCTTCTTGCTAGGGTTGGTTAAGAAAAATATTGTAGCCACCTAGGAGCAAGAAGAGAGGTTAACTTGAGAAGATGGAGGCCACACTTCGCTCAAGGAAATTTGGGAATACAATAGAAGAGCGTGGAATCAACCGTTAACAAGGTGATTTTCTTTTCGCACTCCTTAATTGTGTATCATAAAATGTAGTAGAACCCCAAGTCCGTGGTTCCCAACAAAAGGTACCTTTGTGATTTCCACTATGTTTTTTTAATAGAGGACATATACAGAGTTGCAGGTGTTGCTCATCAAGATACAAAGGACTACAAGGTTAAATGAACTGCTCCGTGAGCATGTTAGAGATATCTTGATGAAAGTCAGTCCAGAGATTACTGAAGATCCTCCAATGGTTAGATTCATGACGAATGACTTGTTCAGAATCTGCTATTTGACTGAGGACAAACTGAGAGACTATCCAAGCAACTATCTAATCTCAGTTGAGAAGTATCTTAGATCCACTGGATTCTCATCAACGGAGAAGGACAAAGCAGCAGACACTCTGAGAAGATTTCTAATGGAGAATGTTCCTTACTATAGGAAGAGAGTGGAAAGAGGATTGGAAGTGCATCCCAGACTACCAAACATGCCAAAGCTAAACAAGAAAGATGTTAACATTGCATGGTTGTGGGCTGGAGTGGGACAAGAGGTTGAGTTTATTGGAAGATGCATCAAAGGAGCAATCCTTAAACCTGGAGAACCACTGCCCTATCCATCAGTGATTGATTATCAAGCTGCTAACTCCAATCCTGTGAGAGAAGAAGGTGAGATTGAAATGGATTGAATATGAGAAGCAAAGAACAAAAGAACTATCAGCTCAGTCTAGAGGAGCAACTTCTATGTATAAAGTTTTATTGTTTTTTGATTTATGAAATCTGGAAATGTATATATATCTGATCCAGAATGCATTTAATATTATTAAGTTGTCTTACTTTAATTAGTTTCATGTTTACTTAGTTAGTTGAGTTATCCTCGAGTTATTTGCTTGTCGAACTCTATCCAATCAAATAGGGGGAGATTGTAAAGCATAATGTAACATAAGATGAAACAGAGATAACTACAACTCAACAAAGGACAAGACAGACAATAATATTAACAGAAGCACAGGAATCCAGAATTAAAGAAGAAAAGGTAAACTCAAAAAATCATAATATGGTATGTATTCTTGAAGTCCGTAACAGGTCACGGAAAGAAGTTTATGAAAATGTTCAAGCCTCAGTGACAGCAATAGAAACAACACTTTCAAGACTACAGAAGTATGTGAATGATTTAGGGTTAGTACCACAGGATTCCAGTGATTTATTTGAAGCAACCAGAACGACAAAGGACTTATCAGCAACATTGAATTGAAGACATAGAAGAAGAATTGATCAAGTGTTATTCATCTGTGAACCAGACCAGTTGCACTAGTTGACGGCACTAAAAAGATCAAGTTGTTTTATCGTCTCAGAAGAAATTGATACAGTCTGAAACTTAAACACCCTGAAGCTAAGAATCTTTTCTTGAAAGTCAAAGACAAGAAAAGAGTTCGATGGTTTTTCTATTTAGAAAACCATCGAATGTAATTCAAGAAATCCATAAGAAAACTAATATGAATTAAATTCTCATTCGATAGTTTTTATTTAAAAACCATCGAATGGAAATTTGATTGTAAATATTCGATAGTTTTCTTATTTGAAAGCAGGTGAAGAAGTGACATTGTTGTCAGGTTGATGAAGATCCAAAGGCCAAGAATATTCCATTATTTTTGGTTCGATGGTTTTTCTAAAAACAAGTCTACAATTACTAAGAGAGAAGTGTGTCTTCTTGAGGTAAGGATTTTCACAGAAGAATTTACGAGGAGAGAGTTTGAGCCAGAGAGATTATCAGAGAAATTAATATTGCTCAGATTTCTATCATTGTATTGAATTCGTGTAACCTTAAACTTATTGAAGCTAATCTACGGATTAGAAATTGTAGCACCCTTCGAGGTTTATATTTATAAAACGATATATTCCCCGACTCTTGGTTTGATTTGGTGTAGTTGATTTCGTTATAGAACTGAATGATTAATCCGCGAACGAAATTGAATAATTTGTGAGTATTGTATTCAACCCCCCCCCCCCCTTCTACGATACTTTGGACCTAACAACATCTAAGTCCTCTATGAAGTCATCAGTAAGCTCGGACTCCTTCATTGGCAAGAAGAAGTATCAGAAGTATGCTAAAAAGGCAAGCAGCCTCGAAATAGGTGATCCTATATGACATGAAATGAAGACTCGAATCTTAGTTTTGAAAATTTTGAATCTTAGTCTTGAAGACCTCAACTTAATTGAATGATTGAGTTTGTCCTATCTAGATCCCCCAATTTAGATTAAAAAGTCATGAAGACCACGATTCTTAAAATCGGAAGATCAATTGTAGTCCTAAAAACCTCAAGCTCAACTAAAAACCTAAAGAGGCCTATTGGAAGAAGGTTAATATACGGGTTGAAACCCCTAAAATTTTGAGGAAGTAGAGCTCAGAACGAGCTTCGATTCGATATACTGGAAGCTCAAATTAAAGAAATGAGTGAAACGTTATGTCTATCTTCGTTCACGAAGACCTCTCGATGTGAAAATTAAGATGTTAGACCTCAAAATCAGGTCCTGTATCTGTAAGCCACGTTTGGCGTTGTTGAAACCTCAAATGAGGTCTAAGGTGTTAGAACTCAAGTTAGTTCTTGTATCTGTAAGCCACGTTTGGCGTTGTTGAAACCTCAAATGAGGTCTAAGGTGTTAGAACTCAAGTTAGTTATTGTATCTGTAAGCCACGTTTGGCGTTGTTGAAACCAACCGAGGTCGAAGAAACTCTAGACTGAAGTTGAAAGGCTGAGGTCGAAAACACATGAAAAATTGAAGTCGATTCGTTCGACCTAAGACCAATTTAAGGTCGAAGAAACCCTAGACTGAAGTCGAAAGGCTGAGGTCGAAAACACATAGAAAATTGAGGTCGAATTTTTCGACCTAGGACCAAATTGAGGTCTAAAATACCTCAAAATGAGGTCTAAAATACCTCAAAAATGAGATCGAAAATACCTCAAAATGAGGGCTAAAATACCTCAAAAATGAGGTCGAAGAATCCCTAGACTGAGGTCGAAAGTATATGTGAAACTGAGGTCGTTTTGTTCGACCTAGGACCAAATTGAGGTCGAAAATCGAGGTCTACAATACGTCCAAAAATTGAGGTCTAAAATACCTCAAAAATGAGGTCGAAAATACCTCAAAATGAGGTCGGAAGTACCCTTAAAAAAATCGGGTAAAATAAATATTATTATTCATTAATAATATTTGGGAAAAAAATTATTTTGGAATCGACCTCAATGAGGTCAAAAACGAGGGGCCTCAAATGAGGTCGATGCCTTCGACCTGAACACCAAAATGGGACTAAACTGCCAAAGTGCAGTTTAGTACCCCAAGTTCTGAATAGTTCACAAACTCTTCCCTGAAGTTTAAAAATTTACAGATTCTCCACTGAACTTTATAAACTAACAAATTTTCCACCGAAGTTTCAAATCTGACATATTCACCCCTGAGCTTTGGAAAATTACGAATTAGAGCCTAAAAAATTATGAAAAGGTGTCTATAATTATGAAAATTTTTTAAATATTAGGAATATTTATTAAAAATACATGTGGGTACATGAAAATTCCTTAAATATTAGGAATAATTATTAAAAATACCCGTGGGTACATAAAAATTCCTTAAATATTAGGAATAATTATTAAAAATACCCGTGGGTACATAAAAATTCCTTAAATATTAGGAATAATTATTAAAAATACCCGTGGGTACATAAAAATTCCTTAAATATTAGGAATAGTTATTAAAAATACCCGTGGGTACATAATAATTCCTTAAATATTAGGAATAATTATTAAAAATACCCATGGGTACATGAAAATTCCTAAAATATTAGGAATAATTATTAAATATACCCGTGGGTACATAAAAATTCTTTAATAATAGGAATAATTATTAAAAATATCTGTGGGTACATAAAAATTCCTTAACTATTAGGAATAATTATTAAAAATTCTCGTGGGTACATAAAAATTCCTTAAATATTAGGAATAATTATTAAAAATACCTGTGGGTAAATTTAAATTCCTTAAATATTAGGAACAATTATTAAAAATACCCGTGGGTACATAAAAATTCATAATATATTAGGGATGATTATCAACCAATTGATAGTGATTCGTCCAGTAATTAACCATTCACCCGCAAATGGGGCCTTAGATTCAATTTCACAATTTATTCTACCAACAAATTTGCAAAACTGAATGTGAATAGTAATCTAATAAAACTATATTTATTATAATATTTAAATTATAGTATAATTTTAAAAGTCAGCATATTTGAGTAGTTGGTAGGTAGCATTCTATCTACAAATTACTAAATTAATAGAAACAAACTAATTTAAGTAGGTAAGTATCATACATTCTATCTCTAATTTATCTATCTCTAACTTGTCTCTTAGTAACATGGGTACTAGGATCAAATCTACAAATTTAATATATTCAACCGTTTAATTTGCAACCTTCCTTGCCCCCTATATGATATATTATAAAAACAGTTGTAAATAAAACTTATGTGGGCAAAGAATTATATATAAAATAAATACAAAATCCGGCAAGTCCAATGTTGAAAATGTTGCTCTCATGATTAAACTCAAGAATTTCAGTACCTTGTCCATGGCCCAAAACAATTAAAAACCTTACATGCAATTGGGGATAGTTTATATTTTATCTAATTAGATTATATTAAAATTGAAGTACTTTACTTAGAGATGGACATGAATAATGTAAGTGGAGTAAGAAGTGATGATGGTAGCTGGCGGAATTCAACAAGGTATGGTCATGTGTTGTTGGTTGATCAGAATCCTGCCTCACTGGTGTACACAGCATCTCTGCTTCAAGAACACCTCTACATTGGTAAGGATTTCATAATTAGATGTAAGCACGTGACCTTGTAAACTCTTTTGAGATATCTTGAGTATTAGTTTTCAGTAAATACTTTTGATTTTCATCCTGCATATAATTTCATGTACACAAATTTTAGACCTACCTCAGTTTCATCACTTTTGAGATATCACAATGTTGAGTCTAGTGTAGCTCCCACAGGTCTCCATATCTGTTTCAGGTAGCCGATTTGACCATTTGTTTCTTTATAATATGTTGTGATGAAATGTGTTATTTTTACTCCAGAAAAATCTATTATTATTCATTATCCGTTGCCTTTGGTTGATTCTGCTAACATGATTTTATATTATAGTTGTACTTTGTTGAAAAATGTTTTTTTGGAAATAAAATTAATGAAATTCATGTTTATCGAATTTAATAGATTCAAAAACTGGTATAATTTTTTTTTTATCATTTTTATCTAGATATTTTTCCCATTGTATATCAATATTGTGTATTACTTAAAAGCTAAAGAGTACAAGTTTAGTTTGATATATATACACAGCTATATCAAAGAATATTGATATTGCAAAAGCAAAAATATAATTTTATCATTGAAATGTATTAATTTTTTGTAAAATTTAATGGCCCGATAATGAAAAGCCTTATCTAATTACCTAAAAAGTTACTAACATTTTTACGCTGATTTTGTTACAGTGACAATCGCAGCATCAGCAGCCACAGCACTCAAATTTTTTGAGGCCAGAAAAGGGTTTTATGACATTGTGATTGCTGATTTTCACATGCAAGACATGAACATCTATGATTTTATGCAGCGCATCCTCGATCAATGCTTGACCGGAATGCCCATCATTTGTAAGTTCAACTAAATTACAAACAGACACTGAACATGCATAAAAACGAGCTCTGTGTTTCTTGATACTTTTGGATTTTGTTGGTGTCTGGCAAAGCTTTATCATGAAAATTTTATGTACTTACTTTTTCCCGAGGATAAGTGCTTTCATTTGTAATATGAGCTTAGTCAAAGACTAATTTATTAATATGCAGTGATGGCCGAAGATTACCCGGTGGACGTAATAAAGGAGGCTCTGGAAAAAGGAGCATCCTTCTTCTACCAAAAACCACTTGTACCCGATAACATAGCATTTCTACAGTACCACCTGTGGCCGCAAATTTTACATTTTCCGGACAGAGTGCATGGTGCTACTACTTTCTCAAAGCAAAAAAAGAGGGTATTGGTTAATTCTAGTGACGGAGATGGAAAAAGAAGAAAGATTCGAAATGCACAAGACGGTGTGACTATTAAGGGTACTTCTGATGAGCATGATGATCATACTCAGCCGTGATTTTTACTTCTAGTATCTTGTCAACATATATATATATATATACTTCTAGCAAAAATATAGTATGTGAATTGTTTGACTAGTATATATATTTTCAATTAGCAGAAGCTGGCCTAGGAAAAACTTCAAAGGTGAGGACTGAGCGCTATAGCCAAGCCCCTAGCTATTTGGAGGTACTAGCTAATTAAAAGATTACATACATTTATGCAGAGGCATTTTTAATTTTCTATATTGTTTTTGTCAACCCTATTGTTTAAGTATGTGTTACAAATCACTTAATCACTTATCATTTAGGGGTTTTAAATTACTAATTTTTATGTTTGAGCATTAAAGTTTAGGTGGACTCATTCAATTGGGCTTTATGCAAACTTTTCAATGATTATTTCTTGGGTTTATAGAAAGTGGTAATCAAGTGAATTAAATTACACCTTAGGGTAACTGTGGTGTTTATAACTATAAGAGAAAAAATCTCTAGAGTGTTCACTTGTTATATTTGTTTCCATTTTTTCAACATATATACATGCTTGCAGGAGAGAAAGGTTGCACTCACTACAACAAATCTGGCCATTTACGACGGAAAACTTATGACGGAAAGTTGGGCGCGCCTTATTTACGACGGAAATTAAACTTACGTCACAATTACTTATGACGGAAAAATTATTTCGTCGCAAGTTGAATACTTTATTACTTTTTCGAAATTAAAAAAAAGGAAAAACAGTAAGCCAGCTAAAACGTCGACGTATTTGCTTACGACGGATTTGAATTTCCGTCGGAAGTTAAATATTTTATTATTTTTTCGTAATTAGATTTAATTACAAATTATATTAATTTTGCACAGAAGAAGACGACGTCGTTTTCTGAATGGAATATACGACGAAAATTTCGTCGTAAGTATACTTACGACGACGTTTATTCTGTCGTAAATTAGCCAGTGTGTGCTTCTATTAAAACGCCGTCGTGTCGACTTACGACGGATTTGCTTTTCCGTCGGAATGTTAATATTATAATATTTTTCCGAAATTAGATTTAATTATAAATTTTGCATAGCTGATTTGTGTAGATGCATGTGATACATTTATGGTACATGTATGTCATATGTATAAATTAAAATATATAACCCGGAGGTAATTAAGAGGCTAATGGTAATTCACGAAATTTCGACATGTGATTTCGGTTTGTGTTTTGAATGTATTTAGAAAAAAAAAATTGAAGTAGAAATTTTTTCTCTTTGCAATTTGCAATACATACATATTATTAGTTTGTAAGGTATGCTCAGGACTAGTACACATTAGAAGTAAATCCTGTAGTCTCATAGAAGATTTATTTGATCTAATCTTATGTTCATCCTGCTGTACTGTAATTTCATCTTCACTCCAGAAACCTAACGACGGGAGGCAGCCGTGCAATTACCCCAACTATGCTGGATATACCTTTGATGGTGTTCAACAAATCATAAATCGATTGAAATCAAACAATGCACTGAATGGAACACCTGAGAATGTTATCATGAACAGTGGAAGCGATCAAGTAGCTGGGGAAAATGGGTATCAATTATTCATGGAGGGTCAAGTGACCCCGACAGATGATTATCTGACACATGCTTTTCAGATTCCAAATCAAGAAGCATCAGGTAATTTAAGTGGAGGAATGTATCGTAATGAAAATGTTATCATGAACACTATCATGGATCAAGTAGCTGGGGAAAATGGAGGAGTTCAATTATTCATGGAAGGGGGTCATCAAGTGACCCCGACAAATGGTCACGTAACAGGTGCCTTTCAGATTTCAAATCAGGAAGCTTTAGGTGATTTCTGTAGAGGATTGTATGGTAATGAAAATGTTATCATGAACACTGGAAGCCGTCAAGTTGCTGGGGAAATTGGAGGTCAAGTTTTCATGGAAGGGCATCACCTGACCTCGACCAATGGCGGGTCAAATGGTTATGTGACTGGTGCTCTGCAGCTTCCAAATGAAGAAGCATCAGGTGGTTTGGTTAGAGGAATATATTGTAATGAAAATACAGGCGATCTGGGTTACATGAACACTGGCCAAGGCACTGCTACTAGTCATAGTGATACAGTTGAAGCACAGCTAACTGCTGATGATATTTCTGAACTCTTGAGCTATGTCAATGGAGAAGAGGGCAATCTAGCAGTTGAAGAAAAATGGGCTAACCACCAGCGTGCATAACCATTTGTGCAAGACAAATAAATTTTAAGCTACGGGAAGAGTAGGCTATCAAGTTTGTTTTACTTTTGTTTTGGCTAAATATCAAATTTGTATGTTCTTAAACTCTTTCCTATAGACTGCTTTGTGTAGTTGTGGTTGTCAGTGACTTGATCTTAATTTTGAAACCAAGTACGTTCTTAAATCTGGTTTATTGTCTAAAAAAATCAATCGTTTTCATCATCTTTATTCATGCAATGTAAACTTACTATTTTTAATGACTTACTATTTTCATCATCATAACTGGACAATGTACTCTTTTTAATGACTTACTATTTTTGAAAATCAAATCTATTATCGAAAAAATTTAATCATTATCATCTTTATTTATGTTTTATCCTTATACAAGAAGCATAACACAGATCTTATCGAAAACTTCGTCCCTCTACCCCCAAATTAATAAGGAACACTTTGGTTTCTCCATCGCCAAATTAATAAGGATTATTGATGTTAAAATAGATGAATAAAAACCGTTAATTAAAAATTGTAATTGGTTGTTAGTAGGATTTACTTAAAAGTGAATTTTAATGAAATAAACCAAATGTGAGTAGGTTTTCTAAATTTAAATTTAATAGAATTCTCAATATAAAAAATCGTAATTTTATTTTCTTTTCAGTTTTGGAGTAATTTCAATTGGATAATAATTGTTAAATCATAACTAAACTAAAAAAAAAAAATTGAGTTTCTTGTGTGCTCAAATCTGATTTTTAGAATTCAAGATAGAGTTAAAATAGTAAAGCGATCGTCCAAATCTCAAAAATAATATATTTTTTTTATTAATTTTAACTCAAATTTGGTTATTTGTTCTCGAAATTTTTAAATTTAGAAATTCCTGATTTTTCCAATAAAATATTAAAAATTTATCTGATAAAAATCTAATTCAACGCAAAATATAATTAATTTGAGAATATAATTATATAACATTGTATATTCATACAATTTTAACACTAAACTAATATAAGAACCGGTAAAATGTAACATTCTTGTTAGAGAGAGGTCTGCGCCCGGGGAAGTATTGGATATGATCTGAAATCTCTATAGTAGGAGTGTATCTGTGATTTTCCTAGGGAGATTGTCCTGGAGCTTTGTGCTAAGCTGTCATTCATAGGCACCAGACAGGAGGCTTGGGTCAGGGGGGACGCAGTTTCTTACAGCCCGGAGATCATTTGGAGGGTTTTTGCATTACCCCAACCCTCATGCGGAATTTGTTCGAGCACCATGGACAGAGAAGCGTACAACCGTGCGGGCTTGGATCACATACTTTAGGATCTGGCTAAGCCAGGCACACAATGGACTACACACCGGAGTTCTAGTAACTATTAGCACTTCCAGTATGCCACTTTGAATGTGTACGTATGTCAGTGCCTAGTATAACTTTTTGTGTGCAGGCCTCCTCTCGACGACTTATCTGATTACAATTTCGAGTAATCAAACGGTAATGCTTTGGGGTATCTACACGGGTCAGTGGTATACCACATGGCCTAGACGATGACTATTAATTTTCCCCAAGATGTGTTAAAATATTATAATCTAAACTTTGGTTTATTATTTTATTCTTGGAAGTTCCTAGAATAGACTTTTGAGGTTCAAGGCCTTTTGCATTTCAACATTGTTCATGTACTTAGGAGTTACATATTAATTAAAGATGCATGTAATAGAAGCATTCTAGTGTAGCTTCCATGTAATCCTATAAATAGGACAATCTTCCAAGCTTTGTAATCATCAAAAATTATCAAATCCTTTTGAGTGAAATACATTTGTGAGTTTTATATTTTGTGTGAGTAAGTTGTGTGGATTATTGAGAACAAGTTTCTTCTCTTTAATCTCCAACACATTATACACTTAAAATTCCTACAAAGTGGTATCAAGAGCAAGGTTTAGAGATGGCTTCCAACAACAATATGTTGCAACCTCAACTTCCTTGTTCGACGGGAAAGAATTACAACCAATGGAGCATACAAATGAAGGTTTTATATGGCTCTCAAGATCTTTGGGAGATTGTGGAAAGTGGATATGAAGAAACGGCGAATCAAGCCAATCTTTCACCACAACAATTGAGTACTTTGAAGGAAAATCGAAAGAAGGACAAGAAGGCTCTCTACTTTATTTATCAAGCGGTGGATGAAGTAATTTTTTGAGAGAATTTCAACGGCATCAACATCAAAGGAGGCATGGGATATCCTCAACAAGGCCTGCAAAGGAGAAGAAATAGTAAAAATGGTGAGACTTCAAGCTCTAAAAGGTGAATTTGATTCACTCAAGATGAAGGAAAGTGAAACGGTGGAGGAATATTATAATCGAACAATTTTGATTGTTAATCAACTTCGTGTAAATGGTGAAGATATTACGGATAAAAGAGTCTTGGAAAAAATTCTTCGTAGCATGACTCGAAAATTTGAGCATGTTGTCGTGGCACTTGAAGAATTGTTGGGCTCACTCTAATCTCATGAACTTTGCATCAAACAATTTGATTACTCTTCTTCCGAGCAAGCTTTTCAAGTTCAAGACACAATCGTGGCGGTTTTAGAGGAAGAGGTAGAAGAGGATCATTTCATGGTCGAGGACAAGGAAGAGGAAATGTGCCAAGTGAAAATTCAAGCTCATTCCAAAGAGGAAGAGGAAGATCTCGTGGAGGTTACAATGGAAGAGGGAGAGGTAATTCTTTTAATTTTCAATGCCATTATTGTCATAAAATTGGGCATATGAAAAAAGATTGTTACAAAAAGATTAATGATGAAAAAGATGACTCAAATTTTCTATATGACGACATTGAGGAGAAAGATGAAAGTATGCTTCTTGTTAGTAACGCTCAAACATAAAAATGGGATCCTTGTTGCAAGAGTCAAGATGACATCAACTAAAATGTTTTCATTGAAAATTCAAAGTGAGGCTCTTCCAAGTTTTGCTAAAATTGTGAATGACAGGTCTTGGCTTTGGCATCTTCGATATAATCACTTAAGTTTTAGCACTTTATCCAAGATTTGTAAAGGTCATATGGTGAGAGGCATTCCAAATATTCAAAAGCAAGATCAAGTATGTGAAGATTGTGTTTTTGGCAAGCATCACCGGATCCGGTTGCTTTTGAAGATGCCGCTAAGGAAAATAAATGAAGACAAACCATGGATCAAGAAATTGATGCAATTGAAAGAAATGAAACTTGGGAGTTAGTTGAAGCTCCTAAAGGAAAGAAACCCATTGGAGTCAAGTGGGTTTACAAGACAAAGTTGAATGCACAAGGTGAAGTTGAAAAGCATAAGGCGCACTTGGTGGTAAAAGGCTACAAGCAAAAATATGGTGTTGATTACAAAGAAGTATTTGCTCCCGTGGCACGTCTTGAAATAATTCTCTTGTTAATTTCTTTGGCCGCTCAAGACAAGTGGCAAGTTCACCAAATGGATGTCAAATCCTCTTTTTTGAATGGAGTATTACAAGAAGATGTGTATATTGATCAACCACTGGGCTATGTGAAAAAGAACGAAGAAAATAAAGTCTATCGTTTGAAGAAGGCTTTGTACGGTCTAAAGCAAGCCCCACGTGCATGGTATAGCCGCATCAATGATTATTTTATGAAGATGGGATTCAAGAGGTGTCCATTTGAGCATACACTTTACATCAAGGAGAACAAAGGTAAAATTATCATCATTGGCTTATATGTGGATGATTTGATCTTTGCGGGAAATAATCATGATGACATTGAATAATTTAAGAAAAATATGATGCAGGAATTTGAGATGACTGATTTGGGACTACTCCACTATTTTCTTGGTATTGAAGTCAAGCAAGATGAGAATGGAATTTTTATCTCTCAAGAAAAGTATGCAAAAGATTTGTTAAATAAGTTTAGAATGGAAGATGTGAAACAAAGTAGTACTCCCGTTGAAGTTGGCTTGAAGTTAAGTAAGGATGATGATTCTAAGTTTGTTGATCCTACTTTATATAGAAGTCTTGTCTGAAGTTTGATGTACTTGACCGCCACTCGGCCGGATATTACTTATGGTGTAAGTTTGATTAGTAGGTTCATGGAACAACCAAAGAAGACACATTGGGAGGCTGGAAAAAGAATTTTGAGGTATGTTCGTGGAACACTTGTGTAACAGCCCCAACTCCGGGGTCGGGGATTTAGGGTTGTCACGATCCATGTACTCCTTGCCTTACCTGTATTACTCACACCATTCATAATTCACCTGCTCATGACCCCACAATATAAGTCTCACACACACACACACACAGGTTAGAGTCTCAGAAATGACACAATATAACAACTGCGGAATAAATAATTTTTATTACAATACCCAAATGTCTTATGAATCTGTTACGGATACATTTTCTAAGTATTGTTACATTACCAACTTAGCCTTCTGATGCTCACAATCCTCTAATACCATTCATGTCAATACATAAGTTGAATGCCAAAAGCCGTAGCCTGATTCGATTGGTTCGTACTACTCCCGGGATCACTGCTAGAAACTGTTTATGGAGACGCCTTGCGAGGTATGTGCCGTCCCATTGGCATCCTGCTTCGCTGCTATATAATATATATAAAATAATAGCAAGAGTGAGCGATAGCTCAGCAAGGTAATGAAAGTATGGCATAATTCTGCCTTTAATTCAACCCAGAAATAAAGCGGGTATAAGACAATAATTTGTCAAAATATCTCGATACTGAAATCATTTCCTTATCGGAATGTATTCCAAAAATAGTACCATTGTTGTATTTCAAATATCATTTCCATAATACTCTGCAACTTTCGATATTCATACTATGAACGAAGTTCTAGTATAACATAAAAGATGAAATAACAAGGTAACTCAGTATATCCTTTCCGTAAAATATCTGCTATATAAAATATAAGCAGACTATCAACATATAACTTAAAAGATGAAGTTATAAGGAAAATTCAATATAAGGTTTCCGTAACCCAAAATCCACTTATGCATATACATCCTTAATCAGGTTTTATCAGAGTCATAACTCATAAGATAAAAGATGAAGTTGCAGGAATTTCCAAATATCATCTTTCATATCAAACATTTACCTCATATCATAATTTGGAAATAAAGACAGTGTAAACTATTTCCAATCCATTTTCTAAACTTGAATAAACTTGCATGAACTTGAATAAACTTGAATAACTTTTCTTTTCTGGAACTTGCTTAAAACATGTTCTTTCATGAGGATGAACTGTAGATGGAGATGCTAGGCGCCGAGGATACCCCTACGATGATCAGTCGTAAGATGTATCCCCCTGATCTTTTTCTACGTAGAAGGGAAGGTATTCAGTCTCACACCGACCTACCTCCCCGCCTTCGGTTGTAGGTGGGAAGAACAGACCCGTTCATAGTCCGTCGGCCTGTTACTCTCCTCTTACCCTACGGTCGGGCACTTACTGATAATCTAGGGGAAGAACAGACCCGTTCATAGTCCGTCGGTCTTATTGTAGTTCCCTTAGGGGACAGGCGCCACTCAGTCCCTTACATATTCTCCGAGTTCAAGAAACTCCATAATTCTGAAACATAAAGTTCCTTTCCCTTTTTCCCCTAGTATACGACTCCACAAAGTAGTCATATTTGGTTGGAAAGGAAAATTCACCCATATTTCCCAAGTTGATGCTCGTTCATGGATACAACTTATACCACTGATCTTACTCCTCGAGTCTTGAGGAAGTAATCAAAATCATTTTGATGGTAGCATACAAAGCTGTTGAATTATTAGTTTCAAAAAGATTTAGGACCGGGCAGTCCACTTGAAACGAACATAAAAACTTAAGAAAGATCCCCTAAGTCTTTGTAGTTTGAGCGAACATTTAAGTCTTTCAGAATATAGACTTAAAAGGAAAATAGATTTGGGAATCTTCTCTAATTATATATATAATTGTCTGAATAAAACTTTATTAGCTATCTAGGGTTAAAGAATAGTTTTCACAAAATACTTCCTTAAGAAGTAGGGCTTTAAATAATTAATGAGAACTATATTTAATAAAGAATATTTATTTAGAAGTAGTTCTCAAATACTTTCTTAACAAAAGAATGGATAAAATAGTAATAATATAACCCTAGATAACAACTGATACCATTCCCGGTCCGTAGTATAAATACAGAGTATATACCCCCTACTGAGGGTTTTTCTTGACATATCGACTTATAAATATTGCCATAACCATAGCTTATAAGTCCAACTTGTACTTAGCATCATAAGTATCATTTCAAAATCATGAACACATAGCATATATCTCAATACCTTATTTATCACAACAACAGTTTATAAAGGCATAGGTTTGAAAGCTCGCCTCTATCATATGCATATATTATATCTCAACATTTTTTTATACCGTTACATCTATATACGATGTAAGGTTTGAAAGCATGCATCTATCATATGCATATGCATCATCAGTATAATGCAGTCTGAAACACAGTATGGGATTAGAAAACTTGCACGATACTTGGAACAAATAATATATATATATATAGATATATTTTTGAATCAACAATTATTAAACATTCGAAAATATGCCCACTCTAACAATAGAGTAAGGGTTAGTAAACTTGCCTGATGCTCGAGAAGTGATAGGGGTTCGCGACGATGCCGGACAATCTAGACAAAGTCAAAGCAAACGCACGATTAATCCCCTGGATAATCCACTTGAACTCAATGCTTAAACACGTAAGCGAAACACAACCAAGGAATTACTAGATCGTTATAGGCTCACACTAAGTCCACGTTTAGTCGACAATTACTTAAGTCGTAGGTTTAGTCCGAAATCGATCCTCGAATACAAGTTATACTTAACCATTTACAACATTGGTTTCTAAGTCATGTTCTTAGTGGTTTTCACTTGCGCGACCTCGGCTACAACATTTTTATAAAATCGAAACATAATCTTTTTAATCCGAATCTTTTTCGTGAGCCTTCCTAACTGTCTCTAGTATTATTCCTCAAAGTTTCACATTTTAATATGGCTTCTAAGTAGTCCAAATATAGCCTCAAAGTGACTGACCAGAGATGGGTTGTTCCTCCGAACGGCGTTTACTAAAACTCACTTTTCTCTTAAACCGTAATTCGTATAGACATGATCTTTATACCAAAACAACCCTTAAAACAAGACCTACATGTTCATGGTCAGTGTGGTTCAAAAATATTCTAAGACCAGTTCGTAATTCTTGCTCAAAACAGCCTTAAATCAAATGGGCATTACGACGGCTATAATCGTAACGTTTCCCGGTTTTTGTTATGTCAAAACCTCTTAAAACCAAATGAATTCAACAACCCAACAATTTTTACAACATAATCAGTTTATATACTTCAATAACATATCACCAACATCAACCAACAACAAGTATCCATCAAGAATTAACCATACATACTCCAAACTCCATAAACATGCTCATTCTTAAACATTACTAGAAACTTCACTTAAATCTCAACATAAATCAAAGGGTGGATGAGTGGTATACCTTCCTTGAATCCTTAAACACACAACCAGAGCTTGTAAGCCTTAATAGAGTCTTTATCCATGGTTATCATCCTTAAACTTGCAAAAGAAATCAAGAACAAGTTATGAACTTTCGGAGTTACTATACACTGGTTTAAAGAACTGGAAAAACGAAGGTCTTACCTTGCTCAAATTGAAGAAACTTGTGACATACGAAATGTAGGATATCTCAAGACCTTTCCAACAAGCCATAGATCGCAATTTTCCACCGAGCAATGAAGGCGATATGGAATTTACAATTCGGCAGTTCTGTTTTAGCCGAAATGAAGAAGAAAAGAATGGTTTTTGGTTTTTTGTTGATTTTGCTTGAAATCCTGATTTTTGTTAAAAAGTGGTGAGTCATCACCCTTGGTTGCCTCATCTCTTGACACTTGTCAAGCATGCACTGGCTCAGATAAAGTAACTTTACTAGTTCGTTTCCTTTCACATGGATGATCCAAATGTTGCATCCCTCGAATTAATCTTGTTACATGTTACTTCCATGTCTATATTTAATCCTGTAAATGTTGTCTTGTTCCTCTTGAAATGATTCGAAATATTTCCCAAAAAGAGCGAATAAAACTCTACGCGATTCTCGCAGTGAATAGTAACTATTCGCTTCAACAATCGAATCCTTAAATCGACTTTAATAAAATAATAAAATTCCAAAATATTAAATCCTCAAATCCTCAATTTTAATATCTCATTTCTTGAATATAATAATATATAATTCGCTGCCCGGTCAAATACTAAACCAAAATAAAATTTGGAATTTCTGAATTCCGATCGTCTTTGCATTCACTTATTTACTCCATAGATCACTAATATGACTTCGGAATATCCACACTACGTCTCGTACATAGGTGGCATGAAAAATTTTGTTAATCCTCAAAATCACTATTCATCCACCAAATCACTATTCACTGATGCGCTTAATCATAATAAGAAAAGTTTTAAATTTTTCCAAATATTCGGGTTATTATAGTCTCCCCTCCTTAAAAGGATTCCGTCCCGGAATCAGCTTAGGAATGACTGGGGGTACTTCTCTCCCATTGCACTTTCTAACTCCCAAGTGGATTCTTCCACTTCTTGATTTTCCACAAACCTCTCACTAGCTTGGCAACCTCGTCACTTAGCACTTGCTCTTTTCTATCCGTGATTTCCACATGTTGTTCCTGGTAAGTCAGACCAGGTTGTATATCTACCGGCTCGTACTCTAACATATGTCGGGCATCTATAGTATACTGACGTAGCCTTGACACGTGAACCCCGTTATGACCATTCTACAAGTTTTGGGGGGTAAGGCTGGCTCGTAGGCCACCTTCCTGACGTGTTTTAAAATCTCAGATGGCCCAATGAATCTCGGGCTCAACTTCCCTTTCTTTCCAAATCTCATTAATTCTTTCCATGGAGATACCTTTAGTATCACGAATCTCTAACCTCATACTCTCTATCTCGTTTGTACAGAAGTACACCAGCATAAACTTGCTTGTCATCCATCAACATGTCATTTAGCTTATCAATAGCAGTACTATCTCTATACTCGCGGGCTTAGTCCGCATACTTTCTCTGTCTGTCTTGGTTGTCACTAGCCGCTTGTTGGTGAAATCTTTTGTCTTTCTAGTTTGTTGGACTAACTTGGGTTTTGTGTAAAATCTCATCATTTAATTCCCGATCATTCGGAATCCATCTCTGTCTCATTTTAATTAAGGGTATCGGCCACCACATTGGCCTTCCCCGGATGGTAGTGTATCTCACAGTCATAATCCTAGGTCAATTCTAGCCATTTCTCCATCTCATGCTATCTACTATCACGGGTAACTCAAAGCCAATTCATTACATTCCATAAAATTTGTGGGTGCATTAGTCAACCCAAAATAACCTCGCTGAAAACTCGAAGTATCTATTCCTAGTACGAATCGCAGTCTTGGGTATATCCTCGGATTTAACTTCCAACTGGTGATACCCAGTTCTTAAATAGATTTGGAAATACACAGCGTTCTTCCGCTGATCAAACAATCATTTACAAGGGTACCTATTCTCCATGTCGAACTCATACAACTCTCGAGGTTCGATACATAATTTTGTGCTAACATCTTTCTCTCTTACAACAACACCGGGCTCCCCATGGTGGTACACTGGGTCTTATCATACCCCTGTACAACAACTCTTGTAACTGAGTCACTAACTCTTTCATTCCCACTATACCCTAAATACTCGGTATTCATTCTCATGTCGTCCAAATCGATATCTGGTAGCTCATTAAAACCTTGTACAATCTCCCAAAACCATTGTAGTTTCCTTTATACTTGGTATCTCTTTTCTTGGCGTGAACCATAAGAGCTAATTAAGCCTCGTATCTCTGGCGTAATAGTTTCTTAGTCTAAACAATATTCAAGAATCTCTGAATCTGTCTCCATTCTTTATTTATTACTCTCTCTCCCTTACAATCAGTCTGGGCTCCATTGGGTGTCAACCAACCCACATTACGCCATAAGTGGGATTCAGCAACACCTGAAAAAGTGTGGTTATAGCCCAAAAAACTGTTGGTAAAAGAAAAAAAACAGGCTATGGCTACACTTTGTCCAAATTTGAGGGTGTTAGAAAAATGGCCGCTACCATAGGGGTCTACGCCAACACTTTTGTAGTTTTTGGTAACACGGGAGAAATGTGTAGGCGTAGACCCCTATGCCAACACTTTCTATTTCTGTGGCTACATATTATTAGTTGTTGCTATAGATCTATGCCAACACAGTTATCTTTGTAGTAACACTACTAATAGTATTGCTATAGACCTATGCCAACACATTTTCATTACTACTGTAACACCAAATTATGAAACACTTAGATGTTTTTACCAACACCCTTACCACTATGCCTACACTTTTTCTTAAACATTTTTAGATTTTGTGCCAACAATTTGCTATACTTTTGCCAACACATAAAGACTAAATACTTTGGAGTCAATGGTTACACTTTGCATGCTTTTTACCAACACTTTAAATACATAATGGCAACATATGACATTGAAATATAGAACTTCCCATTCAAAATATTACCAAACATCCCAATACATAAAAAATCATCCAAAATAACTACATCAAATTTACACCATTCCAATACATAATAATCAATCATCCATATCTACTACATAAACCAACATTTAAAACCCAACTCAACTACCATGGAGTAGCTAACTTAAGTACGATTTGAAAGTTATGTACTGAAGTTACTTAGCATAACTACTGCAGTTGAGGCTCAGAAAGTTCCGTTTCATTAGCAAATTCTTGGTATGTATGCTGGGGAATAGCTACAAAGTTCGGGCCAAGCCATTCCCACGGCCAACATACATATCTTGACCTACTTAAAAAACAGACCTTGAGGTTTCCACCTGTCTCTAAGCCTAGAAGACCTCAAATCAGCCAACCTTAATGATTTTTCAGCTGCATTTTTGCGGCCATGGCAGCATCTTCTGTTTCTTCTTTTTATTTAAGTTTATTCTCCAACTCTATTATAGCTTGCTTTGCCTCTTCAAGTTCCTGGCCAACAACTAATACTGCAAGAATGACACACGTTAAGACATTAACTCAAAAGTGGAGAGGACAAAATACTAAACAGGACCGGGAAAATGGTCCGTCGTTTATTTTTTTGTTTAACTAATATCATGCATATATATTTTGAAGTTTATTTTTTTTTCAATTCACATCATCATATTTGTTTTGAATTTAGATAAGTTTGGACTACATATTTGACTAATGATGGATTAATGAAATACATATTTACTAAAATACATAAAAAACATAAATTTTTATATGGATCAAAATAATTAAAACATATTTGGAAATAATTGTCATCCGTTAAAACTTAATAAACAAAAACACAAGTTTAGTGCAAGCAAATTTAAATCCTGGATTGAAGTGGAATTTCGAACAAAGGTGGATACCATCTTCAGACCTGTAGACATGGAATGGAATCAGGTTAGCAACAAGCTTCTGCATATCAGAGTTGAGAAGGTCAGGGAATCTAAACCAACATGTCACTTCACTCATTGTTGCATAGATCGTTCATTGAAGATCATATCTATCTTTGTAGATCAGATGGTTTAGAACACCTGCAAACCAGATGCAAACAGAACATATAAAACAGTAATTTGTTCTGGAGCAAAAATTGTCAGATTTATTCTATTATGGCATAATTTAAGAGAACTTACTAGTTTTCCAGCTTGTGTATTAGAACTGCAATGACGGTACTTGAATATATTTCTTTTCTTTTACTGCAATGACGATACTTCATTATTTGGGATTATATCAAATATAAAATCTGGAATTTATACACAGGCAATGCATAAGGTAACTGTGTGCACTCAGTTTTTAGGCTTTAGCTGTTATTAGTAATATGAAGAACACACAAATCTTGCAAGATGCTTGCAACTTTTAAGTTACTCAAGAGTAGAGAACAAATGGCCTTTATTTAATATCAGTATTGAATTGCTAATTCTTGCATCACTTATAGCTTCTTGTGGTTTTTGATGTAATTTAAGCCTTAGCTTTGGCAACCAGAAGTAGTGACTCAAGTTACTTTTTTTTTCGTCATACTGGCAGCTCATTAGTGACTGCCTCTGGTACTGAGCATCAGTTAGTGATTAATTTCTATATCAATTGAGTAAAAAACTAGGAAAAGGAGTGACTGCCTCTGGTACTGGGCATCAGTTAGTGATGAATATCTATATCAATAAGTAAAAACTAGGGAAAGGAAAATTATTTGCACATAGTCAAACCGTTACATGTATATTATCGGAAAATATGTGAATGCATATGTAAGCATTCAACATTCTATAAAACCATCCTTTTTTTTCAACTCCTTTTACATTGTATGAGGGGAAGTTGTTCTTACTTTGCAACAGGTGCACTGATATTGTTGTTGGAACCATTCACTTTATTAGTGTTTGCAGTTTTCAAATGATGTCCTGCTTCCAATGCCTTCTTAGGAACTTCTTTAACCAAAGCAGCATGCGTCACAGTTACTAATAGTAATAATTTGAAGGTCTGACTGATGACATTAATAGTTTAGCAACAATAATAATCTGGGAATTCTGAAATCAAGGGCTACAATGAACGAATAATAAATAACAATGATCGTACAATAATCGAAGAACACTAAACCAAGAATACGAGACCTTACATAACAATACCAAACATCAAAATGTACTAGGCACTATAATTTAGTCTTATACTGACAAATCTGGGTGCACAAAATCGAAAATAAAGAACAATGGTCTTTATCCTAACTCCAATACAATATTTCGTTAGATCTATATGACATTATTATAACTCCATAACATATAAAATTGTTCCTAGACATGTAGCAAGTTCATCTAGATGTCAAAACTACTCTCCATTTTTTTAAATTATTGTTGGTAAGTTCAAAACTCCTGTTTTTGCATAAACAATAAACATAAACCAAGAAAATTAAGACTGCTTGTCTAATATCTTCCAAGCAAAATTAGAGATGTTTATATAAACCTATTATAATAGATAAATGAAAATCATAAAAATACCTGGAATACAGAGCAATAACATAACCATCCTCTTCATCAGACCCAACATTCTCTGGAATTATACCGTCCAAAAAGAATGACTACAGTATAGAAATAGCCTTCTCTCTTATCTCCATCCACAGTTCTTCACTGTAATCTACACTGCGTGGCACTATCAATACATTGGGCATCTCTCTTACCTAAGAAAAAGAGTAAAAAGTAGCCTGCGTCTAAAACTTCTATAACTATAGATTTAATATAAATCACTAAAGATGCCAAGTTCACAGGTCCATAGATATAAAAGGCAAAATGACTTGAACCTTACTATTATATGATCAAGAGAAACCTGCTTTATATTTATTTGATGTTTTCTCCCCATACCTTCATCACACCTCTGCCCCAAATTAAACTACCTTCAATTTTCCTATCTAGAATGCGTTAAAAAATGTTATTTTTTACTTCTTTAAGCAACAAGCTATAATAGAAAAAAAAAGATGGTTAAGTTTGGAATTGAAGCAAAAACTTTAAAGGACTTTGTCTAGATGTCAAAACTCCTCTCCATTTCTATAAAAGGATGGTTTTATAGAATTTTTATCAAGTAGCAAGTTGTCGGGCTTAATGTCTCTGAAAAGTAAACATCAAATATTAAGAGAAGCAAGAATAGCTTCTGAAGGCCACAAAAACACACACACAGACACATACATACATGGCCTCTACGAAGCATTTCAGATTTCTTAAGCTTTTTCATTGCGTAGACATGGCCTGTTTCCTTTTCCCAAAAGCCCACCTCCCAAATATCTCACATTGTTAAAAAAAACATAAAAAGAACCCAAAATATACTCAAAACATTTAAAATCGAAACAATTAAGAAGAAGATTTGAGGAGTTAGTAAGAAGAACACCTTAACAAGCCTAATTTCTTGTGAAGAGAGCATAGAGAACCCGATTGAAGACCAAATTGAACCCAATTAGAAGCCCTAATTGAACGCAATGTACAAGTCCTAATTTCTTCTGATAACAAGCCCTAATTGCAGAACAGTGCCACTGATATTTTGTAATTGAACCCGAAAAAGACCCAAAAAAGATTGTACTCGAACAAGCCCTAATTTTTCTGAAGCCACGGAGAAGATTGTACTCGAACAAGCCCTAATTTCTTCTAATTAAACTGTAGATAACGTTATTGAACCCATAGAGAACAAACCCTAATTTTTTGCGAATTAGAGAGATAGAGAGCTTAGAGGTAGAGAGATAGAGACATGTGAGAAATGGAGTTTTGAGAGAGAGAGAGAGAGAGAACTGAGAACTGAGAAAGTGAGAAATGAATATTTGCACAAAAATTAACCCGCCTTACTTCGGTGAATTTTTGGAAAACAAATGACCCGCTTCGCCAAGCTGATTAGCCCGCCTATTTTTTCACATTAATTAGTAATACATTTTTTTAAGAGCAATGGCTACACTGATTTTGGTGTTAGCATAGATACTGAATGATGTCTACGGTAACACTGGTTTATAGTAATACTAACACTAAAAAAAGGTGTAGGCTTAGATTATTTTTAAGACATATATGGTTACACTTTTACTTATAACACTAAAAAAAGCGTTATTATTGCCCATATATGGCGTAGTGCCATTATTATTATAATATCAACTTCTCCCAACTTGAAAGGAATCAGGTCTATCAAAAGTGTCGACCTCATATTTCTAGTTCACAACCTGGATGTACCAGTCTTATGGGAAAATCCCTCGATTGACTATTTCTACTTGTAATTATTCCCTTAGCAGCTCGGCCTTAAGGTTTAATTGTCATGCAACTTCTTGATATACAACGATGCATTAGCTGTGTCTAAATATTATAGAAGGGTATCTGTTATTTAAAGGTCCTGACAGTGGGCTGCTAGTTGGAGGTAGCCCTGGTTGAAACCTACTGGCTTTCCTTTACTCTGTGTTCACAAACTCCGGAACAAACCTCAATAATTCGGAAAACTTGGCCTCATACTTGGTCAGAGTCATGGTTTCTTGTTTTAACTCTTTAACTTTCATTTTCATTCGGGTCTCCATATATTTCCGAAAATTATTCCTCTAAAAACAACACACGCTGCACCTCTCCCAAGTCACAATACCAGCTCCCTCTGACTCCATCGTCAGTACTTATCTTGCTAACCCAGAGGTAGTGCCCATTCGTAAACAATTCCTCCAAAGTCTCAATTCCACTATAGGGCATCTATCTAACACCGTTGTCACTGGAGTTCATGGCACATCGCTATTTCTTTCACATATATCGATTGACACGCTTTCCATTATCATAATATCCTTGGGAGAATAAACCAATTTCATCGATATGTCACTAACATTCTATTCGTCTTATGGATTCGCTCTTGTCATAGGCGATTTCGTTGCGAATCTAATTCCTATCAGCGAATTTTGACTTATTTGACCTGGTTGGCCTCCCCTTGAAATTCAATAAGGATAACAAAAATTATGGGGCCTTGAAAGATAGCTCACATATCAAAGAAAATGTCACACACTGGTGATCATAAGGTTATGAGTTTTAAGGTAACCTTATTGGAGGTAAGAGAATTTTACCGAGAGATCAATATGATCATAAGAACTCAACGTTGTGTGCCTCAATTGAGACATTACTAAAGGTAATTAGCCTTCTTGTATTTCACAACTTACAAGTGATTGCGTCCCATCCGACTTCTATCACACAGACACATAGTCCTTGTAGCCCCTATAAGTATACGGTTGTTCGTCTCAGTGGAAGTTGAAAAGTATGAAAGCAATTCGAGATCAATTTAATGATTATCGCCTTTCGACAATATTTCTCAAAGGAACACCTTGGATTAAAATTGAACAGATTCCAAAGGTGCGGTTTTCCAAAGAAAATACAAAGAAAAGAATAACCAAAAAGATACTGGTACTTAACAAACAAGTGGTGATGTATCACCATAGGGTCATTCATTATTTGAAGAAAAGTGAAAGCTTAAGTAACATCATTTGACAGGGCTTCGAAAGCCTGAAAGTAGGCATTGTGACAGCCTCTGGCACAAGTGAAACTGAATATGGTTTAGCACAAGTGTTATAAAACAACTTCGAAGAGGGAATATACCCTTTATCAGAATTCTTTCCTGGAGACAGGTCAAGATAGATCATAGATTGGGGAGGTACCCCACATAATTTGCAAATGGGGAGGGTATTACCAAGGTCTCTACGGATGCCTTTTACGTCGGCTCCTCTAATGGATAATCGTTCAATTCCAAAGCTTTTCTTCTCCATGCACACCCTAAGGTGCTCGATACTTACGTTATTGCCGACTCATAATAGTCGCTAAGGATTCAACCATCGACCTTTGCAATCGCAGGGAATTCTATTCGACTAGGCGCAAACATCCCAAGTAAGCGTTCTGTTCTATAAGAAGACTTCGATACCGTTGTTGCCCGTAGCAATGACAATTCCACATGTCGACTGGGCGGTACTTCGGAAGATCGTTAGAAACTACAAGATTAAATCTGGTCTCTATTTCAATCATCCTTATATCCAATATTCCTTCTCCCATATCAATCCTGTGCGCTACATAAGCTTAACACTTTTGGCACAATAGCCTTTTCATTTAAGTCAATCCCGGAATTTCTCAGTCCGTCTTGGTCCTTAAATATATTTCGCCTTTTCCGTCCAATCTCAACTTCATCATTTTATCTCTACAATCAGTTGTAGCAATCAGGATCTGTTCACCAACCCATATAGCGGCCATCTTACCCAATCCACCGGGTTCGCTCTAGTTTCCACTCTCTTTGGTGACATCCTCTGGTAATCAGAAAGACAAGGTTTGCCAAAATTTGCTGAATTTCTCTCCAAATCTGGGAAAGTTGATCAATCTATTTACCTACTAGTAATGCTCGGATCTGATTTCCGACCTTTCTGTTCTATCCTCATAATTCCTTCCTGGTTTCCTGAGGGTGGTAAATCTCGTTCTCGATTCCGCCTTAGCGTGCTTGTCTTACAACAACATTTGCAGGGTACATATACCCAAAAGTTTCCTTGAGATAATAAAATCCCTCAATGATGTAATAGACACTATTTCCAGTGGAATCGCTGGTCGTGGGGGATTGAAACCTCATAGCCAAAGCAATTCCTTTCACTATACTAGGCAACTAAGTACCCTTAATCGTTCGTGAAAATCTGAACACCTTGGTTCTTACGTATGCCGCCTCCTTATGGGCAACTATAACCGACTACGAGTAACAGGTTTCATTCAAGTTGAATCAATCCACTGATACTGGTTATACTGCCTCTACCTCTTTTGCTTTGGAGACTCTACTCCATTTTCTTTGTCATACCTCTTGATGAATCATAAACGATCCTTAAACTCTCGTCTCATCACTTATTTATCCCTTGAAGGTTCGTCCGGTCTTATTATTAGACCTCAAGTAACACACCACATCTTTCTCAATCGGCACATTTCCTACAAGTTTCTTCCCTTGACCCACCATGGGGTCTTCCTCTAGATCCTTCTATGGATCTTTCTTTATCGGGTCTTCGTCCATTTCAAGGAGCGCATCATCAAATGCCTACTCGAAGGCCTCGGGATCTGGTATCTCAGAATCCCATCCACCTATAACTCATATGAATCGAGGTGACTAACCATGAAGTCCTAAGTACGGTTTCCCAAAAGAAGTCCCCTTTCGGGCTTCATCTTAAACATGTCAGGGTCATGTCCTCTAACCCGACTAAGAACTTAATTTGAGCTCTAGATGTTCTTATCATTATTAAGGGTATTGTAAGACTCGATCTCCTATCGTTTCTGAGGACTGTAACCTAATGCTCTGATACCATCTCTGTAACAGCCCCAACTCCGGGGTCGGGGATTTAGGGTTGTCACGATCCATGTACTCCTTGCCTTACCTGTATTACTCACACCATTCATAATTCACCTGCTCATGACCCCACAATATAAGTCTCACACACACACACAGGTTAGAGTCTCAGAAACGACACAATATAACAACTGCGGAATAAATAATTTTTATTACAATACCCAAATGTCTTATGAATCTGTTACAGATACATTTTCTAAGTATTGTTACATTACCAACTTAGCCTTCTGATGCTCACAATCCTCTAATACCATTCATGTCTATACATAAGTTGAATGCCAAAAGCAGTAGCCTGATTCGATTGGTTCGTACTACTCCCGGGATCACTGCTAGAAACTGTTTATGGAGACGCCTTGCGAGGTATGTGCCGTCCCATTGGCATCCTGCTTCGCTTCTATATAATATATATAAAATAATAGCAAGAGTGAGCGATAGCTCAGCAAGGTAATGAAAGTATGGCATAATTCTGCCTTTAATTCAACCCAGAAATAAAGCGGGTATAAGACAATAATTTGTCAAAATATCTCGATACTGAAATCATTTCCTTATCGGAATGTATTCCAAAAATAGTACCATTGTTGTATTTCAAATATCATTTCCATAATACTCTGCAACTTTCGATATTCATACTATGAACGAAGTTCTAGTATAACATAAAAGATGAAATAACAAGGTAACACAGTATATCCTTTCCATAAAATATCTGCTATATAAAATATAAGCAGACTATCAACATATAACTTAAAAGATGAAGTTATAAGGAAAATTAAATATAAGTTTTCTGTAACCCAAAATCCACTTATGCATATACATCCTTAATCAGGTTTTATCAGAGTCATAACTCATAAGATAAAAGATGAAGTTGCAGGAATTTCCAAATATCATCTTTCATATCAAACATTTACCTCATATCATAATTTGGAAATAAAGACAGTGTAAACCATTTCCAATCCATTTTCTAAACTTGAATAAACTTGCATGAACTTGAATAAACTTGAATAACTTTTCTTTTCTGGAACTTGCTTAAAACATGTTCTTTCATGAGGATGAACTGTAGATGGAGATGCTAGGCGCCGAGGATAGCCCTACGATGATCAGTCGTAATATGTATCCCCCTGATCTTTTTCTACGTAGAAGGGAAGGTATTCAGTCTCACACTGACCTACCTCCCCGCCTTCGGTTGTAGGTGGGAAGAACAGACCCGTTCATAGTCCGTCGGCCTGTTACTCTCCTCTTACCCTACGGTCGGGCACTTACTTATAATCTAGGGGAAGAACAGACCCGTTCATAGTCCGTCGGTCTTATTGTAGTTCTCTTAGGGGACAGGCGCCACTCAGTCCCTTACATATTCTCCGAGTTCAAGAAACTCCATAATTCAGAAACATAAAGTTCCTTTCCATTTTTCCCCTAGTATACGACTCCACAAAGTAGTCATATTTGGTTGGAAAGGAAAATTCACCCATATTTCCCAAGCTGATGCTCGTTCATGGATACAACTTATACCACTGATCTTACTCCTCGAGTCTTGAGGAAGTAATCAAAATCATTTTGATGGTAGCATACAAAGCCGTTGAATTATTAGTTTCAAAAAGATTTAGGACTGGGCAGTCCACTTGAAGCGAACATAAAAACTTGAGAAAGATCCCCTGAGTCTTTGTAGTTTGAGCGAACATTTAAGTCTTTCAGAATATAGACTTAAAAGGAAAATAGATTTGGGAACCTTCTCTAATTATATATATATAATTGTCTGAATAAAACTTTATTAGCTATCTAGGGTTAAAGAATAGTTTTCACAAAATACTTCCTTAAGAAGTAGGGCTTTAAATAATTAATGAGAACTATATTTAATAAATAATATTTATTTAGAAGTAGTTCTCAAATACTTTCTTAACAAAAGAATGGATAAAATAGTAATAATATAACCCTAGATAACAACTGATACCATTCCCGGTCCGTAGTATAAATACAGAGTATATACCCCCTACTGAGGGTTTTTCTTGACATATCGACTTATAAATATTGCCATAACCATAGCTTATAAGTCCAACTTGTACTTAGCATCATAAGTATCGTTTCAAAATCATGAACACATAGCATATATCTCAATACCTTATTTATCACAACAACGGTTTATAAAGGCATAGGTTTGAAAGCTCGCCTCTATCATATGCATATATTATATCTCAACATTTTTTTATACCGTTACATCTATATACGATGTAAGGTTTGAAAGCATGCATCTATCATATGCATATGCATCATCAGTATAATGCAGTCTGAAATACAGTATGGGATTAGAAAACTTGCACGATACTTGGAACAAAGAATATATATATATAGATATATTTTTGAATCAACAAGTATTAAACATTCGAAAATATGCCCACTCTAACAATAGAGTAAGGGTTAGTAAACTTGCCGGATGCTCGAGAAGTGATAGGGGTTCGCGACGATGCCGGACAATCTAGACAAAGTCAAAGCAAACGCACGATTAATCCCCTGGATAATCCACTTGTACTCAATGCTTAAACACGTAAGCCAAACACAACCAAGGAATTACTAGCTCGTTATAGTCTCATACTAAGTCCACGTTTAGTCGACAATTACTTAAGTCGTAGGTTTAGACCGAAATCGATCCTCGAATACAATTTATACTTAACCATTTACAACATTGGTTTCTAAGTCATGTTCTTAGTGGTTTTCACTTGCGCGACCTCGGCTACAACATTTTTATAAAATCGAAAAATAATATTTTTAATCCGAATCTTTTTCGTGAGCCTTCCTCTAACTGTCTCTAGTATTATTCCTCAAAGTTTCACATTTTAAAATGGCTTCTAAGTGGTCCAAATATAGCCTCAAAGTGACTGACCAGAGATGGGTTGTTCCTCCGAACGGCGTTTACTAAAACTCACTTTTCTCTTAAACCGTAATTCGTATAGACATGATCTTTATACCAAAACAACCCTTAAAACAAGATTCATGGTCAGTGTGGTTCAAAAATATTCCAAGACCAGTTCGTAATTCTTGCTCAAAACAGCCTTAAATCAAATGGGCATTACTACGGCTATAATCGTAACGTTTCCCGGTTTTTGTTATGTCAAAACCTCTTAAAACCAAATGAATTCAACAACCCAACAATTTTTACAACATAATCAGTTTATATACTTCAAGAACATATCACCAACATCAACCAACAACAAGTATCCATCAAGAATTAACCATACATACTCCAAACTCCATAAACATGCTCATTCTTAAACATTACTAGAAACTTCACTTAAATCTCAACATAAATCAAAGGGTGGATGAGTGGTATACCTTCCTTGAATCCTTAAACACACAACCAGAGCTTGTAAGCCTTAAGAGAGTCTTTATCCATGGTTACCATCCTTAAACTTGCAAAAGAAATCAAGAACAAGTTATGAACTTTCGGAGTTACTATACACTGGTTTAAAGAACTGGAACAACGAAGGTCTTACCTTGCTCAAATGGAAGAAACTTGTGACATACGAAATGTAGGTTATCTCAAGACCTTTCCAACAAGCCATAGATCGCAATTTTCCACCGAGAAATGAAGGAGATATGGAATTTACAATTCGGCAGTTCTGTTTTAGCCGAAATGAAGAAGAAAAGAATGGTTTTTGGTTTTTTGTTGATTTTGTTTGAAATGCTGATTTTTGTTAAAAAGTGGTGAGTCATCACCCTTGGTTGCCTCATCTCTTGACACTTGTCAAGCATGCACTGGCTCAGATAAAGTAACTTTACTGGTTCGTTTCCTTTCACATGGATGATCCAAATGTTGCATCCCTCGAATTAATCTTGTTACATGTTACTTCCATGTCTATATTTAATCCTGTAAATGTTGTCTTTTTCCTCTTGAAATGATTCGAAATATTTCCCAAAAAGAGCGAATAAAACTCTACGCGATTCTCGCAGTGAATAGTAACTATTCGCTTCAACAATCGAATCCTTAAATCGACTTTAATAAAATAATAAAATTCCAAAATATTAAATCCTCAAATCCTCAATTTTAATATCTCATTTCTTGAATATAATAATATATAATTCGCTGCCCGGTCAAATACTACACCAAAATAAAATTTGGAATTTCTGAATTCCGATCGTCTTTGCATTCACTTATTTACTCCGTAGATCACTAATATGACTTCGGAATATCCACACTACGTCTCGTACATAGGTGGCATGAAAAATTTTGTTAATCCTCAAAATCACTATTCATCCACCAAATCACTATTCACTTATGCGCTTAATCATAATAAGAAAAGTTTTAAATTTTTTCAAAAATTCGGGTTATGATAACTTGGAGATGGAATTTATTATCAAAAGGCACGTGGTCCTAAGGTGCTTGGATATTGTGATAGTGATTGGGCCGGAAGTGTTGATGATAGTAAAAGTACTTCGGGAAATGTTTTCTTCATTGGCTCTAGTGCAATCACATGGATGTCAAAGAAGCAACAAGTTGTGGCTCTATCAACGGCGGAGGCGGAATATATTTCTTTATCATTAGTTAGTTGTCAAGCTTTGTGGATCACATGGGTGTTGGAGGACCTTAAACATGATACGAAAGAAAGTCCAATTATATATTGTGATAGCAAGTCCGCTATAGCACTCACGGAAAATCCGGTATTTCATGGAAATAGCAAGCATATACGAATCAAATATCATTTTATCCGTGACTTGGTGACGAAAAGAGAAGTTGTGGTTAAACATTGCAAAACCCAAGACCAAATTGGTGATATCTTTACAAAACCTTTGAGACCCGACATTTTCAAGGAGTTAAAGAAGAAACTTGGCATGTACAAAGTTTAGCTTAAGGGGGGCTGTTAAAATATTATAATCTAAACTTTGGTTTATTATTTTATTTATCTAGAATGTTCTTGGAAGTTCTTAGAATAGACTTTTGAGGTTCAAGACCTTTTGCATTTTAACATTGTTCATATACTTAGGAGTTACATATTAATTAAAGGTGCATGTACTAGAAGCATTCTAGTAGCTTCCATGTAGTCCTATAAATAGGACAATATTCCAAGCTTTGTAATCATCAAGAATTAACAAATCTTTTTGAGTGAAATACATTTGTGAGTTTTATATTTTGTGTGAGTAAGTTGTGTGGATTATTGAGAACAAGTTTCTTCTCTTTAATCTCCAACACATTATACACTTAAAATTCCTACAAGATGAGGAAGCACGGGAACATTCCTAGCTCGCCCATCTGTTGTGGGGATTTTATGTGCCACCGCTTTGGTGGGGAGATGATGAGGTCATGGTCGGGGTAGGTGATGATCTGACTCATGTTAGGTCATGGTTGGAGCAAGAGAACTCCCATGTTAACAGACTAGCTAGGCATGTTGTGATACAGGCACCAGATGTTGTTGTTATGGTGTGATACATGGCGCAAGGACACTGCACATGGGTATGCATGCAGGGCCTTGGGCCACGTATTTGGGGAGACGCGCCAGCATGTATAGTGGCCACATGAGACTATTGCCTATCCACCACCTGATTCATCACCATCGGAGGAACCGCAGCAGTAGAGGAGAGTCCTAGTTCTTTGTATTGGGGTTTTATTATAAATTCGGGTCAAGTAATAATCAATTGGGGATATCCAAGATGCAATTAGGGATTGAATTGGTACAAGGGAAGCTCAGGACTCGTCCTCATAGGGGATAGGGCGCGCCCCTTTGGTCGTCCAACCCCTGAGGACGCGTCCTCTTGGTGTGACTGACAACTTCACATTGACATTGGACTGACACAAGGAAGCTTAGGGCTTGCCCTTAGTAAGGGAGAGGGCGCGCCCTCTGGCCGTCCACCCCTTGAGGCCGCGCCCTCATGATACAAAATGATGACTTGATTTTGAAGAATAACTACATTGATATGACATTGACATGGTATTGAAGACTTCTCCCTTAGGATGCACCCTAAGGGAGGGATGTCCGTGGTTGAAGGCCTCCAGGAGTTTGTCTGATGATTGAAGGCCTCCTCTTGTATTCAATGGGCGCGTCCTCATTAGGGATGTGGGGTTAACCTTGGTGTGTTCTTTGGGAGCTCTGTTCCTGTACTCAATGGGGGCGTCCTCATTGGGGAACTTTGGAGTAATCCTGCACTTTGCACCCAAACGCTTGGGATCACTTGTCCTGCAATCTGGTGGATGCTTCTCATTTGGGGGACAAGGATGCGTCTGACATTTGGGGTAAGTCATGGCTATACCTACGTCTATGAAATAAGGAAATAGCTAGTAACGAATAGGACTAGTCCTCGACTGGGGAAGTTTCCTTATCCGTGAAGTCCTGAAAGCATAGACGAGCCTTGGGCCTTTGTGACTAGGCCTCATCATTGGACATTCATAAAGCGAGTCAAAGACCAATTCCAAAAGACGGATCAGGTATCCTAATGGGCCTCGAAAATCAGAAACCAACCCATATAGGTTACTTATTCCCCAAGAACTACGTAGGGCTTGATCCCCTATAAATATGGGGTACGTAGGCACATTGTAGGGGTTGGAAGCGAAGAGCTCAACGAGCCACCACCAAAAAAACCCTTACAATCTCAGCCCCCAATTCATCACAACCACCACACTCCGACGACTTTCCGGCGAAGAACCATCATCATAGATCTTGATTCCGGCGATGAACCTCAAACTTTGTTGATACCAAATTCCTCCTTTAACAGTAGTGACAAGATCATTTAGGAATAAATTTGTATGTCAATTCATATAGTTCTTTTGATCTTGTTAAGTTTATCTTTTCTTATTGTGCATCCTGTTTAGTTGCATTGCATACAAAGATCCTTAATTTATTGGTGGTTCAAGTTATTAGCCGTTGATGATATATTTTGCACCAACACTTGACACGAGTCTTTTTTATAATCACGTTTTGCCATAAACAATGCATGCTTAGAGCATCTCCAACGGTATTGGCTATATTTTAAAAATAGTATGTTATAATTAATTTTAAGTTGTAAGAATTAAAATATATTATTTTAATATGGTAATAGATGATGTGTAATTTTACTACATATTGCTAGAGGTTCGACAAATATAGCCAACATATTGGGGTTGTCTAAAGTTTTACCTAAGTGTTTTTGTCCCATTGGAGTGAACAAAATTTTACAAAATATCTATAATTTTTATTTAAAGTATTTTATCTTGATTTTTATCTAAGAGCGTTATATGGTTGAAGATGCTCTTAGTACACACTTGTATTAGTGGTGTGTCGTGGTGACTTTTGCGTCAAATGTTTAAGGGGACGTGTCGAGAGTTTGGTATGCCTTTAGAAGAGTTGCCTTTAGGTCAGCCTATGAACTCTGAGTCTTCACCTTTGAGTAGAGAGTTAATAAAGTATAAGTTTTCTGGAAAGCTTGGGTTAAGTGCATGCAAATGAAAAAAAAACCAAAGAAAATATATATATATATTGTATAAATAGTGTTAAAGTAGAAAAAAAGTGTTAGCGGGGATGTTGATTAGGTTGGGCTCATTCCTAACCAGAGTAAGTAAGTTTGAGGGGATCACTTTGTGTCTATACCTCGGGTCTTTTATGGTTTGGGATTGCTCACCTAATGCTCGTTAAATGGGTATTAATGTATAAGTTTTTTGGGAGCTCGACCATTGCACAGTCAATTTAACCACTAGAATTGTAAGAATGGGGTTCTTTGGTTGGTGGAGCATGGACTTCGTAACTCACACTCACTTGCAGTAAAGAACGTGGGACTTAAGCCAAGCATATTAACACCAAAAGCTATTACCTCACATTAGTGTAGTGTAACCGGTTACTGAAGTTTCAACAGATTTCAACGGTTGTTATTTCACTGGGGTTAAATATAACTAGCAAATATAACTATTTTCACTAGGGTTAAATATAACTAGCAAAAATATTAAATTTATCATCCACGGGGTTCAAATTGGTATAAGTTTTCAAATAAAATTGCTGATTTTCGGTGATAAATCTGATACTTTGTTAACTTACCACCGACTTAAAAATGGCCTTGTTGGGACAGCATTGACTTAAAAATGACCCATTTGAGATTCCAAATTTTTCGGTGATATATTTAAAAATTTGCTAATTATATAGTGGTCAACTTGATAATTAACCACTTTAGTCTACTTATCATCATATTGTATTAAAAACAATGTTTAATATTAAAATAAAAATTTATAATTTAAATGAATGTCAGCTTAGAACCCGTGCGATGCACGAATTTTTTTTAATATAATTTTTTATTTAATTTGTATACTTATTATCATATGAGAATAAGGATCCTGAAGATAACCACGCAATTTTTTCATCCAAGTCACCCATATATGTAAACAACTAAATCTAGTCATCTATTATAAACGCAAATATTCATTGTAGACCACTTAAAACTTAGACATGTTAGACCAAATTTTTAGTACAATGTATTTTTAACTTATATACTAACACTGAAGTCGTAGTACAATAAATCTAAACATTGCAGTACAATGAATTTTGATTTACAAAACAAGTTCATTTCGGTTATATTTTTTTTTTAAATAAAGATTGTAGGTAGCGCGGAGATGTAATGCATAAAATGTATAAAAAAAACTGTTGATACATAATATGAATCTGGTCTTTTAGTGGATATACATAAAGGATAGAAGAGGCCCAACAGGTCATTAATCCTACCTCGGAAGAAACCCAATATAATTGGGAACATAATAAACGAGGAAACTTAACATATATAGGTGACTTGCTCCTAAAAAATAGGAGCATGGGCCTAAACTGGATCTGAGACTGAAAAGAAAAGAACTACGTGGGCTTGATTTCTTATAAAAGGATACGTAGGCACCTTGAGAGGGGGATTCGAAATTCTACCATCTATGAATTAATCCTCTCAAGCTCAGCCCCAAATCACATAAACCCTAATTCTCCCCCAAAATTGACATGGATATCAAATTCCTAATTTTAGAGCTCTATACGAATACCTGATTATAAATTTAATCTTGAACTTAGTCCATGACGAAAATTGGCTTCAACATTTGGCGATCGACGTTTGTGAGAATCGTATAGTGAAAAATTATGATTACAAATCACAACTATGACACGAAAATTCGGTAGTTCAAAGAACATGCGGGGAAGAGTTGGGAGAAGAAAGTGATTGTATTAAAGATTTTATGCAATTCAACGAGTATTTGTGGAGGACGGATAAATATTTTCGGACAAAAACGATCCAGGATGAGAGATCTCAGTGCAAATCATTAAAGTGCGGATAAACGATGTTACGATGAATCGGATCATATACAATCCCGTTAGATTCAAATACAAAGAAAAGCAATAGTTATGGATTGCTATTTCCCATTGGTCAAACAGCCCTTCGCAAAATTATTTTCCGTTGCTTGCTGTGAGTGTACTCGTTGCTGACTCACATGAAGATAGTCTGATAGATGATCAACCCATATCCCTCCCTATAGCAGCAAGAGACTGCCATGACAACATAATGACCAGACCAGACCAGATAAGCAGATTCTTGTTACTTTTTTATTTATTGTCGCAAGGAATTTATCGTGCATACATGAACTTCATTCTCTATGTATACATGATGCATTATAATTCTACGATGAACATGAACTCCATTCTTTATTGATATTCTATAATCTTCCAGTTATTGGTTTAATTAGTTCAACTCTCTGCATATGTATCTTTGTATGTAGACATAACATTATGCTGAAAAGCGTTAAAACATACAAGTGCAAAGCAACGGAAGAATCAAAAGGCACATTACTGCCTCAATCGGTCAATGTCTCAACGCACCACAACTAGACCAGAACAAACTCTGTTTTCTGATTCAAGAATCTGACAACTCGGTGACATTCAACAAAAGCTTGTAACAAACAAGGGACATGAATTGAAGTTATTGATATACATAAGGATTAAAGAACCAGTTGGCGGCAGTAGTTTGAACTTTGAAGTCAAATATCACATGCCTATTCAACAAAATCAAGTAGCAGTACACCTGATAATATGAAGTCATGTTCTGCAAATCAAGGAATTATGTTACAATATCAGCATGGAAAAGTCAAATGAGAAGCGAAGGTCAAAGCAGGTGCAGAACATAAGAACAAGCAAGATCTATGCAAACAAGGAAAATTCTGAAAAAACATGATCAGATAATAGGTACAGCAACATTACATCATCAGCAATGTTAGCAAACAAAGCTGTTGTTGCGAGCACATGTTGTCAAACCAGTTCATGATATGTATGATTATACCAAGATAATGATAAGACAACCGAGTGTTAAATCAGGCGCTTTTCACCAACAATACTCCATAAGTCAATGGTCAGATCAACCATTGAATCCAGCAAATCAGTTTCTTATTTCTTCTCCGCGACTATTACAACATACATCATCACCTCAACACGCATTAATTCCTCAGATTGACGAAGAAAGTATGCCCAATGCTCTCACCAAAGCTGGTACTCCTTTGCAATCCACAAACAAGAATGGGTGTTCAGTGCATCAAGAGCTCAAAACTCAAGTAATAGGAGTAGTGAGGGCTCAAGTCTTACATAGAAAGAAGAAGAACTAATCAGTTTCTAGTCTCGATTCATGCTGGCTTATACAACAATAAAGACGCATCAGAAAAAAATGGAAGATGGTTCTTCAGCCAAGTACTCGAATGCAGAAAATCTCATTATCGTAAGCGGAAGTTCTAATTGAATTTGAAAATTAAATACCGGAGGATTCATTGCAAATTTGAAGATGGTATTAGCGAATAATGAAGATAAGAAGGCTGAAAATAAAAAAGCAAACGAAGCAAAGTTGACACGAAACTGAAAATCTGAAAACATGGGGACTGCAGAAAATCTAACTTCCCAGAATAAACTGGTTTCATCTAGGAAGTTGTGGGCAGCGAATCATATACCGTTAGAGAGATCTCAGAGTCTGGTTTTTTATTCAAAAAACGGTGCGTGAAAATAAATTTTCTACACGGAGTTATGGCCGTTTTAGTTAATAGGGGTCTATCTGTCCAGATTTGTGTAATTTTGTTAATCGCCAACTTTCTTCTACATTACTCGCTGGCCCGGAAAATCTATATGAACTAAAGAGGTATATCTGAAGTGGTTTTTGGGAGTACAATTGCACTATAATCGGGAAAGGAAAACCAAGGGGCTGAAATTAATCAATCGGGATGAAGCAAACTTGACATAGACAATGAAATCTGATGCTGCAGATTGACTAACTTCCCAGAATAAACTACTTTCATCTAGGAAGTTGGGGGAAATGAATTACACATCACTTGAAAGGTCTCGGAGTCTAGTTTTATATGCAAAAAACGGTTTACAAAAACCTGTCAATTATAATAAAGCATTCAAATATTCAATACAGAATCAAGAAAAGAATTACATTGCTTGTGTATTCAAGAGAGTCACAATGAAGACTACTTTGTTCTCTTATATCTTATAGCTTATTTTATAATAGAAAATATAACAAACTTTTTCCTTCTATTCACTTGTTTGCTTAGCTGTCCTTATTTTGACCCGCATCTTGACTTGTTTCCTCATTGACATTTTGTTGACTTTCTGATGAAGCATATATACATGTAACAAAAGCAATTTTCTACATGAAATTACAGCTATTTTGATGAAGGAGTGTCAAACTGTTCAGACTTGCAACAGTTGGTTGAATCTGCAATTTCTTCTACAACAAAGCCATGAGGGCAACAATGGACTTTAAGAGGAATCCATTCAAACTTCCCTTGCTTGATTTTTTTTTTTTAAAAATCTAGTTAAAGTCCGGCGGAGAACAAAAGAATGCGGAGAATCCGGAGATCAAATGGTCCAAACTATCAAAATTCTTATCAGAGGCTTGCACATGATAATATCATTGACACCTTCGAAGTCTTCATTACAATAATCAAAATCAACGGTTAGACGCTTGCTCGTTCTGATGCTCACTGGCCTGGAAAAAAAAAGAGCATTTACGTGTCAATTATAGACCATCCAACAACAGAATTCATATCACATTAATCTCGAAATTTGGTTCTGATTTGTCACAACTCCATGAAATTACTCGGTGATTCAATGTAGCGGTTTGTCACAACTCAGTTATAGAAGTTACTCATGAAGCAACTGAGAGACCCAATAAAAAGGATAAGCAGCAGCGTGATAGAAAGAAAAACAAACTTCAGCAATCAACTGGAGGCAAATATTTGACCAAGCCTCAACTTATGATTTATCGACACTCACAAAACTCGTGACCTATCAGCAATCAATTAGGGGCAAATAACAATCCAAGTCCCAACTTATGATTTGCCGACACTCACTTGGGGACAAGAGAATCTTCGGTCTTATTAGTGATGTACCACTTCAAAATTGAAGTAATAAATCACTTGGGGGCAGAGGATATACCGGGCCGGATATATGCTTCAGTGCGAAGCTATGATGGTCCACCCACCAACTTACAAAGTTGGGAGATGAGAAAGTGGTGATCTACAGTTTTTTAGATTTAACATTTTATAGATCACATAATATACCTCATCGCTGCACAATCTGAACCAAAGGTACTTAAATGAACCTTTGAGGATTGGAAGTAGAAGATGGACCAAAAAATTGCGTTTAATGCTATGATGGTTCATATACCGGGGACTTTGTACCGGAAGATGAAAAATTAGTAAGCAGAGTCTTTGGACAATTTTGTGGCTTACGAACGTCCTTCCATCAACACGCAAGCAAAATCAAGTTAGATTTTTTACAAATCAAATTACTTGACGCTTGGAAACATATACTATGCAAGCGAAAGTAGAAAGCACATAGACAAAAACAAAGTGTCACGTGCACACATTTAATATTGTGGAAGATTGAAAATATATGCTATCTCTAAAGCTATATCATCATTCTTCTCCAAAGGCACAGAAACATCGATGAATAATCACAAGATAAGGGGTTTGATCGGAAGATGACGACACTAAATTAAGAAAGTGTTCACCGAAGGAAAAACCTCCGATAAACACTGGGGACTTGTTGATACATAATATGAATCTGGTCTTTTAGTGGATATACATAAAGGATAGAAGAGACCCAACGGGTCATTAATCATATCTCGCAAGAAACCCAATATAATTGGGAACATAATAAACGAGGAAACTTAACATAAATAGGTGACTTGCTCCTAAAGAATAGGAGCATGGGCCTAAACTGGATCTGTGACTGAAAAGAAAAGAACTATGTGGGCTTGATTCCTTATAAAAGGATACGTAAACACCTTGAGAGGGGGATCCGAAATTCTACCATCTATGAATTAATCCTCTCAAGTTCAACCCCAAATCACATAAACCCTAATTCTCCCCCAAAATTGACATGGATATCAAATCCCTAATTTTAGAGCTCTATACGAATACCCGATTATAAATTTAATCTTGAAGCTTAGTGCATGACGAAAATTGGCTTCAATAAAAACAAAATTTAATAGTGCGTACATGATGCATAATGTATTTAATATATATGTAGTCTAAGAGTTCTAACAATTAAGTGATCTACACTCAACATAACTCATATTATAAAAAATTTACTTGTCTGATTTTTTTTTTTATAAATTGGGAAAGTGAGTAATATATTGTCAACATATCCCTCAAACTAATTACTATCTTAAGAAAAGTATCATTAGGTCTACCTAGCATCTTTATTCTCTTATCACGTTATAATTTAAAATAATATTTAATTATATAAATAAAAATAATGTTTATAATTATACTTTATAATTTAATTTATAATATAAATTATATGAAGTCCGTATGTAAATTATTATCAGTGACAAGATAACAGTAAATTCATGATTAGGAAAAATTATAAGTAAAATAAACTATCAAAAAAATTATAAGTAAATTAATTTTTATTTCCATCATCCTCTGATCGTAAGTGTGCCTCCATGCATCTTCTTCTGGCTTTCATCTCAGGTCTGACATCCCCTTAGCTTGGTCACTTCCAAGACAGTTAAAATGGACCTTAGTCTATTAGGTTTTTGTGTGCGTCAGCCAGTGCCTTACTTCAAAAAGTAGATGAAATAAGTGCAAGTAACTCAATATATTTAGCACCAAAAAATAAAGTAATAACTCTATTATATTTAGCACCAAAAAATAAAGTAATAACTCTGTAAGCTTATCCTTGACATCGAAAACTATTGGGAGTACAAGGCCCATGATGGAAAATGCAAAATGTCCCGCAAAATGTCCCATGATGGTCTCTAGCTTGCTAGTAGAAACTCAATAGGCCTATCTAGACTAACAGTTAATTTCTTAATTTTTCGCTGATTCGACTATTATGACAATGATCTTAGCTAGTTTGAAGACCCATGAAAGATAAATTACGATTTTTTTTTATTTTTTAAAATGTATAAAATCCGCAGACATTGGGCATGCCACTAGTCTCTTATCTAAAGAAAAAAAAGTGTAAATAATGTTTTTGTGCAGGATCGAACCATTGACCTTACTTAAGGAAATCATTGAGCTACGTAACTTCTTTTGGTTTTGAGTGAAAAATCACATTACATAAACCTCACATCATTCTTATTCCTATATTAATTATTATTTAAACTTTTAAGTAAAAATCAAGGTGATTTATTATATTTTTTAAATTCTTTTTTTAGAGTATGTTTGCAAACGATATTTATAATATTTATTTTTTAATTATTAAAATATCATACAAAACTATATACTACCAATCTTATAAAAAATTTATATTAAGTTTCAAAAACAATATTAAGCGTGGTGTATTTTTATCTTCCCTTTAGTTTTAAATAAATATTTCGGTTTTGTAACTTTAACTATAATATATTCTATTTTCTTATATAAGGGTCTAACTTTTCTTGTACTATACAATATATTTAAATTATTAAATCATACTTATTAATTTCTATAAAATCTCTTTAAAAAATCTCTTTAAAATTTTATAATAAAATTAGTTTGATAAATCATGATATATAATTTATATTTTGAATTTAATTTAATATTTTAAATAATAATTCAAATTAATATTTATTTAAAATAAGAGATAAAATAAATATTATTGTAATTTAATTGTATTCTACATGTGAAAACTTTGAATTAGAAAAATGGATTGAAAGTTTAAACTATAAGAATATATACAAATCATATTTATTCACAATAATTTATTTAATATACATGAAAATATATAATATTTTTGTTAAATATAGAAATTGGGGACCGGGAAGCGTGGCATGGAGACACTAATCCCTGACATCATCCCGATTCCCGAAATTTTTATATATTTCTTTTCGATCGTCAGAAAAGTTCTCAATTCTCCGCCCGAAACGGGGTAGAGAATGGATCGGGGTTGGGCGGGAAGGGGTGAATGTCTATTTCTACAATAAGCATTATTATATAGCACATATCGATAAAATGTATACATGATATTTATGAATATTCTTCTTATGTATACAAGCATTGGGCCGGTACAATGCAAAGATGACTTTTAAATTTGTTATCTTATATGTATTTTAATAATTTATTTTATATTTATACTTTTTTTAACGAAGATGAAATTAAATTTAAATAGTTTTATGTGATTGTTGAACTCGATATTGAATTGACGTATGTGTTTGTGTTTGAGCGTGATTAAATTGTGTTTCAAGAATTTTGTGTTTAACAGTATTTAAAAAATAGATTTTAATTAAAATTGTTGTTTTTAATAAATCAAAGTCAAGTTGCAAAAGTAAAGGGATTAAAGTGCAAATATCAAAATATGAGTATCATTCTAACCGACCGACTACATTATATTTTGATCAAAATTGTTGTTTTTAATAAATTAAGGTTAAGTTGTAAAAACAAAAGAACTAAAGTGCAAATACCAAAATTCAGTCTTAATAATACAATATAAATAGATAGATATAATAAAAGTGAGTATATTTATAATTATATTGGATGCATTGTGTATATGAGACATTTTTAATTATTATCACATGAATTTTAATGTCATTTTATGGAAGAAAATAATTAGTTATTTGGAATTGGATTAATATATATACATATATATAACATATGAAAACTATTTGTTCTGAATTAAAACAATTTAAAAGATGAGATAATAAAAATAAATAGATAGTACAATAACAAAAATAAAATTAAACGAATTATATGGTCATGTTGAAAAGGTTAGACAATGTGCGTGTTTGGGGTATCACAAAAAAGTTGACTTATAGTTTAAAATGAGTAAGTGCCATATAAATGATAAGTTGATGAATTCCTATAAGTTATACGAGTGTTTGGATAAATTTACTTATAAGTTAGTTAAGAGTTTGCTAAATTAAATTTGAAAAAATAATTATTAAATACAATGATTTCAACACTTGCATTTTAAATTAAAAAAATATTTAAAAACACAAAGGTAAAAATATAAAGTATTAAAAAACAAAGAAATCAAGTAATAAGTCAATAAGTTCAGGAAAATGTAACTCATTATTAACATTCAACTTATCAACATATAAGTTATAAGTTGAGGTCATAAGTTACGTTGGCAAACACCCCACATAAGCTTTTATTAACTTATAATGTAAAAGTAAAGGCGGCCAAACATGCCCAATATAAACACATAAATTTGGGTTGGAAAAATACTTGGTGATACTAATTTGTGTAAAAAATAAATAGATAAAAATATATAGTCCATTTAACAAATTTTAGAAAACAAGATATTATATAGCATACAAAAATATTATGATCGGATCGATCACATTATACACCCCAGGTTATTTAAAATCATAAGTCCCGATCAATCAAATTATCTATATAAATTAAAGTAAGTATATTATAACGAGACGAACAAAATATGTACAAATATAACTAAATAAAATATATAAACCGCAAAGAATAAAATTTTATTTTAATCACTAGAAAATGACCGTGCCTTGCACGGGTTCATGCAACAAAATATGAGAATTGAAGTTATAATAGCAAATAATATTTCACGAATGTTAATATTATTATCAGTTAGACAAACCCAGGTCATTTAAACATAATTATGTTTTAAAATTTTAGTAGTAAAATAAAAAAAATTATTGTATTTGAAAATTTATATATAAAGAACTAATATTGACAATATATTGAAATATTATTCAATTAAAACATATTCTAACACCTGAGTTTCACATCGAGAAATGTGAGGGCTTTAGTCCAGTTTATAAGACAAAGTACAACTACTAAGTGCACCAATAATCATGATCTTTTGGAGACCTATGGTGGGTTTGCGGATTACCCACGTTATTGCATTTGGGCCAATTGGTCGGCGGTTGATTCGTGAAGTTGTTGGAGGTGGAGACACGAAGACTGGTGGTATTATTTCACAATGGACTGAGGTCCAGAGGTAAACTAGCCAGTATTATCTCACAATCGCTAGAGATGTACGATCTTGGACCTATGAGCTATCTATTCAGATCTAACGATGACGTCAAGAGTTTAAGTGGGGGAGTTTGTACCACTCGAGTCTCAAAATTAAGAAGAGTTGGGACTTTAGTTCAGTTTATAACACAAAGTATTACTACAAATTGCACTAACAAATCATGATCTTTTGGGAACTTGGGGTGGGTTTGTGGATTACCCAAGTTGTTGCGTTTGGGCTAATTACTTGGCATTGAATTATTCGATGTTTTGAAAGTCTGAAAGATAGAGGAAGCGAAACAAAGGAAAAAAATGCTTAAAATCAACAAATTGCATGAAAAGATATGAACAAGTTACAAAGAAAGTTTTAAGAACTGAAAGCGCAAGACCTAAGTAGAGTATTAGAAGATTTACGAAGGCTTTTGATCAAAATCAGTAATAAAACTCACTCTCCATAATATAACATCTTGAAGAATTAGAAAAAAATTTAGGATTACAATGTTCTAAAACTCATCTAGAACACCCGATATCTATTATATCCCGCAAAAAAAATTGTATACTAACATGACAGCTATTAACAGCTATTAGTAATACTCGTATTAATTTCTAAATAAAAACTTGAACATAATTAAGTAAGCACCCAATAACTACATATACCATCAATAAGAAAAACTTTATATATATCAATCATACACTTGAAACGATAATCATGCATAGAATAATTTATAAACACAATTTAAGCTAGCAGTCCGTGCCTCGCACAGGCTTTTATGCTAGTTATTTTATTATTTTCAAACTATTGTTTCTACTTTCCAGCAGAGGATGGATGTCCGTTAAGATTCCCGTATGACTGTTTCTTATGGCAGTTTTTAGTATTTTGCTTAATAATTTTTACTGTGACGATGAACAAAAATTAATGAAGATGATAAAGAAAGATATGGTAAATCCAAAATTTTGGTTTTTTCTAAGAATCTGCCGCAAGAAATATATAAGTCCATATCACAAAAATCAATTCTTCATTCTGCTACCATTTCATCCCATGGAATAAAACACCTCTTTAATTTTCGGATCTCGTTGCTCCTATATACTTTTCCTTTCTGTCTTCTGGGTCAACATTCAACACTATCTTTTCTCCTGTCTTGGCCTAGTCCCCAAAAAATTGGAAAATTCTTTTCTCCATTCTCATTATTTCGTTTCTCGTATATTCATTAGTACTACTGCGAGTATATCGTAGGAGCAACCACAGACTTCTAACTTGCAGTACTACATAATAAATTATTCTGAAAATAACTCATTGTCAATTACTAGTTTGTCTCTGGTAATAGCTGAAGATGAATTGGTACTTCTATAAATATTGCCCTTTTCCTGCTCCCAGTGATGCTTTCATACAATTCCACATGCTAAAGGACACTGTTCAATCAGAAAGAAAAAGATTTGAAACTGTATTCAGGGTACCAACATATACATGTACAGTTATCTGATTACAAACACTGCCCATGCCTTTGCATATAAAAGAAGACAATTAATGCCTCCGCGTTCACTATGTAAATAAAACTCAGCTGTTGTACAATTAATGCCTTGCTTAGGAAAACAAACTATGAATAAGCAAGCTGCTGCTACACAATTCTGAACGAAATGAAAGTTTTACATAAGAAAAAATGAGTACAATTAATAACACAAGATGGATGTACAACGATAACTGAACACAAAACTCCACGATAAGATCCATTCATCTACACCATCTGTTGATTAAGCACCTGTAAAATCCACTAGAAAAAAAATGACAGTAAAACAATTGAAGTTCGACACAATTCCATAAAATGAGAGTTGCATTAAACCACAAAATAGTCTATATGTATGTTATAGCTCAAATCAGTAAAGCTGGCCTGACTTGTGGTCCAATCAGGTTTCAAATGAATATTTAGAACTATGATGCTCAAAAAAGATCAAATGTAATTCCACAGATATTATCACTACTGCAAGAAACTGAGACCACCCTTGCTGTCAGGCCATTGATGGGGCTTAAAAAATTGTTGATCTACTTCAGAGGCAAGTAATATGGATCAAGAGTTCAGATGAGAATTAGCATGAAAAATGTAAAATATCCTTGTCGCTAATTTAATAAAAAAAATAGAAGAATGATTTACTTAAACTGTTTCAAGTTGCATATTCTACACTGGAACCAATTACTTTGTGAGACATAAACCCAGTTCTTTTTTATTTCATAGATATTTTCCTTTCTGAATGAATACCCAGTGAAAACTCAGTAGTTGTGACTTTTGGCAGTTTGCACCTAAAAGTGGTCTCTTCAATGTGCTTCCTCAGCTCTGGAAATACGGAAAGCATGATGTTGATCTCTGGCTTGGAAATATGAAAACATCTGGCAACATTAATCTGCAGTTATGGCTCCCATTCTCTTCAACTTTCAGCAGCCCGGAGAACTTGTGTGCTAATCTTGCCTTCGCCTCGTGGCTACTGTTCCTTGCCTGTGAGGCTGCGGCTTAAGAAAACCTGGAGTCATCTTTTCTACGAGGGTCTGCATCATCTTTCACAGTACATTCAAAGTTCTGCTGCTTTTCTGGAAGCAAATTCTTTCAGTCTTCACTTCTGGAAGTTAACACTCTTGTTGGCAGATGAAGCTTCAGACCTAAGCCATTACTGAATTAGTTAGTTAGGCACATTACTGGCAATCTACTCATTAATACTACTCACTAGCAGGGGATACTGGGAGTACGTGAAGGATGTGAGCAGAATATATAGTTGTGCAAAGGAATACATGTTAAGAAGTCAGTATGACAATATCATGAAAACGGTGTAATCAATGGAGTTGCAGATTATCCAAACATATATATTTATACTACTAATAATACTATTAAAGCCGAAGCATTGAACATCGGGTAGTCCGTCCATCACTTGGGACCGGTCAAAATATTAACAATATAAATTTTTTGGGTCTCCAGGGCCGGATAAACATATTGAAATATAAAGATTTGAGTAATGCTAGGGAACCATAAAATGTTACCATAAAAATCACCAGAATGATGTGGCAGTGCTGACATGACAAAAGGAAGAAGTTTAATTGGTGAAAATATTGTGTATGCAGGGGGCCTATTTCATTTATTATATATACAACCAATCACAAGAGGACATGTGTTTTATGGTGATTTTTATGGGAAATTTTTTATGGTTCCCTGGCATTTTTCTAAAGATTTTAGATTAAGATATTAGATAGTAATAATATGGATGAGCTTTTTGTAAATAAAGAAGATAACCCTTAAAGAGTATGATCATAAATAGTATACAAAAACATTTATGTTTGAATATTTAGTACTATAGTATAATACATAATATATGTAAATCTTTATTTAAGATTCATTTCAAATCCTATTACAATTTCAATTCTATAAATGCCAACTTCTACTTAAGAATTACCATATCGTAATATTCTCTATTATGATACTCATTCCTATTCAAGATTTACTTAAATTCCTATTACTATTCCAATTTTATAAATCGTAATTCCTATTACAATTTACTTTTATCTCTCTTAAAATTTTAATCAATATAAGTTAATTACTATTTAAGATTACTAGAAATCTTATATGTGTACATTCCAATCAAAAATTTACTAATATAATAATATATACATATCTTAAATCCTACTACCTCTGTCCCACTCAATTATTTACTTTGGGTTGGGCATAGAGGTAAGGAATATAAGTAAAATAGCGGAGAAACGCAAGAAGAATGAGTAAAGTGGCGGGATCCATGAATATTTAATGTATAGAGTAAATAAAGTGGAGGAAAGTAGTGAAAGTAGTTAATTTTTATATTATAAAACTCTACTACTTTTGGAAAGTTTTAGAATGTAAAGAATTGGGAGGGGCATCCAAAAAAGGTACGTGCAAAAAAATGGATGGGACGGAGGGAGTATATAACATTTAATTTTCAAATCTATGTATAATCAACTTATTTAAATCTTAGTTATGTCATACAAAATATACATGCACGTGTAATGACATCAATAGATATTTTATTAAAAAAAATATAAATTGTGACAAGCATTCACATTTATATAACTTTTTATCTTTAAACATATTGGGTTTGGTTCAAACAAAAAGCAAGATATAATCACAACATGTTAACCCTAACTGTAATGCTAAAACGATAAGCCCTAATGAATTGTCATCATTAAATTGATCATAATCAAGTAACTTGATTTTTTTTGTACCAAAAGCGGACGAGTGCAAGCGAGTGCGCGAATGTGTGTGTGCATCGTGCGTGAAACTCAATTGATTATAAGTGTAATTCTAGAACAGTAATCCCACATGAATTGCCATCACTAAATCATATTCATGACTTGATATTTCTGTACCTAAAGCGCACACGTGTGCACGCGAGCACGTGCAAGCATTCACATGTGTGTGCACGCGTAATGTGAGAATTAGGGCTGGACGGGCGTGCATGTGCCTATGTGCGTGTGCCATGTGTGTGTGCGCGACTAAATTGATTTTATTTAAGGAACTTGATATTTCTATACCCAAAATGTACGTGTGCAGGCGAGTGTGTGTGTAAGTAGTGTGGGCATGTGCACATGGACGGGGGTGCACGGACGTGTGCCATCTTGTACGTGTGCAGGCGAGTGTGTGTGTAATTCAATGGACCGGAGCTCCGATTCGATCCGGTCTAATCCGAAGCCTTGTAACCGGATATGGATTCATCTAAAATAAATTCGATCCGATAAACATGGATATGAATTTTATATGATCCGATCTGTTAAGAACCTGATCCGAACTTATATAATTACAATTAAATAATATAAATATTCGTATTATACATATTATTTAAAACATAAAATTTCAAATTATAGTCAAAATCCTTGAAAAATAGTTATAAATTTAGATCGACACTAAGTCTCATTATTATTTTTATTATGAGTTAGTTTTCTGTGGTTGTATAAAGATCATTGATGAACTAGTATAAATATAAATTTTTATATTTAAATATTAATTAGTACTTCCTCTGTCCCAAAAAGATCGACCCTCCGACTTTTTCACGCATTTCAATGACTTCAATGACGTTCACAAGTAGTACTTGTTTCAATTTATAAATACCTTGTTCACGCATTTTAATGCAAAAGTAGCTCGAAGAAAATAAGACAGAGGCTAGTGTAATTAGATGCGACATTCACACGGAAGCGCAACGGCCTCCAGGAGCATAAGCGCAACGCGCAATGCGATATGCGTGCTTTTTGAAGCGTTAAAAAAATGCAAAACAATGAATTTAACATGTTATAAGCAAATTAAATTGTTATTAAACATGTTAATGATAACTAGATTCATACTCATTCTCAGGGCACAAATACGAATTCATGCTAACAAAATAAAGATTGAGAATCAACTATAAGCCCTAAAGATTAGTTCTAGTCTTCTCAACAGTTGATAACTAGACATAATTTAAAAACCATCACCTTCAGGTTCTTTTTGAAGATTTTCGAAATCTTCATCCTGACTATCGTGGCACCGTTTTAATTCAATCACCTATCTTGTATCATTCGTGTGTATACATATATCTGTTTTGTATGTTTGTATCGTTTGTGTGATAAGTATATGTAGGCTGACATAGATTTTAGGGCTTTTTTATGACCCGTTTCTTTAAAAATGACCCGGTCAACAAAAAAAATAAAAAACGCGCTTTTTTTGCGCTTCTTGCACATCGCTCTATAAATCAGATTCCTCTCTAGAGCAGAAGTACCTAAACAAGAAGGTAGGTTTCAAAGATGGCATTCTTAAAATTGTCATCAAATCCTTGAGACACAAAATAAGTAAGGCATTCGAGCACAGCTCATCAAAGTATATATAGATATAAATGCCCACACGCGCGTGCATGCACAACAAATACACACACACGCATAACAACTTGGCATAACTGTTTAAAGACATTTCAGAAACATTTGTAAATCACATAATCACCCTTTTTATTTTTTTGCTAATTCATAATCACCTTTAAATATTCATACTTCCATATGAAATACATAATATTGAAAGCTTGTGTTACTGGCTAAACTCTAACAAAAAAAAGTTGACGATCTACAGCTAAAGAAACTGCATGCACAACCTACAAACAATTAGGAATGAGCTGTACAATTGTCAAAGTAAAATCGACCCAATAAAAAAAATTACCAAAAATATTTACCTTCTAAAAAGAACTACTCAGGGAACATATGCACGGGCAGCAATAGGTACCCTATTATATAGTTGCAGAGCCGTTTACTTTTACACATTCTACCAATGATGAAGATTGTTTCCAAGGTAGAAGCAGAGTACTACTTAGAATATTCTGCAGATAATTGGACAAGGATGACCATTAGAAACTGAAATCCCAAATTCTTTTTAACAAATACTATGGTAGAAGTATTTACATGTAAACAATAAAATAATAGTAACTGGTGACAGAAGTACTATACCTACGATCCGCCAGCTGTCTATTCTTCTTGTAGGGATACTGTATCAGGCATTCAATGAGGTCTTTGTGCAAATGAATCTCGTTTCATACTGAATAATCGGCTGGCAACTCTAATCTTATTTATTTTTCCATATCAGAACAAAGGTACCATATAAACAAGTCAGTCTTATTTTCAATTCCCCTAATAAAGGATGCTAGAATGATGGAAACCCAAACTTTAAGAGCTCCATCTTTATGAAATGATCTAGGTTTCCTTAACAACCATCTCAGTATATATATACTCTAAATACAAGCTTGAAACGCCAAAAGCACACTAAATTTATACCAATTTTTAATCCTTTATGGGAAAGTTTCAATTCATTCTTATCATCAAAGTAATTGGCGAAATTTCAGCCCTAAATAGGTATCAGATCTCATAAACTTTCACATTTATCCTAAACCTGTACAGAGCATGAATGAGAGGGGGCTAGTAAGTTCATCCCTCAACAGATGCATAACATGACTACACTTCTTCCACAATGCTCGGGAATCAGAGTTAAATCATGGAAACGACAGTTTTAGCTCATGGATCCAATTCTTCACTTCTCCACGACAATGGTCAAGATTCGGGAGGGGAGCGAAAGCAAAACCCTCAAACTACAGCATTTTTACGGCTTTGGGTGTCAGTTTAACGGGTTATAGCCTCCATTGCAAGCCGTACTAGACGCAAGAATCCATCCATATCTTGAAAGTTGAAATCAAGAGCCTTTTTAACAGATGGCAAACCCTCCTGGTACTTGGCCTCCTCCCTTGAATTGGCTGTCACAAAAGCAATTTGTGATTTTCTGGAGGCTTCCATTGCGAAGTTGATGTCTTGCACCTGCACGTATTCACATTTTACATCAAGTAATAAAATGAAACAAATGCCAGGACAAACTGGCAGATACATAATTCAATACTACAGACATAGAACTGAAAATTACATCAACTTTAACATTATACTCCCTCCGTCCCATAATTCTTGTCATGGTTGACTTTTTTACGCATTTGAAGACATAAAAAAACATACTCGTACACTATGGTTTTGAATTTATTTATTTTTAAAATTCAAACTTTTTATACGAAAAAGGAAAATTTTGAAAATATTGTGCACAAATATATTTTTTAACATGTTGGATTGCGTGTAAAAGTCAAAGTGACAAGAATTGTGGGATGGAGGGAGTATATAACAAGTGATAGTAGCAGCAAGTTTTGTAATTGCACCAAAAGGAAAAAGAGAGAACAGCTATATGGAGGTATAAAGTATAATGTACATACAAGTTCAGCTTCGTTTTTGGTATTAAAGGAGTTTAAAAAATTACTATTATAACTAAATAACCTGTTGATCTACCCATTTGACCTCATCGATCTATAAATTCAGCACTACCTTCTCAAGTTTTACTCCAAACTTGCAGGGTTAGGCGTGAGATATTTCATCTGAGGTGCAGAGAAATCTTTTTCATATGAATAGTCTGACTGTTACTATAACCTATATCTCCTACCATTTAAACCTTATGTCTTGACAATCACATACCTCCAATGCTACACAAACTCACAGTGTTCAGAATGTACAACTACCAATGGAGATGAACTATATATAATTAAAGATTGCATCACGTTTGAGACAGTTCAGTAAAAGATATCCCAAAGTCTTAGTTTCCTACATTAACATATAAGAAACAAAATGCTACATGTACTTACGAAGTTGAGCAGCCGCACAAAATTTGGCCGGTTTCGAACAGGTATTACATGATTTCCAGCAACTTGAGGAGAATTAACACCCTTCGTTACGGTAACCTTGTCCGCAGTCGCTATGTTGTTCAAGTTATCCACATCTGAAGCAGACGAAGAAGGAGATTCTCCTAAAATTGGTAATATAATGAACCATGTCAGATCACTTCTAAAAGCCATTAACATCTTTTTATCAAACTAGCACCACCAGAAACTGATGATTTTACCATGTAACAGGATACAAATTATATTAGATCAGTTTAGACATGCACCGAAAATTGGATCTTAGCAACAGCAGACAGTGAATTTGCATTTGACTAAACTTAAAGATAAGGTAGGATATCAAACTGTCTGTTGAAATAAAAGGACTTACAAGTTTAGATAATTAATTTAAACGTTCTCTTTATAATATAAATCTATTACTTTACAAATCAAATTTTAATATTTTCAGGTAATGACCAAACCAAATACTTATGTTCCACTCTGAAGAAGGGAAAGGGAGGGTGAGACATGACATCCACAGACCTTACTCCTGCGCCTAAAAGTAAAGAGGCTATTTCCTTCAAGGAGACCAGCGTATAAGAAAAAAATCTCTAAGTTTTAAAATATTATTGAAATCTTGAGGAATAAAAAAATTGGATGCAAAGACAATGTAGATGGTTGGATACAAATCTTCCTAGGCAATAAATGAATGGAGTAAAAAACGTAAAACGGCACCCAAAAAAAACATTAAATGTCTACAGAAAAAAAAGCTTCAGTGTAAAAAATAATCTCAAAAACATTAACTAAAGATTATAGGAGAACCATGATCACCATCTGACCACAAATATAATAAGTACCACGAATAAAACAAGTACCACCAGGTCCACAAGTGAATTCTAATTATTAGAAATGGCCGGGAGAGATCACCTCTACCTATGTCCCCCTCGACAACCTATAGTTTTGTAAAGGGAAGCCGTGATTTGAAAAAAAAAAAAAGAAATCAGACAATATCTATATACTATTAACCAGTGATGCACAAACTACCAGTCAAGATGAAAAATAATAGCTTTCCATATATCTCATAATTTCCACAACCATTAGAAATCCATGTACTCCCTCCGTCCCATTTTAGTTGATGTTTGACTTTTTAGCACATATATTGAGGTGTAAAAATCATACTTATACATAATTTTTATTCTTAAAATTTTATATCAAATAAAATTTTGAATCTAAACTTTACACCTTTTTACACAACCATAAGAATTGAATTTTTTTTATTGAGTATAACTATTACTTTTTTACACCTTGAAGTACATATCAGAAAGTCAAACATCAACTAATATGGGACAAAGGGAGTATTTGACAACTTTACTTGGAGGTCAAAGCAGAAAGCGATGAAGCATAATCTCAATCTACACTCCTACAACGAAATCTATATTTTGAATTAAAGAAAAGATTTGCACTAAATTTCATACTGAATAAAATGGATTCTTCAAAGAGTATAAAGAGACAAAGGTATTCATTCAAACATTTACCTGGAGGAACTATTTGCAGAGCGGTTTGCAACTCATGCCGATCTTTGCTGACACTGGAATGTGAAGAGTAAATTACTCTTAGGTATGCAACCTCTACGCATTTATAGGCCAAAGCAGCAGAAGCCATGTCTTTGAACTTCTCATACTCATGGGCACAAAATCTTAAACATAGAAAAAGGTTAGTAAGAAACTCATGCACTTGAAAATTACTTCCAAAAAATGTGTTCAATACGGCACATGTACTTTGTGAAGTGGCTAGCATAAGATTAATAGAAGGTGCCCAACGAGCTTTAAATTGGAGGCAGCCACATCCTATCCATATAATATCGAGATACCCATAATAAGACTACTTGGTAGCACTTCTTGACAGGATAGCAACTTGAAAATAAAAAATTTACGCACTTAGGAGTCCCTGAGCGCACATATATATATACGAGGTTGTGTGTGGATGACCCGTGCTTGTGTAGTTGTGTGCGTGAGTCCTTAAACAATATATCAAAACTATGACTGCCAAAATCCAAATTCGAATTTAAACTGATTATATATATGTTTAATAATCAAAACAACATTTATAGGTGTTTCTGTTGTAATGTGAAGGGGTAAAAAACTATAAGGTCAGAGATAACAACTTAGTGACAAATTCCCGGAAATAATTCTCACTAATCAGCATAACTCATAATCTTGATCCCTATTCATGATAAAGCTACAGAGTCTTTCATCTTCAAATTAAAGCTCCAAGGACAACTTTGCTATCCCTAATCTGAAAGAATGATTTTAAAAATAAGAAACTAATCTAGAAAACTCTAGGCAATGGGCTTCCATAATGCATAGTCTATCCAAAATTCATTAAGCCTTTTCCAGGGATATCCTGCATTAAATGTTAATGTTTGGGAGTTGGGAGTAATATTACACTTTTAAACCAATCACAAAAAGGTAACTAAGAAACAAGAAGGAAGGCCTATTTCTAGGAAACAATACAGTGGAGCAGAAGATACTGAAGTCCTTCCCCACAATTGAGCTATAGACTCGCATTCCTTCTAGAAAAAGAACTGTTTGTTTTCAGTTTGAAGATTGGAACTATTACAGAGTAGATTGGATTTGTAAAGTAATCTTCAAAATCGCCCAGTAGAATTCAAAGAGTTGAAGGGTATTCAATTATTCAGATATTTGTACGTAAAATAAACAAACACCAGTTTTAATATATCATCTCCAACTCTTAATTCATAACAAAATACTTGTAAAACGATCACAAGCAGCATGAAGTCCATATCCTAATATGCGTATACAGAGAGCGAGATAAGGTACAACAAGAAAATTTATTCAGAGACAAGGGCAGCTTAGAGATTACTTACTCGCAAAGTTTAGCCGTACTACTATACATTTGCATCGATTGAATAGCCTCCCCATGCCTGGAATTTTCATTGTTGATAGATTCTAGTAGAGAGGCTCCATATAGAAACTTGAGAGCTGCTTGGAAATATAGCCCCATACTTTCAAGAGTTGATCCAGAATTCTGTAGAACATACCGAAGTTGCAGAAAAGGTCAGGTAGAACAATAAAAAAATGGCCAAAACCACATTATAGACAGAAAAACAATTTACAAACCTTGAGGCGATCAGCTAGGTGTTTCAGATCCTTTGCCTCTTTTACAGCATTGTTAGCAGCCTGACTGGTGGAATCTCTTCGAATAGGACTAGGGGCGTCTATATCCCGACCCTTGTGACCATTTGTGGGATTTCGGGAATTGCTAAAGTGATTACCATTCCCACTCCGATTCTCTGATTTCTTAATCTGCTTATTGGCCTTCAATGCATCATCACCTTCGCTAGTACTGACAGCTGATAAATTTACACCACTGTCTTTCTGAATTCCATTAATTGGTTGGGGCCAGCGTGTCATCTCATTTTGACATCTTCCTGATGGAGGCAATGAATGTGACTTCCCTTTCCCGGACACATCAACCCGGTCTGTTTTGTCAGTAGGAAACCTTTTCGAAGATTTTTCAGTATTGCAATCCATTGGCCGGTCATGTTCTGAGCCATGGTTGGATATATCTAGTCTTACATCTGAAATATCACTTGATGCCCATTTTGACTGAGCCTCCTTCTTACCACTTTCAGTCAATGGATTTTTAGCAAGCTCATTCTTAAAAAAAATATTCTTTTCAACTTTTTCAGAATTTAGAGCAATTTTCTCCTGCAACTTACTTCTTGCTTTTGAATTGTCAGTGTTAGAGGAATGATCTGCATATCCATTGGAGTCTGCTTCCCTCAAATTACCCTTTTCACACTCAGATCTGGTACCATGACTTTTGTCATTAGATCTTGAAGAAGACCCCTTCCCGAATTTACGACTAGACCCATTATTGTGGTATTGGTTTCTCTTCCCACTTTCATCGTCTGCACACTGTTCTGATATTAGAGGCTTGCAAGGATATTGATCAGGTTTTAAGGTATCAGTAACTCTATGAGTTGATACAGCTTCTGGCAGAGCTTTTCTCCTAGATATGTGAGACTGAGTCCTATCCTGAAAATCATGCATGGAGGAGTCCAAGGAACCATGATTAATGGCGGTGATACTCACATTCTTCTGTACCATCCTCAATTGATCAATCTGTGCACCATCTTCACCATCAGAGCCTTTTCTTGGACTACTTGTGGCCAAAATTACTGCTTCTTCAGTATCACCTTTACCTCCAAGGTCTCTTCTGGTTAACATAAATTTATCCTGATTAGAAACTCTTAGGGGAGATGAAGAAACTGATTCCACTGGGGAACCTTTCACTTCCTGAAAATTGTTTTTGCTCTTACGAGAGCTAGAAACCTTAGAAGAACTTGAAGTGGCAGCAACAGGTGGCTGTGAAGATCCAATATCCTTTTTAACTAAATCAACAACATCCAAGCTCCTGTGAACCTGACTACTTTCAAGATCTGCCCCCGCTTGCTGGTCTTTAAGGCTCCTACCTTTATTTTCAATCCGACCACTCCCCTTACTCATGGAGCTTTGTTTTCCCCCGGATTTTGACACCCTTGCTTTCTTTTCCTTAAGGTGGTTTCTTTCACTGGTTTCTTCCATAGAATCCCTGCGGTCCTCGAGACGATATATTTCGTTACTGCAGGATGTGGTATACAGCTGACTTTCCTGATATTCTCTGATCTTCCGCTTCTTCGCATTTCTGTCGATGTAATTTTCAGTACGAAGCAAACTGGCATCTGGGGAGAAGCGAGTCCGGTCTTCAGAATTTCCCACACTAAACTTTAAGTCTCTCTTTAAGTCCTTGGGATGATCATCATGCTTGTGTTGATGCTCCTGTGACTTATCCATTGGCAAACCACTAGTTGAACTGCGCCACATTTTCAAAGAAGCATCCCCATAATCAGACTTCCAGTCTTCATCAATGTGAATACCACCTGCCTTGAGTTTCTTAGGGGCTTTAGAAAATTCTTGATTGATCTCACTACTGTTTCTTATCTTTGAGCTCTTGGAATCACCTGTGGACACATAGTGTAAAGGAAAAACATGAACATTGCAAGACAAAAGAGTCAAAAAAGGGTGCTGCAGTGTTATACTACCTTCAACGGGATTCGCAAGTGGTATGCTATTCTCTATCCTCCTATGCTTGCGTTTCTGCCGAACTAAGCCACTAGAATGGCCAGAAAGCTCAAAGTCAACTTCATTGAAACTAGGAGAATGGTTCTCACCATTTAAGCTTTGAGTTTTGGCTGGTGCCTGAGGAATCTTCTTTTTAGAGTCTAAATACAGGGAGGAGCCATTGTGGCTGGATGTATTATAAACATCCTTGGAACCATGTTTTTTCCGTCCACCAACGTCATTGAGGCTTTGGTCAACATCCCCTGATAATTCCACACCAGAATATATGTTCTGACTATTTTGACCCCCATGAACAGGAGCAGTAGCAAAGGTTTGGTGAAGGGCGAGTACAGCCTTTGATGTCTCCTCCTCACTAATACTACACCGGTTCATTCCATCCCTACAAAAAATTCAGAATATTTACATGGTAGAGAGAGAGAGAGAAGTAATATTCACTGTCTACATATTATGATCAACATATACTGCATTCTCAGGAGTATAGTTCTTTGTAGTAGAGTATTCATAAACATAAATATGTGTCGGTTCACATACAAACCTTCATTTAGAAATATACTGAAAGCTTATCCCAAACCTCGATTATGTATTACTTAATGGTTGTGATTTGGAGTATTTTGACAGGGCGATTTTTAACACTTTAAGTGATAATGGTACTTGGTTTTTAGTGGCACGTGACCCTATACACATACCTAATGGAAAACGAGTGCTAATGGTGTCTGTAATTGTAAAGTAAGCAAGTAACCCATTATGCATCAGCAATTTACAAGTATTAAAAGATGAACAATTTGTTACAAGGAATGAAAACTTACAACCAGTTGAGCATGTTGCACACCCATGTCTTAGGGAGACTCTGTGGATTTTTACCAGCTGGAAGAAGCCGCCACTTTTGGCATTTGTCACAACAGACCCAATCTTCGTTAACAAATGGTACTACTGGGGCAGCAACATCAGGAATGAGCCTATTTCCAGTAGGAGGAACCAGACTTGAAGTCGCTCTTGTAGATGCCTCCGATCTAGATAGCTGATCAATTTTCTTACTACTTGATCGATCCTCAAATACATTATTAAATTCACCATTGCCTTTTGCAACTGCTGCATAATTACTAGATTTATCAATAGAAGGCATGTCATCAGTAATATCATCATCTCCCAGCTCCTCTAGGTCCCCAAAGAAATCTTTATATCTATCCTTGGCCTTTCCGATATCTTTTTTACTATCATTCACTTCACTAGTAGACGTATGAGTTTTAAGACTAGTGTTCTTCCTGCTAATTGGTCCAGAAACATCTGTCTTTGTATTAGCATTCCGAACCTCTGTGGTGATTTCTGCACCACGATTATGTGTTCCCTTTGATTTCCTTTTGCTACCAGAAGAAGAATTTTCCTTACCAGAAGACACTTTCATGTCATCTTCAGCAGACAAAAAAAATTTCTGACCATTTCTTTGTCTTGCATGATCCATGAGCTCAGGATTAAAACCTTGTCTTTCTCCTTTATCTAGATATCCAGACTCATCATCGTATGAATTAGTTTTCTTCGTACGTGAGACAGTGTTTCCGTTGGCCTTCCCAACAGAGCCATTTTCTTGAACTGATGCTGGTCCCCGTGGTTCATCTTTTGCAAAATCATGAAAGTTTTCCTCCATTTCACTTTTATTGACCACTCTAGATATTTCAGCATTCCTGGCAGTGTCTTTTGCTGATTCAGCAACACTACGATATGAATTTGACAAAAGAGGAAGCCTCAAAGCATTGGAAACTATTTCATCACTAACAGGGGTGTCAACATCTGTTTCCTTGTTGTGAACATTATTATTCTTTAATTCCACTGTGAAGGACTTCTTCTCAGATGATTTAGGTTTCTTCTCTCCAACAAGTTTTCTATCAGACCTACTAGAATCAGAACCGTTGACAGATAAATGGTTCCCCTCTTGGCTCCCCCTGTGCCTTACGGGAACAGCTCTACTCTTTCTGGAATGCATTTCCTTATCGGTCAAACAAGTCAGATCATCATGGAGAGGTGACAACAGAAGGATACCATGAAATGGTAATGATGTCATAATCTGCTCCACCACATTGACAAGAAAAAAAATAGATACTAGAAGTCAGTGCTTCAGATATAGGGTCAAGGGACACTATAAGATGAAATCAGTGTAGGAGATAATTCACCTCAAGAATACTTGTGGGAGATTCCTCTGGTAAATTCTGATGCTCACGAGCCAATTCACCATCTGTTGGGCTGTCCTCAAATGATGAAGTAGGCGAGACATCAAGGCCAAGTCCACTGTATATTTCAGCATTCTTTTTGGTTGAAAATTCATCAGAAACCATCTTAATCCGGACCTTAAAATTTTTTTGATCTGCTTGACTACCAGACTTGTTCTCAGCACTGGTAATAGGCATGGTAACTTCTCTTTTCACACAATCATCCACAAATGAGGCCCTGGGTACAGGCAATGTTGCCATACCTAGAGCTGTTGATCCATGCCTAGCAAATAGAGATGCACTTGAGGAAACAGAGTGACCTCGGGCACCCTGTATGACAACAGAGATCAAAATAAAGTTCAAAAGCTATTGCAATTCTCCGCGTAACAATACATGTGCGGTCAATAACAACATTAGGTTGAATAAGGATATCTACCTCCAGAGTCAAATTGTTTGGAGATTTTGATGCATTGTGGTTTTGAACTTTTGGTGGAGTTTTTGGGTGAGACCAAACAGGAGACCGTTGGTAGGTAGGTAGAAACGATCCATATCCACCAAACTTTGATCCTGTGAGATTTAATCAATTTCCATATGAACACTTCTCTGATAAAAATTATTGGAACTCATTCTGTGTTATAAGATCAACAGTTCTACTTTTCCCTTTCTTTTTTGGTAAGTAAAACATCATCACTAGTGCTAATTTCCCTTACCCAGGTTCTCAGCAGAGACCCCGCCTTCAAAATCCTTTTGAAAATGCCCTAAAACATTCTCAAGTTTCTCATCCTTCAATGAAAACAACAGGCCACATGAGAGTTGGTATAAAGTAAAGCTATAAATGGCAACAATTATCATGATAACAAATGAGTAAATAATTAGCCAGTTTTGTCCCTCAGTCCGTACAGGAAATGGTTTTATTTTCCTTTTTGTAATATGCTGCTTCTTATGGAGTATCAAAACACATTTACAGTATTAGGATATAATCATTATCAAGTAGATACAATTGCTCTTGTAAAAGTATTTTAAATTGTTGCACAGTATCCAACCAAAAACATTAAATTTATCAACTGATTCAACAACTATAAAATCTCGAGTCGATACAACTTATCAGAGCCGAAATCAAGATCGAGCTATTCTATTTTAGTCAAGAAAACCTTTTCAAACAAAAAATAAACTTTTTCCGCATAAATCACGATATGATAACTGCTACCTTTATAGAAAGGGCTAACAAAGCATTGCTCGCTTGCCTTCCATTCCGGCGCAGCAATTCAATGTAGTATTTATCAAAGCAAATTTAACCGTTACGATAAAACGAACTCAATTTCAAAGTGCAAAATCACTAACCTAATACCATTAATTAGCTATCGACAATGCAACCCGAAAACGCCAAAACACAAACAGCACTTCATACATTAATTCACATTACAACAATCAAGTCAACTCGAATCACGACAAACATACCACAAAATTCATCCAAATTAAACACACAACAAAGATCAGTACTAAATTCAGCTGAATCAAGAAAATTAAATAACTTACGATATACGAAAGAGCAACATCAGGATCGAAACTCGAATCCACAGCATTCTTATTTAAACAAGCCTCTCCTTCTTCCAACTCAGTCTCTTCCATATTTATTTCGCCACCAAACCCTAAACCTAACCCTAGCACCTTCGTTCCACCACTTCTGCAAACACAATCATACAAAAATCAAACCAAACACGCCTTTCAAAACCTCAAACACATGATTTCATCACAACTCAATCAAAACAGCATGAATTCAATAAAAATAAATAAAAACAAGCTCAAATAACAATTCAAACAACTCAAAAACACAAAATTAATATCGAAACACAATAAATCATACCTCAACCACCTGCCAATCCCTTACCAATAAATAAACATAGATACAGATTGTGTGTGCATAAATTAAAAGAATCGAAGCTGAGCTTCGCACGATCTCCGATACAAACAATGAAAATTAAAAAGAATCGTCGTTTTATTCGATCTGTGCAAGGTATGAAATTTGATGAACAAGAGGAGAGAGAGAGAGAGAGAGAGAGAGACTGGGTTTGGTGTATAGCAGCCGCGTTTTTTTGGTTGTGTCTCTTTATAATATTTAAATATTATTATAATATTATTATAATTAGTATTTGTAAGTAATATTTGTGTCAAGCCCACAGAAATTGTGAGAGGCGTTAATATTTATATGTATGTATAGATTAGGATGTACTTGTAGAGTTGTAGTTGTAGATATGTTTTGTTGGAAACCAGTTTACTTCCGCTAATGTTTCTGGTTTTTTTTACAACGGTTTTTTTTACAACGGTTTGTCTGAACACATCAAATACATGGGGCTGTCAGGACGAGTGTTCATCACGCGCATCATATTTCAACAATTAAAGTGTATAAATTAAAATGTTACTACAATGTTAAAACTTATGAACTTAGAAGACATTATGCATGATTTGTCATTACATATACATAGTTAGTATTAGTGAAAAAGAAAATTGAATTCTTTTTCGAATATGAAATAGTTAAAAAAACAATTATTTTGTTAGTGTTGATATCTTATTTCAAATTTAAATTATAAAATTTAAATTAACAATTAAATTAGATGTTACAGTATGATAACTTATAAATTTATATTGCATCAATTATGATATATCGTTATGGGTGTATAAATAATATATCATAAAAAAACATATTTGGTCAAAATAGATCAGTTCGATCAAAAATCAAATCGTTCAGATATGTCAATAATCGGAATTAATCAGTCAAATTTTTTAGAAAAAATAAAAACACTCACAAAATTATTTAAAAAAATTAGAAACTTGTAATTGTAATGTTAAAAAAGGATATTTATTAGTAGCTAATGTTGAATTTTCTTATGTTATTTAGAACATATTACCGTAAAAACTTCAATTTTGTCTTCTCTCTCTTTAATTTTTTAAAAATATTTCTTAAATAGTTGCCTAAGTCTATATTATTTGTATATTAATAAATAATAATAAATTAATTTCCATTAATTGTTTGATTAATCATTTCAATTAATTTTCAAATATCATATTGTTTTGTGACTTTAGCGATTAATTCTGATTCCCATTTTTTATAATATTATATACCTGTGATATTAAAGTAGAATCATGCAATGGTTTGGATGATTTATTAATTGATTCCGTAATATTTATTTTAATTTATAACAGAAAGGTAAGTTGGTCTAGTATTTGAGAATTTTTTTATATGGAGTACACTACTCCTAGAAAACAAATTGCAAAAAGTACATTCAAAATTATAATTACTGCTCTCCGCTTACAGAGGCGTATTTCACGAGGTGCGTGTGCTATATACTGAGGCGCGTAGTTAGGAAGTAGTATTGTTTGAGCAGGTGGACCCATAGACCTTTTTCTAAGCAAGAAAATGGTGGACCCACAGTTTCGGCACGTTTCTTTTATCTTCTTGGATGGATAAGGATGTCAAAGTTGTTTCAGTTTCGGTTTGTAAAAATAATAGCTTCGAGCAAGTCCAAGAGTTTATACTGTATCAAAAATTGATGCTCCAACAATGTTACAGACTTAGTAGTGATTATTCAAATTACTATGACATTCATTTTATTACTTATTTATAAGTAATCACTAGTCATTATTTATTACTTATTTTCATGAATAAAATATTTACTCTCCTTTTTTTTCTCCCCTTCTTTTCTCTTTTCTCTCTTCTCTTTCACTTTTTTCCTTTCTCTTTTCAAATTTATTATTATTATAATAATAAGGAACGGGCATAAGTAAGATTGTTGGAGTTGTTAGGAAAAATCAAGTACCTAAATCATTACGACTCAATTATATCTTTATTATATATAATAAACGTTTTGGAGATTTTATCCAAAAGTTTGGTCATGTACCGTCAAATCAATAAAAACCGTTGATCTTATAACAGATGAATGAGAACCGTCAGATCTAATACTAAAATAATTTATTTTAATAATATAAATTGAATATGAGTAGGCTTTCTAAGTTGACTAGAATTCCCAATGTAAAAATTCGTAACTTAAATTCTAAGTTGAGTAGGTTTATTTGGTTGTTGGTCTATATTTTAATTTTAAGTTGAGTAGGTTTTCTTATTTTAATTTTATTCCTAAGTTAAATAGAACTAATGTAAAATTCGTCATTTTTATTTTTTCTTCAGCTTCGAGGTAGTTTTATTATTTCTATCCTATTATATAATTATATCCTATTATATATAATAAGGATAAAAGGGATAATTTTATAGTATTATGATAGGTCTCGGGATCGATTCCTCCCACCAACAACTTAATATTAAAATACTTTAAAACCAATTTACAAAACAATTATATATTCAATTTATACATGTTAAACAACGTTAAAGGTTAATTTTTCAAAACCTAATTTTATTATTGTTATCTGTAATACTTAACTAGCGTAAAAGCCCGTGCGAGGCACTGAATTTATTTCTCGCCCGAAATCGTTTATAAATTCAGATAATTTTATAATTAGAAAATTGAAAAGATCAGATTTTGATTTTATCTCGTATTTTATAGTACTTTTGTAATATGACATGTCAATTACATCAACCTAATATTTTATAACTTGATTACATTTCATAAAATTTGGATAAATATTTCTACGATAATAATCACATGATTACTTTTAAATGCTAAAATATTAATATGGTTGTTAGATATGAATATCACCAAGAAACTAGACAGAGGGGGGTGAATGGATAGTTTGAATGTTTTTCGTTTTCTTGAAACTAAAAACTCTTTTAGATTGTGTTGTATGAAAATGCGGAATATAATAGACAGAACAAACACAATCACTTTAATCTACTTTGTATTAAGTAAATCAAATACTACAGCTTCCAAAATTTCACAAGTGAAATTCTGGCTTCTAAACAAGAACATTGTTTTCTTGTTTTCTTACAGAGAAAAGAGTGCTTGAATATTTCTGTATATATATCTCTTACAGCTCACAATAGGGTGTGCACAAAATATATATTTCCTATACAAACTGGTGCACACTCCTATTTACACAGTTACCCTTAATTGTAAATCCAACTTGTCCTGCCATAAGAAGTTAACTGTGTCAGGAAGGACCACTTGATTTCTGTAACCTTTCCCCTTTCTGTAGATGCTTGTCTCTAATCTTTCTCTCCAAGTTTTGTTGTAGATTTGCCATCTGTCTTTGGACCACCTCACCGTAACAGATTGTAATATCCCGAATTTTTTTTTATAATTTTAATAGATTAAAATTTTCTAGAAATTAGAATTAGAATTGGATTGAAATTTAAGATAATTATATAATTTGATTTTAGAATATAAATAGATTAATGAGTTTTGCTAATTTAATTTTGTTGGGCTTTAATTTAATGTTTAAGCCGACCCAAGTTAATTATAATGGACCAATTAATAGCTAGATACAAGCATGTAAAAAAGATAGAGACATCGGTTATAAATCATTAGAAAACCCTAGCATTCGTGAAGAAAAAGAGACGCAGAGAGAGAGTGTTATGAATATGTTGTTCTTGATGATAATTATAAAACACTTAGTAGATTTTGTATTAAGTCATTTTTGTAACTATCAACGAAATGGCATGCTTTGCAGCATTTCTTTGACAGGAAGCTCATCATCGAAATGAGTGATGTAGCAATTGCACTGTACAATACTTCTAGTTTGATATGCATTTCGTTGTAGGTATTAGATAGGTTTTCTAAGTCATGTTGACTAAGTACTAGATAGGCAAAATAGGTTGGTTAATTGTAAATATATTATGCCTTGTAATTTTACCTAAGTGAAGACATGTCAACGGTATGAAGATTACTCTGTCAACGGTATGAAGTTTACTCATCAACGAAATGGAGTTTACTCATCAACGAAACGAAGATTACCCATCAACGAAATGAAGAATAAAGCTATCAACGAAACACATATCTCTACTATCAACGAATCATTATTGCTTTTCTGAATAGTTGACAAAGTGATAGTGACAGTTATCTGACAGATCAAAAGGAGATATGGAAGTGTACTTTGCATTGGAAGCCATCAAAATGGTTACTAGAAATAAGGAAACATTCCAATTTCTAATATGGTTCTAGAAAGTGATCATAATAAGCATGAAGACAAAAGCCAACATCTTCAGGGACCATTGGACAAAAGGAATGAAAAGCAAGCTACTGGAGGATACTTCTAGTTCAATTTAGAGTAGCCAAAAATAGCATTGTAAACTTGGGAATATATATAACCAAGTGTAGTAGTTAAAATGAAGGAAAGAGAAGAAAAGCAAATAGATTGTATTAGCTATCTTTGAGAGCATACTTCTCTACATTCTTGTAACTGAGCAGCTGTGTACATTTTGTATCATAGATTATTTCCGCAATAAAAACACTTCAGTTGGATCATCAAACAATCCAACTGAAATTATTTAAGTGCTTGTGTTTTTATTTTATAAGTTCAGTTTTATTTCGAAAGTTGTTTTTAAGTTTGAGAAATATCTAGAATTGTATTCAACCCCCCCCCCCTCTACAATTCTGTTAGGTCATTTGGGATTAACAATTGGTATTATAGCAAGCTTCTAACATACAAGGAGTTTAAAGATCAAGGCCAAAACAGTAACCACGGTGAAGAAGGATGCAGATGTGAAGATACCAGTTCTAGATAAAGACAATTAATTTCACTGGAAAGTAAAGATGCATATGCATCTCATGTCTATGGATGAGAGATATGTAGACTGCATTGAGAAAGGTCCACACGTTCCCATGAAGTTTGCATCTAGAGTTGGACTGCCAGATGATGCTCCTGATGTAGAAATTCCAAAACATGTCTCATAATGGACTATTGAAGATGTTGCAGAAGTCCATAAAGATAAAAGAACCATGAACATTCTATTTAATGGTTTGAAACAAGAGATGTTTGACAATGTCATAAACTGTACAACCTCTAAAGAAGTATGGGACACTGTTAGAACACTCTGTGAAGGAACTGAGCAAGTTAGGGAGAACAAAATGCAACTCCTCATACAACAATATGAACATTTTCATTTTAAAGCTGGTGAAACCCTAAATGACACGTTTAGTAGGTTTCAAAAGCTTTTGAATGGATTAAAGTTGTATGGGAGGATCTATCAAACCAAAGATTCAAACCTTAAATTTCTTAGAGCTCTTCCAAAAGAATGGAAGCCTATGACTGTTTCTCTCAGAAACACTCAAGAGTACAAGGATTACCAGGTAGTACAATGAGGCCTATCTGGCTCATGAGTCTGCAAATGCCAATGACAAGAATTCTACAAGGCTGTTATGGATTCACTGGAAATCCAAATACTACAGATGATGCAGACAATGATTGAAGCTAGAGAAATCAAGGACTCAATTAGCAATCTTAAGGATGCTACTGACAGGAGGCTAGATGAAAAGCTTCCTCTTCTCACTGTGTCCAAGATGAACTGGTTTTTCTCTAAGGAACCTGAGGTGGCTACCTCCTTGAAGACTCTCTCTTCTAGAGTGGACAAGGTGGAAGCTACTTTATCTCAGATGCAAAAGGAACAGGAGAAGCAAACACAACTCTTAGCCCAGCTAGTGGTAGCTCAAGGACTCCCAGTCATTTCTTTTGATGATAACAAAAAGAGGGAGAAAACTAAGGAGCTAGACATTCAAATCACAAAGGTTATGGTCCCAGCCATTTCCCTACCAAAGGAGCCATTAGCAATGGGGGAGTCAGGAAAGGCTAAACTGGATGGCATTGACCTGATTCAGCAAGCATCTATGAAGCTACAACTTGCTGAACAAATAAAAGACCACTGGTCCAGCATAGATGCAAGAGTCAAGAAGATAGCTGAATCTTCAAAGAATTCAAATCCATCAACGAATCAAGCTTCTTCTACAGCACCATCAACGAATGCCATGGTTTTAGTGTCAACGGAATGGGAGCCACAGACCAATTCTTTCTATGAGGTAGAGCCCCTTCTACATGGAGTCACTCATGGTCCAAGGAAGGAAAAAGGACAAACTTCATGCATTAGGGATGTGGAACAAGCTACACTTCAAAGAAGCTTATCTCCCAAGTCCCCTGCTAAACCAAAGGGCAAAAACATAGCAAGGATTTTCTATCATGCACCTTATCCAGATGAGCTCAAGGTTCTTGGACTACTTATCACAAAATGCAAGGAAAGCAATGATCCTGAGATAAGGAAGCAAAGGGCAATTGTCTACATGAATGGACAAGAAATCTGTGTTTGGACTGGTCACCCAAACTTTGCTGAAGCTAAGGCTGAAGAGTCAGAAAGAGCAGCAATTCAAGCACTTGAAGTTGCTCAATCTCTTGATGAAGAAGAAAGACAGCTAGAAGAAAAAGCCAGAGAGGAAAGGAGTACAAAGAAGAGCATAAGGCAACCAAAGGCAAGAGCTAGGAGAAACATAGCCTTTGAGAATGATGACTCTCAGAGTATTGCAACAGACTCTTCTGTACCTATTGCACCTCCAACAATTCCTGATCCAGTTTCAGAGGTAAAGTTAGCCTGTGATCCTAAACATCCTGTCAATTTCCATGATCAGCCAATTGAGCCAAAGGGAGAGCCAATTGAGTTTGATGAGGCCAACTTTCCAAAATTCCTCTTTGAAATGGATCCAAAGAAGAAATCTAAGCAGAGGGCTGCCAAGGCTAAGCCAATTCTTGTAAGGAGACCACAAGCTGAGAAACCCCCTACCAACCCAGAAGACTTCATCTACATTGCTGATATCAGGGAGGAGTCTGACCTACATATCAATCTTGATGACCTGGTTGAAGTGAGAGGAATAGCAGCTTCTTACAAACTACCAGAGAGATTGGTGTTTATCTACAAGGGTGGGAGAGAACAGGTTTGGCCTCTACACAGAATTCTGGGAGAAGACTATCAGACACTGCTATCTGTGTTTAAATGTCTGAAGAAAGATTTTGGTTTTACCAAAACAGTCAAGTCTGAGGTTGTCTCCAAAATTTGCCAAATCAAAGCTAGCTGGAACAAGCCTGGTGCACTTCCCAGAGTATTGAAGGTCCCTCAAACAGCAAAGAAAATTCATCTCCAACCTTTTTGGATGATGGAATTCAGAGATAAGTACAACTGTAGAAGATTCTTCAGAATAGAAAACCAACTGAAGAAGGCATCCAATGAAACTCTGAGATTACTGCAATCCAAGTTGGAGAATCAAGATGAAGAAGAGAAGATTTTCTACAGAAGACTTCAAGCTCAGATTGAGGAGAACAATGCAAGAAAAGGGAAGAAAACAAGACCACAGAGGCAAAGATGAAAAATCTGCTCAGACTAGAGGAGCAACTTTGTGCACTTGTTTTGTAAGATTTTCTACTTTGCATTTCAATTAAATTCAATGAAGCTCAATGCAATTTCTATCTTTATCATGTGTAATTTGACTGAGTGTTTTTGTTATCATCAAGGCTCTTGATTTATGGCTGTTATTCTATCAGTCATAAATTAGGGGAGATTGTTAAGAATATGTTGTTCTTGATGATAATTATAAAACACTTAGTAGATTTTGTATTAAGTCATTTTTGTAACTGTCAACGAAATGACATGCTTTGCAGCATTTCGTTGACAGGAAGCTCATCATCGAAATGAGTGATGTAGCAATTGCACTGTACAATACTTCTAGTTTGATATGCATTTCGTTGTAGGTATTAGATAGGTTTTCTAAGTCATGTTGACTAAGTACTAGATAGGCAAAATAGGTTGGTTAATTGTAAATATATTATGCCTTGTAATTTTGCCTAAGTGAAGACATGTCAACGGTATGAAGATTACTCTGTCAACGGTATGAAGTTTACTCATCAACGAAATGGAGTTTACTCATCAACGAAACGAAGATTACCCATCAACGAAATGAAGAATAAAGCTATCAACGAAACACATCTCTCTACTATCAACGAATGATTATTGCTTTTCTGAATAGTTGACAAAGTGATAGTGACAGTTATCTGACAGATCAAAAGGAGATATGGAAGTGTACTTTGCATTGGAAGCAATCAAAATGGTTACTGGAAATAAGGAAACATTCCAATTTCCAATAAGGTTCTAGAAAGTGATCATAATAAGCATGAAGACAAAAGCCAAGATCTTCAGGGACCATCGGACAAAAGGAATGAAAAGCAAGCTACTGGAGGATACTTCTAGTTCAATTTAGAGTAGCCAAAAATAGCATTGTAAACTTGGGAATATATATAACCAAGTGTAGTAGTTAAAATGAAGGAAAGAGAAGAAAATCAAATAGATTGTATTAGCTATCTTTGAGAGCATACTTCTCTACATTCATGTAACTGAGCAGCTGTGTACATTTTGTATCACAAATTATTTCCGCAATAAAAACACTTCAGTTGGATCATCAAACAATCCAACTGAAATTATTTAAGTGCTTGTGTTTTTATTTTATAAGTTCAGTTTTATTTCGAAAGTTGTTTTTAAGTTTGAGAAATATCTAGAATTGTATTCAACCCCCCCCCCCCCCCCCCCCCCCTTCTACAATTATGTTAGGTCATTTGGGATTAACAGAGAGAGAGAGAGAGAGAGAGAGAGAGAGAGAGAGAGAGAGAGAAGAATAATACGAAAAGAGGGAGATTCATAACAAGTTTAGAAAAAGAGGTAACGATTCTTTTATTCTCTGTATATTCTTATGTATGATATTATGTGTAAATCATATTTTCTTGATTATTTGTATATGTGATAATGTTTTGGTATATAATATGATATATATCCATGAGTTCTTTGTTTTGTTCATTGTATTCGTATGACTACTCCGATTTTGTATGTATACTATATATAAAGTCTGCATTCTTGTAAAAATAGTATCTAACTCGTTATTTGTCTGAATTTTACGATATTAGACTCCGTGAAAAGGTATTTGAATTATCTACGACTTTGATTCTTTGTGTTTTTCGAAATTCGGTCTGCAAACGTGAGTGTTTCCGGGATTTATTGACCAGCTAGTATATTTTCGAAACTGAGAAGTCTAACTTTGAAAATTCATAGTAAATTGAGTCTTTATCCAAAAATTACGAGCGATACCATTCTGGAAAGCTCTTTTCGACCTCTGCACTTTGTGTTTCATTCCTCTGACTATTTCTGTGATTGCGATGTCTTAAATGTCGAAATACTAACCTGATCAGGGGTGATTCTGTTCTGCAGTCCACAAATACTTATGTTCTGAGTTCATTACTTGTCCGTTTTTAACGAACCTTATCATTATGGAAAGGTCTCGTAATTTCCTACTTTTTTCGTGTTTTGTAATTTTTCAGATAAAATCATTTTCATAGAGTAATTTGCCAAATTCTAGAACTGGTCATAACTGATTTTGTTAACAATAGTCTATTTTGCAAGATATTTTGGTGTGTGATTTTTGGTAGTTTATTTGAGTAAGTTATATGTAAGCGTCGCATGGGTTCTATTAAGGTGGTGTGAACATTATTTGACTTTGATTGGTTTAATAAAATTATAGGATTTGCTCGCATTGATTTCGGTATTTGATCGCTTTTGAGGTAAGTACTTTTTGACTTACTTTTATTTTCAGAAAAGATATTGATACTTTATTTTTTGAATTTTGTATAAGATATAAGAATATTTTTTAGAACTGTATAAGAAATAAGATACGAGAATCTTCGAATCCCTCAGTCTCTACGTTTCGAACCCGTTCATAATTTACGTTATAGTTCCGGAACTAGCCTTAGATACCCTTAGTAGGCGCACAAGTGTGCAACTTTAGATATCTATTAAGGGGGCGTAATTATTGAACTTTAGATGCCAGTCACTGGCAAAGTGTGGCGAAAGAATAAGAATAAGATTCCGGCTACTGGGAAAGTGTGGCCGTAGAGCAAGACTGTGGTATTTATAAGAATTTCGTTTCTGCTTCTGTATCTGTTTAAATTTTGGATTTTAAAAATAAACTTTGGGTTGGATCATTTTTTCGCAAAGGCTTTTCAAATTATTATTGTTTTGAGAAAATTTGTTTTGCTTAAACACCCAATTATTTTCGAGAATATTTGTAAGTCAATTTATTACTTGCTGGGCTGTGTAGCTCACTCTTTCATAATATTTCAGAGTGGTACACTGTGGAAGCTTGTTGAGAATATCGATATGAACTTGTGAATTTCGTGCTATGTGATTTGATGTAAATTATTGGTTAAGAATAATTGTGCTATTAGAATAAATTTTGTTAAGTACAAGATATTGATTATTGAATTGAATATGGGATATATGGAGTTGCGTCTCCGATTTTATGGTTATGAATTATTGAGTTTGACCGATGCATTTGAATTTTGTGTGATTTTGTATTTATTGAATAAAGAAATGTATTTTATTTTTAGTTTTGATTTAGAATTAATAGTCCGAAAAGTCGGGCTGTTACACAGATGCTTCAGTATTTGTCTCCTTTGAATCTTGGTTTTGTACCTTAATTTGTCTTGTTATAAACGGCTAAGTGTTGACATCGTGAACTCCAGCATATTCCTGATTCTTTGACTTGTCGACATAGAACATTCTTGACTTTACTATATGAGTATTACAGGAGTATGCGATATTGGCTTTTTGATGACTTCACGATCTAGCCTTTTTGACGACTTCACGATCTAGCCTTTTTGAGGACTTCACGATCTAGCACAATCTGACTTTGCGATCTCAACACTTCACGACATGAGTCTTGAAGACTTCACGACATAGTTCATTTTGGACTATGCGATCTCAGTACTTCACGACATGGATATTTTGGACTTCATGACATAACTCATTCTGACTTCACGATATAGGGACTTAGACAAATTTCTGCAACTTATTTCTTCAAGGCCTTATGCACTCCAATCCTGCTGCATGAACAAATTGAACTTCTTCCAGGACAATTATTCCATGGCCTATGTACATTCTAGGTGCAAGAAACTTACTAAGCTCATTATAACTTTGAGCATACAGAATAAAGCTAAGTACATGAGAACAAGACAAGTACAATGGAGACCTATACTATATCCCAGTGATAAACTTCACTAGGTCATGTAGAGTGACATAGTCACAATGTGTATGTTTGTTAATAGTGGTATTCGGACATGCCTTGAGCCTAACAATGGTTTTCAATGACGTGATATGAACCTTTTCAAATTGATTATTTGAGTACAAAATAAATAAATATTTTAGCAAAAATGTTGGTATATAACATAGGCGATGTGATTTTAACATTGTCAGATTATATTTGTAAGAAATCGATATATATGTAAGGCTGAGACATATTACGGAATCTATTAATATTATGTAAAAGTCATCCATGCGATGTCTCACTCATTTTTTCATATTTGTTTTTTACATATTCATACACTTTTAAACTCAAATATTTAGTTTTAATCTAATGTTTATTACACAGTAGTGAAGTTCTATTTTAAAATTTTGGTAAATTGAAACATTTTTTATCTTATAATTTCGAATTACTTTTTAACTCGACTTTAAATTTCTCACAAATATTTGATCAATGTAAATTATGATTAGACGACCTTAATAACATGTGCATTTTCATGATATCAAAGATCAAATTTTTTTTTTTTTGATTTCATCGTAGATTTATCTAAGCATATGTTATAACTCAACCATTACATATTGTATTGATCAATTTACTATATTATATAAAAATTCATATTATCATACTTTATTCGAGTTATAGTCTAATTGGTGTGAGTATATAACATAAATTTAATTATTTTATTTTTTTTATAATTTCTGTTTTTAGATCAATCATACTTCTAAATTGCTGAAAGTCTAAATAGTTGGTCGACCAAATATCTTTAATATAACCCACATATTTAAAATTTTATATACCTAAAAATTATGTGATGCAGTCATTTATTATATATCATTTGATAAATAAAAATAAATATTTCTTAAAATCAAATCTTATTTTTTATTTCAATAATTTAATATCTACACGGAGACGAACTTAAATAAATTCATATTTTTCTCGGACTCGATTACATCTATTTATAATATTTATGTTATTTTAAAATTTTAATTTTTATATCAAACATTTAAAATGGAAAAAGAGAATTGTATAGTATGCTCAATCCATTAAAAATTAAAAAAATATAAAAAAATATGGGAGAAGAGGAGAAAATGTGGTTTATCTAATAAAATTTTAAAGAAAACTCAAAATAAAATGTAGTACAATGCTTATGTATGAATTTGATTAAAGAAAGTTAGTGGTTTGATTCTCTACACTAACATAATTTCATCTACTATTTCCTTAAATAGAAAAGGATTGGTGTTTTTGTAATTTTTTAACATGTAGGGGCAAAATCATAAATTCATAGATATTAAAATGACATATATCAATAATTTAAATTGGAAAAAGAGAATTGTAGATTATACCCAACCGCTAAAAATATTTATTGTAACTATATACTATGCAATATTCTAGAAACAATCTAAAACAATGTTTATTTACTCAAAAATAATTTTTAAAAAAAGGGAGAAAACGTAGTTGATCTAATAAGAGTTTGAGACTAAACTCAAAACAAAGTGTAGCTCAGTTGGTTATGGTACGAGGTTTCTAGGAAAATGTCAGGTGTTTGATTCTCAACACTAACATAATTTCACTATTTTTTACATAATTATTAATGAATGACATTTTTGTAATTTTAGAAAATATAAGGATAGAATCGTAACTTCACAGCCATTAAAATGACAAACTTTGCCCTTGCGTTGAGATTTAATATATAGTAATAGATTTATGAACGTATTAACAGGTAATCAATTTGCTGGTACTCAGGCTATCTAGGTGTTAGATCATTGAGATCATTAATAGGTTTTTGGGTCAAATAATTTACTTTAATGTGTTTGCTTATCATAAAATTATTAAAATTAAAATTATATACTTATATATAATAAGCGTAAGGGGGTTCTTATCCAAAACTTTGGTAGTTCGGTACTGTATGACCACTATACGACCAAATTAATAAGGTCTGTTAGATATTAAATAGATAGATGAGAACCGTTAGAATTATATTAAAAAATATATTTGATTAATAGTAGGATCATATTTAAATACTAAAAAGTGTATTTTAATAATGTAAATCAAATATAATTTGGTTTTTTATATTGAATAAAATTCTCTATGTAAAAATTCGTAACTTTGTTTTCTCTTCAATTTATGGGTAGTTTCAATTAGATAATAATTGTTAAACCAAAGACTGAGATATCGACATCGATTCATATCAGTTACATTATTAAAAAATTATTAATACAATGCTAATGTATATCATGGATAACAATAATACCTGTAAACCCTATGTTATAACAGTCGAAGAAGTCTTGTATATGGATTTATGTTACAAATTTAACTACACAAATTACAAGTAGAAGACTTAGCTAAATAGTATTAACATAACACTTTTTTTTAAAGGGACATAACACTTTGATTTATCTACATTATATTATATTCTTTTACATATAACAAACGTAAAAGGATAATATCAAAATATTATAAAAAATTGTGAGTTTCATATTCATTGACGATAATTTTGAATATAATATTTATAGAGAATAATTAAGGATCGTTATATTTATCTTATCACACTTTTCCTAAGATCACAACTAATACATGGAAACAAATAAATATAATCATTTATTGTTAATTATTTACTTACCATATAATCTGATTTGTTTATAAATTACAAAAGTAATCAGATAGTTAATGTAATACACTCAGCTGATCAATTTCTATCTTAGAATTGGGGATCTTTATTATCATACTCATAACATACTAACAAAATTTTAAGTTTCGAATCACCTCAATAATATATTAATATTATCTATTTAAAAAATTAACGAGGAAATCAACTTTTGAATCATATAAATGTGAAAAAATATACATAAAATATATGTGTTTTGCACAAGGTAAATGCAACTCGAAATTATTTATCCAAATATATATCCTTATATATTTTATCCAAAAATTTTGTCGTCGGGTACAATACCATAAAAAAATAGAATCGTTAAACTTTAAAATAAATAGATGAGAATCGTGAGATGTTCGAACTCCATCAACAATGTATCAAAGAAAAAAATTAATATTATTATCTCTAAATATATATATTTTTTAAAAAGTATGGAGTTTTGGTCATTAAGGGATGATAGTACTACAAAAAAGTAAGAATCATTGAATCTTAAAATAAATAGATGAGAATTTCGTTAAATATAATGTTAAGTAATATTTTATATTTTAATAGATAAATTATTTTTTCAAAAGTCCAAAGTTCGAAATTCGCCAATAATATATTAAAAAATTTATACTTTAGAATTATAAATATTAATAAAGTTAAAAAATTAAAACAATTATAAATACTAAAAATAAAACTGTGAATTAATATAATAAAAAATATTTAAAAAAATAACTGTGCATTACACGGGTTATAAGCTAGTATATAACAGTTAATTTAACAAACTTTTAAATGCTAACTATATTAAACACCTCTTTTTATGAACGTAATTTTGTAAAAAACTAGTTGAAAAAGCCGCGCTTCGCGGCGGCGTAATAATTTTTTAAAAAAATTCTATCAATTAAATTACGAAAATTACTCGATCCTCGCTAATAAGCTGTCCTCCCGTGAAACACGATTTCCTTTTTAATATCAAAATCTCTAATTAAATATATTGAATATATAATTACTTGTCTTATATATTAATTTTTATGTTATCATACTCCTTTCTAATGAACCACTCTTTCGTTGAAAAAACAAATATATAACTTCATCAATAGAACTTTTAATTGCAAGTATTTTTTTTATATCCGAACTCTTCTCCTCTATAAATTGAAATACTTATTCTACTTCAAATAGAACTTTGCAAGTACTTCTCTTATATTTGAACTCTTCCCTTCTACAAATTCAAACACCTATTCTACTTCAAATAGAACTTTGAGTTACATGTCTTCGCTATAACTTCCAACTCTTCTCCTTAATAAATTCGAACAACTATTCTACTTCTAATATGTTAAAAGGATATTTTTTGATTTCTTAGTATCTAAAATTCAAAAATTCTAGAAAATTAGAAAAATAGATTGAGACAAACTTAGGGGCGCCACATCACCTCCTGCGTATCCTCCTTTATATATATATATTGACTGTTTTAACGAATTAAATGGCTAAATATTTATTCAAATTAAACTACATAATTTTTTTTATTTAAACACGTGTCTAAAATCTATTTGTTTTAAAAATATTTCACTTGAATTACCCAAAAACCAAAGAGAAAAAGTAACAAATTTTTTCGAGAATTCTATTAAATTTAGAAAACATACATATATTTTATTTAAATAATTAAAATACACTTTAGTTTTAAATATAATACTATTAATAATCAAATACACTTTTTGTAATCATAATAATAATCAAATATACTTCTCTAATGATCTTTATTAAACTAGCTTATAACCCGTGCGATGCACGGTTACTTAAATTTTATTTATAATTATTCTGTTTATAATTATATTTTTATTATGATGCAACACACGAATGTTTTTTTAATATTTATAATTATATTTATTTATGAATATTTTAATATTTAAAAGTTATTAGTTTACATGATTAAATTATTGTTAAAAAGATTTAGCCAAAAATAATTATAGTTAAAAATTTGATATTTATTACATTTTACACGCTCAATTTAATATTTGTTTATATTGAGTTATAAAAGTTAGATTTGACCAATTTTACGGTTCACATGAAATTTATAAAATAATCTTTAATTTAGTTGTGGTTTAATAGTTTTTTTTTTCAATTAAAAACTATTCTAAAACTAAAAAGAGAATAAAGTGACGAAATTTAATGTTGAGAATTCTATTCGATTTAGGAAATCTACTTAACTTATATGTAGTTTAGATTATTAGAATAACTTTTATTAACCAAATACAGGTTTTAATGTTAAATCTAATGGTTTTCACCTATCTATTTAAAATTAAACGATTTTTATTATTTTGGTTATAAATGGGTTTCCTTATTTAATTACAACTATTTTTATGTTTTAACTTTTTGGAAAATCCAATCCTAATATAATATCTTTTAACTTATATCATTTTTAGATAATAATTTCTTTTTATATGATATAATCTTGATCATCTATTTTTAAAAGTATTGGATCTAACGGTTGAGAATATTTTGGCGATATTTAGGACCAAACTACCAGGATAACATCATTAATTTTTCTTAATATTTATAATTTTTTTAATTTTTAATTTTTTTAAATATTTATTGCTAAAATATAATATACTCTTTTTTGTAATATGTTAATGATGCGGGAACTTTGAACTTTTGAGAAAATAAATTATCAATTAAAATATATATATTTTTTGTAATAGTTCTTCTTTTAAAGTAGTGCACCGTGACAATCAAAATTCTGTATAAAATTCATTTTTTTTATAGTATATCACGTAAAAATCTATGTTATTATATTAAAGACTAAATAATGAAATCTTTCTTATAAGTGTGCTCGCTTTGTTTGATCACTCAATCCATAATCGTTGGATCTTTCAAATTAAATTGTTGAGAAACGTTACATATAACAGATCAGATCAGATCGATTTTAATTTTTTCTTAAATTGATTTTAATATTTTATTGAAATAAACATAGAATTTAAATTTAAAAGAATTAGGAAAAAAATTAAATTGGTGCTACAATAATAAAAAAAATTATTAAAATTTAGATAATCACTTTACTGTTTGGGCTCTATCTTGAGTTTTAGACAACAGATTTTAACAATTTTACAGCTCACGCGAAACTAACAAAATTATCTTTAATTTAATGATGGTTTAATAATTATTATCTAACCGGAACTATCCATAAACTAAAGAGAAAAGATAATTACGATTCTTTACATAAAAATTTCTATTCAATATAGAAAACCTATTTATAATTGGTTTAAATTTTAAAAAAAAATTATTAAAATTTAGATAATCACTTTACTGTTTGGGCTCTATCTTGAGTTTTAGACAACAGATTTTAACAATTTTACAGCCCATGCGAAGCTAACAAAATTATCTTTAATTTAATGATGGTTTAATAATTATTATCTAACTGGAACTATCCATAAACTAAAGAGAAAAGATAATTACGATTTTTTACATAAAGATTTCTATTCTATCTAGAAAACCTATTTATAATTGGTTTAAATTATCAAAATACACCTTTTAGTATTTAAATACTATCCTATTATTAATCAAATACAATTTTTAATATTATATCTAACGGTCCTCATCTATTTGAATATTTATAGTTTTATAATCCAACGGATCATATACTTTTGGTAGTACAGTGACCGACCAAAGTTTTGGATAAGATCTCCCTTACGCTTATTATATATAAGGAGTTAATTTGGTCGTCAGGGACTAAAATAACAATCTAAAAATTAACAATGCATTAATAAAAATATGTAATTAATAATAATAATAACTCATTAAAAATATATTAATAATAATTATTTATATTATTAGATTTAGAAATATTTAATAAGTATGAAATTTAATATGCAAATATTTGTTCTAAAATGTTATTAAAGTATATCTAACCTGAAAAACTATTATAAGACACTAAAAAATTTAAAATGTTTATTAAACTCATGTTAATAAATATGTATAAAAGAACCCTGCTTCACACATGTAATAATCTAATATTCAAAAGTTATATAAATTTCCTATCTAATAACAAATCAAATTAACAACTTAAAATAATAAATTTAGATTTGAGAGGTTTTAGTTATATCATATATATATAATACGCATAAAATGGACAATTTAAGAGTACTATCAAATGTCAAAGGTTGGAAAGCTAATTAACAACATAATAACTTTTTTTTGGTTCCTAGATTATATATTTATATTTAATATTTAAAACTCTAAACCTATACTATTATATTAAAGTCGATACATTAAAGTTTTGGTTGGTGAGACGGTCAATACTTGGACAGGATAATGGGCCATTTTAAACTTATTTTGATGGTCTAATTATTTTAAAAAGTTGTTGTAATTAATTAAAACACATTTTTAAAATATATTTACTTCGGTAGGTCTATGAGCCCTTTATACTTTAATCGGTCTACCTGTCTATTAAACTGGTGTAGGAGCAAAGAAAATCGATGAATGCAAATCGTTAGTCATAATATTAAAAAATGTATTGGATTATTAGTAGAGTTGTATTCAAGTACTAAAAAGTGCATTTTAATAATATGAACCAAATATTAGTATATTTTTCTAAGTTGATTAGAATTCTCAATGTAAAATTTCGTAACTTTTTTTTTCTCTTCAGTAGTTTCAGTTAAATAATAATTGTTAAATCATCACTAAAATTATTTTATGAGTTTCGCGTGGGCTGTTGAAATAGTCCAAATCCGAATCTTGGAACTCAAGATAGAATCAAGATAATAAAGTGACCAAACAAATTTAATAAATAATAATTTTTTATTACTTTCAACACAAATTTAGTTATTTCTTTCCTCTAAGTTCTTCAAATTTTAAAATTCTTTATTTTTCTAATAGAATCTTAAAAATTTCTTAATAAAAATCTAATTCAATACAAAATATAATTATTATGAGAATAAAAATTAAATATTATATTTGAATGATTTTTCAATCAATGTAAAATATACAATATAATCTCTAGTTTATTGATAGTTACACAATTATCATCTAACTGGAACTATTCGAAAACTGAAGTGAAAAGAAAGTTACGAATTTTTAAATTAAGAATTCTATCAATTTAGAAAATATACTTATATTATGTTTAAAATTTTAAATTACGTTTTTTAGTATTTGAATATAATTTTGTTAAATAAATGGAATTTATAATATTAAATTTAATAGTTTTCATCTACCTTTGTTAAACTCTAAAGGTTCTTATTGTTTTGATCGTACATGACCAAAATTCAGTAAAATATTTGTTACGCATTTTACATATAAGGACATATAAGTATAGATCCACAGTTTTGGTCATATACCACACAAAAAGTGACCGTTAGATTTTAAAATAGATAGGCGAAAATAGTTGAATCTATACTATACTATATTATAATAGACGAAATATTAAAAGTTTGGTTGGTCAGTACTAAGTGATTTTACTTAATTACCATTACTTATTTTTAAATAATAGCATTATTTATAACCAATTATTTTACTAAATTATTTTTTTAACAAAATCTCCTTTTTTTTCTAAAAAAGTAACGGGCAATTTCCTTTTTCAATTAAAATATGTTACTTTTTCTATATTTCATTACTAAAATCACACCTTTTCCAAAAATATCACGGGTAAATCCTTACTTATTTATTTTAAAACCTATTTTAATACTTTTAAACACGGGCAATTACCTTTTTCAACTAAAACATGTTACATTTTTTATTTTTCCTTACTAAAACCCCTCTTTTTCCAAAAATATCACGGACAAACCGTTACTTATTTATTTTAAAATCTATTTTAATACTTTTAAATATTTAAAAAAGTTTAACACACCCACTTATTTATTTTTAACAGATACAATTAACAAAATATTAAAATAAAAATAATAAAAATAACAGTTATTAAAAACAATCCGTGCATCGCAGGTACTTTGTGATTTTACTTAATTATCCTTACTTATTTTTAAAATATATTATTAAATAATAACATTATTCATAACCAATTACTTTTTCAGCTAAAATACATTATTCTTTCTATTTTTCTAAAAAAAATCCCCTATTTTTCTAAAAAAATCGAGGACATTTACTTTTTTCAACTAAACATATTACTTTTTTTATTTTTCCTTACTAAAACACCTCATTTTCTAAAAATATCACGTGCAAACCCTTACTTATTTATTTCAAAACCATTTTAATACTTTTAATTATGAACAACTTTCTTTTTTAACTCAAACATGTTACTTTTTCTATTTTTTCTTACTAAAACCTCCATATTCCAAAATATCACGGGAAAATCGTTAATTATTTATTTTAAAATATATTTTAATACTTTTAATTATTTAAAAAAGTTTAACATGGCTACTTATTTTTTTAACAAATAGAATTAATAAAAATTTTAAATGTAAATAAATAAAATAACAATTATTAAAAATAATCTGCGCGTGTTAATCGCAAATGACCTAACAGAATTGTAGAAAGGGGGGGGGGGGGGGTTGAATACAATTCTAGATATTTTTAAACTTAAAACAACTTTCGAAATAAAACTATACTGAAAATAAAAACACAAGCAAATATAAAATTTCAGTTGGATGTTTTGAGGATCCAACTGAGACGTTTTTATTGCGGAAATAATTTGTGTTACAAATGTATCACAGCTGCTCAGTTCTTGATACAGAGTGAGAGTGCTCTTGAAAAAGATAATACAAACTATTTTTATCTCACTCACTTCTATCTAAAATGAACTGCTACACTTGGTTATAAATCCCAAGTTTACAATGCTATTTTTGGCTACACTAAAATAATCTAAAGGTAACCGCCGGTATCTTGCTTTTCATCCCTTTTGTCCAATGGTCCTTGGAGATTTTGTCTTTTGTCTTTATGCTTATTATGATCACACTCAAGAACCTAATTGGAAATTGGAATGTTTCCTTATTTCCAGTGACCATTTTAATGGCTTCCAATGCAAAGTACACTTCCACATCACCTTTTGATTTGTCAGAAAACTGTCACTATCACTTTGTAAACTATTCAGAAAAGTGATAATGATTCGTTGATAGCAGGGAGATGTGTTTCGTTGATAGCTTTATTCTTCATTCCGTTGATGGTATATTCCTCGTTTCGTTGATAGAGTAATCTTCATTCCGTTGATAGACTAATCTTCATTCCGTTGATAGAGTAATCTTCATTCCGTTGACATGTCTTCACTTAGGCAAAATTACAAGGCACAATGTATTTACAATTAACCAACCTATTTTGCCTCTCTAGTACTTAGTCAACATGACTTAGAAAACCTATCTAATACCTACCACAAAATGCATATCAAACTGTGAAGTATTGTACAATGCAATTGCTACATCACTCATTTCGTTGATGAGCTACCTGTCAACGAAAGCTGCAAAACATACCATTCCGTTGACAGTTACAATATTGACTTAATACAAAATATACTAAGTGTTTTATAATTATCATCAAGAACAACATATTCCTAACAATCTCCCCCAATTTATGACTGATAGAATAACAGCCATAAATCAAGAGCCTTGATGATAACAAAAACACTCAGACATATTACAAATGATAAAATCAGAAATTGCATTGAGCTTCATTATATTTTTGAATTTTATTGAAATACAAAGTAGAAAGTCTTACAAAACAAGTGCACATAGTTGCTCCTCTAGTCTGAGAAAATTTCATCTTTTTCTCTGTGGCAGTGTTTTCTTTCCCTTCCTTGCATTGTTCTCCTCAATTTGAGCTTGGAGCCTCCTATAGAAAATCTTCTCTTCTTCATCTTTATTCCCCAACTTGGATTGCATTGATCTCAGAGTTTCATTGGATGCTTTTTCCAGTTGGTCTTCTATCCTGAAGAATCTTCTACAGTTGTCTTTGTCTCTAAACTCCATCATCCAATAGGGTTGGAGATGGATCTTCTTTCCAGATTGAGGGACTTTGAGAACCCTGGGAAGTGCACCAGGCTTGTTCCAGCTTGCCTTGTGTTATGCCATATTTTGGCATAGTCCAAATTTCTCTGTTTAATAATTATTAATTCATATTAATAATTAATTGTTTTATCACTAAGTAATATCCTCTCCCTGAAACGAGGAAAGAATCAATCTCAATCGACGAATAACGGAAAATATCTTCAAACGATATTCTTCAAATCATGGAAAGAAATGCGGAGATGCCGCGAGATTGTAGGAAAACGTGTGAAGACCGGACTATTTATGGGAACTTGAAGAGGATTGATAATCCTTGAACTATTTATGGGAACTTGAAGAGGATTGATAATCCTTGAACTATTTATGGGAACTTGAAGAGGATTGATAATCCTTGGACTATTTATGGGAACTTGAGGTGGATTGATAATCCTTGAGCTGTTTATGGGAACATAAATCTTGACTATCTTATGGGATTGGACTGAATGAACTTATCCAATGACTTGTTTTCCAAGAACTACGTGAGGCTTGATCCCTATATAAATGGGTACGTAGGCACCTTGTATGGTACAGTGGTACAGTGGTACAGTGATACACAATTGACACTCGGCAAGTATAAGAGAAAAAACCCATTCTCTATTCAATTTCTGAGGAGTCATCATACAAGTCCAGCCACAACTTTCCATAAACCTCTAACACACTGTTGTACGAAATTCCTCCAACAACACCTTGATTTGACAGATTTTGGAGACAACCTCAGACTTGGCAGTTTTGGTAAAGCCAAAGTCTTTCTTCAAGCATTTGAACACTGATAGCAGTGTTTGGTAGTCTTCTCCTAAAATCCTGTAGAGAGGCCAAGTTTGTTCCCTTCCACCTTTGTAGACAAATACCAATCTCTCTGGCAATTTATGAGAAGCTGCAATACCTCTCACTTCCACCAAGTCATCAAGATTAATATTTAGGCTAGACTCCTCCCTGATGTCAGCAATGTACATGAAGTCTTCTGGATTGATGGGAGGTTTCTCAACTTGTTGTCTTCTCACAAATACTGGCTTAGCCTTAACAGCCCTTTGCCTTGCTTTCTTCTTTGCATCCATTTCAAATAGAAACTTTGGGAAGTTAGCCTCATCTAGCTCAATTTGCTCTTCCTTTGGCTGAATTGGCTGATCATGAAAATTCACTGGATGTTCAGGATCACAGGCTAACTTATCTGTGAAGATTAGATCAGGAAAAGTTGGAGGTGCAGCTTTTGTAGAGGAATCTGTTGTTGTGCTTTGAGAGTCCTCTTTGTCAAAGGGCAGATTCCTTTTAGCTGTCTGTTTACGCTGCCTTGTACTTTTCCTTTTCTTCTTTGCTTCATTGGCTTTTTCCTCTTGTTGTCTTTCTTCTTCATCAAGAGATTGAGCAACTGCAAGAGCTTGCATAGCTGCTCTTTCTGACTCCTCAGCCTTAGCCTCAGCAAAATTTGGGTGACCAGCCCAAACACAGATTTCTTGTCCATTTCTGTAGACAATTGCTCTCTGTTTCCTTACCTCAGGATCATTGCTCTCCTTGCATTTGATGATAAGCTGTCCTAGAATCTTGAGCTCATCTGGATAAGGTGAAGGATAAAAAGTCCTTGCAATGTTTTTGCCCTTTGGTTTAGCAGGGGATTTTGGAGATAGGCTTCCTTGAAGTGTAGCTTGTTCCACCTCCCTAATGCATGAAGTTTGTCCCTTTTCTTTCCTTGGACCTTGAGTAACTCCATGTAGAATGGGCTTTAGATCATAGGAAGAATTAGTCTGTGGCTTCCATTCCGTTGACACTAAAACCATGGCATTCATTGATGGTGCTGTAGAAGTAGCTTGATCCGTTGATGGATGTTTGGTCTTTGCAGATTCAGCTATCTTCTTGATTCTTGCATCTATGCTTGACCATTGGTCTTTTATCTGTTCTGCAAGTTGTAGCCTCATAGATGCCTGTTGAATCAGGTCAATGCCATCCATTTTATCCTTTCCTGACTCCCCCATTGCTAATGGCTCTTTTGGTAAGGAAATGGCTAGGACCATAACCTTTGTGATTTGAATGTCTAGCTCCTTAGATTTCTCCCCCTTTTTGTTATCATCAAGAGAGATGATAGGGAGTCCCTGAGCTGCCACTAGCTGGGCTAAGAGTTGTGTTTGCTTCTCCTGTTCCCTTTGCATTTGAGTAAGAGTAGCTTCCACCTTGTCCACTCTAGAAGAAAGAGTCTTCAAGGAGGTAGCCACCTCAGGTTCCTTAGTGAAAAACCTGTTCATCTTGGACACAGTGAGAAGAGGAAGTTTTTCATCAAGCCTCCTGTCTGTTGAATCTTTCAGGTTGGCAATTGAGTCCTTGATGTCCCTGGCTTCACTCCTAGTTTGCATCATCTATAGCCTCTGAATCTCCAAAGAGTCCATGATAGCCTCGTAGAATTTCTTGTCATTGGCATTTGCAGACTCATGAGCCAGATAGGCCTCATTATACTGCCTTGTAATTACAGCATCCAGGTTGATTCTTCCATGCATATCCTGAGAAAGCTAGTTTGGTGTAGGGGGCACCACAGAAGTCCCAGTCTGTGAAGTGATGGCCACTTGTAGATTGTCACCAAAACTGTCATCATCATCAGAGTAATCAAACTCACCACTTGCTGCAGCTCCTGGAGACAAATTGGTCAATGCATCCTTTGCTCTTTGCATAGATGCAGTTGTATGGATTAGGTTGAGTGACCTTTCTGCCTCCACATTGCCCTGTTGAGCCATAATTTGATAGGCTGGCACAGGATGAGTAAAGGTCTCAGGATCCAGGGAAATACTATCCAGAGTCTGTTGATAATGCTCTTGGAAAGTAAGTTCCCTTTCACCCTCATGAACCTCCATTAACTCACTTGCATTGGCTGCTTCCTCCCTTGTGGCTCCTGTAGTCCCTTCTCTCTCTCCACTATATTCTTGCATCATGGGCTCCCCATGGCTCACACCTCTCACACCCTCACCTTCACCTACTAAGGTGGAACCCCCAACCTCTCATTTTGCCTGACTGGAAGAAATAGTCAGCCTCTCACTCTCAACCTCTCCTTTTTCCTGGCTGCAAGCCAGCCTCTCAGATTCACTCCCTTTCAATCCTAGAAGTGTCTCGACTACCACTAGATCATCTGCACTAGTTGTATGAACAACTTGATTTTCAATAAAAGGTGCAGAATGAACTATCAACGGTATGGTAGTTTGAACCGTCAATGACATGGATACCGTTGATGGAGAAATACTTGTCAACGAAAGAGACTGTTTCGTTGATGAAGTCAAGAAAGCATTCTGAGAAAGTGAAATTACAGTAGAATATGTGGTGATTGATTTTAGAGATGGTTCCACAGATCCTCTTGTAGCTTCAGAAAAAGATGATTGGTGGCCCAACAAATCACTTAACAAGTGATGACCACCAATTTCAGAGTGGGGCTTCTCCAAGAATAGAGTTGGAGAATCAGGAATAGATAAATGGATCATATCCACATCTAATGATTGTGTTGGTGAATTTTGTGAAGTTGGTTCAAGATTTATGTTTAGAGAATGGGACTGTAACCCCAGAGTTATAATAGGGGTTACATCAAACTGAATTTCAGAGACTGGAAGTGTTGCTTCCAGTGTGTGTGCACCCTGTGCGACCTGGGATTTTTGCTTCACTCTCCTTTGGTATTGGGAAATTGCTGATTGGGGGCTTGAAGTGTCCCTTACCCTTTTGGAGTGTGCTCTTGGAGGAGAGCTTGTTTCAATAACTACATCCTTTTGGGAGGATGCAATTAGACTTGTGCTAATATCTATTTTACTCATTGTGCCTTGTTGGGAGGACACAATGGGGCTAGTCTGGGAAACACTCATCTCTCCCACCTTATTCTTAGGGTTTATTTGACTTTCACCCCTTCCCTCACCTCTCACACCACCTGCACCACTCCCCTTGGGTTGTGTAGTAGATTTTACAACAGGTGCCTTTTGAGAAGCACCTGAGGTTGGCTTGGAGGATTTCTTAGATTTTGGTTTTGTTGCAGGGGCAGGAGCCTGTTGGGTCACAACTACAGACTCCATAGCAACAGAGGTGGTTGAAGTAACAAATAAACTAACAGGGTTAGTAGTGGTTACCTCAATTGTGGGCAGATACACCACTGGGACATCACCATTGTGATTGAGCCTCAGGATGTTTGTCAAGACCCTCTTCTCTTGCACAAAGCAGTCAAACCTTGAATTTGGGTTAGAGATAACCAATGGTGCTGGACTAACATGGTTAGCTAACATCATTAGAAATCTAGCATAATAGATATTCTTTTTCCTATTAGCCTTATCACCCAACTTAGCACCAATTTCATACATAAGTTGGGTGCTAAAGTTATAATATCTAATCAGTTAAGAGCATGGTAAGCAGAATCAAAATTGAATTAGTTAATGCATCAAAGTTACTGATTTTACCAGAAAAGACCTTAATGAATGCATCAGCTAAGTAACTATATTCCCTAACCAAACCTCTCCTAATTATCTTACCCAAATTATCAGTAGGCAAAGAGTAATTTATAGAATTAAGCATGTTAACCATTTCAGTGTATGAAGGCAAAGCTAAGCAGTTATTCTCAGGAATGTGTAGGCATGCTTGCAATACATCAGAATTGACAATATACTCTTTACCTTGGATGGTGAATTGCAAAGTGCAATTTGTCCCACTGTACTCACAAGAGGTCCAAATTTTCTCTATTATTTCATTGTAGAGCGGAGTTGAGTGAAACATTGCGTAGCTCAGTTTGCAATTCATCAAGAAATCCATCATCTTGTAAAAGATTCTGTTCTGACTTTCCTTGACAACAAATGGAATGGAGTTGTTTTTCTCGTAGATGAACCCTCCAGCTGACATGAGTTTTACTATGGGTGCCATTGTTGAGTGAAGAAAAGCTTGAACTTTGTTTTTCTTTGAGAGAGAAGAAGTAAGAAAAGCTTTGGAAATTTTGAGAGCAAGGTAAAAAGAATTAAAGAAAACAAAATTTCTTAAATACTCCCCCAAAATTTCTCAAAAATTAAGTCCAATAATAAATATGAATTATTGGATTGGCTTAAAAATCTAACCGTTACAATTAAAATATTACCATGATTTATACTTACAGGGGTGTATGCATAGATCGTGGTAAAGAGACGTGCGAATCCAACGGTTCAGATTAACTACGCTATATCAACGAATCAGAATTGAGCGTTTTAACATCCCGTCTATTTCGTTGATAAAGCTGCGTTTCGTTGATATAAAAGAGCTATCAACGAAGCACCCAGAAAAATACTAAGTCTGTCAATGGAATGATGCATTCATTGACATAGTAATTTTGACTTAGACAAAATTTCACCTTTTTCCTGAGAAAATTAATTCACAGAAAGTCATAGCAAATTTCTGGCTGCATTTTAAACTTGCAAAAATCTCAAACATAATTAAGAGAAATTTAGCATACCTAGCTCACTTACTAATCTTGAGAATGTTGATTCATCAAGTAGCTTGGTAAAGATGTCTGCAAGTTGTTGTTCACTTGGAACAAAATGTAACTCCACAGTACCATTCATAACATGTTCTCTAATGAAATGATACTTGATGTCAATGTGCTTGGTACTTGAATGCTGTACTGGATTCTCAGTAATGGAAATGACACTAGTGTTGTCACAGAAGATAGGAATTTTCTCAACTCTTAATCCATAATCAAGTAGTTGATTCTTCATCCATAAAATCTGTGCACAACAACTTCCAGCTGCAATATACTCAGCTTCAGCTGTGGAGGTAGAAACTGAGTTTTGTTTCTTGCTGAACCATGACACAAGCTTGTTTCCTAGGAATTGACAGGTGCCAGTTGTGCTTTTCCTGTCAATTTTACATCCTACATAATCTGCATCTGAATAACCAATTAGTTCAAAGCCAGATTCTCTAGGATACCAAATGCCAAGGTTTGGTGTTCCTTTGAGATATCTGAAAATTCTTTTAATAGCAACTAAATGGGATTCCCTAGGATCAACCTGAAATCTAGCACATAGACATGTAGCAAACATAATATCAGGTCTACTAGCTGTTAAATATAAAAGTGAGCCTACCATGCCTCTGTATTTTGAAATGTCAACAGATTTTTCCTTAGTATTCAATTCAAGTTTGGTGGCAGAAGGCATGGGAGTTTTGGCAGGAGAGCATTCCATTAAATTAAATTTCTTTAACAAATCATGAATATATTTTGTTTGACTAATGAAAATGCCTTCATTAACTTGCTTCACTTGGAGACCAAGAAAATAAGTTAATTCTCCCATCATGCTCATTTCATATTTACTTTGCATAAGCTTGACAAACTTTTGACAAAGTTTTTCATCTGTAGACCCAAAAATTATGTCATCTACATAAATTTGAACAAGTATAGTAGAGCCATTCACAATCCTATAAAAAAGAGTTTTATCTACAGTACCTCTAGTGAAGTGATTCTCAAGGAGGAACTGTGAAAGTGTGTCATACCAGGCTCTAGGTGCTTGTTTCAAACCATAGAGTGCTTTGAGGAGGAAGTACACATATTCTGGAAAATCATCATCTTCAAAACCAGGAGGTTGGCTCACATACACCTCCTCTTCCAATTCCCCATTCAGAAAAGCACTCTTCACATCCATTTGGTAGACCTTGAAATTGGCATGGGCTGCATAGGCTAGGAAAATCCTTATTGCTTCTAGTCTTGCAACAGGAGCAAATGTTTCATCAAAATCAATTCCCTCTTCCTGTGAATAGCCTTTTTCAACCAATCTAGCTTTGTTCCTTGTGACTATGCCATTTTCATCCATCTTGTTTCTGAACATCCATTTTGTGCCTATAACACTCCTGTCCTTAGGCTTGGGTACCAGCTTCCAAACTTTGTTTCTCTCAAATTGGTTTAGCTCCTCTTCCATAACTAAAACCCAATCTGGATCTAGAAGTGCATCCTCAACTTTCTTTGGCTCATCTTGAGACAGAAAGCTAATGTATAGACATTCCTCTTGAGTTGCTCTTATAGTTTGGACTTTTGAAGAAACATCACCTATAATGAGTTCGAAGGGATGATCTTTAGTCCATTTCCTTGAGGGAGGTAGATTAGCTCTAGAAGATGTAGCTTCATGATCATGATTGCCTTGATTAGATATTTGTCCTTGAGAAACTCCCCCTGAGTTTGTTGTCCCTAATTTGATCACTCCTAGAGGCATTTCTATGACTGTCAACGGAATGCTCATTCTGACTGTCAACGAATCTTTCATCATGACTGTCAACGAAATGACCATTTGGTCTGCTAGCAGCTATTCTTTTCAATCTTAATGCAGCAATTTCATCTTCACTGCTACTTTCATCTGTGCTAGACACAACAACTTTAGGCTGTTTCTCAATAGCCTTAACATGATTCACTTGATCTCCTTCCTCATTCTCAAAAGAAAGACTTTCATGGAAACCTTCATCACAGAGACCTTGAATTTTGAGATCATCAAAAACAACATGTACAGATTCCATAACAATGTTGGTTTTGAGATTATAGACTCTGTAAGCTTTCCCTGCTGCATATCCCATAAATATTGCTTCATCTGCCTTTGCTTCAAATTTCCCCAAATGCTCAGCTTGATTTTTTAGAACAAAGCACTTGCATCCAAAGACATGAAGAAAATCCAATAGTGGCTTCTTTCTTTTGAGTAGTTGATAAGGGGTCATTCCCTTGGCTTGATTAATCAAAGAAATATTTTGAGTGAAGCAAGCTGTGTTAACTGCCTCATCCCAGAAATAAGTTGGTAACTTTGATTCATCTAGCATTGTCCTTGCAGCTTCAATAAGTGTTCTGTTTTTCCTTTCAACTACACCATTTTGATGTGGTGTCTGATAAGTGGATTTCATATCCACTAGGATCGTCCTAAATTGGCTTAAATTGGTTGTTTTGTTCTCAAGTTTGTGGTGTTTGTGATATGTTTGGTGTTAGTAATTGCAGAGTTGAGTTGTCAGCAGAGATGTGGAGTTCCTGTGGATTGCAATGGTGTTTTGAGCATGTTTGTGAAGGTCAAGTGGTTGCGGAGCGAGAGAGCGCAAGGAAAAGACAAGAAAAGCAAAATGTCAGATTGTGAACAGTAACCAAGCGCCCCCGCGCCCTTATAGGCGCGCTCGCGCCCTAAACATGCTGAAGAAGGCAATTTCAAGTCAGAAAAGGAAAGTTGCCAGAAGACCAGTCAGCCCTGCAGCCTATATAAACTATTGGTGGACGAATTCTGAGGTATACATTGACATACAATCATACATATTCATCCACCGGTGAGGAGAACAAGAAGACGGCTGATTACGAAGATCTACTTTTCATCTTTTCTTTGTATTCTTCTAATTAGGCGATACTTTGGATTCTCGTTTGTTCTTTCTTAAACCCTAACACTCTTATTCAGTATTCTAGACTTATTATTATCATGTTTTCATCAGAACCCACGATGATGAACGGTTCGATTATGAACTAATCGTCGTCGTGGGATTCTAACGGATTTATTTATGGATTTTAGTAGTTAATTGTTTTAAAGATGTGTGTGTGATGGCTAATTGATATCCTAGTTTGGTTGTACTTATTCTTCTTGGATGCGTAGCTAACATCTAAGTTGTATTGTTAATCTCTATTGATTGCGAAAGTGGATATAGAGGTTTAGAACTTGCCATGCTAGCATAGGTTTATGTATGTTTGTCATGCATGATTCGTAGGTGATTTTAACCATCTTACCTGCCCTATGTAATCTGAATGGATAACTTGCTCGTTAAACCGTTATGTTTTCAAATCTTATAGACATATAGGGTCTAAGCATAATTGGTGTCTGCCCAACTTCTATCTCTTCTGTGGATGTTTGAGTGGTTTGGTATACGTATACTGAAAGGTAGCGTGTACTGATTTCGTGTTATCCGATTAGTTGTCACAACCGTCACATGCATTGATTAAAGACAAAAGACTCTATATGAAGTATTTAATGAAGTTAGGATCCCATGTTTCATTCTCATAAGTAATTCAACAGCAATCTTTAGTTAATTATAGTCTTGATAATTTGCTTAGTTTAATTAGTTAATCAAAACACAACTTTGATACTTGTCTTGGCATTGAACAATAGCCATACATTGTTGCATAAGTGCATAACTATAGTAACCAAAGCAGTCTCTGTGGGAACGAACTCTACTTTCATATATTACTTGTTGACCGCGTATACTTGCGTGATATTGTGTGAACAAGTTTTTGGCGCCGCTGCCGGGGACTCGGTGTTATATATATAGTTTATGTGCTTGTCATCAGTGGCCGTTAAAGTTCACTGACTCGGATTATTCTTTCATCAATTTTACTTTGTTTGGTGTGTTTCAGATACTTTAGTGAGCGTGTATGCGAACACGTTCTCAATCTCGGAAAGAAGAACTTGAATTAAGTCTAGTTATGGGAGAACCAGTAGCAGAAACGAAGGCTTTGAAGGACTATTCTCAGCCGAAGATCAATGACATTCAATCTAGCATTGTTAGGCCGGCTATTGCAGCTAATACCTTCGAAATCAAGCCTGGCATGATTCAGATGGTGCAGAACTCAGTTCAGTTTTGGGGTGCTCCGACGGAAGATCCTAATATGCATATTAGGGACTTCATTGAGATTTGTTACACTTTCAAATTCAACGGAGTGTTAGAAGATGCTGTGAAACTGAGACTGTTCCCATTTTCTCTGAGGGATAAGGCTAAAGGCTGGTTGCACTCTCTACCAGCAGGTTCTATTACTACTTGGGAGGATCTTGCTTAAAAGTTTCTCACTAAATTCTTCCCGATGGCTAAAACAGCAGCAATCAGGAATGCTCTTACTCAGTTTGCACAACATTCAGGGGAAACTTTATGTGAAGCTTGGGAGCGCTACAAGGAGATGCTTAGGAAGTGTCCTCATCATGGAATGCCTGACTGGATGGTGATCAATTGTTTTTACAATGGACTGGGAGGTCAATCTCGACCAATGCTTGATGCAGCATCAGGTGGAGCTCTTTGGGCTAAAAGTTACGATGAAGCTTATGAACTTATTGAGATGATGGCTGCTAATGAATATCAGAATCCAACTCAGAGGTTATCACAAGGCAAGGTAGCAGGAATTCTGGAAGTGGATGCAGCTACGATAATAGCAGCAGAGCTAAAGGCTTTGTCTATGAAGGTGGATTCTCTGTCCAACTTTGGAGTACAACAGGTGGCTAGTGTGTGTGAGCTATGTGCAGGTGCACATGATACGAATCAGTGTGCCATATCTAGTGAATCGGCGCAGTTTGTGAGCAATTTCCAAAGATCACAACAGCCAGTGCCTAATGCCTATCATCCCAATAACAGGAACCATCCTAATTTCAGCTGGAATAACAATCAGGGTGGTCAGAATCAACCACCACAGCCGTATCAGCAGTATCAAGGGCAGCAATATGGAGCTAGACCATTCAATTCTTCTGGACAACAGCAGCAGTATGCTCCAAGGCAACCGTATCAACCACCAGGGTTTCAACAACCATCTCACCAGGGTTTCAACAACCATCTCATGGCAATGTTGGTCAATCATCTAATGAAAAATCTGAATTGGAGGAATTGAGGCTAATGTGCAAGAGCCAAGCTGTTTCAATCAAGACTTTGGAGAATCAAATCGGTCAGATTGCCAATGCCTTGTTGAATAGACCACAGGGAACTCTCCCTAGTGATACGGAAGCTAATCCTGGCAAAAGAGAGGTCAAGGAACAGGTTAAAGCAGTTACCTTGCGATCTGGAAAGGTTACGGGTGACCAGAACTCAGAAAAGAGCAAAGCGAAGAAAATTCTGGTTTTCCAATAGCAGGTACGCGCGCCTGCGCCCTAGGAAGCGCGCCCGCTCCTGAGGTTCTGCCAGAAATTCAAGAAAAAGTGGAAAAATCAAGTCTGGGGGGAAACGAAGAGGAAAAGCGTGACAATTCGACTGAGAAATCTGTTCTGAAGCAGAATACAGAGATCAAGGAGGTCTATCCTCCTCCGCCATTCCCTAAACGTCTTCAGAAGCAGAAGTTGGATAAGCAGTTCGTTAAGTTTCTGGAGGGTTTCAAGAAGTTGCATATCAATATACCTTTTGCGGAAGCTCTTGAACAGATGCCGAGCTACAGAAAGTTCATGAAGGGTATTCTATCTCGGAAGTTGAAACTCGAAGACTTGGAGACCGTGGCCTTAACTGAAGAGTGCAGTGCTATTCTACAACAGAAGTTACCTCCAAAACTCAAGGATCCAGGAAGTTTCACCATACCGTGCACAATCGGCAATCTATCTTTCAACAAGTGTTTGTGTGACTTGGGAGCTAGCATTAATCTGATGTCGTTGTCTGTTTTCATGCAACTTGGATTTCCAGAGCCTAAACCTACAAACATGTCTTTACAGCTGGCCGATCGGTCGATCACATATCCAAGGGGCATAGTGGAGGATGTTTTGGTTAGAGTGGATAAGCTTATCTTTCCTGCTGATTTTATGATCCTGGACTTTGAGGAAGACAAGAAGATTCCTATTATCTTGGGAAGGCCATTTTTAGCTACAGGCCGTACTTTGATCGATGTGCAGAAAGGGGAACTTACAATGAGGGTGCATGACCAGAATGTCACCTTTAGTGTGTTCAATGCAATGAAGTTCCCTACAGAGGAAGAAGAATGTTTTTCAGTGGACTTGGTTGAGTCTGCGGTGTACACGGAGATTGAGCAATTTCTTAAGTCAGATACATTAGAAAAGGTACTGATAGGGGATTCTGAGACGGAAGACAAAGAAAGAGAAGAGCAACTTCAGTACTTGAATGCTTCTCCGTGGAAAAGGAAGATTGACATGCCATTTGATTCTCTTGGCATAGCTGAGCTTAAAAAATCTCAGGAGCGTCTCAAGCCGTCTATTGAAGAAGCTCCTACTCTTGAACTTAAACCACTACCAGAGCACTTGAGGTATGCTTTCTTAGGTGATGCATCTACTTTACCTATGATTATTGCATCTAACTTGTCAGGTAGTGAAGAAGAAAAACTCTTGAGAATTCTGAGAGAGTTCAAGTCAGCCATTGGTTGGACCATAGCGGATATCAAGGGAATCAGTCCTTCGTATTGCATGCATAAGATTCCGCTTGAACCAGGAAGTAAACCAACAGTGGATCCTCAAAGAAGGCTCAATCCTATCATGAAAGAGGTCGTGAAGAAAGAAATTCTTAAGTGGCTGGATGCAGGCATTATCTATCCTATTTTAGACAGCTCATGGGTGAGTCCAGTTCAATGTGTGCCTAAGAAAGGTGGCATGACAGTAGTTGCTAACGAGAAGAATGAGCTCATCCCTACTCGAACAGTTACAGGGTGGAGGATTTGCATGGACTACCGAAAGCTGAATAAAGCCACCAGAAAAGATCACTTCCCTCTTTCGTTCATTGATCGGATGCTAGACAGGTTGGCCGGTCATATGTTCTATTGCCTTCTGGATGGTTATTCAGGTTACAATCAGATTTTCATTGCTCCAGAGGATCGGGAGAAGACCACATTCACATGTCCGTTTGGCACTTTTGCGTTCCGTCGCGTTTCTTTCGGACTCTGTGGTGCACCAGCAACTTTTCAGAGGTGTATGATGGCCATTTTTTCAGATATGATTGGCATTAATGTGGAGGTGTTCATGGATGACTTCTCCGTATTTGGAAATTCCTATGATCAGTGCCTACAGAATCTCGGCATGGTGCTGAAAAGGTGTGTTGAGACCAATTTGGTGCTCAATTGGGAAAAATGTCACTTCATGGTGCAAGAAGGAATCATTCTTGGGCATAAGGTTTCTAGTAAGGGGCTTGAAGTGGACAAGGCCAAAGTGGAGACAATTGAAAATCTTCCTCCACCAATTTCAGTTAAGGGAATTCGCAGTTTTCTTGGTCATGCGGGTTTCTATCGGCGATTCATTCAAGACTTTGCCAAAATCTCCAAACCTTTATGTAATTTGTTGGAGAAGGATGTTCCTTTCAAGTTTGATGAAGATTACTTGGCAGCTTTCGAGCTTTTGAAGAAGAAGTTGACTACTACCCCCATTATCACTACACCTGATTGGGGTGAACCTTTTGAGTTGATGTGTGATTCTAGTGACTATGCAGTGGGAGCTGTTCTTGGGCAAAGAAAGAACAAGGTGTTTCATGTGATTTACTATGCTAGCAAAACCCTCAACGATGCGCAGCTGAATTACACTACTACAGAGAAGGAACTCTTAGCCATTGTCTATAGTTTCGAGAAATTCAGGTCATATTTGCTTGGAACTAAGGTAGTAGTCTATACTGATCATGCAGCCATTCGTTATCTGATTTCAAAGAAAGATTCAAAGCCTCGATTGATTCGTTGGGTTCTTTTTCTGCAAGAGTTTGATTTGGAGATCAAAGATAGGAAAGGTACAGAAAACCAGGTAGCTGACCATTTATCTCGGTTGGAGGACCACGGTAAGAATGCAGGTGATAAGACTCTTATCAATGAATTTTTTCCTGATGAGCAACTTTTTAGGGTGCAAGATGAAGAACCATGGTTTGCAGACATTGTGAACTATCTTGTGAGTAATGTCATCCCTGCTGAATTCTCTTATGCTCAAAGGAAGAAATTTCTACATGATGTGAAGTGGTACCGTTGGGATGAGCCATTCTTATTCAGGCAAGGAGCTGATCAGATGATAAGAAGATGCATTCCTTATAGTGAAACTGAGGGTGTTTTGCGAGATTACCATTCCACCACTTATGGAGGTCATTATGGTGGAGAAAAGACAACTACTCGTGTTCTTCAGGCAGGTTTCTATTGGCCAACTCTATTTAAAGACGCTCATCAGTTTATGTTGAGATGTGATCGATGCCAAAGGGTTGATAATATCTCTAGGAGGAACGAGATGCCTCTTAATATGCAGCTTGAAGTGGAGATTTTCGACGTGTGGGGAATCGATTTCATGGGACCGTTTGTTTCGTCCTGCAATAATCAGTACATACTGTTAGCTGTGGATTACGTGTCTAAATGGGTCGAGGCAAAGGCTTTACCGACCAATGACGCTAAAGTGGTGCTGAGTTTTCTTCATAAGCAAATCTTCACGCGTTTTGGAACTCCAAGGGTAATCATCACCGATGAGGGTACGCATTTTTGCAACCGTAAGTTTACAGCCTTGATGACTAGACATAATATCAGTCATCGTGTTTCTACTGCCTATCATCCTCAGACAAATGGCCAAGCTGAAGTTTCTAACAGGGAGATCAAGCGTATTCTTGAAAAAGTTGTAAATCCTTCAAGGAAGGATTGGTCGTTGAAGCTTGATGAAGCTGTTTGGGCTTATAGAACAGCTTACAAGACTCCTTTGTGTAACGCCCCCAAATCCGGGGTCAAAGGATTTGGTCGTCACACTGCACTCTTAATCCAAACAACCTGTTCAATAAAAAATCAACACGATAATAATATCTGTGACCCCAACTCTACCAAGAATCTTTAAAGGTTATAGTGCTAGAAACAAGAATCCAAAATTTCATTACAGCAATCTTTCTTCCTTACAACCATTCTCTTTACAAAAATTCTAATACACTAGTATAACTTCGATAAGAAGTATACCAGGCAACTAATCTTATACAATATATTATTCAATAGAAAACATCTATATACAAAACCTCTCACTAGCTCCAATGCTCTGGATCAAAACGTCTTTACGCTAATATCTTTCCCCATCTCTGATCATCTACGCGGACAACTCTCGCCAATACACCTTCTTTCTGGCAGGCTAAAATATATATAAATAAAACAAGTATGAGCGAATGAATTGCTCAGCAAGCGCATTATTAAATATAATACGAAAGGTTTCCAAAATAAACTTTGGATTTTCAAATAAACAAGCCTTTGGCTTAAACATTTGTAATCTCTAATATTTTCAAATCAAGTTTGGTAATTTACCACAATTTCTCATTCTTCTTCTCGCAATTGAATAGTTTAAAACACAAAAAGATTTATATTGGTCGTTACGGCAACCGAATCAACAATAACTACAATAGTAAGTAGAAAATATGAAATAAATATAGCTCATACGTCTTCAAGACCATAGTTTGTACAAAAATACTAGTTTTGAAGATAACAGATCTATTCACAACATTTTCTGAAACCAACAACTCTGGAAGGTTAGAATAATCAAGGGGTACGAATGAGCCAACACGCTCGGTCAAGGAATAAGGAACGCACTTCAAGACTTCAACATGGTACTGACTGGATATGCGGTATGAATAAAACTCATCAAGATAGATATCTCACGACTGCCAATGGAATCAAGGAAGTGGATTTCGACTATTTGGAATCCAAATGTATTAAGAGTAAGTGATTTCATCAAGATTGAAACCACTATTATTAATCAACGAACCAACAACTTCACGCAACGAATAAACCTGAGAATCAGGTCATAACTCACAAGAACAAAACATATGGATGTAACTCATCTCAGAAATAAGAATTGATATTAGAATTGGATTTTTAACATTTATCAAATCAAAGGTTGTGCTGCTGGCCAGCCACGCAACAACCCCGGACTAGCTCATACATAGTCCTCTACGGATCCAAGGCCAATCTGGGCCTAAATTACATCGACCATAAATGGCCCGACCAATAATTGGTCCATTTTTAAAAACATTCCAATTCTATTTTATATACGTCAGGTGTCAGCACAAATGACAACCTTACTTCGACAATCAGGTGTTGGAAGAATCGACAACCTTGATACAACAATTGCTGGAAAACTCACGTTCTAGGAAACAGTTCAATTATGAAGAATCAATAAAGGGATAGCAATATAATCTAGTATCGACGAGATCGACACAACAATGGGGAGTACACATGGCAAGTAACAACATCATAAATATCGACGAGATCGATGCAACAACTGGGATAATAATGAAGAATAAACAATGACATGCTCAATAAGGTTAAGTCTGATATGAAACAGACAATATGATATCCACAGAAAGTGTAACAAGTCAATATAGGGTAGGGTTCAAAGAACAGGCTCTAGATGGCCTCAACAGTTCAAATCATCACATTATGGAAGAATTAGTTAAGATTCAACAATCTGGTGAGTGACAAGAAAGTCAAGTTCAAGTTTAAGAAAAATTCAAGGTGAAGTTTATGAACGAAGAAAACAAGGGTTTATTAACTTCTGACAGAAATAGTTCAAGTCCTTCGAACATATACTTATAATAGATAAGCCTCGTATTTGAAGGAAGTAAACTAAATCATGCACAGCAAAAATGAATTCGAGTCAGGGAATGGATCAGATGATCGCATTAACAAGAAATGATAATAATACTTGCAAGGGTGCAGGATGGAAAAAATGGAATACTTGTAGAACAAGTACCACAACTTCGGAATTTAAAATAACATTTTCAACATAGGGTTCACAAGTTCCCACTCATCTAGGGTTGGCAATATTCCAACCTAATGTTTTAAAATCATGTCTTTTAAAAGAAAGCCTTAGTATACGGCCCATAATTATCTCTTCAAACTTTTCAATATAATAAGTATATCTTTCCAATCAATATGAAAATATGAATCTAAACTCAAAAGGTATAAAAGAGTACTCGTCAATTTACGAGATTAAATAACATACTTGCAATTCAATGCAAAGAAATCAACATTTGAAAATTCAGTAATAAGCATTCAACATGCATACTAATAATTCAAGATAATATCCCTTAATTAATAAGCAAGGGTATAAACACTTGCCTCTGGTCCTTAGCTATTTCGTAACGCTGAAACAATACGATTCCCTCCTTATCCTGTCTTATCGCACGATTCTCTACTCCCGTCCTTCTTTGCTTTAACGCTCTTGCGAATACCACTAGTCTGCTTCTACCATTTCGAATCCATGTGCCAGCCTCGATAGTCAAACATGAGACGGTACTTAGTCTTCAACGTATGATTTCACATTCCATAAACGATTGTAACTTAACTTCGATAATCTGACTCGTCTCGTCCAATAGCCTCTGTTGCACAGACAACCACATTTCAATTGATAGAATGATCACAACTAACTATACAAGTAATCCTCGTAACTCGCTTGACGAAACTCCCCATACTATAAAAGTCAACATCTAAGTCAACGGCCTCGTAAATCTCACTTTATAACATAACCGACAAATTTCTATCCCAACTACCCCTCGTGATGATATTAGACACGACCAAATACTCAAACAAGTCTCAACACAATTTATTCGCATGCATGACTCAACAACAGATAATTCACATCATTCACATAACATATTTAAACAAGTAACCGGTTACGTATCGGACGCCCGGTCTAATTTACGATATTTAAAACTCAGACACTAGCCCTAGTACGGGCATATACGGACTATAAAACACATTACACAACTCATACAAACCATATAGCACTTATAACCATTTTTAAAACATCACACGAAGCTTATTTGAATTTTAAATAAGTCATTACTAATTTTTAAACCAAAAATCGGATTTTTAAATCCAATATAAGTATTTTAAATGCAATTAAATCAATTAATAAAATTAATTGACACTCTTTAAATGCTCAAACTATTTTTAAATAAATGAACCAAGCTAAAAAATAATTAAACTTAATTTTAATTAATCAAATCTAATTAATAATTAATTATTAAGAATAAACTGATTAAAAGAATTAATCAATTAATTAAATAAATTAATTATTAATCAAAAATATTTAAAATAATTAAATTTAATCAATTTTCGAATTTAAATAAATATTTATGAATTTATAAAATTTTCGGAATAATAAAAATGTATTTTTAAATCAAAGATATGATTTTTAGAATTATAAAACTATTTTTGAATTATTTTTAAAATAAAAACCCAGAAACACTATTCAGAAAATGGAATTAGGGTTTTCTGGATCGAAACCGGGTCGGGTAGGGTTTTGAAAACGGGTCACCAAGAACGGATATGGGTCGCCAAGAACAACCCGCCGCCGGCGGAGTTCCGGCAACCCAACCTAGAATCCGGCGACCGCAAACCGTCCAAAACACACGATTTTCAAGGGGGAAAACACGGGGGTTACCAAGGCAATCGTATTCTACTTAAATCAACCTCAAACATCACAGAAACTGGTCGAAATCGACTTCCAAAACCGAGAAACTACCGGCGACGGCTTTTTCCGGTGAACAAAAATGAAAGCCAACCTTCAATATTTATACATGAACAGACTCCAATTTAAACGATCTATTACATGGCATTAACACAATCAAGAACAAATCGCCACAACTCAAAATCCGGCCAAAGCTTTAAACTTTTCCGACGAACTTCTAAACTTCGGATTTGGTCGATTTCCAACTCAGAAATGAAATTAAAAATCACCCACATACCCCTCATGACACGAACAACATGATTATGCAATCAATTAACAAGAACAATCAATAACACGATTTTCCCCAAATTAAACCCTAAAATTCGAAATAATAAAAATAATTAAAATCAGAAAAATTTAAGGATCTTACCCACACAGATGATGATGATGGATTTGGATAGAAGATGATGAGAGATTCATTTTGGTTATAAGAACATCGAAATCGGATTCCGATAACGCCTTCAAAATTGAGTTTGATTCTCAAGAACACGAAGAACACGTTTCAGGGGTTTTTAGATTTTTAACTGTAATTAAGCTTTATTATACGCAAAACAAAGTACGATTTGCCTTTTTATATTAAACGGAAAATAATACCCCAAACGACATTTTTGGATCGATACTGATCCGATAGATCGCTTTAAATACAATTTAACAGAATATATGCTTTAAACCTTTAATAAAGCAGAATACACGTTTCACGAGACGATAAGCATCCATAAAGTACGGATAACTACAAGTATCGTTTAATTCAAAATATACGAACCAAAATACCTTTATTGCGAATATTTTCGAATACTTCCTACTCTAACGAATGAAATATTGGTACGAACGATATACCAATCTCCCGAATAATTTGGGAACGATCCAAATTTTCTCTTTGATAATTAAAATAAAATAAAATAGTATGACACCCTTTTCAAATTCCCCACACATTTCACATAGCACCACAATATCACATATTCAATCATTTAACGAATAACTTAGCACGTTTAAACAGATAAATCATTTAATAACTCTTAATATGAAATTAAAATTTCATTTCGCATCACATAATAACACGTAATTTTCCCGGATCTTACATCCTTTCCCCCTTAACAGGATTCTGTCCTCAGAATCAGCTTACGCAAACACAGGTGGATATTTTCCAACATCTCATTTTCAAATTCCTAGGTTGACTCTTCAACCTTAGGATTTCTCCTCATACTCATACTAATTTGACTCCTCTATTACTCATCACTCTCTCATACTGACTCAATATCTCAATTGGTTACTCAACATAGAACAATTTAACTAAATCTCTATAGGTTCGTATTTTATGAAATACACTGTGAATACACCACTTATGGAGTGGTACGCAAACTTATACGCAACTTTCCTAACACGCAGTAAACCGACATAAGGTAGCAATTCAAAATTGTCATAATAACTTTTGTCGTAAGAAAATATAATCATGGTAAATGATCCTTCCAATTACCTTCAAAATTTAGTGCACAATTATAGTCTGTCTGAATCCTTTAATTAGGTCGCGGAGTTCTGGCAAATACAATTAAACCCGTCATTCCATGTCGTACTCTTATCTCATTCAAATAGAGACGAACCAACTCACCCAATGAATACCTCTCGTTAATCGGTCAATAATAACTCAAAGAACATCATGATTAGCTCTAAGCCTTAGCAACTCTACTACAAAGTCTATCTTAATATGTTTCCACTTCCATTCAGGAATCTCTTTAGTTGTAATCGTCTACTATACCTCTGCTATTCTGTCTTCATTTTCCAACACCTCAAGTACTTAGATATTCACCAACACTAGTATCCTTTTGAAACCCCTCATATGTATTCTTGCACTTCTTTCTTATTCCTTATACTTTCTCGTTCCTTCCTATAATTGAATCCTTTTCTTTTTCCATAACTCTTTCCTTTATGTAGCCCTTTCTCTTTAATCAATTCTGGTTGAATCCTTATTTCCGTCATTTCTTTTAGTTAATCTCTTGTTATCATAACCTCAAAGCTCTATCCTTTGTAATCCTTGTACCGAAGATATTTACATCTCTGATCTCTCTTTTTCTACTCATACTATCAGCCATCCATATTCTTGGGTCAACTTTATCTACCTCCAATATATTTAACAACTGCTTTCAACGATCACATACCTTCCGTGCCAAACAAATATTCAGTTTAAAACAATCACTCATTACCTCATCCATTGTCTTTAAATCCTTATTAACACCTCTTCGTCTTCTTTTCCTATTTACAATTGGGAGAATATTCCTTATCAACTTGGTGACTTAATCCCATATCTTTAAAATTGTTCTACCTAGTTCCAATAACTTAATTGCTCTCCATCTGATTCCTAAATAATTCAGAAGATACATTCACAGTAACACTCATGACACCTTTTCCATGGTTGCATCTCATTTCCCAAACAGCTTGATCAACTCGACATTATCTTGATTCTCATTCTATACATCCACATTGGCTAGTAAGATCTACCTAACTATCGTGAGCAAAAGACTTGCAATCATATCATACAATCCTGAAATACTCAAAGATCAACTCATTCTCCATTATTAGCCTATCATCAAATCTTAAAAGTTCTTCTCATTGAGACAAAAACCTATTATGTCCATCTTCCACAACACGGGATATCATTAGCACAATTACACATTTTCCCCCAAATTTCCAATCAACTCTTGAATTATCTAACTTCACCTTTCCATATCGTAACGTTAATCGATAGAAAGAGAACAACTGGCTCCGTTATATGTTACTAGTATTCTAATCGCATCGTAATCCGCTTTCGCTCGTGGTAATTCAATCGCAAATTCTTCGTTCATTATGGTAGGGTAAATTTCCTCCCAACCTGGTGGCATACCTTCCAGATTATTTGAAATAAAAAAAATTCATGATATTTTGAAGAGAAAAGGTTCTGTATCATAGCAAATGTTCCCCAATTGGGGTTACCAAGTCTGCATATTCCAAAGCAAACATTATTGGAAATAAAAGAATCACTGAGAGATCAATTTGATCACATGAACTCAATGTTGTGTGTCTCCATTAAGACAGTACTAAAGGTAATTAGCCTTCTTGTATTGCACAACACACAAGTGACGGCGTCCCATCAGACTTCTATCACATAGACAGATAGTCCTTGTGTCCCCTATAAATAGGGTTGTTTGTCTCAGTTGGAGTAGTGAAACATGAAAGAAATTTACGGTCAAAATAACAACCAAGACCTCTCGATAAGAAATCTCGAATACACACCTTGGATTGAAATTGAATAAATTCCAAAGGTGTCATTTCAAAAAAAAAAAAGAACAACCAGAAAGGAAGTATCAACAAATAGTGTTACATCACAAATAGAGTTATCCACTCCGGAAGAATGAAGGAGTTGGAATTTAAATAACATATTTTCAACAGGCTTCACAAATTTGAAATAGATGTCACAACAACCTCTGATGCAATTGCAATCATGATTGATCAAAAGTATCAAGTACAAGGTCAAAAGGTGGAATATATTCACCAACACAGCTTTCTCTTTAAAGGAATGTCAAATATTTCCTTAGGATGGGAAGGTATTACCAAGGTCTTCACATATGACTCCTCCGTCGACTCCTTCGATAGCTCGTTATTCGATTTCAGCCCTTCTTCTCCACGTTATTCGATTTCAGCCCTTCTTTTCCACGTTATTCGATTTCAGCCCTTCTTTTCCACGTCGCAAGGTTATCAATATCGTACGTCGTCGTTGACTCGTAATAGTCCTCGAAGATTCCGCCATAGACGTCTACAAACGCAAGAAGTTCTATCCATTTCACCACAACTATCTCAATCAAATACCTCCATCTCAACTCACTCAGCGGTACTATATCCAATAGTCCAATACGAACTCTAAATGAGCTCTGACGTTCCTTATATAACTATATACACTCCCACACACTCTTGTTTCTAGTTTTACTATAACCCTTGCTCTGATGCCAACTGTAACGCCCCCAAATCCGGGGTCAAAGGATTTGGTCGTCACACTGCACTCTTAATCCAAACAACCTGTTCAATATAAAATCAACACGATAATAATATCTGTGACCCCAACTCTACCAAGAATCTTTAAAGGTTATAGTGCTAGAAACAAGAATCCAAAATTTCATTACAACAATCTTTCTTCCTTACAACCATTCTCTTTACAAAAATTCTAATACACTAGTATAACTTCGATAAGAAGTATACCAGGCAACTAATCTTATACAATATATTATTCAATAGAAAACATCTATATACAAAACCTCTCACTAGCTCCAATGCTCTGGATCAAAACGTCTTTACGCTAATATCTTTCCCCATCTCTGACCAGCTACGCGGACAACTCTCGCCAATACACCTTCTTTCTGGCAGGCTAAAATATATATAAATAAAACAAGTATGAGCGAATGAATTGCTCAGCAAGCGCATTATTAAATATAATACGAAAGGTTTCCAAAATAAACTTTGGATTTTCAAATAAACAAGCCTTTGGCTTAAACATTTGTAATCTCTAATATTTTCAAATCAAGTTTGGTAATTTACCACAATTTCTCATTCTTCTTCTCGCAATTGAATAGTTTAAAACACAAAAAGATTTATATTGGTCGTTACGGCGACCGAATCAACAATAACTACAATAGTAAGTAGAAAATATGAAATAAATATAGCTCATACGTCTTCAAGACCATAGTTTGTACAAAAATACTAGTTTTGAAGATAACAGATCTATTCACAACATTTTCTGAAACCAACAACTCTGGAAGGTTAGAATAATCAAGGGGTACGAATGAGCCAACACGCTCGGTCAAGGAATAAGGAACGCACTTCAAGACTTCAACATGGTACCGACTGGATATGCGGTATGAATAAAACTCATCAAGATAGATATCTCACGACTGCCAATGGAATCAAGGAAGTGGATTTCGACTATTTGGAATCCAAATGTATTAAGAGTAAGTGATTTCAGCAAGATTGAAACCACTATTATTAATCAACGAACCAACAACTTCACGCAACGAATAAACCTGAGAATCAGGTCATAACTCACAAGAACAAAACATATGGATGTAACTCATCTCAGAAATAAGAATTGATATTAGAATTGGATTTTTAACATTTATCAAATCAAAGGTTGTGCTGCTGGCCAGCCACGCAACAACCCCGGACTAGCTCATACATAGTCCTCTACGGATCCAAGGCCAATCTGGGCCTAAATTACATCGACCATAAATGGCCCGACCAATAATTGGTCCATTTTTAAAAACATTCCAATTCTATTTTATATACGTCAGGTGTCAGCACAAATGACAACCTTACTTCGACAATCAGGTGTTGGAAGAATCGACAACCTTGATACAACAATTGCTGGAAAACTCACGTTCCAGGAAACAGTTCAATTATGAAGAATCAATAAAGGGATAGCAATATAATCTAGTATCGACGAGATCGACACAACAATAGGGAGTACACATGGCAAGTAACAACATCATAAATATCGACAGATCGATGCAACAACTGGGATAATAATGAAGAATAAATAATGACATGCTCAACAAGGTTAAGTCTGATATGAAACAGACAATATGATATCAACAGAAAGTGTAACAAGTCAATATAGGGTAGGGTTCAAAGAACAGGCTCTAGATGGCCTCAACAGTTCAAATCATCACATTATGGAAGAATTAGTTAAGATTCAACAATCTGGTGAGTGACAAGAAAGTCAAGTTCAAGTTTAAGAAAAATTCAAGGTGAAGTTTATGAACGAAGAAAACAAGGGTTTATTAACTTCTGACAGAAATAGTTCAAGTCCTTCGAACATATACTTATAATAGATAAGCCTCGTATTTGAAGGAAGTAAACTAAATCATGCACAGCATAAATGAATTCGAATCAGGGAATGGATCAGATGATCGCATTAACAAGAAATGATAATAATACTTGCAAGGGTGCAGGATGGAAAAAATGGAATACTTGTAGAACAAGTACCACAACTTCGGAATTTAAAATAACATTTTCAACATAGGGTTCACAAGTTCCCACTCATCTAGGGTTGACAATATTCCAACCTAATGTTTTAAAATCATGTCTTTTAAAAGAAAGCCTTACTATACGGCCCATAATTATCTCTTCAAACTTTTCAATATAATAAGTATATCTTTCCAATCAATATGAAAATATGAATCTAAACTCAAAAGGTATAAAAGAGTACTCGTCAATTTACGAGATTAAATAACATACTTGCAATTCAATGCAAAGAAATCAACATTTGAAAATTCAGTAATAAGCATTCAACATGCATACTAATAATTCAAGATAATATCCCTTAATTAATAAGCAAGGGTATAAACACTTGCCTCTGGTCCTTAGCTATTTCGTAACGCTGAAACAATACGATTCCCTCCTTATCCTGTCTTATCGCACGATTCTCTACTCCCGTCCTTCTTTGCTTTATCGCTCTTGCGAATACCACTAGTCTGCTTCTACCATTTCGAATCCATGTGCCAGCCTCGATAGTCAAACATGAGACGGTACTTAGTCTTCAACGTATGATTTCACATTCCATAAACGATTGTAACTTAACTTCGATAATCTGACTCGCCTCGTCCAATAGCCTCTGTTGCACAGACAACCACATTTCAATTGATAGAATGATCACAACTAACTATACAAGTAATCCTCGTAACTCGCATGACGAAACTCCCCATACTATAAAAGTCAACATCTAAGTCAACGGCCTCGTAAATCTCACTTTCTAACATAACCGACAAATTTCTATCCCAACTACCCCTCGTGATGATATTAGACACGACTAAATACTCAAACAAGTCTCAACACAATTTATTCGCATGCATGACTCAACAACAGATAATTCACATCATTCACATAACATATTTAAACAAGTAACCGGTTATGTATCGGACGCCCGGTCTAATTTACGATATTTAAAACTCAGACACTAGCCCTAGTACGGGCATATACGGACTATAAAACACATTACACAACTCATACAAACCATATAGCACTTATAACCATTTTTAAAACATCACACGGAGCTTATTTGAATTTTAAATAAGTCATTACTAATTTTTAAACCAAAAATCGGATTTTTAAATCCAATATAAGTATTTTAAATGCAATTAAATCAATTAATAAAATTAATTGACACTCTTTAAATGCTCAAACTATTTTTAAATAAATGAACGAAGCTAGAAAATAATTAAACTTAATTTTAATTAATCAAATCTAATTAATAATTAATTATTAAGAATTAACTGATTAAAAGAATTAATCAATTAATTAAATAAATTAATTATTAATCAAAAATAATTAAAATAATTAAATTTAATCAATTTTCGAATTTAAATAAATATTTATGAATTTATAAAATTTTCGGAATAATAAAAATGTATTTTTAAATCAAAGATAAGATTTTTAGAATTGTAATACTATTTTTGAATTATTTTTAAAATAAAAACCCAGAAACACTATTCAGAAAATGGAATTAGGGTTTTCTGGATCGAAACCGGGTCGGGTAGGGTTTTGAAAACGGGTCGCCAAGAACGGATATGGGTCGCCAAGAACAACCCGCCGCCGGCGGAGTTCCGGCAACCCAACCCAGAATCCGGCGACCGCAAACCGTCCAAAACACACGATTTTCAAGGGGGAAAACACAGGGGTTACCAAGGCAATCGTATTCTACTTAAATCAACCTCAAACATCACAGAAACTGGTCGAAATCGACTTCCAAAACCGAGAAACTACCGGCGGCGGCTATTTCCGGCGAACAAAAACGAAAGCCAACCTTCAATATTTATACATGAACAGACTCCAATTTAAACGATCTATTACATGGCATTAACACAATCAAGAACAAATCGCCACAACTCAAAATCCGGCCAAAGCTTCAAACTTTTTCGGCGAACTTCTAAACTTCCGATTTGGTCGATTTCCAACTCAGAAATTAAATTAAAAATCACCCACATACCCCTCATGACACGAACAACATGATTATGCAATAAATTAACAAGAACAATCAATAACATGATTTTCCCCAAATTAAACCCTAAAATTCGAAATAATAAAAATAATTAAAATCGGAAAAATTTAAGGATCTTACCCACACATATGATGATGATGGATTTGGATAGAAGATGATGAGAGATTCATTTTGGTTATAAGAACATCGAAATCGGATTCCGATAACGCCTTCAAAATTGAGTTTGATTCTCAAGAACACGAAGAACACGTTTCATGGGTTTTTAGATTTTTAACTGTAATTAAGCTTTATTATACGCAAAACAAAGTACGATTTGCCTTTTTATATTAAACGGAAAATAATACCCCAAACGACATTTTTGGATCGATATTGATCCGATAGATCGCTTTAAATACAATTTAACAGAATATATGCTTTAAACCTTTAATAAAGCAGAATACACGTTTCACGAGACGATAAGCATCCATAAAGTACGGATAACTACAAGTATCGTTTAATTCAAAATATACGAACCAAAATACCTTTATTGCGAATATTTTCGAATAATTCCTACTCTAACGAATGAAATATTGGTACGAACGATATACCAATCTCCCGAATAATTTGGGAACGATCCAAATTTTCTCTTTGATAATTAAAATAAAATAAAATAGTATGACACCCTTTTCAAAATAATTTCAAATTCCCCACACATTTCACATAGCACCACAATATCACATATTCAATCATTTAACGAATAACTTAGCACGTTTAAACAGATAAATCATTTAATAACTCTTAATATGAAATTAAAATTTCATTTCGCATCACATAATAACACGTAATTTTCCCGGATCTTACACTTTGGGTACGTCACCGTTTCAGCTGGTGTATGGTAAGGCTTGTCATTTGCCTACCGAGCTAGAGCACAAGGCGTATTGGGCGTTGAAGAGGTTGAACTTTGATTTGTCAGCTACTGGTGAGAAAAGAATGCTTCAAATTAATGAGTTGGATGAGTTTCGGCTACAAGTGTATGAAAATCACAAGTTATACAAGGAGAAGGTTAAGAGATGGCATGATAAGAAGTTGGTGCACAAGTCCTTTGTTCCTGGCCAATTTGTTTTGCTTTTCAACTCTCGTCTTAAGCTTTTTCCAGGGAAACTTAAGTCAAGGTGGTCGGGGCCGTTCACGGTCAAAACAGTGTTTCCACATGGTGCAGTGGAAATTTTCGACAAGTCACCGGATGAAGCATTCAAGGTCAATGGTCAGAGATTGAAACCGTATTTTGGTGAACAGGTGAGTCGCGAGGCGGAAACCGCGATTCTTGTTTCAGCTGTTTAAGGAGTCAAGAATCACGTCAAGCTATTGACGTAAAACGAGCGCTTCGTGGGAGGCAACCCATGCTATGTTGTAAGTATTTTTCATTTGTTTGTTTTGTTTTAAAAAAAAAATCAAAAAAATCAAAAAAATCAAAAAATCAGAAAATTCTGGCAAGGGCCACGCGCGCCCGCGCCCAATCCCTGTCCAGGAAAAAAAATAAAACGGGAGAAAAAAGAAAAACACTCCCCCAAATCAGTTTTTGTTAGCTTTTCCCTATTTAAACACTTTCCTACCCTTCCCCAATCCCTCATATCAAAACCCTAGCCCCCAATTCCTTTTTCTCATTCTCTCTCTCCTATACATATACACATATATATCTATCTTCATCAATTTCCATGGCTCCACCAAAGAGGGGTAGATTTGCGGGAAGTAGTAGCACTCGTCGTTCTTCTTCTGAGGAGGAGTCGAGTATTGGTATTGGAGGAGAGAAATTCACATCTCTAGAGGCTCAGGTTGAGTTTGCTCGGTTGTTGTCGAAGGCTGTGGCTAAAGAGCGGGGATTTTTGCCCCAACCTACTGATGGGCACTTGTTTACTATGATTACAAAGAGGGGTTGGGAATCCTTTTATGAAACACCGGAGCTGGTCCCGTTGTCTATTGCGCGGGAGTTCTATGCTAATGCTAAAGCCGACAAGAACGGTTATAGTATGGTTCGGGGATTTACTGTTGATTATACGGCTAGGGCAATTCATCGGGTTTTGAATTTGCCTAGGAGGAAGTGGGGTGAGGAAGACTGGTCTTTGAAGACTCGGGAAGATCTTGATCTCGAGTACATTCTTGGGGAGATGACTGTTCCAGGCATGACTTGGAAGTATAGAGCTGGCACCACCGAGCCGATTACTTTTCCGGCTTCTGCTATGAACAGGTATGCGAGGGCTTGGAATTTGTTTATTTGTGCTAATATTGTGCCTTCTTCGCATCAGCATGAGGTTACGGTGGAAAGGGCTATTGTTCTTTTTGGTATTCTGAATGAAGAGTACATTGATCTTGGAGAGCTCCTTCATAGGAGTATTGTGAAGTTTTTGAAGGGTGGTACAACGGGGGCGATTCCTCATGCCTCCATTGTTACTAAGTTGTGTGCTGTAGTTGGTGTTCGTTGGTCTGAGGAGGAGCAGGTTCAGTTACCGAGTGTTCCTATCGATCATTCGACGATTGATAGAATGGAGGATTGGGATGGTAGTGCCCCGGATTACTATGGTTTGGGTTATACTCATCTTGAGGATGCTGAGGAAGCAGAGGCTCCACCTCGTGAGCCTGCAGCTAGGAGGGTACGTGCATCTCGGATTCAGCGAGAGGTTGATAGGTCTGGTTTAGGGGATGTGCATTATAGGAGGCTGACGCGGCGCATTGATGCGATACATGATAGTCAGAGCCGCTTTGCTCAGGATTTGACTCAGGCTTTGAGTGCTGCATTCAGAGCCACTGGAGTTGATATCGCTTGGCCTACCTTTGGAGCTGATTCTGTTTATCCACCTACTGATACACCACCTGAGGAGGGTGGTCCTGCTGATGATTAGGTATTCTCTACATCTTTCCTTTTTATTACCTTCAATGAGGACATTGAATATTGTAAGTTTGGGGGTGGTAATTAGGGAATGTTAGATGTTAGTGTGTGTTCATATAGGATTCATATTTCATATTTAGTTAGTTATTCATATCTTTGCATGTTTATGTCATATAGAGCATTCTGTTTGCATTAGTGTTTTTATATATTATGTGAGTTCATTTAGTTGCATTTGCATAGCATATTTCATGATCCCGTAGGACTTGGCTATTTCTTGGTTGGTGAGTCGATGTTGATGGGAATGTGGTAGTGATAGATAGAGGGTTGATTAAGTTCCTATAAATTGACTTGCATGCCAGAAACAAATAATTTCACAAGTCTCATTGGTTGCTTTTGAATTTGATCAGACCATGTTTGTTTGGAAGTTAGAATTTAACCGCTTGCTTATATTTAGAATGTCTTCTATTCTCTTGAAATTGAAAGAAGCAAGTCTAAGTTTGGGGGAAACCAGGGATTTCATGCTAGTTGTCAATAAAGGCTAGGTGTCAAATGGCTAGTAGCCGGCTCATTGAAAAGATGAGTAGTCTAGGGTGGGATGAGAAAAAGGCAAAGCGCACTCATTCCGAAATAAAAAAAAAAGAAAAAAAAAGAAAAAAAAGAGAAGAAGGAAAAAAAAAAGAGTTGTGTTAGTTGTTTTATGCAGAATTGATCAGGCTGAGCTCTTTAATACTCGAGCAATTAAGTTCTAGGGGACTTTGTGCCTAGTGACCTAAGACTTTTCCGGTCCGGGATCCGCTAACCTAACGCTCGCTACATGGGTATTATTGTATAAGCCTTTTGGGGTCTCAATCATTGTACGGTCAAATAAGCATGTGTGTTGTAATAAAGCATGAATTCCTGTCTAGATCAAGTCGAGGTTGAGGTGTCTTTAAGTGGTTTCTTGTGTCTAGAGTTCATTCTGTTTATAAGCTTGTGGTTGTTTTGATGAAGAATAGGATATGGTCTTGGTTTAGTTTGGGAGTATATTGATGAGCAATGCACACACGCAGATTTCTGTGTTTGCATGGTTAGTATAAGGGGATTTGGTCGAACTCTGTTCGAAATATTGCATTCATTGAGATATTGTCTTGTTGATTGGTTATGGTTAGTTTGAGGGGATCGTTTGCATTTTCATATTAGTTGCATTCATGCATTGCATTATAGTTAGTAGAGTCTGTTTATGCTTGAGGACAAGCATCGGTTTAAGTTTGGGGGTGTGATAAGTGGATTTCATATCCACTAGGATCGTCCTAAATTGGCTTAAATTGGTTGTTTTGTTCTCAAGTTTGTGGTGTTTGTGATAGGGGTGAGCGCGGGTCGGATCGGTTCGGTTTTAGGTTAAAACCGAAACCGAAACCGCATATCCTCGGTTTTTCAAATCGAAAACCGAAACCGCAACCGAAATCGTCGGTTCGGTTTCGGTTTTAAAATGATCGGATCGGTTACAATCGGTTCGGTTTCGGTTTTAAAACCGCATCAAATAAACATAACAAAATAAATAAAATGACTTCGAATTTTTAAGCTTGCAAGGTTACAAATTATTTTTTCGTCCAAAATAAACATACAAAGTTTTCATAATAAATTATTTAAGTCCAACATGATCCGAGAATAATGAAAATTTAACATGATCTTCAAAAATATTTTCTTTGAAATGTATATAAGACAATGTTAGAAATTCAACAATCTCGAGTCTATCTGAAGTCTTTGTATAAGTAAAGAGTTTTCCCAGGAAAGTCAAGAAAAATCGTCACATCCAAAAATAAAACAACATATAAAATACCTAGATATAGAAGTTTATTAAACTACATTTATTAATCAACTATTACAAATTAAAATTTCAAAAACAAGAACAAAATAGTATAATTATTAAAAGGAATGTCAGGATCTTTATTAATCTACTCTCACTACTCATAAAAATTGGTCTAGTAGAATATATAATATATTTATTACTTTATTTTTATTAATCGGATCGGTTCGGTTTTTTTCGGTTCGGTTTGGACCTAAAACCGAAACCGAAACCTCAAGAACGGTTCAGTTTTTTAATTTTCGGTTTCGGTTCGGTTTCAACTCGGTTTCGGTTTTTTACGGTTCGGTTTTTATCGGTTTCGGTTCGGTTTCGGTTTTAATTCGGTTTTTTGCTCACCCCTAGTTTGTGATATGTTTGGTGTTAGTAATTGCAGAGTTGAGTTGTCAGCAGAGATGTGGAGTTCCTGTGGATTGCAATGGTGTTTTGAGCATGTTTGTGAAGGTCAAGTGGTTGCGGAGCGAGAGAGCGCAAGGAAAAGACAAGAAAAGCAAAATGTCAGATTGTGAACAGTAACCAAGCGCCCCCGCGCCCTAAACATGCTGAAGAAGGCAATTTTAAGTCAGAAAAGGAAAGTTGCCAGAAGACCAGTCAGCCCTGCAGCCTATATAAATTATTGGTGGACGAATTCTGAGATATACATTGACATACAATCATACATATTCATCCACCGGTGAGGAGAACAAGAAGACGGCTGATTACGAAGATCTACTTTTCATCTCTTCTTTGTATTCTTCTAATTAGGCGATACTTTGGATTCTCGTTTGTTCTTTCTTAAACCCTAGCACTTTTATTCAGTATTCTAGACTTATTATTATCATGTTTTCATCAGAACCCACGATGATGAACAGTTCGATTATGAACTAATCGTCGTCGTGGGATTCTAACGGATTTATTTATGGATTTTAGTAGTTAATTGTTTTAAAGATGTGTGTGTGATGGCTAATTGATATCCTAGTTTGGTTGTGCTTATTCTTATTGGATGCGTAGTTAACATCTAAGTTGTATTGTTAATCTCTATTGATTGCGAAAGTGGATATAGAGGTTTAGAACTTGCCATGCTAGCATAGGTTTATGTATGTTTGTCATGCATGATTCGTAGGTGATTTTAACCATCTTACCTGCCCTATGTAATCTGAATGGATAACTTGCTCGTTAAACCGTTATGTTTTCAAATCTTATAGACATATAGGGTCTAAGCATAATTGGTGTCTGCCCAACTTCTATCTCTTTTGTGGATGTTTGAGTGGTTTGGTATACGTATACTGAAAGGTAGTGTGTACTGATTTCGTGTTATCCGATTAGTTGTCACAACCGTCACATGCATTGATTAAAGACAAAAGACTCTAGATGATGTATTTAATGAAGTTAGGATCCCATGTTTTATTCTCATAAGTAATTCAACAACAATCTTTAGTTAATTATAGTCTTGATAATTTGCTTAGTTTAATTAGTTAATCAAAATACAACTTTGATACTTGTCTTAGCATTGAACAATAGCCATACATTGTTGCATAAGTGCATAACTATAGTAACCAAAGCAGTCTCTGTGGGAACGAACTCTACTTTCATATATTACTTGTTGACCGCGTATACTTGCGTGATATTGTGTGAACAGTGTCCTTGCTGCTGAAAATTCATGCAAAATACCATTGTCACTCCTAATCCTTCTTACTTTGAAATCAGGATGATTGTTTACCATCTTGATGTGATTGATAATGATTTCACTTGCCTCATCTTTGGAGTGCAAAAAGAAAGTCCATGTAAATCTAGAAAAATCATCAACAATCACAAGACAGTATTTCTTCTTTGAAATGGACATGACATTTACAGGGCCAAATAGATCCATATGAAGCAACTCAAGCTGTTGGACAATTGATGACTCTGTCTTGATTTTGAATGATGCCTTCTTTTGTTTCCCTTTCTGACATGCATCACATAAACCATCCTTGGAGAATTCCACCTGTGGAATTCCTCTAGCAAGATCTTTCCTCACCAAATCATTCATAACCTTAAAATTCAAATGAGACAATTTCTTGTGCCATAGCCAACTTTCATCCTTGCTTGCCTTGCTGAAAAGACAAGTGATGGTGTCTGGACTTGTGCTACTAAAGTCAGCAATGTACACATTCCCTCTTCTGAATCCAGTCATTACCACATTGTTGTCTCCACCTTTAGAAACAACACAGGCTTCTTTAGAAAAAGTAACTAAAAATCCTTTGTCACAAAGTTGGCTCATACTAAGCAAATTGTGCTTAAGACCATCCACAAATGCAACCTCATCTATGATGACATTCTCTTTTGAAATCAAGCCATATCCCTTAGTGTAGCCGTTGTTGTCATCTCCAAAAGAAATACAAGGGCCAGCTCTTTCCTGGAACTCTGTGAGCAGGGTAGGATCACTAGTCATGTGTCTTGAACAACCACTATCCAAGTACCAAAGATTCCTTTTGTCTCCCTGCACACAATAAAACCAAATCAAGTTGATTTTGGTACCCAAGTTTCCTTGGGTCCTGTTTTGTTAGCCTTTGATTTTCCTTTTATATCATTTTTCACCTTGGGCTCAGATTGATTTAAATCAACCTTTACCTTTGGTGTTGATTTCTGAGGGTTGCTCACATTTTCATTTATGGCATGCATATTTGGAGGAACAAACATGTTATTCACATTCCATGGCATTTGTGGCACATTAAACATATTCATGTATGGGTTAGGCACAAATGGCATGCTAGCATATGGATTCTGAAATTGTGCATATGGAGCAAACATGTTCGGCATAATAGGCATTGTAGGCATAGAAGCATTCATTGCAGGCTTAGGCATTTTCACATTAGCAGTCTTCATAACAGATTTGCAATTAGCAGACAAATGACTAACACTTCCACAATTAACACATGTCTTTCTAGGAGCATACTTATCAGGTGTGTAATTTTTATGTTTGTTAATCCCTACTTTGCCATTTCTGTTATTCTTTTTATTGCCCTTAACCTCAACTTGAATTTTCTCTAACTTGTCTTTCAATTGCTTGTTAGACAAGTGGCCTACATTAGCTCTTTCAACAGGCTTCTCAACTTTCTTTGATTTACTAGACTCACCTTGAACAAAGTTCTTGGTGACAGGACCATACTTGTTATTAAGTCTAGTGAGTTCTTCTTTCTTTTTCTCTTTCAACGAAACAGCCTGATCGGTTGATGGTTCATCTGTCAACGAAACCTTGTGTTCCGTTGACATATCAACCTTCAACATATGATCATTGTTGTTTGTTGATTCTGTTTCTGATTCTAAGTTTTCACCAGCATACCCTAGCTTCTCTTTGTTCTTTTTCCATGATTGCTCACAGAAAGATTCCATACCTTGAACATTAATGATGTTGCTAGCAACATTCCGGGAATCTTTCCATTTGGCAATCACTTTCTGTTCTATTTCTAGTTGCGTTTTAAGAATTTCTTCCCTTTTTAACACTTTCTCAAGTTCCTGCTTAGCATCCCTACTGACACACCTCATTTTCTCAAATTCAATGAGTTGTGCTTCTAACATGGCATTTCTATCACTTAAGAGCAAATTGGTCTCTTTAATTCTTGAGTTCTCTTTGGTAAGTGATTTAAGAGTAACACGCAAATTATACAGTACAGTAGACATTTCATTCACTGCACTATCGCATTCCTCTTTAGAAAGCTCAGAAAGATTAGTAATTGTTACCTGGTTGCTAGAGGAACTTGCTTCCTGCTCATGATTGTTAGCCATTAGAGCCAAGTTGACATACTCAACATCATCATCTGAATCTTCACCATTACCAGCCCAATCATGCTCCTGAGACATGAAAGCCTTTTCTTTCTGCTTGAGAAGTTCAAAGTATTTCTTTTTATAATCAACATGCTCAAATTTTCTGTTGCCCTTCTCAACTTTGGGCTTTCTGCAATCTCCAGCAAAGTGACCAATCATTCCACAGTTGAAACATTTAGACTTAGACTTTTACAATCCAATTATTTTTGCTAGGTTGAAAGTCTCTCCTTGGTGGCCTTGCTTCTGAGTTTCTCTTGAATTTGAACTTAGAGAATTTCCTTGACAGAAAAGCAATGTGTTCATCAATCTCATCTAAGTCATCCAAGTTGGCTGGTTCTTGTTCTTCTTCCGTCATCTTGCCTTTACCCTTGCTAACATCACTCCTACAACTAGCTCGACTAGTTGTGGCTTTTGCAGTTTCTTCATTGTCATCTTCCAGTTGGTTCACAGATGCAATCAATGCAATAGATCCACCTTTCTTTTGTACCTTCTCAATTTCTTCATCTTGCTCCATTTCCAGCTCATATGTCTTTAAGGTTCCATAAAGCCTTTCAAGAGTGTAGTCTTTGTACTCTTGAGTGTTTCTCAGAGAAACTGTCATAGGCTTCCACTCTTTTGGAAGAGCTCTTAGAAATTTGAGGTTTGATAGACCCTCCCATACAACTTTAATCCATTCAAAAGCTTTTGAAACCTACTAAACGTGTCATTTAGGGTTTCACCAGCTTTGAAATGAAAGTGCTCATATTGTTGTATGAGGAGTTGCATTTTGTTCTCCCTAACTTGCTCAGTTCCTTCACAGAGTGTTCTAACAGTGTCCCATACTTCTTTAGAAGTTCTACAGTTTATGACATTGTCAAACATCTCTTGCTCCAAACCATTAAACAGAATGTTCATGGTTCTTTTATCTTTATGGATTTCTGCAACATCTTCAACAGTCCATTCTGAGACAGGTTTTGGAATTTTTACATCTTCAGCATCATCTGGCAGTCCAACTCTAGATGCAAACTTCATGGGAACGTGTGGACCTTTCTCAATGCAGTCTACATATCTTTCATCCATAGACATGAGATGTAGATGCATTTTTACTTTCCAGTGAAAGTAATTGTCCTTATCTAGAACTGGTATCTTTACACCTGCATCCTTCTTCACCATGGTTACTGTTTTGGCCTTGATCTTTAAACTTCTTGTATGTTAGAAGCTTGATTTGATACCAATTGTTAATCCCAAATGACCTAACAGAATTGTAGAAGGGGGGGGGGGGGTTGAATACAATTCTAGATATTTTTAAACTTAAAACAACTTTCGAAATAAAACTATACTGAAAATAAAAACACAAGCAAATATAAAATTTTAGTTGGATGTTTTGAGGATCTAACTGAGATGTTTTTATTGCGGAAATAATCTGTGTTACAAATGTATCACAGCTGCTCAGTTCTTGATACAGAGTGAGAGTGCTCTTGAAAAAGCTAATACAAACTATTTTTATCTCACTCACTTCTATCTAAAATGAACTGCTACACTTGGTTATAAATCCCAAATTTACAATGCTATTTTTGGCTACACTAAAATAATCTAAAGGTAACCGCTAGTAGCTTGCTTTTCATCCCTTTTGTCCAATGGTCCTTGGACATCTTGTCTTTTGTCTTTATGCTTATTATGATCACACTCAAGAACCTAATTGGAAATTGGAATGTTTCCTTATTTCCAGTGACCATTTTAATGGCTTCCAATGCAAAGTACACTTCCACATCACCTTTTGATTTGTCAGAAAACTGTCACTATCACTTTGTCAACTATTCAGAAAAGTGATAATGATTCGTTGATAGCAGGGATATGTGTTTCGTTGATAGCTTTATTCTTCATTCCATTGATGGTATATTCCTCGTTTCGTTGATAGAGTAATCTTCATTCCGTTGATAGACTAATCTTCATTCCGTTGATAGAGTAATCTTCATTCCGTTGACATGTCTTCACTTAGGCAAAATTACAAGGCACAATGTATTTACAATTAACCAACCTATTTTGCCTATCTAGTACTTAGTCAACATGACTTAGAAAACCTATCTAATACCTACAACAAAATGCATATCAAACTGTGAAGTATTGTACAGTGCAATTGCTACATCACTCATTTCGTTGATGAGCTACCTGTCAACGAAAGCTGCAAAGCATACCATTCCGTTGACAGTTACAATATTGACTTAATACAAAATCTAGTTAATCTAATTATTAAATTGTATAATAATTTAAATCAAATATAAGTATAATTTTGAATAAAATTCTCAATATAAAAATTCACAACCTTCTCGTTTCTTCAGTCTCCGGTTTTTGATAGTTCCGAATATATAATAATTGTTAACCAATCACTAATTTAAAATTATTTTATAAGTTTAACGTTAGCTGTAAAATTCTCCAGGTATGATTTATTAGAACTAAAAAAAGAGCGCAAAGAGTAAAGAAGCACTTAAAGGATAATAAATATCAATTTTTTTAAGCTCCAATAAAATTACTTTGTTAATAAAATATGTTATATTTAATAGGCAAAAATCTTCCTTAAAAGTTCAAAATTCTATGAACAATATATTAAAAACGAATATTTATTTTAAAAAAAATAAAAAAATTAACAATATTTAAAGGCTAATTTTTTTATAATTTATGAAAATCTGCGAATTAACATAACTATAAATATTTTAAAAGTATTTGTGCATTGCATGAGTTATAAGCTAGTATTATATAATATTTATAAGTAACTCTCTAACACATGGTTGGAGTTGCTCTTATATGTTTGGCTTTTGAATAATCAAATTCTCAAATACTGAAGTTAATATTTACTACCTTAAAACCTGTGTGATGCACGAATTGTTTTTAATTATTATTATTTAATTATTAATGTTTTAATATATTATTAATTACATTTGTTAAAATAGGTAAACTCATTTAAATAATTAAAAACATTAAAATAAGTTTTAAAATAACTAAAAAATGATTTACTTGTGATATATTCAGAAAAGAAGGAGTTTTAGTAAGGAAAAATAAAACAAATAATACATTTTAATTGACAAAATTAATTGTCCATGATACTTTGGAAAATGATGAGATTTTCTAAGTTTTCAGACAATTAAAAGCATTATAATATGTTTTGAAATAAATATATAAGAGTTTATCCGTGATAATTTTAGAATACGAGAGGTTTTAATTAAAAAATATAAAAACAACATACGATTTACCTAAAAAAGGTAATCGGTTAGTTATTAGTAAGTATATTATTATTATTATTATTATTATTATTATTAAATGGAAATGTCCGTGATATTTATGAAAAATGAGAGGTTTTAATTAGAAAAGGTATAAAAGGTAATGTCTTTTATTTACTCGTAATGTTGTAAGAAAAAGAGGAATTTTAGTTAGAAAAATACAATAGATAATCTATATAATAATTTTTAGTATTTTATCCGATGTTTCTCATTAATTTAATAGAAAAGATCCAACGACTGTGGATTGAGTGACCAAACTAGGTAGGAGAACATTTCAATGTTCTTTCTTTAATCTAACTAGCTTAAAACCCGTACGATGCACGAATTGTTATTTTATTTTTTATGTTTTAATATTTCATTAATTGTATTTGTTAAAAAAATAGGCATATTAAAATATGTTAACTTTTTTATATAAATAAAAGTATTAAATAGGTTTTAAAATAAATAAGTAAGGGTTTGCCCGTGATATTTTTGGAAAGGAGGATTTTAGTACGAAAAATAGAAAAGATCGCATGTTTTAGGTGAAAAAGATAATTGTCTATGATATTTTTGCAAAAAGAGGGGATTTTATTAGAAAAAATTAAAATTACGTTTTAATATTTTATTAACTGAATTTTTTGAATAAATAAGTTGGTAGGTTAAAATATGTTAATCTTTTTAAACAATTAAAGGCATTAAAATAGGTTTTAGAATAAATAAGTAAGGGTTTGCCGGTAATATTTTTGGAAAATGAGGGGTTTTAGTAAGAAAAATAGAAAAAACAACATGTTTTAATTAAAAAAGGTAATTGCCTATATTTTTGCAAAAGAAAGAGATTTTATTAGAAAAATCCAAAAAGTAATGTGTTTTAGCTAAAAAAGTTAATTGGTTATTGTTATGGAATGAAAAGTAGATTTAGATGTTGACGGCTGTATTCAATGAATGATGGTGGACAATCGTGTCTTTATGGCTGCTCTCGTGGTTCGTGACTAAACAGGTCCTCACAAGATGCCTACGTATCTCTGTTATGTAGAGAATCAAGCCAAAAAACGTAGTTCTGATTGTAGGATCAGGGTCCTTATATAGGCGTCAGGAGCCTTGCATTTAGAATAGAATTAGGTGACTTGGGGGCCAAGTCGCCTTCTTAGATCAGGATTGTGAATCCTATTTTGTAGGAGACTGACTCCTAGTTGGTTTGTGTGTCTTGATTGCTGATTCTTGAAGAGTTTAATATGCTTTGGACTCATTTAATGAGCTGGTAATTTCCCTTATTTATTAATTACGAAATTAATAAATGATTAGGGTTTCGGGCCTTTTTATCGGGCCTAATTCTTGGACCGAACTAGGTCTAACTAATATATCATTAATTACATATCTAGGGTTATTTTTTAGCCCATATCAGTTATAAATATGTACTGTTATTATTTAATAATTCTTGTTTACAAATAAGTAAGGGTAATTAGGTAAAAACACTTACCTACCGACCAACCAAAATTTTAATGTTTCGTCTATTATATTATAGTATAGATTTATAATTATTTCAATATCAACTGAATTTTTAATTATGGTTTATTATTTTTAAATAGTATGTATTAATTAAAATAACATAATATAAGTATTAATTATAACAACAAGTGTAAAAATAATATGTATTATTGAAAATTACATATCTAATTATACGTACAACTATTAATTATAAAACAAAAAGTATACCGTAATTAGAATAAGTTATTAAAAAGTTGATATGTTAATCTGCACTAATAAAAAAGGTTTTAATATAAGTTATAAGCATATATAAATATATATATAATCTTATAATTTAAAAGGTATAATTGTCATTTTACAGTGAACTAAATGACTCACAAACCTCATTATAACTGATATTATACATATGTAATGTACAAGATTTTAAAACTAGCAAATCGGCCCCACTTGATTCTGTGTTCAAAATTTGAGTAATCGGACGACTTTTTAAGTACTCATTTTCAATATTTGAATATTTGAAAGGCATATGCAGCAGCTTATTTGTAAACATCGAGGATTCTACTCAACTTAAACAAGAATGTAATAAGTAAATATTAGATTAGATGTCACAGGAATCTCAGAGGGTTTTATCAGTCAAGTGAATGAAGATTTAAAGTCATCTACACTGGAAGAAGTTCAGTAATTTGATCAAGCCTCAGTGAAGTATTCAAGAAAGTTGATCTATTTAATGTGACAGAGATTTCAGAAGTGTGACAGGAAGTGTACATGTTATAGAGTTTGATATAGGGAAAAGAAAAAGAACCACATCTTAAAGTCAAAAGATGAAGAACAGACATTGTAGTTAGTCACTCATGAACCAGACAGTACATCGAGTGTCAACGTCATTCAGTGGAAGTTCGTCATTAATTTCAGTGGTTCAATGATTGATTATGTTATCAAGAAGTTGTATTAATTCTATTTTAATTAATTATATCAGTTAGTTAATTTATCTAATAAATTAATTCAACAAGAATTAATTTATTCCATAAATTAATTATAAGTTTAATTAAATTAGAATTAGTATTATACTTGTATGACTCAGAAAATGAACTTGTATGACTATCCAAGGATAGTCATACCAAAAGTCATACAAGGCAAAAGCGACAGTCATATTAGTTTAATAGGCGGTCATACCGAAAGTCATACATGTTCAATTGCAAGTCATACCGATAGTCATGATGGTTCAATTGCAAGTCAAACAGGTTCAATTGCAAGTCATACCGACAGTCATGATGGTTCAATTGCAAGTCATACAGAAAGTCATGCAAAGTCAGTTTGTTAGTCATGCCAATTCAAAGAGATATTGGTGTGTAAATATCTATTTCAGAAGAAATTAACATTTCATCTATCTCTCTGCTGCTTCAACTACCAACTGTCGAGCTTCATAAATTCAAGCAATTAATTTCTAGATTGTATTGTTAAATCTAAACCACTAGAAGTTAGTTACTTGTTGTTATTTGACTATTTAGCGGATCATAATCCCTAGAATTTATCTCGAACTACTTTTTAGTATTCGATCTTTTTATTACAAAAATAGATAAATTCATGTCGAATTTTTTCTAGATTTGTTTTAATTAGTTTGAGATTCAAACCTTGTAATATGTATTGTATTTGAAACACCCTTCAAGTTTAATATAAGTTATATTTAACTTGAATCTTGTTTCATTTCATTTCGCACTTATTTGTTCTTGGATTGTTAAATCACGAACCGAACAAATTCGATAAAATGGTACAGTTTGTATTCAACCCCCCTTCTACAAACATATCAGTACCTAACAATTGGTATCAGAGCCTACTGATTGACGCACAAATCAAGATCCATACTTTTGTGATTTATCAAGAACAAGTGATTTTTTATTTTTCTTAAATGGGATGTGGAAGAAGAAGATTCTTTTATTTCTTCAAGTGGAAAATCCAAAGTATATTAGTGTATTGAAGAAAGGCCCAAAAGTCTCAATGATTATTGAAGAGGAGCGTACTGAGAATAACCTTGTTGTTCAAGCTACAAGGACTTATCCTAAAGATCCAAAAGGTTTTACAGCTGTTGAAAAGGAAGATGCTTCTCTGGATGCTAACCTACAATTAATTTTGGTTGATTGTCTGGATCCCATTATGCATAATCATGTTTTGAATTATCAAGATGCCAAACATATTTGGGAAACAATTGACATAACTGAAGAAGTAAGAAAAAACAAAATGGAAACTCTTACCTCTACATATGAGCACTTCAGATCAAATCCAGGGTGTTAGATCAGAATTCAATGATCGTCAGGAGCTAGACTCAACTGATCAGGATTGCTGACATCATCAGGATTGCATGGTCGTCAGGATCAAGATACATATCAGGACTGGGATCAGGATTGATCATCAGGACTGGAAGCTGATCAGGATTCCTACTTCGAGTTATATTTGGAGTCTAGTTAAACATGGAAGTTTATTCTGTCGGTTCCTGGTTTGTAGAATGTAGCTATCAATTATGGATAGGTTTCAATCTTTGTAATTGATTAGGACTTATCATTGATAGAGAAGCTGTGTAGTATATGAACACAGTTTTGGTTTCGATTTATAAACGTGAACATAATCGAGTATTTGTGAATCAAGCTAGAAGCTCTCAAGAACATAGAATTTCTTGAGAGAGTTTTTGTAAGCTAGCAGCTCTCAAGAACATCAGAATTTCTTGAGAGAGTTTGTAACAGTTTTATATCAGATTTAATAAAGCTGTTATCTTTCTTTCATATTTGTGATATATACATTAAGAAGTCGATTATCTTATACTATTGTATTCAACCCCCCTTCTACAATAGATTATTACTGGGCAACAATTGGTATCAGAGCAAACTGATTTAATTCTGAATCAGATACGATCTAAAGATGTCGACAACCAAGTATGAAAGCATGAAGATTCCCATCTTGAAGAAATCAGAATATCCAAAATGGAGGGTAAAGATGCTGATGTACCTGGAGGCTATGGATCCTGACTATTTGGACAGGATTCGTGATGGACCATATATTCCTACAAGGATTGTAGAACGAATAGATACAGTACCTGAACATTATGTGGTCAAGGCTAAAAGTGAATGGACTCCAGAAGAAAAAGCTCATGTACTCAGAGAACCAAAGATAAAGAATATCTTGCACAGTAGTCTTGATGCTGTCATGTCAAATAGAGTGATTGCGTGCAAGTCTTCAAAAGAAATCTGGGATACTTTGGAAACTCAGTGCCAGGGATCTGCATCTGTCAAGAAAAACAGAAGGGCTCTTTTGATCCAAGAATATGAACAATTTGATGCAAGACCTGATGAGAGCCTAACTGATCTATATGATAGATTTCTGACACTATTGAACAGCTTATCTTTAGTTGACAAGGAATATGAAACTGAAGATTCAAACACCAAGTTTCTAAGAGCTTTACCTGAAGAATGGGACACTCAGACCTCGATCATTAGACATCAGCATGATCTTAACACTGTGTCTCTTGATGAAGTCTATGGGATGCTAAGAACTCATGATCTTGAAGTTCAACAGAGAAAGAACAAGAAAAGCAGCAAGGCAAAATCAATTGTTTTGAAAGCAGAGGCTAAATCAAAAGGAAAAGCTATGGAGGTCTCTAGAAGTAAATCAAGAGTAGCTGAGTCAGATCCTGATGACTCTTCATCAGATACTGATGGTAATCCTGATGCCAATACTGATGATGATTCTTCTGACTCAGACATGGAAGAGATGGTTGTTATGATTGTCAGAAACTTCAGAAGGATGAAGTTCAGGAAGAGTAGAAGACAAGGCAACTTTCAGAAAAAGGCCTTCAATCCAAACAAAGATAAGTATATCAAAAAGGACAGCAAGGGTAGCAAATTTGACAAGTCAAAGGTTAGATGCTACAAGTGCAATGGTATGGGTCACTTTGCTTCTGAGTGCAAGAAGACAAAGGCACTTATCACATCAAGCAAGGATTGGATGGACTCTTCCTCAGAATCTGACACTGAGGTGGTCAACTATGCTCTAATGGCCAATGCTGATGTAACTGCTGCTCCTGATGATAAGGTACTAAATACTATCTTTGATTTTGATACTGATAATGCTTCTGAGTTAAGATGTTTTCTAAAGTCTTTACATATTAGCTTTAGAAGTCAAACTGCTGAAAATTCTAGGATCTTATCTGAGATGTCTGAACTTAGAAAAAGGAATGATATATTAGAAGCTGAATTTTCTCGTATGCAAAAAGTACAAAAAGAATGTGATAATGCTAATCACATGTATTTAGAGATGAAATCCAATTGTACTGCTCTTGAAAAGGAACTTGAATATGCTAATGAGAAAATCAGAACCTGGACAGACTCTGGTAGGAAATTTCATGAGATTAATACCTCTAAGAATTGGAAAGAGTGTCTAGGATATAAGTCAGATGAGGATAAGAAATTGAAAGAGAAAATTGTCATTGATGAGACAGTCAGTCCAAAGACCTATAGACATGTTATAGATACAACCAAATCTAAGATTACTCCTGTTAATTTTGTTTTTGGTAAGGATTCCACTTCTACTTTTGAAAAGGGATCTACTTCTACTCAAGGAATTAAAATTATGAAGTCTAAACCTGTCATGAATAAAGTCATTAAGAATGTAGGTCTATTGTCTCAGAAACAGCTTAAGGATAAAATCTGTGAGGTGACAGATAAGAAAAAGGAAGCTACTGTTAAGAGAAACAGGAATGGTAAAGTTGGGATCAATAAAGAGAATGGTTACAAATATATCCCAAATGCTCCTAGAAAGTGTTGTTTTAACTGTGGTAACTCTAATCATCTTGCTATTGATTGTAAGAAGAGTAAGAAGAAGAATGCTGATATTTCTAAGTCTGATGTTAGGAATAGGTCAGTATTTTATAAACCGCAGAAGTCCTGTTTTCATTGTGGTAGTATATGGCATTCTATTTATACATGTAAAGATTATCATGATTTGTACTATAACTTTTATGATCCACTGCCTAAGATTGATAATAGTACAAAGTCTGATAGAGTTGATAATGTCATTGTGAAGCATGCTTTTGTTAATACTGATACTGACAAAGCAAATCCTGATGAAGTAAATCCTGTCAGGACTGCTATGGTCAGAAAGTCTTCTGCTGTGAAAGTTAATAAATTGCATGGAAAAGGAACCCAACAAGTATGGGTTCCTAAATGTTCTAACTAGTGTGTTTCTATTCTGATTGCAGGGTAAAAAGAAAAATGTGTTAGTCATGGATAGTGGATGTTCTGTGCACATGACTGGAAACAAAGCCCTATTATCAGAATATGAGGAAAAAGCTGGCCCAACTGTGTCTTATGGAGATGGCAACATTGGACAAACCTTGGGATGTGGCAATATAATCATTGGAAATGTCATCATTGAAAAAGTAGCTCTAGTGAAGGGACTAAAACACAACCTGTTGAGTATTAGTCAAATCACTGACAGAGGTTATCATGTCAACTTCTATTCCACTCATTGTGAAGTAGTCAGTAAAGCAATAAGCAAGATAGCACTGACTGGCTACAGGCATGGTAACATATATGAAGCCAACATTCAATCAAATACTGATGACTCCCCTACCTATCTGATCAGTAAAGCATCAGTAGATGAAAGTTGGAATTAGCACAAGAAGCTTTCTCATCTCAACTTCAGCAATATCAATGAGTTGGTTAAGAAAGATTTAGTGAGAGGATTACCAAAAGTGTTATATACTCCTGATGGACTCTGTGATGCATGTCAGAAAGCAAAACAAAGAAGGACATCATTCCAGAGTAAATCAGAATCCTCTATTAAAGAACCATATCACATGCTACATCTTGATCTATTTGGTCTAGTCAACATCATGTCCATCAGTAAGAAAAGGTACACTCTTGTAATTGTTGATGAATATTCTAGATTCACCTGGGTGTATTTTCTGCACAGAAAAGATGAGACTCCTGAAGTTCTGTTGGATCATGTGAGAATGATTGAGACAACCACAAAGTACAAAGTCAAGATACTGAGAAGTGATAATGGTACTGAATTTAAGAATTCAAAGATGGAAGAGTTCTGCAAGTACAAAGGAATCATTCAACAATTCTCTGCTCTTGGCACACCTCAGCAAAATGGAGTATTTGAAAGGAAAAATAGAACTCTTATTGAAGCTGGCAGAACTATGTTGGAAGAAGCAAAATTACCTACATATTTCTGGGCAGAAGCAGTCAACACAGCATGCTACACTCAAAATCTCACATTAATAAACAGGCATGGTGTTACTCCTTATCAGTCACTCAAGGAGAAGAAACCAAGTCTGAAGCATCTGCATGTGTTTGGATGTAAATGTTTTGTTCTCAGAACTCATTCTGAACAACTAGGGAAATATGAAACAAAGGCTGATGAAGGAATTTTCATAGGCTATCCTGCATCAAGAGCCTTCAGATTTTTTAATTTGAGGACAAGGACTGTCATGGAGTCAATACATGTATCTTTTGATGACAAGAAGATAGCTGGAATCAATGAAGACTCTCATGATAGATTGATTTTTGAAAATGAAGCTACCAAGGAACCTGAAGAAAGTGAATCAGATCTTGTCAATACATCAGATCCTGATGGGTCACCAAATCCTGATGACACACTAGATGCTGATGGTGCAAATACTGATGATGCAATCAATAGTGATACTTCTAGTAGTGCTAATGTTGAGGGGGAGCAACATCATTCTACTACAAGTTCAGAGTCAACTCAATCATCAGGACAGAATTCTTCAGATACTGATTCAAGTGATGATCCTGATAATTTATTAGGAGGAAATAGCAATAATTCAGGGGGAGCTTCAAGACAAGCAAGTTCTTCAAATCAAGATAACACCAATCCAGGGAGAGCATCTATTTCAAGAAACAATTTAACACCAGCAAGGAAATGGACTGCAAGTCATACTCCTGATTTGATCATTGGGGATCCTAATGCAGGTGTTCAAACAAGAAGTGCAACTCAAAATGAATGTCTATACAATAACTTTCTATCCAAGGAGGAGCCAAAGAAAGTTGAAGATGCACTTAGATATGCTGATTGGGTTATTGCAATGCAAGAGGAACTGAATGAATTTGAAAGAAATGAAGTCTGGAAACTGGTACCAAGACCAAAGAATAGATCAATTCTTGGTACAAAGTGGATTTTCAAGAACAAGACTGATTCTGATGGAGTAATAATCAGAAACAAAGCAAGACTAGTTGCAAAGGGGTATTCTCAACAAGAGGGAATTGATTATGATGAAACTTTTGCTCCTGTTGCAAGACTAGAAGCCATCAGGATATTTCTTGCTTATGCAGCACATAAGAAATTCAAGGCTTTCCAGATGGATGTTAAAAGTGCTTTCTTAAATGGAGAACTGGAGGAAGAAGTCTATGTTGAGCAACCTCCTGGTTTCATTGATCCTAAATATCCAGATCATGTCTACAGATTGGATAAGGCACTTTATGGACTAAAGCAAGCTCCAAGAGCATGGTATGAAACTTTAGCTCTATTCTTACTGGAAAGTGGATTCAAAAGAGGTGCTATTGATAAAACTCTATTTTATTTGAATCATGTTTTCCAAGCTTATGCAGTCAAGATATCAAATGAGCATGATGGGAGAAATGAGTTACTTTCTTGGTCTTCAAGTTAAACAGACTGATGAAGGGATTTTTATCAATCAGTCTAAATATACAAGAAATTTATTGACAAGGTTTAACATGCAAGATAGTGCTCCTGCTACAACTCCCATAGCTACAGCTACCAAACTTGATCCTGATCAAGGTGCTGAGGTAGATGTAACTCACTACAGAGGAATGATTGGCTCTTTATTGTATCTCACTGCAAGTAGACAAGTTTGCAACCTGTCTGTGTGCAAGATTACAAGCAAAACTGTAACGCCTTAGAATTTTTGACTTGTAAATTATTATCAATATGTGGATACCATTAATTTTATATGTGTATGTGTTAGATATAATTGCTGACGTTTGTTCATCAGTGTTTAAGTACCAGGTACATATCAGAGTTTATCTAGAAGCCAGTCAGAGTTTGATAAAGTCTGACTGGGTAAAGAGTTTACATGGAAGCCGGTCAGAGTTTGTTAAAGTCTGACAGAGTGAAAGTTGACTTAGCTGTCGGTGCATATCATGAAGATTCTAGAAGCAATATATTCTGAAGATGGAAAGAAGCAGAATATATTGACACAGCTAAGGAGACTGGACAGAGGACTGAAGCAATTCTAATTGATTACAAATTGTATAGCTAATTTGTAGGAGTATCAATTAGAGATTGATTGTAACCATGTACTATATAAACACAGATAGGTTATCCCTAGAAGGGATGCGATTATTGAAATATTATTCTTGTAACCTAGTAGCTCTTTGTGATTCATTAACATCACTAAGAGAGAATTATTTAATATAATTCAGTTTGTTGATTTACAAACTTGTGTTCTTGATTGTTATTCTCATACATACTTGATTATATTGTGTATTCGGCCTAACAATTGGTATCAGAGCCAAGGCTGTTTAATATATACAGTTTTTCGATTCAAACACAGTAATAATCATGTCTGAAGAAAATCAAGCTCCTCCCAAGGTTGAACAGGTTAAACCTAATTCTGTGAGTCGGTATGAAACAATCAGGGTTCCAATTCTCAGGCCAGTGGAGTATCCAATTTGGAAGGTAAAGATGACCATATTTCTGGAGGCTACAGATCCAGAATACCGTGACAGAATATATGATGGTCCTCATATGCCGACTAAATTGTCTCCTGTTGTTGATGGTCAAGAACAAAAGACTGTTCCAAAAGAAAAGAAAGATATGACTCCTGAGGACATCTCATCAATTGCAAAAGATGCAAAGGTTAGACATCTTCTCCACAGTGCTTTAGATAATGTTATGTCTAACAGAGTAATTGGTTGCAAAACTGCAAAAGAAATCTGGGATGCTTTGGAAGTCAGGTGTCAAGGAACCACTGCTATAAAGAAGAACAGGAAAACAATACTCACTCAGGAGTATGAGCACTTTGATTCAAGAGCCAATGAAACCTTGACTGAGACATATGACAGATTCTGTAAACTGCTGAATGATTTATCTCTAGTTGATAAAGAATATGATCTTGAAGAATCAAATCTCAAATTTCTCTTATCTTTACCTGAAAGATGGGATTTGAAGACAACAACTATAAGAGATAATTACGAACTTGCTGAAACTGAACTTGATGAGATTTATGGGTTACTGAAAACTCATGAATTGGAAATAGAACAAAGAAACAGAAGATCAAGCAAGAAGACAAAATCTGTTGCTCTCAAAGTTGAGGAGAAGCCCATCAAGAAGGAATCATCAAGGAAGAAAGCTAAGGGAAAGGCTTTAGTCATTAAACCTGAAAGTGAGTCATCAAACTCTGATGATGACTCAAACTCTGATGAAGCTTCTGACTCTGAGGATGATGAAGAACAGATGATGCAAATGGCTGCATTGATGGTGAAGACCTTCAAGAAGATGGGATTCAAGAACTTTAAGAAAGGAAAGAGATTCTCAAGGAAAGATTCAAACTCTGAAAGGAAAGGTTTTAGAAAGTCTGATGGAAGGGAGACCAAGTCTGGCAAGAAGGATAAATCTGATATCCAGTGCTACAAGTGTAAGGAGATGGGTCACTATGCCCCAGAGTGCAAGAAAGGCAAATCTGAGAAAGCACTCATCTCTAAAGGCAAAGACTGGGCAGATACTTCAGACTCTGATGATGGAGTAAATTATGCTCTTATGGCAACTGTCAAAGATGAGACTGAATCATCTGAAAATAAGGTACCCCTAACTACTTATGCTTATGAGATTGATAATATATCTGAATTAAGAGTATATCTGAAAAGCGTACATGTTAGTTATAGGGATCAGACTTTAGAGAATGAAAGAATTAAATCTGAGAATCTTAGTCTTAAAGATAGAAACAAGTTTCTTGAAGGAGAACTTGAAAATATGAAGCAGATTCAAAAAGAAAGAGATGATGCTGTTTATGTAGAACAGGAGTTGCTCAAAAGATATAGGCAACTGGAATCTGATCTAGAAAAAGAAAGAAAAATAATCAAGACTTGGACAGACTCTGGAAGAGACATTCATCAAGTGTTTCAGACAGATTCTGTAGGTTTAGGCTATTGTGAAAATGATGAACTTAGGTTTAAAGACAAGGTTAAGGTTAAACCACAACTTAAACCTGTGAAATTTGTTCCAGAGTCCACTAAGTTAAAATCTGTTGTAGTAAGAGAAGCTGATATGGAATCAGATGAAACCTGTGAAAGACAGGAAAATATTATAACAGAAAATCTAATAGAACTAGAAGCTGTTAGAAAGCCAGTAAAAACTTGTGAAAAACAGGTTAATGTTGGTTTGATGACAGGAAAACAGTTCAATCATAAGCTCAAAGAGGTAAAATCTGCCATGAAACCAAAAGGGTCCAAGAAGAATAGGAATGGAAAGATAGGCATAAATAAAAGAAATAATCATTTGCCTACTGCTGCTGCTCCAAGGAAAACATGTCATAATTGTGGTAGTTCTAATCATCTTGCTAGATTTTGCAATAAGAACAAACATATTAATTCTTTACCTTCTACATCAGGAGTAAAGAATGATTATGTAAGGATTAAACCACAGACTTTATGCACACACTGTGGGAGCACTTGGCATTCTATTTATACTTGTAAGAGTTATCATGCTATTTATCATAACTATTATGAGCCAAAGCCCAACTTGAAGTGGGTTAGGGCAAACTCTACAAGTGTAAAGTCTGACAATGTTAGTTTAAACTCTGTTGATAGTGATTCCGCTGCAAAAGCTAACACTGTTAAGAAAGACAAAGGATCCAAGCAAGTCTGGGTCCTTAAAACTAACACTTAGTGTTTGTTTGTGATTGCAGGGTATAAAAGAGAGCACACTTATCTTGGACAGTGGATGCTCAGGACATATGACTGGAAATAAAGCCCTGCTATCAGACTTTGAGGAGAAGGCTGGCCCAAAGGTTTCCTATGGAGATGGCAACATAGGACACACTCTGGGATATGGCAATATTAATCTTGGAAGTGTCATCATCACAGATGTAGCTCTAGTCTCAGGACTCAAGCATAATCTGCTATCTGTGAGTCAAATCTGTGACAGAGGAAACCATGTAGATTTTCATACTGAATACTGTGAAGTTATCAGTAAATCTACTGGAAAAGTTGTTCTAGTTGGAAACAGGCGCAACAATATTTATGAAGCAAGTTTGGTAACAAACTTTGATGGAAAAACAGTGTGTCTGTCTACAAGAATGTCAAATGAAGAGAGTTGGAAATGGCATAAGAAGCTCTCTCATCTAAACTTGAACAACATCAATGAACTAATACGAAAAGATCTTGTAAGGGGACTTCCAAAGTCAATACTAAGCTTAGATGGTCTGTGTGATTCTTGTCAAAAGGCCAAGCAAAGGAAGTCATCTTTCAAGAGCAAATCTGAATCTTCAGTAGTGGAACCTTATCATCTTCTACATGTTGATCTTTTTGGACCAGTGAATGTGATGTCAATGGGCAGAAAGAAATATGCTCTAGTAATTGTTGATGAATATACTAGATATACATGGGTGTATTTCTTATCAAAGAAGGATGAAACTGCTCAAACTCTGATGGATCATGTAAACCTACTGGACAAAGGATCACAGCACAAAGTGAAAATTATAAGAAGTGATAATGGAACTGAATTCAGAAACTCAATCATGGAAGCTTTCTGCAAGGAAAGAGGAGTGAAACAAGAGTTTTCTGCACCTGGAACTCCACAGAAGAATGGTGTAGTTGAAAGAAAGAACAGAACTCTAATCGAAGCTGCCAGAACTATGCTTGATGAAGCAAAATTACCAACTTATTTCTGGGCAGAAGCTGTTCAAACTGCTTGTTTTACTCAAAATGCTACACTGATTAACAAGCATGGGAAAACACCATATGAGATGGTGAAAAATAAGAAGCCAAATTTGAAATATTTTCATATATTTGGATGCAAATGCTTTGTGTTCAAGACTCATCCTGAACAGTTGACTAAGTTCGAGTTAAAAGCTGATGAAGGAATCTTTGTTGGCTATCCATTATCAACAAAAGCATTCAGAGTTTACAATCTGAGAACTAAAGTGATCATGGAATCCATACATGTGTCATTTGATGACAAGAAAATAACTGGACTTGAAGATGAAATTGAACATGATCAACTGCGCTTTGAAAATGAAGGTTTATTTTCTGATGATGTAAACTCTGATGAAGCAGTACCGACAAACTCTGATGAAGCGGTTCTGATAAACTCTGTCGAAGCATACTCTGAACCTCTACTGGTAAATACTGGAGAAACTGAAAATTCTCAAATTGAACAACATAGAGAACCAGTTGAGGGGGAGCGTGAAGAAGCTCAACAAGACACATAAAATGAGTCAGTTGAGGAAACTGATTCAAACTCTGACAGTTCAAACTCTGAGCCATCCAATTCAGGGGGAGCCTCAGATGCTGCAGAAAGTCAACTTATGAATCAGGAGAGCATGGATCAAGGGGGAGGATTCAATAATGATGCAAGAAACCACTTACCAACAGCAAGAAAGTGGACACAGGCACACACACCTGATCTCATAATTGGAGATCCTGATGCTAGTGTGAGAACTAGAAGTGCAACAAATAATGAGTGTCTGTATCATGCTTTCTTGTCTCAAACAGAACCAAAGAAGGTGGAGGAAGCTCTTCAAGATGCTAATTGGATTACAGCAATGCAAGAAGAGTTAAATGAATTTGAGAGAAATGAAGTCTGGACACTTGTACCTAGACCAAAGAATAGATCAATTGTAGGTACAAAGTGGGTCTTCAGAAACAAGACTGACAGTGAAGGTGTGATTACAAGAAACAAGGCTAGACTTGTGGCTAAAGGTTATTCACAACAGGAAGGAATTGATTATGATGAAACCTTTGCTCCAGTTGCAAGATTGGAAGCCATAAGAATTTTTCTGGCCTATGCTGCACACAAGAAGTTTAAAGTCTTTCAGATGGATGTGAAAAGTGCTTTTCTCAATGGGAAGCTTGAAGAAGAAGTGTTTGTTGAACAACCACCAGGATTTGTAGATCCCAAGTATCCAGATTATGTCTACAGGCTTGACAAGGCATTATATGGACTAAAGCAAGCACCAAGAGCATGGTATGAAACTCTTGCTCAATTTCTTTTAGAAAGTGGATTCACAAGAGGTACAATTGATAAAACCTTGTTTTATTTCAATTCTGGTGATGATTTGCTTTTAGTTCAAATTTATGTAGATGATATTATCTTTGGATCTACTAATGACAAACTTTGTAAGAAGTTTGCAAAGCTTATGCAATCCAGGTACCAAATGAGCATGATGGGAGAGCTTAGTTACTTTCTAGGCTTACAAGTCAAGCAAACAGATGATGGTATTTTTATCAATCAAGCAAAATATACCAGAAATCTTCTCAAGAAATTTGGTATGCTTGATAGTTCATCTGCTACAACTCCCATGGCTACTGTAACAAAGCTAGACAAAGACACAGGAGCCTCAGTAGATATGACAAACTACAGAGGAATGATAGGGTCTTTACTGTATCTTACTGCAAGTAGACCTGATATCATGTATGCAACATGTCTTTGTGCAAGATTTCAAGCAGATCCCAGAGAGCCTCATCTAACAGCTGTAAAAAGGATTTTCAAATATCTCAAAGGAACCATAACCTTGGGTTTGTGGTATCCTAGAGAATCAGAGTTTAAGCTAATTGGTTACTCTGATGCAGATTTTGCAGGCTGTAAGATAGACAGAAAAAGTACAAGTGGAAGCTGTCAATTCTTAGGTGACAGATTGGTTTCTTGGTATAGCAAGAAACAGAAATCAATTTCTACATCCACTGCAGAAGCAGAGTATATAGCTGCTGGTAGCTGTTGTGCACAGATTCTGTGGATGAAGAATCAGTTGCTGGATTATGGGTTAAGGTACTCTAAAATACCTATTTATTGTGATAACCAAAGTGCTATTGCTATGACAGGTAACCCAGTACAGCATTCCATGACCAAGCACATCAGCATAAGGTATCATTTTATCAGGGAACATGTGGAAGAAGGAGATATTGAGCTTCATTTTGTGTCTACAGACCAACAACTTGCAGATATCTTCACCAAACCTTTGAGTGAAGCTACTTTTACAAGATTGGTAAATGAACTTGGAATGATCTCTGGTTTTGACTAGAGATACGGGTTAGACTCAAAAACTATACATATTTGATTTTTAATGCTCATGATTCCTTGCATGTATTAACTGTTATGAGTACCAGTGTCATAAACTCTGAAAGTAAACTCTGATGCTAAACTCTGTTAGTCATAAAAGTGTTGGTCATACTCTGATAGTTACAGTCTAATGCTATACTCTGATTGTGATTTTGTCTGAAACATAATGACCAATGAAGAAATTTGTATGAAGCATAATTATCAGTAAGTAATTATGAATCCTTAAGAGTTGTATAGATTCTGATCTCAAATATGTGCAGTAAGTTAACACAACATGATACTGACTCTGTATTTATAGCATCTCTTAGTTTATTGATCCTATACACTGAGTCTGTATTAGTTGTTTGCATTTTCTCTCATAAATTAATTGCATTAACTGATGAGAAGTCTAAACTCTGATTATTAATTGTAAATAATTCACCCTCAAATCAAAAGATGCCAAAAAGAGCACAAATTCCTTTGAGATCATGTTGTGCCTAGGAAGATCCAGGAACTTATTGTATGAAATAAGGGCTAAAATCTTTGATTTTTGGTGACTAGTGCCAACCACTGATTACTGGAAAAAAAATATATATATATATATATATAAAGAGGGTGAAGAATAAAAGATATATCCAAATGAAAGGATATCAAAATACAGAGTTTAGATATAAAAATCAGATTTTATGTTTTACATGAGAGTTTAGGCAACCAGTTTTTACTACTTAAGTTTGTGGATTTTATGCACTTTGAGATGGTCTAAATATTCATATTCAGTAAACTCTGCTATAGCACACACAATTATTCACACCTGTACAGTTTGAGAAAAGAGTTTATTGACAAAGAAGGACAAATGGTAAACACTGATGTATTGTGAGAAATACGCCGAGGTAATTTTGTTTTAATCTCTGATGGTTAAAATGATTTCTTTGTTTCAGACATTTTATAATTTTGAGATTAGACATTTGTTTAGAAATTCGAAAGAGTATGAGTACAAACGGTTCATATTTGTATTAAACAGAGGAGAGAGAGGTTGAATGTTTTGAACAGTGTGAAAACGGTAATTATGGCTATTTTTAACTGCGCGTGTGTATTGGAAGTTGTTACATACAGCTGTCAGCGTATACATGTTTGACATCTGTCCCACTCACACATTTTTCAAAGACGCCTGCTGTGTGTAGTAATGATTAAAACGATTGGGTTTTAATTTTCACTATTATTATTTAAACTTACTACACATAAACGGTTCATTCTTTTACACACTTCATCTTTTCTCACAAACACTGTCTCAAACACTTTCACTGCATACATTCTATCCTTTTCTCTATCTTTCTTCTAAACTTTTCTAATGGCTACTACAATGTTTACTGCTTCTGGGTTAGAATTCGTTCCTAATAACTATGCTGCTCCTTTGGCAAATGAGAACGCACCGGAGGCGTTTCATTTGATTCAAGATTTCTTGTCAAACTCTGATGTTGGAACTGCTCTCACAGCACCATTGAAGCTGTCTGCATCTCAAATCAGATCTTTTTGGCAGACAGGTACTTATGACAATGGAGGAGAGTCTGGGTCTCCATCTATTATCTTTGAATTTCAAGGAGAAGAGTTTGTAGTTACTCCTACAACTGTTCGTGATGCTCTGGGCCTTGAAGACTTTAATGCTTTCACAATCTCTGTTGGAGATTCTGAGTTAGTTCGAATGATGAGGGAAATAGGATACTCTGGGCCACTGACAAAGCTTGGTCAGTTGAAGCGACCGCTCTTGCGAAAGGAATGGAGTTTCTTTTTCGACTGCATAACAAGGGCGTTCGGCAAGAAATGCACGAATTGGGATGCTATTCCCACGAATAGTCTGCAAATCGGGTATTCTCTTCTTTATGGGGGTAATTTTGATGTTGCTAGACTAGTTCTAAATAATATAGGTGAGAAAATGAATGAAAACAGAGGTGTAGTCTATTTTGCAAGATTTTGTCAATTGATAGTCTCTGAATGTGTTTCTGAAGTAGAGATAGCTGAGAATGATGTGATTCCTTGTTTTAAATTACATAAACGCATATTCTCTGATCTAACCAATAAAGATAACAAGAAAGGAGATGTTGGTGTTTTGTTGCTACCTGAGTCTGTGCAACAATTCCTGGTAAACTTACAACAACAACAACTTGTAAACGCTGAAGCTGGACCTTCTGTGTCTCAATCACAGAGGTCAAGGAAGTCTAAGGTAAGGGCTGTTAAGTCTGCAAGAGTGAAGCCATCAGAAGCTGAAGCTGGGGCATCAAATACTGATGATATGCCTCAGAAGAAAAGGTTAAAGAAAAGAAGGGCCAACAGGGCAAAGTCTGATAATGCTGATGAGGAGAGTGAAACTGATGATGAAACTCTTCATCAGAGAAAAAGAAGATTGGTGGCTGCACATCTCTTTGGTGCATCCAATGTAAATGCTGAAGCTGTCAATCTGGACAGAGTTTTTGAGGAAAATGTTGTTGAAGCAGCATCTATGCCTGAAATGGTAAGTGCTGATGAAGAAGCTCCTACATCAAAGGCTGATGATGTAGTTGAGGAAGCTGCACATGTTGAGATTGCAGATGAAGCTCCTGAAATTATTGTTCAGGAGGCTACAGAAAATATCGAGGCTGAGTTTTTTGAGCCACAAGGATTTCATATGGAAGTTGAAGCAAACATCTCTATAAACTCTGAACATTTGACAGAGGGTTTGGAAGCTGATCAAAATACTGTTGAAATTGAAGAATCTATTGCTTCTCACACAAAAATAATTTCTTTTGAATTTGAGAAAGGTGAGGAAGTCGATCAGACTTTAGCTGCTAATGCTACAGAAGCTGTTGCTGCAAATCCTGATGTTGCTGACAAGGATGCAACAGAGAATATTCCCATAGAAGCAGAGTTTGTTACAAACTCTGAGACTAATAAAGCTGAGCAGATAACTACTGAAGCTGCTGTAGAGAATTTCGATGAAGCTATGGTAGAGTCTGTTCCTGATGAAACAAAGTTTGTTGCAAACTCTGAGATTCATAAAGCTGAGCAGATCAACACTGAGACTGCTGCAGAGAATGTTCCTGAAGCAAATACAGCAGAGAATGATAATAATGATGATAGTTCTGCTCATTCACAAGAGGAGTTATTTGAGAGTCAAGCAAACTCTGATGAGCAAAGAGAGGTCAATCGAGCTACGGCTGAGCATTTTCAGGATATGTACTACAATAGATGGGCTGATGCAGATTGTATCTTTTCAGCACAGAGGGCTGCTGATTTTCTTGGTGATTCTGTGAAGACAATTTCAAATCCTGATGTTATTACAAATCTAAAGGCCACTGTGATTCAAATTAAATCTCTTCACAACAGATTTGATGAGACTCATAAGGAGGTCACTGCTTTGAGGAATGAAGTTAGTCTGAGAGATCTTACTCTGAAGAATGATAGAGCTTACTATAATTCTATGTTCAAGAAGCAAGCTAAGGACTCTGATGAAATTCAGAAGAGGCTTGGGAAAGTTGAGGACAACCAGACTGCTATGTCTGCCCAACTGACTTCAATTTCTAATGCAATTGAATTGTTGACATCAGTACTACTTTCTGATGATGTCAAAAAGGGGGAGAGTGTACCAAGTGACAAATGCAAAGACACTCAAACTCTGAGACGGAGGGATGATGGTAATGATGGTGGAAACAAGGGAGGAGATGGAAAGAGTTTAAGATTAAATTCTGATAGAAGACTACTTCCAAGAAGATCAAACTCTGATAGAAGATCAAACTCTGGAAAGGGAAATGCAAACTCTGCCAGTGGTTCAAGATTCAAAAGTTTGATAATCTCTGATAAGCCTACCACAGATGAGGAAATTGCTGCTAAGGTGTTTATGACAGAACATGGAAAAGGTGTTACAATTGAAGATATCCAAGCTGAAGAGTAAATGCTTGCTGAAGAACACAAGAAGAATCTTGAAGCTGGAATCTACAAGAAGAAGGAAATCAAGGCTCCTAGAAAGAAAGAAACTGGAATTTCTATTAAAGAAAATACTCAACAGAGTATACAATACACCAGGAGGCCTGTGATTACAAATGCTGATAAAGGAAAGGGTATACTGGTAGAAGAAGAACAGTTACCAAAGAAGAATTATTCAACCTCTGACAAAGCTCAAGTTGAAGTTTTTGAAGCTAAATCAACCTCTGACAAGGCTCAAGTTGATGTTACTGTTAAGGATGTGCCAACCTCTGACAATGCTCAAGTTGTGCAAACTCAGCTATCTTCACCACTCCAAGGTTTCAAAAGATCTTCATTACCTGAAACTCTGAAGCCTAGCCAAGTGAACTTTCTACAAACCAGAACAGTACTTGGAAAACAATCGTATGATAAATCTGGTTTGGGTTCCCACCAAGAGAAAAGAGTTAATAATAGTCCTTTAGATCATACATCACTGGCAGAACCTGGTGTTGGGGTTACTCAAGAAAACCTTGATAAACTAGAATCTGTTCAGATGATTTACCACAGAGGCTTGAAGAAGGAGTTTTTATTATACTTTATGGCTGATGGCAGAGTTTACAGAATTGGAGAAGATGATATTCGTCTGAAATTATGGGAAGAGCTAGAGTATGTTCTATATCTCCTGAAGATCAAAAATAGAAATACTCATAATGCTGCTCTGGTTTTAAAAGACAGAATGATGAAATCGAAAGTTCTTTTTGGAGGAAGTGTTTCCAGTGCATATATTCCTAAGTACAGAGATGCACATGGAAAGTTGGTGGAAATGAAGAAAAATAGTGCTAGATTCAGGACTGCACTAGATAAGAAAGTTCTAGAGTTCAATCTAGAGTCTGATAAGGCTTTTTATATCAGACTTGGCAATGAAATAAACAAGAACATCATCTATTCTTTAAGGGATGCCATTTATCAAATTGGTGAAGATGAACCAGAATTGAAGGAGCTGAAGAAGGATATGATTGCTGAACTAGATCGAGCTGAGAGAAAGTTACTGTCAGATTATATCAGGACTGTACCTGATATCCAAGAAATTCAGTAAAGTCTGACTGTAAGTTTTTATGTTTTCTATTCTAAGTTCAATTTAAACTCTGTTTTAAAATTAAACTCTGACATATTTTAAACACTGCATTTGTTATATGTTTTGACATCATCAATTATCTGTTTAACTTGTACATTTTTATTATGCACAAGTTGGGGGAGATTGTTAGATATAATTGCTGACGTTTGTTCATCAGTGTTTAAGTACCAGGTACATATCAGAGTTTATCTAGAAGCCAGTCAGAGTTTGATAAAGTCTGACTGGGTAAAGAGTTTACATGGAAGCCGGTCAGAGTTTGTTAAAGTCTGACAGAGTGAAAGTTGACTTAGCTGTCGGTGCATATCATGAAGATTCTAGAAGCAATATATTCTGAAGATGGAAAGAAGCAGAATATATTGACACAGCTAAGGAGACTGGACAGAGGACTGAAGCAATTCTAATTGATTACAAATTGTATAGCTAATTTGTAGGAGTATCAATTAGAGATTGATTGTAACCATGTACTATATAAACACAGATAGGTTATCCCTAGAAGGGATGCGATTATTGAAATATTATTCTTGTAACCTAGTAGCTCTTTGTGATTCATTAACATCACTAAGAGAGAATTATTTAATATAATTCAGTTTGTTGATTTACAAACTTGTGTTCTTGATTGTTATTCTCATACATACTTGATTATATTGTGTATTCGGCCTAACAGTATGATAATTGTTTAATAAGCTCTTTGTGCTAATTTGAGTAGCCTTAAATTTATTTTGTTAATAAGAGCTATTTAAAATTATTTTATATTTATTGCTAGTAATAGCAATTGAGATTTTATTCTTGAAATTTTAGTTAGCAATGATGATCTTGGTATAATGTGATTTATGTGTAAGCTCATATTTTAGTCATACTTGTTTGAGATAAAAATAATTATTTGATATAGTCCTATAATTTTGAAATTTCTTTATGTGCCATAATTGTTACGTGCTTAAAATGTGAATTATATGCGTGGTGAATAATTAGTTAATTCTGAATGTGGTTTCTAAATTTTATTTAAGTGCATTGAGAATTTATTTGGGTCATATAATATTTATATTAAATTTAGAGAATACTTTAATTATTTAATTAATAGCATAAAATATTTCTTAGCATTATTTTATTTCTACTTTAGTTTTAAACTCATGATTTAAATTTTATAATCACTTAATTATTTTAATTATTTATTTTGAGGGATGCTACACCTTCTAGATTATTTATTTTCAGTGGGTAATTTATTTATTTACCTAGGGAGTAATAAAATTTTATTTAAAATTGTTTTTGAGATAAAAAGGCATTTTATTTGATTATTTCTATGTAAATGCAATTTTATTTATCTAATCTACAAAAGTTATTTGTAGAATAATATTTCTAATTTATCTAGAGTGGGCATTATGAATTTACATCATAACCCTTGTTTTTATTAATTTAGCAATGGAGTTAGTGGGACAATTTTGTAAATTATAATATATTTCTAAAGTATTTAAGAGATAACATTACTTTTTATTCATTTCTATCTCCATTACTTTTTAGCAATGGAAGAAATGATTAAAAATAAAATAAAATTATGAGAGTATGTGTGTTTCAAAAATGTGATTTTGGTGTGAGTTATTCAAAAACATGATTTTCTAAAGGTATGAGTGTGTTATTCAACAATAGGATTTTGTGTGAGTCATTTAAAATATGATTTAAAAATGTGTGTGTGCGTATTCTTTTAAACGTGTTCTTTTCACAAATGTGACTTTGTGTGTGTGTGTGTGTCATTCAAAAACATAATCTTGTAAAAGTGTGGGTGTGTTATTTCAAAATATGATTTAGTGTGTACTTTTAAAATATGATTTCGTATGAGTGAGTGTGTGTTGGTGTTGATTGAGGCCATAAGGCCGAGAGAGAGTGAAGAGAGGGAGATAGGCCGAGAGGCCGAGAAGAAAAAGAAAATAGAAAGAAAAGAGGATGGAAGAGAGAGAAAGAAACCCTGGAATGATTGTTGGAAAGCTTCTTATTCATTTAATCCCTTTGTTGAATTACTTATGAATGGAACACTAGTAATGACCGAGGCGGCGGTCGTGGTTACTATTTATTTTAAGGCCAATGTGTGCCTATGGATCCTGAATGTTAGGACCTTGTGAAAACATGGTCTGGAGCTTTACGTGGCTGATCACCCGTATAGCTCGTATTGTCTTATCGGAAGTTCCAATTCAATTGCTTAATCTTATTCTTTGAACATAAATGTATATCTTGAAACTTGTTACCAATTGAATACCATTTGATTATCATTTGATTACCAGTTGATTACCGTTTGATTACCAGTTGATTACCATATGATTACCTTTTGATTACCAATTGATTACCATTTGATTACTAATGAATTTCTAGTTGATGGATTTATCAAATGAAAACTGCTTACATTGATTTCACTTGCTGGGCAATTTTTGGCTCACTCTTGTTTTTATTATTCCCTAACCTTTCAGTTAGGAATGGAGTATGCCGTTTTCGAGTAACCGCTAAGAGGACCGTGAGAAGGCCTGATTCGAGAATTTAGGCTCCATGTTGTCAGACAGATAAAATTCATGTTAGTTCTCACCAATGGTTAGATGGTGGCTTATGGTTTGTAATAAAACTGAATTAGATGTTGTAATAAACTTTGATATTTTAGATTCTTGTTTCATACCATAACCTGTGATCGATCCTTTGTTGAGGGGTCGTCTGTATAATTATGTTTTATTCAGAGCGATAATGGCACCAAATCCTGACCCCGGATTTGGGGGCGTCACAGGTTGGTATCAGAGCTACAGGTTATTGGTCACTGAAACAAGAATAGGTAGAAGAGTCTAAGATAGGAAAAACAATGAGAAACCCCACATAGAGTTTGAGCTAGGATCTATGAATATAGTTTTGACCAATAGGATAGGTTCGCTCTAGGACTTAAGCTTCATAGGTAAGATAGGATTTGTAGATGTAGGTTACCTTTAGGATGAGTATTAGTAGAATTAAGATAACCCTTTACCGTTTAAGTATCTTCTTGGTTTATTATTGTGTGGTTATAGATAATGGCTGTTTTGAGAGATTAACCTTCATCTGAGATTCCTTTTCCTAAGCCAGAGTCGTCAATATCAGTATCAGTGCATGCACCCGACCAAGTGGAGATTTCCATTACCCCTTGGGTAAATTTATTTTCTTATAGTATAGCTGCATGTCAAGGTAGAGTTATTTCTTACGTGTAGAATGAAAGGGATTGGAGATGGATGGAATATTGAACGAATTATGGATTATGTGTGGATGATTGAGTGAGTATTTGAGATATTGTTAAAACAGGGCATAGTCCATTTTACGAATAGGTCATGCCGAATTTTCTGTAGAAATATTAACTTAAGTTACGCACTTCCATGTTATATAGTATTCCGACATATCGAGTAAGTATACGCTTGAACCGTTTGAAGATCGGGTTACGGACGGGGCAACTAATTCAAAGCTGGAGGAGTCAATCGGAGAGTCAGAGCTACCATATCAGGAGACATCAACTGCAGATCTTTACGTACTTTCCAGAATTTCATCTACGACTTCGGCTACATCGCGAACGCTATAGGAAACACCGCGCAGAGTTCCGAACCAAGTTTAGTTAGATTCGATTGAGAGTAGAAGCTCTAAGATAACGTCTAGAAAGACTTAGATTGATTCTTTGCGATATGATAACGATTTTTACCCCCGTGATAGGGACATCCATCCAGAGGAGTGGCTAAATTGTAAATTCCTTCTTTATACAAGATTGCACAAGTTGATTTACTAGCGGAACATACCTATAAGCTCATAATAGAAATTACTCCCCTTAGGACCATCTACATGAGACAAGGCGTGATTACCTCCATTCTTTCGATGTAAGGATTATTCTGTTCACAACTAGTCATTGATCTTATTCAATTTACCTTTTTCAAAGATTCAATTTTTCATTTCCATTATTTTATTCTTTACGGAATACCTCTATTGTTCAGGGGCTACTCGATCCAATATTATAAACTTTTGAAACTCTTAAACCTTTCCTATGTTCCTCCTAAATTTTTGATCCGCCTTGTTGTAACTAAGATGAACAACCCTATATATATAGGGGATTTAGGTACTTTCTATCTGTGTGATAGAAGTCCGGTGGGACGCCACTGGTTGTGTGTTTGTCATGGAAGTACTAAAGGTTGGCCACCTTCTGTACTGTGTGTTTAAAGTGACAAATACAACCTGATACAGTTCGATGATCATCTTAACCTCTTAGTTAAATTCTTTTTACCAGAAATTCTTACTAAACATGCTTGTTATATTTCCATATTTGTTGACACCTTCCTATCTATTGGTTCATTTTGTTGGAAACTCTTACGACTCTTAGAGGTATCAAAGATTGGAAGTCGCAAAGGCGAAAATGACGGTATTCTAAGTATTAAGCTGTGCCTACATTGACTGGAAATTTGTTTTGATCGAGTTTAGGAAATTGTTTTAAAAGGAGGACTGAACGTCAAGTCAGATTGCTCATTATACTTACAACACGATTACAAGGTTTATTATTACCGAGAATTTGGTATGGATAAGGAGAAGGTAACAAGGATATACCACTACTAATCATGATGAAGTATGAAATAAAGTGATATTGGAGAGGCATTGGTTATTATTTATAGAGGACTGTTATTCTACTTGTCGGGCAAGTATATATATGAGAACCTGTTTATTCTATATTTCACTTTGAATATGGTAGTCAGATCATTACAAGGTTTTGAACGTATTGAGACCACATATTGGATGTAAACTTTAGAACTGAAGCAGGATAAGTTGAGCATAGCGTAATGTGAAGCAAAGTTTATAGAGCTAGCCAGGGTTGTGTTCGAATATGTGAATATCGATGAGAAGAGAGTTAGGCGACTCCAACATGAAGTAAGATAATGGATTAGGAGTAAAGTTATTGATTACAAACAGAAGAAGCTAGAAAGGGAAGGCGGAGACACGGGAAGAAGACCAATAAATATGAAACTTTCAGAACCGTTTCAATATAAGGCCTGAATTTCAGTCAAATAGGAATGTTGAATTTGTAAGACCAGAAATTGGAAGTGATGGGCAAGGGAACCGTCCGCAAGATTTGGATCAACAAAGACCTCTAAGACCTCTGATACCAGAATGTAGAACTTGTGGAAAGAAGCAACTGGGATTTTGTAATATATAAGATCAATGTGGTACGTTACAAGGGTAATCAGAGAGGACACTACGCCAATGAGAGCCATAAACTGAAGACAAGAGTTACGTGCAACAAGCGTGGAGAGGTGTGACGTTTCTTAAGAGATTGCAATCGTTAAGTCCAGTAAGCAAAATGTTAAGGATGATTGGACCACCATTTACTAAGCGACCAAGGACAAGAACCCTTAATACGACCATGAGCGATATAGTGAAAATAAGGATGTAGTTACAGATATGTTTCAAATAGATTACGGAAATGCCAAAGTGTTAATTTATTTTGGAGCTACCAAGTCTTTTACCTCTATAAAATTTGATCATAAACCGCGTTGTACGATTCAACTACTAGGTAAAGCTTTGACTATAGGAATATCTAATCAGGAGCGTATATCGATTCATCTAGCTTTTCCTCGCTGTGAGATTGATATAATTGCTCACCATTTCTCTTAGGATGACTTAATTCCTGTCAAGTTAGGGAGATTTGATGTAAATTCTAAAAATGGACTGGTTAACAGAATATGGGGAAAATGGAATTGCGAGCTACAGATAAAGTAGAAGTTGTGTTCCTAGGTCAGAAACAAACAAAGAAATTCTAACTTGTTATATAAGGAAAGAGATTATACACAAAGTTTTCTAAGTGCGAGTTTTGGATGAAAGAGTTAAAATTTCTAGGACATGTAGATAGTAGCGAAGGAATCAAAGTGGATCCAGTGAAGATTGAAGTGGTAATGAATTGGGTAAAGCTTAAGACACCTACAGAAATTTTACGAGATGAGATGGAGACTATCGAAGGTTTGTCAAGGATTTTCCAAGATAACCACACCATTAACCAAGCTTACCAGAAAGCTTTCAAGAGTTAAAGAAGAGACTGATAACTTCTCCAATGTCAGTGCAACTGGATGACAAGGATATTTGGTGATATAGAAAGAATAAGATAAATGGATAAGGAAGTACTTAAATTGCTAGAGGAACGAAATTCTTTAGACGAGCCATGTTAGTAAAATATATCCATTTCTAGTGGACCATTATGACTCATGTACCTTAGGACAATACCAAGAACTAAATTGAGATGGTAGCTTCATGTTAAGAATCAAGACTGACGCCACACGATAAGGTGATTTGCGTATGCTTCCAGACAACCGTAAAACTACGTATAGAAATACTCGACACCTGATGGGGAATTTACCGCAATAGTCTTTGCACGGATTTAGAGACAATACTTGTACGAAGAAATGGTTATGACTTATCAAGGGATATAACTGAACTATCACCCACCATCCAGGCAAGGCAAATGTGGTAGCAGATGCTCTGAGTAGAAATGAGAGACGTTAAAATGAGGACTTCATTAGAAGAATTGATCAAAGAATTTGAGAAAGTGGAAGTAGAGGTTCGTATTTTAGATCCAGCTACGGAGATGATATATACAATGACCTTCCAACCTAGATTGTTTGAGAAGATTAGAAGATGTCGAGCTGAAGTGATGGACCATAATACAAGTAACTTAACCGGAGAAGAAAGAAGGAGTCAAAAGGACGATAAAGGAATTGTAAGATTTTTTCTTCAACAATATAGATACCCTAAGTGACAGACTTAAAGAATGAGATATTAAGTGATGCTCATGGTTCAAAATATTCGATCCACCCCAGATGTTCTAAGATGAACCAAGACCTACAGAAAATTTTAGTAGACCAATATGAAAAGAGATATGATAGGATTATCGAGTAAGTGTTTCACCTGTTAGAGAGTTAAAACCGAACATCAAAGATTTAGTGGACTATTACAACCATTAGAAATTCCTGAATTTAAGAATGAGCATCTCATGATGCCATTTGAGTTATGATCGACGGATTTACCAAGTTGGTACCTTTGTTTCCCTATCAACGAGAAACTTTCATTTGATAAATTGGTTTATCGACTATAAAGATAGTAGTGATGCATGTGATTCAAGTATTAATCGAATTTGACCAAGACCCGCAATTTTATTCAAGATTTTGGAGAAAGTTGTTGGCATGTTTAGAAACCAAGTTGAACATGTGTACCATGTATCATCCTCAAACAGATGGTCAAAGTAAATAGACTATTCAGACAATCGAAGACAATTGAGATGATCGTTTGACATTAGTGGAATTCTTTTACCGCAATAGCTATCACGCGAATATTGAAATGCCAGCTTATGAAGCCTTGTACGGAGAAAGATGTAGATCTTCAATAGGTTGAAAAGAAGTTGATAAATGCACGAGATTGGAACCAGAGTTAATGTATCAGACCAAGGAAACTATTGAGCTCATCCAGAAAGGATTAATAGCTACTCGGAATTGACGAATGTAATATGATGATTAATAGCTTAGAATTTTTGACTTGTAAATTATTATCAATATGTGAATACCATTAATTTTATATGTGTATGATAATTGTTTAATAAGCTCTTTGTGCTAATTTGAGTAGCCTTAAATTTATTTTGTTAATAAGAGCTATTTAAAATTATTTTATATTTATTGCTAGTAATAGCAATTGAGATTTTATTCTTGAAATTTTAGTTAGCAATGATGATCTTGGTATAATGTGATTTATGTGTAAGCTCATATTTTAGTCATACTTGTTTGAGATTAAAATAATTATTTGATATAGTCCTATAATTTTGAAATTTCTTTATGTGCCATAATTGTTAAGTGCTTAAAATGTGAATTATATGCGTGGTGAATAATTAGTTAATTCTGAATGTGGTTTCTAAATTTTATTTAAGTGCACTGAGAATTTATTTGGGTCATATAATATTTATATTAAATTTAGAGAATGCTTTAATTATTTAATTAATAGCATAAAATATTTCTTAGCATTATTTTATTTCTACTTTAGTTTTAAACTCATGATTTAAATTTTATAATCACTTAATTATTTTAATTATTTATTTTGAGGGATGCTACACCTTCTATATTATTTATTTTCAGTGGGTAATTTATTTATTTACCTAGGGAGTAATAAAATTTTATTTAAAATTGTTTTTGAGATAAAAAGGCATTTTATTTGATTATTTCTATGTAAATGCAATTTTATTTAGCTAATCTACAAAAGTTATTTGTAGAATAATATTTCTAATTTATCTAGAGTGGGCATTATTAATTTACATCATAACCCTTGTTTTTATTAATTTAGCAATGGAGTTGGTGGGGCAATTTTGTAAATTATAATATATTTCTAAAGTATTTAAGAGATAACATTACTTTTTATTCATTTCTATATCCACTCACCAAAAACCCACCCCACCCAACTCTCTCTCACGCTCTCATCTCTCTCTCTCCCGTGATCTTTCTACAAATTAAACCCACCAAAACTTGCGATTCTCTTATCCAAAATTCAAGTGTGAGTAACCAAAACACTCATCTCTCTAATCTCTACAACCCTCTTGTGTCAATATCAAGTTTTGATTCAATTTTGAATTTGGTAATTTTCGTATTTTCATTTCTCTTTGTTTAAAACTTACATGCAATGGTTGATTATTGGTAATAGGGATGATTCTCGGTGAGATCCATCATTTTGGACTCATCCGAGAAGAAACCCGACCATGGGCAATGATCCTTGTGAGCCATGGTCTTGATTTTTGTATTTACAAGTTTGATTCAAGTGTATTCTTGCTTGATTGCGTGTTATAAGTAGATGCATGTCATTTATTTTATGGTAATTGATGATTTTAGTTAGAGATTAGAAGTGGGTTTTGATTTTTTGTTAAGGATATGAGTTGTATGAGATGTGGGTAGTAGAAATTTATAAGTTTTATTGATTGCATGTAAGAGATTCTTGAAGATCTTAGTGATTTTGGTACTAAAGTTTGATGGGTCATTAAGGTTGAGATGATTGAAGACTTGTATATGTGTTAATTGGGTATTTTACTAATTGCATGTTACTAGTTTTGTGAATTCTTGGGAAAATAGTAGTAAATTGTTAGTGTGTTATATTTATTTATTTATTTATTTTTATTTTTTTTGAGTAAAATTGTTGATGTAATGAGAAAAGTGAAGTAGGAGAGTTATTTAAACTTGCATGTTAGCTATATGGTGAGAATTGATTGATACTAGTTTTAATATTTTGATAAATTGATTTTATAGAGATTACCTTGATGGATGTTGGTATTATGAATTGGTTATGGTTTAAAGATGGGAGTTAAGGTGGAAGGAGAAGTGAGAAGAGAAAAGAAAGAGAGGGAGGCCGAGAGAGAGAGGGGAGTCGAGGGAGAAATTGAGGGAGATGGTGAGAGATTGAAGGAGACCGAGAAGGAGAGATTGAGAGAGTAAGGAAGAAATGATTAAAAATAAAATAAAATTATGAGAGTATGTGTGTTTCAAAAATGTGATTTTGGTGTGAGTTATTCAAAAACATGATTTTCTAAAGGTGTGAGTGTGTTATTCAACAATAGGATTTTGTGTGAGTGATTTAAAATATGATTTAAAAATGTGTGTGTGCGTATTCTTTTAAACGTGTTCTTTTCACAAATATGACTTTGTGTGTGTGTGTGTGTCATTCAAAAACATAATCTTGTAAAAGTGTGGGTGTGTTATTTCAAAATATGATTTAGTGTGTACTTTTAAAATATGATTTCGTATGAGTGAGTGTGTGTTGGTGTTGATTGAGGCCATAAGGCCGAGAGAGAGTGAAGAGAGGGAGATAGGCCGAGAGGCCGAGAAGAAAAAGAAAAGAGAAAGAAAAGAGGATGGAAGAGAGAGAAAGAAAGGAGAAGTGTTGGTGATTGGTTTTGTAATCCCATAAGTTTATTTAAATTTGATTTTGATTAGTATGTATAGTCAAGTTGTGCTAATTGCGTAGTTTTAATTTAAGTCAAGTCGTCGTTGACTTAGTAATGGTATATGTGTGGATTGACTAGTTGGTCATGGATTGCTATAAGGTTGAGTTACTATGTATGTATTGAACCAATGTGATAACATTATGTGAAGTGTATAATATATGTGGTGCGTATACCTGGCTTATATGATCAAGTGTTATTGTTGTCAAATAGAGTAGATAAAGTTACCAAAGTACTTTATCTTGAGGTCTTTCCATCATAAGGATAAGGAATGCTTTGTGAAGTTATAAGTTGTAAAGACACTATGTGCTTCTTGATTGTATATATATATATATATATATAAGTATATGTAATTGTATGACGATAGGGTAGAAGTACTTAGAGTTACGTAAACAAAGCTGAGGTACTAAGTGTTAAAGACTAAGACGATATTATACCTTTATATAGGTACAAGTAAGAGGCCAGGAAAGGAGCCCGTGTACGTAAAATCGGAGTGGTGTACAAGTTATTGAGTTAGTTATCGGCTTTTGAGGCAAGTGTCTATACCCCCCACTTATTGTTCAAGTGGTAGTTTTCTTATGAAACCCTGGTGTTTTGATGATAACACTATAGCAGCAAGCTAGGTTCAGTGTATTGTACTAACATGGTTTTGCAGGAGATAAATTCTATGTATGTTTTAACAAAACATGTTGTAGCAGCTAGCTGGCAAAATAACTTTCTGTGCAGGTAGCAAGCTGGCAGAGAAATTTTGTATGCAGGCAGCAAGCTGGCAACACTTCCAGCAGATAGAGTTTCAGTCCTATTTTATAGGAAATCTTCTAGGAACTGACTTGTAAGAACTCTATCAGTTATATAATTCGTGGATATATATATGGGCTCAAATAATTTCGAATTTATTTTCATATATATATAATTCCTATATTATAGGAAGTTGTTTATAAACGTTTTATCTTTTAACAACTTCTATGGTATTGGGCTTTTCAAACCAGATTGAAAAACGTCTTCTAAACGTTCTTATTTTCTCTATTCTTCTGGTTTCTAAACGTTATGTTAATGAACGTTGGGTTTGAATTAATCAAGGAACAAAAACGTGAGACTTGGTAGTCAAGACCGTTGGTTGTTAGATTAATTCAAAATCGTGTGTTCATTATATAAATACTTGTGTGTTTTTCATTCTTAGTGGGTGGACAACGTTTTAAAGAAAACACAAGTACTATCAAAGGCTGATTTGCAAAATCCTTTACATACTTGAGCTCTTATATATTATACGATATATATTCTTGATTAGAGTTCATATATTCAATTGTAATTGATTATACTTGTATTGTTCAACTTGTAAGTTGGTAGTTGCTGGTTTTGTGAGCTTGGGAAACAAGGGTTCAAGGAACTTGATAGCTAGAGGAGTTTATACTTGGGTTAGTATAGTACTTAGAGAGTTGCGTTCAAGGAACAAGGTGTTTCAGCAAGCTGCAAACAGTAACTGGGAGATCAGGGAGATATATTATTGTATCGTGTAGTTGTAATTCACTTTGATAAATAATATATTCCTTTACCGTGTTGGTAGAGGACCAGGACGTAGACCTATAGGAGATAGGGGTCGAACCTGGCTAAAATTGCTGTGTGTTCTTTATTTTCTGCACATTTTCTATACTGCTGTGAACAACGTAGCTAGCTGCCACTTTACATTCTGTGAACTCAGTAAGCTGCCAAACAGCAAAATCAGACTGTTTTTGTTTTTTTCAGTCACATAACTTGGTAATATTTAAAATCGGTCATTGTTAGTCATAACACCTATTCACCCCTCCCCTCTAGGTGTTGATTCTCAATTGGTATCAGAGCTTTGGTATACTAATCTTTTTGTAACAGGAAAAGTATCGATCAAATGGCTGACAATTATCCCGAAGGAAAGTCTGACTACCGAGCTCCTCTCCTCACTGGAACGGACAATTACAACTGGTGGAAAGGGCGTATGGAAACATATTTATCCAGAGATCCACTTGTTCTAAGGGTTGTTCAAAAGGGTCCATATGTATTCCTTGATAAAGATGGCAAAGATAAGGATGTTGATGATCTTACTACTGATGAATTGATCAAATTTGGATATAATGGAAAGGCAAGGAATTCTCTCATGAATGGGCTTAATCAAGCTGAGCATGACAAGGTATCATCTCTTAAATCAGCAAAGGAGATGTGGGATGCATTGGAAACTTATCATGAAGGCTCAGCATCTTTGAAGAAGGTCAAACTCAACAAGTTAATGAATGAATTTGGAAATTTTAAACTCAAAGAAGGTGAATCTATCAAAGAAAGTCAAGCTAGATTTCAAGTGAACATCAATGCACTTAAGAGACTTGGCAAAACGATTCCTCAAGATGAAATCAATATGAAAGTTCTAAGTGCGGTGCCATTTATTTATGAACCCAAAGTTACTTCCTTGGAGTCTTCTTCAAATCTTGAAACTATGGATCATCTAGCTGTCTTTGCTGAGCTAGAATAATTTGAAACCAAGATACTTGAAAGCAAGGTGGAATCTATTAGAGCTCCAGTCGAAAAGATGAAGAATCTGGCCTTACACTCCAGTAGCAGCAAGCTGGTCTCAGATGCAGAATCAGAATCTGATGAGGAATTGGCTCTTATGTCCAGAAAAATCAAGAAGATGATTGAAAAGAGGAACAAGCTAAAGAAGGAAAAAGGAAAAGCTTTTGGAGCAAGAAGAGAGTCAAGAGATTCAAAGGATGTTGCATGTTTTGAATGTGGGAAGAAAGGACACTTCAAAAGGGACTGCTACAAGCTGAAGAACAGGCCTAGGCAGCAAGCTGTCTCAAAGGACAGAATGAAATCTAAAGCACTTTTGACATGGAGTGATGATGAGAACTCAGCTTCTGATGATGAATCAGGTGATGAGATGGTGAACCTAGCTCTTGTTGGTCTGGATGATGAAGACACTATGCGAGGAATCATTGAAGATGGCCTTGTAGAAAGTGATGCTTCAGATTTGGATGACAATAGTAGTGAGGTAAATTCTATAAATTCTGATTCAAATTCTAGTAATCATTCATTAGATGAACTAACTTTGCAGAGACATAGTACTATATCTATTGTGGAGTTCATGGAATTAAAGAATGAGAACAATGAACTTGAAAAGAAGAATGCTTCACTTCGAAAGATGATTTCTGAGTTATTAGCTGAAAAGACTCCGTCAAACAATCATGAAGATCTTATTTCTGATCTCAAAGGAAAGTTAACACAACTTGAGGGGTTCAACAAATTACTTCTCAAAAGAAATGATACATTGATGAAGGAACTCAGCGAGCTACGTGCAGAAATTGAAGCTAGAGATGTATGTCTTGAGACATTCAAAATCAGAGAATCCATCTCAATTGAAGCTACTCAACAAGCTGAGAAGATAAAGGAATTGGAAGCTGAAGTTACAAGGCTTGAGAAAGGCATGGGAAAATTTGTTCAAGGAGAGGAAGTATTAAAGACTATTATGAAACAAACAAAGGTTCCTATGGATAAAGAAGGACTTGGAATGGCTTCTACATCAAAGACCAAGGCTTTTCAATATGAAGGCAAACAGGGTATACCATATAATTATGCTATGCCGTGGAAAATTTGCTACAAATGTGGAAAGAAAGGTCATTTGTCACACCATTGCCCGACAGAGAACACTAAGCCAGCAAGCTGGAACAGACAGACTGCTTTTGGGCAGCAAGCTACCAGAACAAGGAGAACAGGAAATCGAGCATCCAAAGTGGTCCAAATGTGGATCAAGAAATCTGAATTGAATGTTCTTTATGTTTTATCAACTAACCATGCTGGACCCAACAAAATTTGGGTACCAAAACGTTGAGATGTTTGTTCTTTGTTTTGTAGGTATGTCTTGTGGTCAAAGTCAATGCAAATCAATGGATATTGGATAGTGGATGTGCAAGACATATGTGTGGTGACAAATCTCAGTTCCTTAGCCTCAAGATGAAAAGGGGTGGTAGTGTTACAATTGGTGATAGCAAAACACTCCGTATACTTGGCAAAGGAACAATTGGTAATAGTAACATTTCTATTGATAAAGTACAATATGTTCAAGGTCTTAAATATAATTTGCTTAGTATAAGTCAGTTATATGATGATGGACATACTGTTGTTTTTGATAAAGAGAAATGTACTATTAATGTTGGCACTAACAAAGTCCCCCTAGTTGCTAGAAGGGAAGGAAATATATATATGTTGGACTTTGAGATGCAGGAAGTAGGCTGCTGTTTAGCTACTGTGGATACAAACCCAGATCTTTGGCATAGAAGGCTAGGACATGCTCATATGGACTTACTCAGCAAGCTGTCTACAAAGAAGCTAGTTAGAGGACTACCCAAATTGAAGTATGTCAAGACGGAAACCTGTTCGGCTTGTCAATTAGGCAAACAAATCAGGACTCCACATAAGTCAAAGACAATGGTATCATCTACTAAACCTTTAGAGCTTCTTCATTTGGATTTATTTGGTCCGGAAGCATATAAAAGCATTGGAGGTAAACAATATGCATTTGTTATTGTTGATGATTATTCTAGATATACATGGGTATTGTTTCTTCGTACTAAAGATTGTGCTTTTATTGAATTTGAGAAGCTAATCACTTTACTTGAGAACAAGTTGAATACAAGACTTATAGGTATAAGAAGTGATAGAGGAGGTGAATTCATCTCAAAAGGTTTCATTGATTATTGTGAAGAAAGAGGTATTTCACATGAATTCTCTGCTCCAAGAACCCCACAGCAAAACGGAGTTGTGGAGAGAAAGAACAGATCTTTGCAAGAAACTGCGAGGACTTTGCTGCAAGAGAGCAAGCTGCCAAGGAGTTTCTGGGCAGAAGCAGTCAACACAGCAAGCTATGTTCTGAACAGAGTGCTTATCAGGCCTATTCTCAATAAAACTCCCTATGAATTGCTGAGGAATAAGAAGCCAAACATTGGATATTTCAAAGTTTTGGCTCCAGGTGCTTTGTACTCAAAACTATTGATAGAGATGGTAAATTCGATGCTAAATCTTATGAAGCAATATTTTTGGGTTATTCTTTAACAAGTCGTGCTTATAGAGTGTATAATACATCTAAACGTATTATTGAAGAGTCTATAGATGTTTCATTTCAAGAGTCTAATGTTGATCTGTCAAGAGATGAGGAAGATATTGCAGGTGCAGGTGATGACAGCCAGCTGCCAGTGACAAATACTGTATCGCAGCAAGCTGCCAACCAGCCTGAGACAACTACAGTAGCTGAAAAGCAAACTGAAACCTCTTCTCCAGTAGATGAAACTATTGCTAAGTTGTCAAAGCTCACCTTGGAAGGTCCAAGAGGTCAAAGATCACAAGAAAAGATGCCTATATATGAAGGTGGTGAAGTTTCTCCTCCATCCAAGCGAATTCGAGTACATGAGGAAGTCATAGCTCAACATTCTTTGCCAAAGTCAACAAGAACAGTGAAGAACCATCCTCCAGAGTTGATCATTGGTGATAAATCAGAAGGAATCAAGACAAGGAAGGGTCAAGCCAACTTTTGTGCATTTGCAGCCTTTCTAGCTCAAGAGGAACCAAAGAATGTTAAAGAAGCACTTTAAGATGAGAATTGGATCATGGCAATGCAAGAAGAACTCAATCAGTTTGAAAGATGTGATGTTTGGGAACTTGTGGAGCCACCTAAAGATGCTTCAATCATTGGTACTAAATGGGTCTTCAAGAACAAAGTTGATGAATTTGGTACGGTTACTCGAAACAAAGCAAGACTAGTTGCACAAGGATACAATCAACAAGAAGGAATAGATTTTGAGGAAACTTATGCCCCGGTTGCAAGGCTTGAATCAATACGGATGCTACTTTCATTTGCGTGCTTCAAGAAGATCAAGCTACATCAAATGGACGTGAAAAGTGCATTTCTTAATGGATTCTTAAAGGAAGAAGTTTATGTCAAGCAACCCCCTGGTTTTGAGAATGAGCAATTTCCAAATTATGTTTTCAAGTTGAAGAAGGCATTATATGGATTGCGGCAAGCTCCTAGATCATGGTACGAAAGGTTAAGTAAGTTTTTGATCAAAAATGGATTCATTCGAGGTAAAATTGATCCCACATTATTTACTAAACATAATGGTACTGATATTTTAGTTGTACAAATATATGTGGATGATATTATTTTTGGATCTACTAATGATGCTATGTGTAAGTGGTTTTCTAAGTGTATGCATAGTGAGTTTGACATGAGCATGATGGGAGAGCTCAACTATTTTTTGGGTCTTCAAATTAAGCAAACTCCAGAGGGTATTTATGTGCATCAATCCAAGTATATGAAGAATCTACTCAAAAGATTTGGATTTGAAACTATCAAGCCGAAATCAACACCAATGACTCCTGCCAGCAAGCTGACAGCAGATGAACAAGGTATAGATGTTGATGTTCGCAAGTATAGAGGTATGATTGGTAGTTTATTATATCTTACTGCTTCTAGACCTGATATAATGTATAGTGTTTGTGTATGTGCGAGGTTTCAATCTAAACCAAAAGAGTCTCACTTGAGTGCGATTAAAAGAATATTCAAATATTTGAGTGGCACAATTACTCTTGGTTTATTTTATCCAATCACAAATGCTTTTGATCTTGTTGGGTTTAGTGATGCAGATTATGCAGGTTGTCAAACTGATCGCAAGAGTACAAGTGGTGTTTGTGCATTTTTAGGACAGAGTTTGGTGTCTTGGCAAAGCAAGAAGCAAGCTTCTGTTGCATTATCCACTGCCGAAGGTGAGTATTTAGCTGCAGGAAGCTGCTGTGCCCAACTTCTTTGGATGATACAAACACTCCGAGATTATGGCATCAAATGTGACAAGATTCCAATTTATTGTGACAATACGAGCACCATAAATATTTCCAAGAATCCGGTGAATCACTCAAGAACGAAGCATATTGATGTTCGACACCATTTCTTGAGAGACAATGTTGCAAAAGGAAAAATTGAGCTACTATTTGTTTCTACAGAATACCAGCTAGCTGACATCTTCACTAAGCCATTGGCCGAAGAAAGATTTTCTGTTCTTCGTAGGGAAATTGGCATGTGTAATGTCTAGACAGCAAGCTGCCTACAATTGTCTGGTAATATTAGCTCACTTAACATGATAATCCATGCTGATTTGAATTTTATATTATTGATAACATGTGAATAACCTTTTTGATGAATAAGGGGGAGAAAATTCAGGATAATTGCATGTGTGATTTAGGGGGAGTTTTTAGTTACTTAGTTACTCTTTGGGTCACATGTTTTTAATATGAATTTATGCTAATGCTAAATTTTAATGTGATGCCATGAAAATATGCTTAGCTGCTTGGATAGAATGCTAATCTTTTTGCAGAGGAAGCATAATTTTAGGGGGAGTATTTTGCTCCTGAATATTGTTGTGTAATCATCAAAAAGGGGGAGATTGAAACCCTGGTGTTTTGATGATAACACTATAGCAGCAAGCTAGGTTCAGTGTATTGTACTAACATGGTTTTGCAGGAGATAAATTCTATGTATGTTTTAACAAAACATGTTGTAGCAGCTAGCTGGCAAAATAACTTTCTGTGCAGGTAGCAAGCTGGCAGAGAAATTTTGTATGCAGGCAGCAAGCTGGCAACACTTCCAGCAGATAGAGTTTCAGTCCTATTTTATAGGAAATCTTCTAGGAACTGACTTGTAAGAACTCTATCAGTTATATAATTCGTGGATATATATATGGGCTCAAATAATTTCGAATTTATTTTCATATATATATAATTCCTATATTATAGGAAGTTGTTTATAAACGTTTTATCTTTTAACAACTTCTATGGTATTGGGCTTTTCAAACCAGATTGAAAAACGTCTTCTAAACGTTCTTATTTTCTCTATTCTTCTGGTTTCTAAACGTTATGTTAATGAACGTTGGGTTTGAATTAATCAAGGAACAAAAACGTGAGACTTGGTAGTCAAGACCGTTGGTTGTTAGATTAATTCAAAATCGCGTGTTCATTATATAAATACTTGTGTGTTTTTCATTCTTAGTGGGTGGACAACGTTTTAAAGAAAACACAAGTACTATCAAAGGCTGATTTGCAAAATCCTTTACATACTTGAGCTCTTATATATTATACGATATATATTCTTGATTAGAGTTCATATATTCAATTGTAATTGATTATACTTGTATTGTTCAACTTGTAAGTTGGTAGTTGCTGGTTTTGTGAGCTTGGGAAACAAGGGTTCAAGGAACTTGATAGCTAGAGGAGTTTATACTTGGGTTAGTATAGTACTTAGAGAGCTGCGTTCAAAGAACAAGGTGTTTCAGCAAGCTGCAAACAGTAACTGGGAGATCAGGGAGATATATTATTGTATCGTGTAGTTGTAATTCACTTTGATAAATAATATATTCCTTTACCGTGTTGGTAGAGGACCAGAACGTAGACCTATAGGAGATAGGGGTCGAACCTGGCTAAAATTGCTGTGTGTTCTTTATTTTCTGCACATTTTCTATACTGCTGTGAACAACGTAGCTAGCTGCCACTTTACATTCTGTGAACTCAGTAAGCTGCCAGACAGCAAAATCAGACTGTTTTTGTTTTTTTCAGTCACATAACTTGGTAATATTTAAAATCGGTCATTGTTAGTCATAACACCTATTCACCCCTCCCCTCTAGGTGTTGATTCTCATCTTAAATTCTGATGCAAATGTTACCTTTGAATTCTATTGCAAGTATACGTATAACCTTTACTTGTCCTTTACCATTATGATGCAATCGTTTGCTATACCATTGTACTCTTGCACCTTGCTCTTTATTTACAAACTCTTCATTTGATCCTTTATCTTCATGTAACTCGTATAATTCCTTTACCATGTTCCTATGATACCTTTATCTTGAACTATCCCCTGAATTTCCTTGTTAACTTGGTTACCATGCTTAATAACACATTTATCTTGACTTATACCTTGTTGACCTCTGTTAACTTTTGAATACCCAAAGCATACTTATTTCTTTGCTCACTTATTTTCCATACCTTTCAATTGTTGAACTTTTGAACCCTTGCAACAAAGTCTTGAAATAGCTTATACCCTGGAATGATTGTTGGAAAGCTTCTTATTCATTTAATCCCTTTGTTGAATTACTTATGAATGGAACACTAGTAATGACCGAGGCGGCGGTCGTGGTTACTATTTATTTTAAGGCCAATGTGTGCCTATGGATCCTGAATGTTAGGACCTTGTGAAAACATGGTCTGGAGCTTTACGTGGCTGATCACCCGTATAGCTCGTACCGTCTTATCGGAAGTTCCAATTCAATTGCTTAATCTTATTCTTTGAACAGAAATGTATATCTTGAAACTTGTTACCAATTGATTACCGTTTGATTATCATTTGATTACCAGTTGATTACCATATGATTACCTTTTGATTACCAATTGATTACCATTTGATTACTAATGAATTTCTAGTTGATGGATTTATCAAATGAAAACTGCTTACATTGATTTCACTTGCTGGGCAATTTTTGGCTCACTCTTGTTTTTATTATTCCCTAACCTTTCAGTTAGGAATGGAGTATGCCGTTTTCGAGTAACCGCTAAGAGGACCGTGAGAAGGCCTGATTCGAGAATTTAGGCTCCATGTTGCCAGACAGATAAAATTCATGTTAGTTCTCACCAATGGTTAGATGGTGGCTTATGGTTTGTAATAAAACTGAATTAGATGTTGTAATAAACTTTGATATTTTAGATTCTTGTTTCATACCATAACCTGTGATCGATCCTTTGTTGAGGGGTCGTCTGTATAATTATGTTTTATTCAGAGCGATAATGGCACCAAATCCTGACCCCGGATTTGGGGGCGTCACAAAAACCTAGAGAACACCATCTGATTGCAGTCAAAAGAATTTTCAGATATCTCAAAGGCACTTCTTCACTTGGCCTTTGGTATGCAAGGGAATCAGATTTTGGGTTGTGTGGTTATTCAGATGTTGATTTTGCAGGATGCAAAATAGACAGGAAAAGTACTTAAGGAAGCTGTCAGTTTTTGGGTGGAAGACTAGTTTCATGGTTCAGTAAAAAGCAAAAATCCATTTCCACTTCAACTGCAGAAGCTGAGTACATTGCTGCAGGAAGTTGTTGTGCTCAGATAATGTGAATGAGAACTCAGTTGTTAGATTATGGCCTGTCATACACAAAAATCCCTATTTATTGTGATAACCAAAGTTCTATTGCAATGACAGGAAATCCAGTTCAATATTCTCTTACTAAACACATCAGTATTCGACATCACTTCATAAGAGAACAAGTCTGGAAGGAACAATTGAACTTCACTTTGTTCTTACTGATCAACAACTAGCTGATATATTCACCAAGCCACTACCTGAAGCTACTTTCAATAAATTGGTGAATGAACTTGGAATGATGAACTTTGAGAATTTCTGAGGAAAACTACAGAGAGGAAATCCTGATAACTGTCAAATCCTAATGGTTATTCAGAAAGGTATGTTTTCTTTAATCAAATCCTGATAGGATGCAATCCTGACAGGAAGTCAACTGGTCAAATCCTGATGCTCAGATATTGAAGCTGGTATGAAAACCAAAAGTTCTAAGACAATTTGTCAACAACACTCCTGGTAAACTCTGACAAATAAGATCATTACTTAGTCTTTGATTAAGTTATTAAGTCTTGATTTTCAATTGCAGTTATATTTTTGTCAGCGATTACTATTCGTTATATTATGTATCAAATGCAGTGTTACTAACAAATTGTGCAGGAAAAGTAAGAAGGACAAGAACAATTGAGCAAATTGATAGTTTTCATTAAATCTTGAAGATTCATTACAAATGAAAATGGAAATTACATATTCTTTTCCTAGTCTACTTTTCTACTCAGGAACACGTGCCCTTTAAATAAGCATGAACGCTCCTGAGCAGCTTCACAGTCCATCAGGAATGGACTGTCTCTTGTTCCATCCTTAAAGGACAAGAAGAGGAGCTGATTCACTTGAAGGCGGATCGTCACCGTGACCACCGGGACTCTTCCGTGCCTCCAACTTGCATGACATACAAGCATCACGGATTCTCTTCTTTCTTTTCTCAAGCTCTTGGTTGAGCTCCTCATCCTCTTCATCATCCTCATCCTCTTCATAGATGAGGTTATCAAGCTGATTCCAGTCCGGATTGGCTTGCAGGAAGTTGTGCCAAACCACATCAAACATTGCGTTAACAAACGCTTCATATTCCTGAGGGTCAGGAACTGGTTGTGGCTCAATCTCGGCAAGAGCCTCCTCCATCTCTTGACATATGATATCGAGCTCAGCATCAGGTAAGTTGTTTTGTTGTTGGTTGGCAGCCATTGAAAAACAAGGAAGGTGAAAGATTTTTGTAAGTTTTTCTCTGGAGAGGGTTTGTGTTTTAATAGATAGATGATGTTATGTTTAACAGTTCTATTTTATAGAGAATTTGTGTTAAGGATGCAGGTCATTTTCTCAATATCGAGGCGATTGTTCAGGTTCTCATAATTACTTTGCCTCGGTAATTGGTAAGAATGGTTACATGGGTATTATGCTATTTGTTTTGTAATCATTTAAAAAAAACACTTATCAGGATTATCAAAATAAATTTTGTTTTCTTAAATAAAATTTTATTTTACTTCATATTTTTTTTAATCCTGATAAGGCAAATGGTTTCATAGGAAATGCTTTTATTCCTGATGAGGTTAGGTTTTTCTTACATAGGAAAATGCCTACTCGTTATGGTTTAATTTCTAATGCTATGGGGCAAGGCCAATCACACCTTGTTCCTAACCCAAGCATTCATCCTAAACAGTCTAAACAGTCAACTGCCACCTCTATTGTCTCTCAAAAGACTTTAGTTGTAAAAGCAAAGAAGTCAGCTAGAACTAATGTGTCAGGAAGGCAATCAGGTTCAAAGGATTTTTCCTCTACACCACTCACTAAAAGGAAGTCACAAGGGGGTGTACAAGGGGTCCTGGTGAAGAAAGCTGTAAAGGGAGGTGAGGCTGTTTCTGTTAAAAGAAAGTTAGTGCTCAGGGATGAGACTGATTCAGAGGATGACTTACCTATATCCTCTGTGATGAATGTGAATAAGGAAGTTGCTGATACTGCTACTGCAGCTGTGGTTCCATTGTCTACACCACAGAAGAAAAGGAAGTTATCAAAAAGCAGGTATCATATTCCTTTAGAAAAGAAGCATGATACTGATGTACAGGACACTTCTATTCTGAATGAGCAATCAGTTTCTACTGCTCAAGCAAATCCTGTTGTTAGTATTCCTGATGCTGCACCAAGTCAAGTGGTTTCTATTTCAGACTCTCCAGCACAGGACTCTCCAACAAAAAGACATGTTGATATTTCATGGGAGAAGTATGGTGCTGCTGCTTCCAATCTTGGGATAAAACATCCAATGGAAAAGCTAAGGAAGGCAGAAGAGTTAGTCTATCAGAGACATAAGAAACTGAAAGGATCAAGCCCACAAGAACCTGAACCTCAAAGTGGTTCAGCAGCTCTTTCTGATGATCCAGCCACACAAGAACCACTCAATCAAAGTTTGAGTGAAGGCTTAGCTAGTGGAATGGTCCCACAAGAACCATTTTCTCAAAGGGAGAATGCAGACATCAACATTCCAGCTACACAAGAACCATCTTCTTAAAGTGAAGATGCAGGCCAGGCTACAGTTTCTGAGAAATTTCCTGACAATGCTCAAGGGATTTCTGGTGCAGATGAAGTTCAAATATTGGTCGAGGACATTGTCAATGAGGGAAGCACACAAGAACCTTTGACTCAAAGTGTTGAAGCAGCTTCTGAACCTCAAGCTTCACAAGAACCATTGGTAGCAACTACTGATGCAAGCATATCAAATCCTGACGGTGTTCATCCTGACGCTAGTGGTGCTCCTGATGTTGAACCTATCCTGATACAGCCACTTCGTTCAAGACCAATGGATCATCCTATCACAGATTCACAGGATAAAATGAAAGGTATAGCTACTCCTGATCCTGATGATACTCATAGTACTGATGATGATGACTCTGATGATAGTGATGATGATGAGAATCGAAAAGAGAAGGAACAGCTTGCTACAGCACTCAAAATTAGTCTTGGAACTAATTTTGGTTCATCAAGTACATATATGGCTGGCAAAGCTTCCACTGGGAAAGATCAGAGGCAAGATTTTTCTATTCCTTCATTTAATCCTGCTGAGGCACTTAGACAGAATGAATGGAACAATTCATGGCACAGATCTGCTGAATCTGTAAGTTATTCTTCTGCTTTGGAACATGCCTATGATGCAGTGAAATCTATAGAGAATCAAGACTTGAAGAATCATTTGAAGGCTACAACTCTGTTATCCAAAAGCCTAAAAAGTGAGATTGATTCTATCAAGAACTCAACTGAGTTGGTGAGGAATGATATTTCTCAAAGTTTTACAAAGGTGCCTACTGCTAAGGGTAGTAGAATCCCAAGTGAAATCTGTAATTTCTGAACAAACCTCTATCAACAGAAGGATTGATTCTCTGGATACTAAGGTAACTGACATTCAAGCCTCTCTTTCCTTAATTTTGAATTTATTATCAAATCCTGATGTCAAAAAGGGGGAGAAGGTTAGTCAGACAAAATGCACACCTGATCTAGTATTAAGGAATAATGATGATGATGATGCTGGAGATGATGGTTGTGACAAAGTGATACAAGGAGAAACCTCTGATGCTGCTGTTATGAAGTCTACAATTCAAACTTCACAAAGTCAAACAACCCAGTCAACTCATGTTTCTGATTCTGGAGTTAAGACAGTAAGAACGTTGGTGCAATCTCAGATCCTAACGGACGAACAAATCCTGACACCTGGTCATGGACATACTCTTGCTACAATTCCTGAAGGTGATGAAGATATTTTTATTGATAATCCTGAAGATGCATCAAATTTATTCCAGAAGTTTTCTACAGAAGATGGCAGAATTGTTACTCTATATCACACTGATAAAAGAGTTCAACAATTATATGCAAGAAAAGCACTCTCTACAACAAGTGAAGAATATCCTGATCTCTCACATGAAGAATTCTTAAGACAACAGAGAGAAATGATGGAAAGCTTTAATAACCCTGTTTCTGCTAGAGGTAGAGGAAGCAGAGGTAGGAGAGGAGCTAGAAGAAGTAGAAGAGGTTCTTCAACTCAAACAATAACTAGACAGACAAGGTCTAGAGGGTTAAGAATTGAAGAAATTCCTGAACCTATTCAAACTCTAGTAGTTCCTGACAGATCTACTTTTGGTGATGATGGAAATATTGAAGAAGAATCTGAATTGAGAAGAAAATCAAGAAAATCAACTCTCTGCAATACAAATCAAATTGAAGAATCTAATCCTGATGTTGTTCCTGATAATATTCAAGATCCTGATGATTCTGAAATTATGCAAGAGATTGATCTGATAATTTTATCTACTGTGGTTGATTTTCACAACAAGGAAGTAGATGAAGAAGAAGAAGCCAGAAGAAGTGAAATTACAAGATCAACAAATAGATATTTCAATCTCTATGTTCAAAGGCTTAAACTCTCAAACAGAAGAGTGTGGAGGAACCCAAGCAGACAAGAATCTTCACTGGAAAGAAGCTATGCCTTTGAAAAGGTAAAGGATAAGAAGTGGAAACATATTAGTACACTAAGGTGTGATACACTTATCAATTTTCAGTCTGGAGGAATTATTACAAGCGCTTCAAGTGTTGTTGATTTATCTGAGATGGTTAGATCAAAAGCACTCTGGTTAAAGATGTTTTCAAATCTGAAGCAATTGACAAGTAATTCAAGAGGAGGTATTGGACACAGGGATGCTGTATATCTAAATATGTCATATGTTGATCCTTACTCCTTAACTGAAATTGGAGGTACTTTAACTTCTGAAAACCTGAACAATTTACTAGCTGTTGATATAGTTATAGATTGTCATGATGGTTTTGACAAGAAAGAAAAGCTTCTGTACTTCATGAAAGATGGTAGTGTGAAGATTCTATCTATTCAAGATCTGCTGATGAAAACTACACAGGAACTGAAATATGTTCATTATCTTTTGAGATCGAAGAATCAAATGTGCAAGGAATGAAGTGACATGATTTTGTCAACAATAAGAAGAAGACTGGATGGAAACAGTAATTTCAATGGTAATTATACTCCCATGTACTTAAATCAAAGAGGTCAGGATGTGGAAATGCAAAGGGGTACTGCTGTTAAAGAAGTAACTTTTGGCATGACTCAACTTACTCTCAATCCTGATGGGAAGGAAATTGCTTATCTTTTGCTTGAAGAGCATAGTCTTCAGAAAAGCTCCATATTGAATCTCAGAGCAGCTATCTACCAGATTAATGAGGAAGATGAAGAACTCAGAAATCTTAAGGAAAGACTGATTCAAATTCTTGAAGAAAAAAAAGAAAATTTGTTATCCAACTTCTTGAAGATGAATCTGTTCTATCAAAGAATTTAAACAGATAAGATGTTGCTGCAGATACTGTACATTTTGTATATGTGTTTTTGACATCATTGAAACTTAGGAATCTATACTTTATTTCACAAAGTATGAGATTGGGGGAGATTGTTAGATCGGAATTCAATGATCGTCAGGAGCTAGACTCAACTGATTAGGATTGTTGACATCATCAGGATTGCATGGTCGTCAGGATCAAGATACATATCAGGACTGGGATCAGGATTGATTATCAGGACTGGAAGCTGATCAGGATTCCTACTTCGAGTTATATTTGGAGTCTAGTTAAATATGGAAGTTTATTCTGTCGGTTCCTGGTTTGTAGAATGTAGCTATCAATTATGGATAGGTTTCAATCTTTGTAATTGATTAGGACTTATCATTGATAGAGAAGCTGTGTAGTATATAAACACAGTTTTGGTTTCGATTTATGAACGTGAACATAATCGAGTATTTGTGAATCAAGATAGAAGCTCTCAAGAACATAGAATTTCTTGAGAGAGTTTTTGTAAGCTAGAAGCTCTCAAGAACATAGAATTTCTTGAGAGAGTTTTTGTAAGCTAGCAGCTCTCAAGAACATCAGAATTTCTTGAGAGAGTTTGTAACAGTTTTATATCAGATTTAATAAAGCTGTTATCTTTCTTTCATATTTGTGATATATACATTAAGAAGTCGATTATCTTATACTATTGTATTCAACCCCCCTTCTACAATAGATTATTACTGGGCAACAAGACTGGATGGAAACAGTAATTTCAATGGTAATTATACTCCCATGTACTTAAATCAAAGAGGTCAGGATGTGGAAATGCAAAGGGGTACTGCTGTTAAAGAAGTAACTTTTGGCATGACTCAACTTACTCTCAATCCTGATGGGAAGGAAATTGCTTATCTTTTGCTTGAAGAGCATAGTCTTCAGAAAAGCTCCATATTGAATCTCAGAGCAGATATCTACCAGATTAATGAGGAAGATGAAGAACTCAGAAATCTTAAGGAAAGACTGATTCAAATTCTTGAAGAAAAAGAAGAAAATTTGTTATCCAACTTCTTGAAGATGAATCTGTTCTATCAAAGAATTTAAACAGATAAGTTGTTGCTGCAGATACTGTAAATTTTGTATATATGTTTTTGATATCATTGAAACTTAGGAATCAATACTTTATTTCACAAAGTATGAGATTGGGGGAGATTGTTAGATCCGAATTCAATGATCGTCAGGAGCTAGACTCAACTGATCAGGATTGCTGACGTCATCAGGATTGCATGGTCGTCAGGATCAAGATACATATCAGGACTGGGATCAGGATTGATCATCAGGACTGGAAGCTGATCAGGATTCCTACTTCGAGTTATATTTGGAGTCTAGTTAAACATGGAAGTTTATTCTATCGGTTCCTGGTTTGTAGAATGTAGCTATCAATTATGGATAGGTTTCAATCTTTGTAATTGATTAGGACTTATCATTGATAGAGAAGCTGTGTAGTATATAAACACAGTTTTGGTTTCGATTTATGAACGTGAACATAATCGAGTATTTGTGAATCAAGTTAGAAGCTCTCAAGAACATAGAATTTCTTGAGAGAGTTTTTTTAAGCTAGCAGCTCTCAAGAACATCAGAATTTCTTGAGAGAGTTTGTAACAGTTTTATATCAGATTTAATAAAGCTGTTATCTTTCTTTCATATTTGTGATATATACATTAAGAAGTCGATTATCTTATACTATTGTATTCAACCCCCCTTCTACAATAGATTATTACTGGGCAACATTACTCCATCAGAATCAGTCTTGTTCTTGAAAATCCACTTTGTACCAACAATTGATCTATTCTTTGGTCTTGGTACTAGTTTCCAGACTTCATTTCTGTCAAATTCATTCAGTTCCTCTTGCATTGCAGTAACCCAATCAGCATCTTTAAGTTCATCTTCAACTTTCTTTGGCTCCTCCTTGGATAGAAAGTTATTGTATAGACATTCATTCTGAGTTACACTTCTTGTTTGAACACCTTGTAATATGTATTGTATTTGAAACACCCTTCAAGTTTAATATAAGTTATATTTAACTTGAATCTTGTTTCATTTCATTTCGCACTTATTTGTTCTTGGATTGTTAAATCACGAACCGAACAAATTCGATAAAACGGTACAGTTTGTATTCAATCCCCCTTCTACAAACATATCAGTACCTAACAATTGGTATCAGAGCCTACTGATTGACGCACAAATCAAGATCCATACTTTTGTGATTTATCAAGAACAAGTGATTTTTTATTTTTCTTAAATGGGATGTGGAAGAAGAAGATTCTTTTATTTCTTCAAGTGGAAAATCCAAAGTATATTAGTGTATTGAAGAAAGGCCCAAAAGTCTCAATGATTATTGAAGAGGAGCGTACTGAGAATAACCTTGTTGTTCAAGCTACAAGGACTTATCCTAAAGATCCAAAAGGTTTTACAGCTGTTGAAAAGCAAGATGCTTCTCTGGATGCTAACCTGAAATTAATTTTGGTTGATTGTCTGGATCCCATTATGCATAATCATGTTTTGAATTGTCAAGATGCCAAACATATTTGGGAAACAATTGACATAACTGAAGAAGTAAGAGAGAACAAAATGGAAACTCTTACCTCTACATATGAGCACTTCAGATCAAATCCAGGGGAAGGTATTGTTACGACCAAACTCAACACGCAAGTGCACGTGATCTCAAGTAATACAGATAGCAAATAAGGTTCGTTCCTACAGGGACTCGTTGTTTGTCTAGTTAATTCACTCACCAATGTATGATTATTATCCGATGCTAAAACAAATAACAAAGTGGATTTTTGTTATCACTATAATTAATCTAAGAATTATAACTAATTATCAACTACTTAAACTGAGATTTATGTCGAATTACTTATGCGAATAAAACATGGGATTTTAACTTCATTAAACAATCCATCTAAAGTCTTCAATTCTCTAGCCCTTTCATGTGATTTGTTAATACCTGATCGAACACACAAAACTGATATAAGCCAACTTTCGTTGTACCAATACCATCCTAAATAATATCCACAATTAAGATAGAAATCACTTAGTCTCCCAATTATGCTTAGTCCTTATATGTCTATAAAGATTGAAAACATAATGGTTGAAGTACAAGCATTCAATTGATCACATAGTCGTCATAAAACGGTTAGAGTTACGACACTAATTACGAATGATATTCTCACGCATAAACCTATGCTAGCATGGCAAGTTCTAAACTCTTAAATCCACTTTCGCTTCAATAAGAATTAACACACAATTACAGGAGTTAGCTACTCTCCTATAACGAATTAAAACAACCATGATAGGATATCGCATCAATCACACTATAGGCATCGAGAAAATTCAACAAATAAACTTCATGAATAAATCCGCTAAAACCCCATGACAACGAGTTAGTTCATAATCAAACTAATCGTCACCATGGGTTCTAATGTAAACATGATGAAAGAAAACGAATTATATTGAATAAATATCAAGGTTCTAAAGAATACACCCAACCAAGCATCCACAAGATAGAAAGAATACAAAAATAAATTGAAACTATCTTCTTCCTTGCTTCTTCGTGCTTAAAAACTCCGTATATGATATGTGGTATATGTCTCTCCCCTCTTCTCTAGGGTTTTTTTTCTTTTTATAGGCCTCCAGGTGCAACAAGTCGTATGGAATTGAATTTTTTTAACTTTTCCTTGAAAAATCAGCAATTAGGTCAAAACAGGAAATTCCGTCAGATTACCCGGCGCTGCCGCGCCAAGTTTATATAGAAGTACGGCGCTGCCGCGCCAGGATCTCTGCTAAGTTCTTTTCATGCGGCGCTGCCGCGCCAAGTTCAAGTACTATCACGGCGCTGCCGCGCCATAACCTCTGGCCAGCAAATTGACTTTTTCCCTTTTCTTCATTATAACTCCAAATTGCATTCCGATTGCTCCGCTACATTCCTAGTACACCTGTGATAAATATACCTGCACAATACCCTCAAAAGAGATCAAAAACACCACAACTCGAGTACAAACATTCGTTTTAAGCCATATGGAAACGTTCTAAGTGAATAAAATACCCACTTATCACACCCCCAAACTTAAACCGTTGCTCGTCCTCGAGCATAAACAAACTACCACTTCCGTAGGTGATCACGGTTGCATTTGGCATATGCAACAAGCCCTTTAAACCCCTAGGCAGCCCTAGTGGACGAGTAAGGTCTCGTGAGGGCCTATAGCGAATGTACCCACAAAATCCATCTACTCATGCAACTAACAATGCAATGCATGTATGCAACTATATGGAAATGCAACGATCCCTTCAAACCAACCAAAACCAATCAACAAGCCAACATCTCAAAGAACACAGTCTTCCAAACAGAGTTCGACCAAATTCCCATCGACCAACAAGACAAACACAGAAACGTGTGTGTGTGCGATGCTCACCAATATACTCCCAAACTAAATCAAGACCATACCTACTCTTAGCCAAAACAACCACAAGCTTACAAACAGAATGAACGCTAGACACAAGAACTCTTAAGAGACACCTTCGCAGTCCATCTGAGTTAGACAAGAATTCATGCTTTATTACACAAAAACAACTACACACAACACACATGCTTATTTGACCGTGCAATGGTTGAGACCCCGAAAGGCTTATACAATAATACCCATTTAACGAGCTTTAGGTCAGCGGATCCCAGACCGGAAAAGTCTTAGGTCACTAGGCACAAAGTCCCCAAAGAACTTACTTGCTCGAGTACTAAAGAGCTCACCCTGATCAATTCTGCATAAACACAAAACAAACACAACTTTTTTTTTTCTTTTTCAACTTTTCTCTTTTTTTTTTCTTTTTTTTTTTTTCAACAATTTCGGAATGAGTGCACTTTGCCTTTTTTCTCATCCACCCTAGACTACTCATTTTTTACCAATGAGCCGGCTACTAGCCATTTGACGCCTAGCCTTTATTACAACTAGCATGAAATCCCTGGTTTCCCCCAAACTTATACATAAGTGCTCCTTCGTTTTCAAGAATCTAGCCAACATTCTAAATGTAAACAAGTGGTTAAATTCTAACACCAAACAAGCATGGTCTGATCAAATTCAAAAGCTACCAATGAGACTTATGAAATAGATTTGTTTCTGGCATGCAAGTCAATACTTAGAAACTTAATCAACCCTCTATTCATCACAACCACACTCCAATCAACATCGACTCACCAACGGAAATAGTCAAATCCTACGGGATCATGAAATATGCATGCAACTAAAATGGACTCACATGACAGATATAAATACTAATGCAAACAGAATGCCCTATATGACATGAACATGCAAAGATATGAATGAACTAACTACATATGCAATATGAAACCTATATGAACACACACACACACTAATATTACCATTCCTTAATTATCACCCCCAAACTTAAAATATTCAATGTCCTCATTGAAGGTAATAAGAAAGATAGTAGAAACATACCTAACACATGGGTTGCCTCCCACGAAGCGCTGTCGTTAATGTCATTTAGCCGGACAAATGTGAATCAAATCATGGTGGCTCGAAGATCGCATTTGACTTGTCCTTAGCAGAAGGACCATTCACCCATTGTTTGATAACCTTCTTGCTTTCTTCCCACATCTTTTCCAAATCAAACTTCACCTTGACTTTTCCACCAATCGATTTTTTCTTTTTCTTCTTTACACCTCTAAGGTGTTTATGCTTCTCCGTCGATTGATAAGAACACTCTTTTACCTCATCATCCTTGTTCCACCTTCTCAGCACATTATCTTCACACTCTTTAAAAATCACCAACTCATCATTCAGAAGGACATACTTCAAATGTGGTGGAAGTTTTCCAAGCTTGACATTCGAAAGATCTCGAATGGAAGAATTGTCAATGGAATCACTGATATGATGCTCGAACTTGTGCATGTCCAAATTTTTGCTCAACAGCTGATCGAACTCCTTTCTCTGACCCGTATCAACCATCTTCAAGCTAAAACACTCTTCCTCCTCTGTCGGAAATTTCATAGCCTTGAACACATTAAAGATGACCTTTTGATTACTCACCCTCATTGTGAGCTCTCCCTTTTGGACATCAATAAGAGTCTGACCTGTAGCCAAGAATGGTCGTCCCAAGATGATAGGGATCTTCTTATCTTCCTCAAAGTCAAGAATAACAAAATCAGCAGGAAAAATCAGCTTATCCACCTTTACCAAGACATCCTCCACTATACCCCTCGGATATGTGATCGACCGATCAGCCAACTGTAAGGTCATATTAACTGGTTTCGGCTCAGGCAACCCAAGTTGCTTAAAAACAGACATTGGCATGAGATTAATGCTAGCTCCCAAATCACATAAGCATTTGCTGAAAAGTTGATTGCCAATAGTGCAAGGTATGGTAAAACTTCCCGGATCTTTAAGCTTCGGTGGCAATTTCTGCTGTAGAACTGCACTACACTCCTCTGTCAAAGCAACGGTGTCTAGCTCCTCAAGTTTCAATTTCTTCGAAAGAATGCCCTTCATAAACTTCGCATAGCTCGGCATTTGCTCAAGAGCCTCTGCAAATGGTATGTTAATCTGAAGCTTCTTGAAGACATCCAAGAACTTAGCAAACTGCTTGTCAAACTTTTGCCTTTGAACTCGTTTTGGGAATGGAGGAGGTGGAAACACCTTTTCTTCTACTACTTTCCGAGAATTTTCATTCTTCCCAGTTACATGAGTCGAGAGAGTAGCATTAGGTACCAAATCAGGAACAGAATCGACCCCAGCATCAAATTCATTTTTTTCTTCCAGAGGCCCCGGCGCTGCCGCGCCGTTTTTGTACTGGGCCTCGGCGCTGCCGCGCCGTACAAACTGTTCAGAAATCTTATTGTTTTCCTCAGCTGAATTTCCTTCGTTCTGACCTTGTAGAATCTTTCCCGATCGTAAGGTTACTGCCTGGACCTGTTCCTTGTGATCTTTCTTGCCTGGATTCATCTCTGTGTCACTCGGAAGCGTTCCTGGTTGACGGTTCAGCAATGCATTGGCTAGTTGGCCAATCTGATTCTCTAAAGTTTTCAATGACACCGCCTGACTCTTATACATCATTCGCAGCTCTTCCAGTTCAGACTTCTCAGACTGATTCAAAGAATTCCCTTGAGATGGTTGAAATCCAGGTGGATTGAATGTTTGCCTTGGAGCATAAGGTGGTGGTTGATAGTTCTGATTATATGGCCTTGCATTGAACTGCTGATTTTGTGGTTGCTGAACACCACCCTGATTGTTGCTCCAACTGAAATTAGGATGATTCCGATTGTTGGGATGATAAGCATTAGGCACTGGCTGCTGAGCTCTTTGAAAGTTACTAACAAACTGTGCTGATTCAGCGGAGATAGCACATAGATTCGTGTCATGAGCCCCTACACACAATTCACACACCATAGCAACCTGGCTAGTTCCATGATTAGAAAGGGAATCTACCTTCATTGTCAACGCCTTGAGTTGAGCAGCAATAGCAGTAGCTGCATCCAAGTCAAGAATTCCAGCCACTTTAGCAGGTGGCAAGCGTTGAGTAGGATTCTGAAACTCATTGGCTGCCATCATCTCGATAAGATTATAGGCATCCTCATAGCTTTTTGCCCATAGCGCACCTCCAGATGCTGCATCTAACATAGGCCTGGACTGAGCTCCCAACCCGTTATAGAAATTGCTGATTATCATCCAATCCGGCATTCCATGATGAGGACAACGTGCCAATATCTCCTTGTACCTTTCCCAAGCTTCCCCCAAAGATTCCTGGGGTTGCTGAGCAAACTGAGAAATAGAATTCCTATAAGCTGCTGTCTTCGCCATGGAGAAATACTTCGTCAAGAACTTTTGAGCACAGTCTGCCCATGTTTTGATAGAACCTGATGGCATAGAATGTAACCAACTCTTGGCTTTATCCCTAAGAGAGAAGGGAAATAGCCTCAATCTGATTGCGTCATCTGTAACTCCGTTGAATTTGAAGGTGTCACAGATCTCAAGGAAGTCCCTAATATGAGCATTGGGATCTTCAGCAGGACTACCCCCAAACTGAACCGTATTCTGAATCATCTGAATGATGTTTGGCTTAAGCTCAAAATTATTAGCCCCAATAGCTGGACGAACAATGCTGGTATGAATGTCCTCCACTTTTGGCTGAGAGAATTCACTCAAAGCCTTCGCTGGTTGTGCTTCATCTGCCATATCTTCTTTTGATTCACAATTGTTTTCTACACTGATGTTCTCAAAGTCAAGTTTCCTTCGTGCTAGTTCTTCTCTTCTTGCTAATTCTTCTCTACGTGCTCGAGCTCGTGTACGCATACACTCTCAATAAGTACCTGAAATTCACCAACTAGAAAATTGGTGAGAAACGTCCTAGTCACCGAACTTTAATGACCACTGATGGTAAATACTGAAACTAAACAAATAAAACCGAAGTCCCCGGCAGCGGCGCCAAAAACTTGTTACGACCAAACTCAACACGCAAGTGCACGTGATCTCAAGTAATACAGATAGCAAATAAGGTTCGTTCCTACAGGGACTCGTTGTTTGTCTAGTTAATTCACTCACCAATGTATGATTATTATCCGATGCTAAAACAAATAACAAAGTGGATTTTTGTTATCACTATAATTAATCTAAGAATTATAACTAATTATCAACTACTTAAACTGAGATTTATGTCGAATTACTTATGCGAATAAAACATGGGATTTTAACTTCATTAAACAATCCATCTAAAGTCTTCAATTCTCTAGCCCTTTCATGTGATTTGTTAATACCTGATCGAACACACAAAACTGATATAAGCCAACTTTCGTTGTACCAATACCATCCTAAATAATATCCACAATTAAGATAGAAATCACTTAGTCTCCCAATTATGCTTAGTCCTTATATGTCTATAAAGATTGAAAACATAATGGTTGAAGTACAAGCATTCAATTGATCACATAGTCGTCATAAAACGGTTAGAGTTACGACACTAATTACGAATGATATTCTCACGCATAAACCTATGCTAGCATGGCAAGTTCTAAACTCTTAAATCCACTTTCGCTTCAATAAGAATTAACACACAATTACAGGAGTTAGCTACTCTCCTATAACGAATTAAAACAACCATGATAGGATATCGCATCAATCACACTATAGGCATCGAGAAAATTCAACAAATAAACTTCATGAATAAATCCGCTAAAACCCCATGACAACGAGTTAGTTCATAATCAAACTAATCGTCACCATGGGTTCTAATGTAAACATGATGAAAGAAAACGAATTATATTGAATAAATATCAAGGTTCTAAAGAATACACCCAACCAAGCATCCACAAGATAGAAAGAATACAAAAATAAATTGAAACTATCTTCTTCCTTGCTTCTTCGTGCTTAAAAACTCCGTATATGATATGTGGTATATGTCTCTCCCCTCTTCTCTAGGGTTTTTTTTTCTTTTTATAGGCCTCCAGGTGCAACAAGTCGTATGGAATTGAATTTTTTTAACTTTTCCTTGAAAAATCAGCAATTAGGTCAAAACAGGAAATTCCGTCAGATTACCCGGCGCTGCCGCGCCAAGTTTATATAGAAGTACGGCGCTGCCGCGCCAGGATCTCTGCTAAGTTCTTTTCATGCGGCGCTGCCGCGCCAAGTTCAAGTACTATCACGGCGCTGCCGCGCCATAACCTCTGGCCAGCAAATTGACTTTTTCCCTTTTCTTCATTATAACTCCAAATTGCATTCCGATTGCTCCGCTACATTCCTAGTACACCTGTGATAAATATACCTGCACAATACCCTCAAAAGAGATCAAAAACACCACAACTCGAGTACAAACATTCGTTTTAAGCCATATGGAAACGTTCTAAGTGAATAAAATACCCACTTATCAGGTATCTCTGAAGTTTTTGAGAGATATAACAAATTAATCAATGATCTGAACCTTCATGGAAAGTACTACATTGTCAAAGAAATAAACAAGAAATTTCTCTTGACACTTCCAACCCATCTGGAGCATAGGATTTCAGCCATTAGAGAAGCAAAAGATTTAAGTGAAATTTTATTAGAGAGACTCTATGGTGTTTTGAAAACCAATGAACTGGAACAAATTCAACAACGGGAAATCTACGGGGAAGGAAGAGTGGTTAGTACGTCTACTGCACTGGTAGTTGAAGTCCCATAGAAGCAGGATGTGATTGTAGCTGATTATGGTGTTACATCTACAAGTCAATCTGATGGTGATTTCTATTCTATGGAGGAGCTTGAACAGTTGGAAGATGAATCAATGGCCTTGATAGTGAAGAAGTTTGGAAACTTCAGGTTCAAGAGAAATCCTAGTTTCAAGTTCAAGACAAATGCAAACAAATACCTGATATGGACAGAAAAGTAATTATAGAAATATAATTGCTAATTCAATTAAAAGGCCGGTATTTAAGGACCGATACCCTAATTATTCATTAAATTCGTAATTAATGAATAGGGAAAATATACAGCTCATGAAAAGAGTCCAAATTATGGCAAATTAGTCAAAGAAGGATCCAGAATCCCAATTAAAGGCAATTAATGAGTCATAGCCTTTATCGACAAGGAAAAGACTTATCCTGCAAGCAATACAATGTTTATCCAATATCAAAAAGGAGACTTATTCGCTAAGACTCCTAAACATACCATAAATACTAGGCTCCAGACGCCTATATAAGGTCCCTGATCCTACAATCAGAACTACGTCTTTGGCTTGATTCTCAACATTAATTGAGATACGTAGGCATCTTGTGAGGACCAATTTAGTCCGGAAACACGAGTGCAGCCATTAAAGCTCGAAGCTCATTAATCCTAGCATTAAACTCACAAAGCACGTTTTTTAATCCACAACATTTGGCGCCGTCTGTGGGAAAACAACATCAACCATGGCAAACACACGAAGAACAGCTCGGGATACTCAAACTCCCGATGATCGCCCTATCACCTCTGAGGCTGATCAGCCACCGCCGACTACTGGCACACAAGGGGCGAATATCCCCACCAACACTCAAGGACCGGAAATCCCGATTTCGGTTGAAGGGACGAATCCCCTACAGATGGTCATTCATGGATCTAATCCACAAGAGACCGTTCACCAGCAACCAATCACGACCTCCCCGCTACTCATGAGTGCACCAAGGAGCCTTCAACTCCATACTACTGATCTCCCTCAATACGCGAATCAGACTTTGGGGATGCCAAGCTATGGCATGCCCCCTCGACCCATGGTGGGCGGTAGTGGAACTAATCCAATATACCATGAGGCATATGTACCCCCTTATATTCAAGGTCTGGGACCCCAAACTCGCCAGACCCCTCTCATTCAAGATTACTCTGGCCCATACACCAAGGATGAGGGTTATACAACTGGGGAGGATGTCGCCCCGAGAAGGAGACGTTCTTCCCAGACAAATCGGGAGCAAACCCAAACTACTAGGGAAAAACTTGCAGCCCATGAGGCAGAGACTGCAAGGCTCAAAAAACTCCTTGCTGAGGAGGAGGCCGCTCAGTCTCGAGGCCGAACAACTGAAGGGATCCCAATAATCAACTTGGATCCACCGGCAAGAAGGACCAAGAGGGCCGAAGCCCCAAGGGGTGATCCTAGTATTCTGTTGCCCCTAGGAGATCCTGATGATCCTACACCACCGTTTACTCAAGACATCATGAAAACGGCTATATCCAGAAAGTTTAAGATGCCTTCGATCAAAGCCTATGATGGAACGGGAGATCCCGCAAATCATGTAAGGACCTTCTCCAATGCACTGCTGTTGCAGCCAACCAACGATGCAGTCAAGTGTAGGGCGTTTCCACAAACCTTGGCAGGCATGGCCCAACGTTGGTATAGCCGTCTACCTCCCAACTCTATTGGGTCATTCAAGGAACTAAGCAAGGCTTTCATCAATCAGTTCATTAGTGGAAGGGTGCATGAGAAAAGTTCTACATCACTCATGGCAATCCGGCAAGGGCAGAATGAGGCCCTAAGGGACTACATCAATCGATTAACTCGAGAGGCTTTAAAAGTCCCGGACTTGGAGGACAGAGTGGCTATGATAGCCCTGCAACAAGGAACCACTGATGACCACTTCAAACAGTCGTTAGCTAAACATCCCCCCGAGAGCATGCTGAAGCTCCAAGATAGAGCCGGAAAATATATCAAGGCTGAAGAAAGCATGAGAAAGTATGAACCCACTACTGGCGGTAGTGGAAACTCAAAGAAAAGAAAAGAAACTCAGGAGTACGACGTCAAGGAAAAGTTCCCCAGAACATCAAAGAACTCTGATTCTCCCCCCAAGAGAAACAATTTTGGGCCAAAATTCACAGAATATGCAAGATTGAATACTCCTAGGAGTCAAATTCTGATGGAGATATCCAAAGAAGAAGATATCAAATGGCCAAAGCCAATGAGGGCTGATTTGTCCAAACGGAACCAAAATCAGTTTTGTCGGTTCCACAAAGAAGTCGGTCATGACACCGATGATTGTAGACAATTGAAAGATGAGATTGAGTTTCTGATACGAAGAGGAAAACTCAGCAAGTTCACTAAGGATGGAAGCCAAGGGAGCCAAAGGGGGAACTATGAAAGGAAGGATTATGATAGAAGGAACAACGATCAAGATCAGAATCCCAAGCCCCGAGGGCCAGTGATCAACATGATATTCGGAGGGCTAACTGCTGCTGGGTCCTCCCGAAACTCAAGAAAGGCTTATGCCCGAGAGGTAATGACTGTGGTTGGAGAAGCACCAAAGCGTGCCAGAACAGAAGTGTCAATAGGTTTTGACGATTCAGACTTGGAAGGGGTGAAGTTCCCCCATGATGATCCTCTTGTCATAATACCTGTGATAGGCAACTCCGAAACAAAAAGAGTCTTGGTTGATAATGGAGCTTCAGTGGATATCTTGTTCCACGATGCCTTTATCAGGATGGGTTACACAAACTCTCAGTTAACACCCTCAAATATGCCTATATACGGATTCAACGGGGTGGAATCAAAAGTGGAAGGCACTATCCAACTCCCAATGACAATGGGGCAAGGGATGAATACGTCTACTCAGATGTTGAACTTCATAGATATAAAAGCGACTTCAACCTACAATGCAATCTTGGGAATGACTGGTCTTCATGCGTTCAAGGCTGTTGCCTCATCTTATCATCTAAAAATCAAGTTCCCAACGAGGAATGGGATTGGTGAAGAACGAGGAGACCAAAATATGGCCATAAGTTGTTATGTAGCCGCGTTAAGGCCTGATGGAATCGGGGGCAAGTTCTCCCAATTGAAGACATGAATATCAGCGACAACGAGGACAGAAGGGGGAAACTGGCTGAGGACTTGGTCCCAATTCCCCTAGTCCCAGGAGAACTAGAGAAGGTGACTTATATTGGGGCACTACTGCCCGAACCATTGAAGAGCAAACTCACGTCTTTTCTTCAAGAAAACAATGACGTTTTTGCTTGGACAACGGCCGACATGCCAGGGATTGATCCCCAATTGATATCTCACAAATTGAATGTGGATCCAGAAATGAAGACAGTGAAACAAAAGAAAAGAAATTTTGCTCTAGAGAGGCTTGAAGCCATTAAGCAAGAAGTGAATAAGCTTTTGGAAGCCGGGTTCATTGAGGAAATCCAATTCCCAGAATGGTTAGCTAACCCCGTGATGGTCAAAAAAGCTAACGGGAAGTGGAGGATGTGCGTCGACTTCACCGACTTGAATGATGCATGCCCTAAGGATTGTTTTCCCTTACCGAGGATTGATGCTCTAATAGATGCCACTGCTGGGTATGAGATGCTAAGTTTCATGGATGGTTTCAGTGGATATAATCAAATCAAGATGCACAAAGATGACATCGCCAAGGTATCATTCATTACCGACTTTGGTGTCTTCTGTTTCTTAGTCATGGCTTTTGGGCTTAAGAATGCAGGAGCGACCTATCAAAGGTTGGTAAACAAAATCTTTGAGCACCTAATTGGAAAAACCATGGAGGTTTACGTAGATGACATGTTAGTCAAAAGCCTCGATAAGGCCGATCACATTAAGCACCTCCGAGAGGCATTCGAAGTGCCGAGGCACCACAAGATGATGTTGAATCCATCTAAGTGTGCCTTTGGTATAGGCTCGGGAAAGTTCTTAGGCCTGATGGTTTCCAAGAGAGGAATCGAGGCTAATCCCGACAAAATCAAAGCGATCCTAGACATGGAACCACCGAAGACTGTCAAGGATGTCCAAAAACTAACAGGGAGAGTGGCTGCATTAGGAATATTCATCTCCAAGTCTGGAGAGAAGTGTTTACCCTTCTTCAAAGCACTCAAAAAAGTGAAATTTTTTGAATGGACAACTGAAAGCCAAGAGGCCTTTGAGGCTCTGAAGAAATACATGGCTGAGCCGCCACTATTGGCCAAACCAAAACCAGGAGAGGTTCTTTATCTATACTTGGCAGTATCCAACACTGCCCTGGGAGCTGTTTTGGTAAAAGAAGAATTAAAGGTTCAGAAACCCATCTACTACGTGAGCAAGATTCTACATGGGGCAGAAATAAACTACTCAACGATTGAGAAGTTTGCCTTAGCCTTGATAATGGCCTCGAGAAAGCTACACCCGTACTTCCAGGCTCACAAGATAGAGGTCTTGACTGATCAGCCTCTAAGAAACATCTTGCATAGCCCTCAAGTTAGTGGAAGATTGATCAAATGGGCCATTGAATTGGGAGAATTTGATATCAAATATAAGCCTCGGACGGCCATAAAAGCTCAAGCACTTGCTGACTTCATGGTTGAATGCACCATTGACAACCAAGATGTCGGGGGGCAGGAAGTGATAATGGAAGACAAGGAAACTGAAGACATAATCTCCAAAGAATGTTGGGTGCTCTATTTTGATGGAGCATCAAAAACAAAATCAAGTGGAGCTGGTTTGGTGCTACAAAGTCCTGATGGATTCCTCGTAGAATATGAACTAAAGCTTGACTTCCCAACGACAAACAATAAGGCTGAGTATGAAGCTCTGATAGCTGGTTTAGGGCTGGCTGGAGCCCTGAGGGTCAAAACTCTGAAAGTATGTGGAGACTCGAGGCTAGTGGTTTCCCAAGTAAATGGGGAATTCGAGGCCAGAGATGAAGTCATGGCCAAATACTTGAAACTTGTCAAGGCCATCATGACTCAGTTCGACAAATGCTATGTAGAGCACATTCCAAGGGAAGAAAACATGAAGGCTGATGCCTTGTCTAAATTTGCTTCTTCCGAAATTGAAAATTATGCAGGAAGTGTCTACTTCCAAGTCCTGAGGACCCCAAGCATCAACGGAAAGTTGGTAGCACCCATTGATGTTGGCGGTTGTTGGATTGACCCCATTAAATCTCATCTAGAAACTGGGTGGTTACCCAACGACACTTCAGAAGCACGAAAGCTGTACGTCAGAGCACTAAGGTATACCCTGATTGAGGGAATCCTATACAAGAAGTCTTTCATCATTCCATATCTGAAATGTTTAAGACCTCAAGAGGCAGAATTGGCCCTGAAGGAAGTACACGAAGGAATTTGTGGACAGCACTTGGGGGCAGAGCCCTTGCCCATAAAATCACTCGTCTAGGTTTTTATTGGCCAAACATACTTGCTGATGCTAAAAGCTATGTAAAGAAATGTGAACGGTGCCAGAAACATGCACCAGTGGTTAGGCAACCACCAGAGATGATGACATCCATTAACTCACCTATCCCCTTTGCTATGTGGGGAATGGATATACTCGGGCCATTTCCGATGGCAAGTGCTCAAAGGAAGTTCTTGATAGTAGCAATTGACTACTTCACCAAGTGGATTGAGGCTAAGCCATTAGCCAAGATAACCACCAAACAAGTGATGCAATTCTTCTGGGAAAATGTGATATGCAGATATGGAATTCCACGAGTCCTGGTCACGGACAATGGAACTCAGTTTAACAACGATGAGTTCAAGAAGTATTGTGATGAGAACGATATCAAGTTGCACTTCGCTACTAGAAATAAGGTTTGATAAAACCAACCCAAGTTTTTAAAACTTGAGTACTATGTAAGGGTTGAGCCCATTCTTCAAAGTTATGAATTATATACTCCTATTCATCATGTTTTGAATGCATTACATACTGATAGATATGTACAAAATGCCAACTAAACATGCAAAATCAAGAGGCAAGAAAACAACACAAGCCATGAATGGCCACAAAATATAAATAAAACTAAACTTACAAAAGTTTAAGTTAAGCCCAAAGGCTGGAAATACATAGAAAGAAAATACAAAGCCATGAAAGGCAATAAGTAAACTACAAACTACGGTTGCGCTTCACCATCCTTGTCTCCCGCATCTGTCTCCTCCCCTGAGCTAGAGCCAGAAGAATGCTCATCAGCATCATGGTCATCAGCAGAAGTGTCACCGAGGGGTGATGAATGTCCTGGGTCTAAAATCCTGGCATCATCCTCCTCCATGTCATCTACTCCAGCCAAGATACGCTCCAAGGGAGTAGGAGGGTGAGGAGCAGGAAAGTCAGCAGCATCAAAAACTCCAGGATGCTTGGCCAAGATAGCCTGAACAGCATCCTCCCATCCTGAAGTATGCTGGACTGGGAAAAGGATCTCGTCATGCTTCTCGATCAAGTCCTTGTACTCCTGAGAGTCAAGGTACTCATCGATGCAATCATCCTTGCATTTCCTCAGCTCAACAATATCAGCCTGAGCGTCAGCAAGCTCCTTCTCCCTCCTGGCAAGAGTCTCCTTAAGAGACTTCACCTCCTCCTCGGACCTCTCCAGATTGACCCTGTTGGCCTCAGAGGAGGTACGCCAAGCCTTAGCTTGGAACAATACCCCCTGAAAGTTGGCATTGGTCTGCCAAAAGATAAAAGTTAGAAAAAGATAAGCAAAAACATCAAAGAAATAGCTAAGGTAAAGAAAATTACCGCAGCAATAGCTTGAGCCCCTAGATGCTCAGCACCCTCAAGGGTGGAATCTGCAACAAAATCCTTGTAATCACAAGGGGTAAGAGAGTGGTACGACCAGTCCACAGCATGTTTGGACACCCCAGTAATGGTGTCCTTCTTCCTAATATCCCAGTTGGGGCACCCCACTGAGGACTTGGCAGACACAGGAATGTCCACCTCGTCCACAGAAGGGATCAAGAAACTGGGAACACTGGCCTTTCCCCTTGGATCATCTCCAATCCTAGCCCTTTTCATCCTGGATGTCTCTACATCCTTGGGCTCATTGGTCTTGTTGATAAAGGCCGCAGCTGCAAGAAAAGCCAGAAAATGGTTAGCAGAAAATCGCAAGGAAAGAAAAATAGACATAATAAAAAGGGATAAGCAAAATACCCTTATCATGAACAGTTGAGAGCCCAACGGAATTGAGGACAAACTCATCCAGTACCTCCCAAGCCACGGTAGTCCCATTATCCTTAATGAGCTCTGAGTAGGCATGAAGTTCCTCCTCATTCAAGACAATGTTACCGGGACTACCATCAGAGACTCTCCCAAAAGATGTACGGAACAGGGTTCCCCAGTCCCCTCCTTCCCATACAAGATACATGAACTCATTTTTCCATTTGGGGTTATTATCTGGGATTGATGGGGTGAAAAATGAAAGGGAAGCCTACCCTATGGCTTATATACACCCAACCCAAGTTGTTGGCTGAGCTATTTTTAAACTGAAAGATCTTTCTAAACAAAGGTATAGAAAGATGGAAATTTTTACGAAGACATAAAACCATAAAACAATTAATTATCCTCCAGGCATTCGGAGGTAATTGACAAGGGTTGATTTGGACATCTGCCAAGAGCCTAGGGATGAACTCATGAAATGGGAACCTAAGGCCGGCAACTATGGCATCTTTATAAATGCACAAGGCATTTGACCGCCAGTGACATGAACGGTCACCGGGGCCGGCTGGAACAAGCCTCAAGGGGGCCTTTACCCTATACATCTTATTATAATCCTTTATCATATCTACTTCATGAAATCTATTGCTACAATCATACGAATCTAAAGCAGATACTGATGGGTATTCATCCCCACGTTCATTAATCATATCATGCAAAGACATGTATTTTGAACGAATAGGAATGGGGGTACCTCTTTTTGAAGCGGAATTCATCTTTTGAAGACGTTGGGAAGCTCGATCAGCCATTTCTAACCCAGAAAGTCTTTAAATCTTCAAGAAAGATTGCCCAGAAATCTTCAAAGGAACCCAGAATCTTCAAAAGAACCCAAAAATCTTCAAACAAAAAACTCAGAATCTTCAAAAAAACCCAGAATCTTCAAGGAAATCTTCAAGCAAAAAACCCAGAAAAATGGTGAAATTCAACGGAAAAGTTCGCCGGAAATCGCCTTGCGACAGAACCCTAGCAGAGCAAATTGTAGGAAATTTTGGAGAGAATTTAGCAGAGTAACTTTGAGAAAATAGAATGTGAAGAATGAATGGAAACAAATGAGAACTCACCCTTATATAGGGATGACAGCCGATCAATGGGCCGTTTGAAGGAAGGGCAACCGGCATTAGCCGGTACGACCCATAAAAGGCTAAAGGCCCAATTAACGAACTTAAACAGTGAAAGTTCTGGGCCCAATTAAGCCCATTCGCAAAAACGAACCACATTTTCGATAAAAATTCTGATCGAATGAGTTCGAATAAAGCCCGAAATGGCTCCCTTATTCGACCAGAATCCTGGTCGAAAGGCTAAAAAGCCCAATAAAGGCTAAAGGCCCAATAAAAAGCTACAGGCCCAATTAATAAATTGGAATAGTTAAAGACCTAGGGCCCAAATTGAGCTCAACGTGGGTAGGCCTTAAAGAACACAAGAGGTACAACTTGAAGAAGCCTAGTCGAATGTGTTCGACTAAGGCCCGAAATGGCTCTCATATTCGACCAGAGTCCTAGTCGAAAGTATTCGACCAAGGCCCGAAATGAGTAATGTATTCGACCAGAATCCTGGTCGAATGAATTCGAACAGGGCCCAAAATGGAACAAATGTTCGATTAGAATCCTGGTCGAAATCATTCGACCAGGGGGTAAAACTGAGCCAAGATTCGACCACAATCCTGGTCGAAATCATTCGACCAGGAGGAGAAATGAGGCTTTACTTCGACTAGAAACCTGGTCGAAAGCATTCGACCAGGAGGCAAACTAACAATGAGCTTCGACCAGAAACCTGGTCAAAATCATTCGACCAGGAGGCAAAATGGAAGCAAATTTTGACCAGAAACCTGGTCGAAATCATTCGACCAGAAACCTGGTCGAAATCATTCGACTAGGAGGCAAAATGGAAGCAAATTTCGACCAGAATCCTGGTCGAAATCATTCGACCAGGAGGCAAAATGGAAGCAAATTTCGACCAGAATCCTGGTTGAAGGAATTCGACCAGGATCCTGGTCGAAAATGAACTGAAAAATCGAAAATTGATTTATCTTCTATGGAATTGATGAAAAATCTCGATTCCTATTTTTGGGAAAATTACAAAATGGATTTAGAACTATATGTTCGTCAAACCAAGCCACAATACGAAAGAAAATTTCGTAACTCCCGAATAACCTAACTTCTACGATAATCTAAAAGACATTTTCCTAGAAGTTGGGGGGCAAATGATATGGACAAAAAAGTAATTATAGAAATATAATTGCTAATTCAATTAAAAGGCCGGTATTTAAGGACCGATACCCTAATTATTCATTAAATTCGTAATTAATGAATAGGAAAAATATACAGCTCATGAAAAGAGTTCAAATTATGGCAAATTATGGCAAATATACAGCTCATGAAAAGAGTTATAATTATGGCAAATTATAGCCTTTATCGACAAGGAAAAGACTTATCCTGTAAGAAATACAATGTTTATCCAATATCAAAAAGGAGACTTATTCGCCTATATAAGGTCCCTGATCCTAAACATACCATAAATACTAGGCTCCAGACGCCTATATAAGGTCCCTGATCCTACAATCAGAACTACGTCTTTGGCTTGATTCTCAACATTAATTGAGATACGTAGGCATCTTGTGAGGACCAATTTAGTCCGGAAACACGAGTGCAACCATTAAAGCTCGAAGCTCATTAATTCTAGCATTAAACTCACAAAGCACGTTTTTTAATCCACAACAATACCAGACATGTGATTCTTCATCCTCAAATAGCACAAGGGGTGGCTATAAAACTGGAATGGTTGATAGAAGCACGATTCGGTGCTTTAATATTGTAATGAGTTGGGACACTTTGCAACTGAATGTAGAAATCAAAGGCAAGCAAAGAAAACCTCTCATGATACAAATCAGAAGAACAGGTCTGGTAAAGCTTATCTTGCTGAAAGAAAAAGCTGGGATGATTCAGACAGTGATGAAGAAGAAGTTGGAAATCTTGCACTCATGGCAATAGGAGACAAAGCTTCAACTCCATCTTCCTCATGCATGTCTGGGGTAACTTTCACTGATGCTGAAATGTTTTATCATCTTACTAGTACCTTATCTTTTGCACGTAGAGAAAATGATAGAATAATTCTTCAGAACACTGCTCTTGAAAAATAGGTTAAAGAATTAAGATTAGTGCATGTTAATCAAGATGAACTTAAAAAAAGTAGTTTTTCTTGAAAATATGGTTAAGTGTTACAGAGAATTAGAAACCATTCTTAAAGGAAAGACTACAGAACTTGAGACTAAGGTCAGAGCTTACTATAATTCTTGCAAAATTGATAAAGATATCTTCAATAAGCAAGCTATTAGTCAAACTTTTGGAATATGTTATGACTATAACGAGGCTATTGGAGAATTAGGCATTAATACCCCTAATAGAGTTAGTGCTGAAGAAAGGGGTGTTAGGCCGAATACACAATATATAATCAAGTATGTATGAGAATAACAATTAAGAACACAGGTTTGTAAATCAACAAACTGAATTATATTAAATAATTCTCTCTTAGTGATGTTAATGAATCACAAAGAGCTTCTAGGTTACAAGAATAATATATTCAATGATCGCATCCCTTCTAGGGATAACCTATCTGTGTTTATATAGTACACAGTTACACAATCCTTATCTAATTGATATTCCTACAAATTAGCTATACAATTGTTATCAATTAAGGATTGCTTCTTATCTTCTATTCTGTTTCCTTAGCTGTATCAATATATTCTGCTTCTTTCCATCTTCAGAATATATTGCTTCTAGAATCTTCAATTCAGCACCGACAGCTAATTCAACTATCACCTTGTCAGACTTTAAATAAACTCTGACCGGCTTCCTTTAAACTCTTCACCCTGTCAGAGTTTAATTAAACTCTGACCGGCTTCTGATAAACTCTGGTCAGTTCCTGTTGCTTAAACACTGAGAAACAAACGTCAGCAATTATATCTAACAATCTCCCCCAACTTGTTCATAATAAAATGTACAAGTTAAACATATAATTGATGATGTCAAAAACATTTAACAAATGCAGTGTTTAACATATAACAGAGTTTAATTTAAAACAGAGTTTAAATTTGACTTAGACTAGAAAATTTAAAAACTTACAGTCAGACTTTACTTGATTTCTTGAATTTCAGGCACTGTCCTGATATAGTCTGATAGTAGTTTCTTCTCAGCTCTTTCTAGCTCTTCCACCATGATCTTCTTCACTTCTTTCAATTCTGGATCAGATTCTCCAGTCTGATAAATTGCAGCTCTCAGAGAATAGATGGAATTCTTCCTCATCTCATTCCCTAGCTTAATATAATAAGCTTTATCAGATTCTAAGTTGAATTCAAGAACTTTTGTACCAAGAGCTGTAGAGAGCTTTGCACTATTTCTTCTCATCTCAACAAGATTTCCATGTGCATCTCTGTATTTTGGAATATATGCACTTGATACTCCTCCTCCAAGCATCATCTTCGATCTTAGCATCTTTTCTCTGATTACTGAGGCAGCATTGTGAGTATTTCTGTTTTTGACTTTTAACAAGTACAAAACATACTCCAATTCTTGATAAGATTTGAGATTTACACCAGACTCTGCAATCTTATAAACTCTTCCATCATTCATAAAGTACAACAAGAATTCCTTCTTTAACACCTTATGAAAGATCATTTGAACAGAGTCTAGCATATCAAGATTTTCTTGAGTAATAATACCAGATTCTGCCAATGAGATGTTGTCTTGAGATCTGATATTTGTTCTTCTCTCTCTGTGTGAACCCAGTCCAGATTTATCATAGGCTTCTTTTCCCAATACTGTTCTGGTTTTTGAGAAATTCACAGCTTCAAGCTTTAAATCTTCAATCATTTTTGGTTTGCTGAATCCTGGAAGAAGTGTAGATTTCTGTACAACTTGAGCAACGTCAGAGGTTGTCATATCTTCAATAGAAACATCAACTTGAGCAGCGTCAGAGGTTGATTTATCTAATCTTGTTTCAACTTGAGCAATGTCAGAGGTTGAAATATCTTTCTTCTTTAGGTTAGGCTCTTCAATCATTATGCCTTTACCCTTATCAGAGTTTCTAATCACAGGTCTCCTTGTATTTTGTATACTCTGTTGAATATTCTCTTTGATAGAAATACCAACTTCTTTCTTTCTAGGAGCCTTGATTTCCTTTCTCTTGTAGATTCCAGCTTCAAGATTTTTCTTATGTTCCTCAGCAAGCATTTGCTCTTCAGCCTGGATATCTTCAATAGTTACATTCTTTCCATGCTCTTTCATGAATATCTTAGCAGCAATCTCTTCATCAGTAGATGGATTAGTTGAAACAACTAAACTCTTGAGATTTGAAGTAGATTGGCCACCAGAGTTTATCTTGTCAGAGTTTATTTGTCTGCTAGAGTTTACTCTTGTCCTGCTTTGCCTTTGAGCAATGACCTTTCTTTTATTTCCTTTGCTTCCCCCATCAGTAGAATCATCCCTCTGTCTCAGAGCTTGAATGTCTTTGCATTTGTCTTTAGGTACACTCTCCCCCTTTTTGACATCATCAGAAAGTAATACTGATGTCAGCAATTCTAGAGCATTAGAAATAGAATTCAATTGAGTAGACATTTCAGCCTGATTCTCCTCAACTTTTCCAAGCCTTTTCTTGATTTCCTCAGAATCCTTGGCTTGCTGCTTGAATTGTGTAGAGTAAAATGATCTGTCAAGCTTCAAAGTTGTATCCCTGATAGAAAATTCATTCCTAAGATTTGTAAACATCTGTTGATTCTCATCAAACCTATTATTAAGAGATTTGACTTGAACAACAGTTTCCTGTAAGCTTGTAAGTACATCAGTATTTGAGATCTTCTTGACAGAATCAGATAGCAAATCTGCAGCCCTTTGTGCAGAGAAAACGCAATCTGCATCAGCCCAATTTTTGTAGTACATATTCTGGAAATGCTCATTGGTCTGTCTATTAACTTCCATTCTTTCATCACTATTGACATCATCAGCCAATGAAACTTGAATGCTAGGATGTGAATGAGAACCCTCAGCATCAGTTCCAGCTTCTTCATTATTGTCTGCTGCATTTTCAGGAAGAATATTTTCAGCAGTAAACTGTGCAGCTTCATCAATTTTCTCTTCTGCTACAGCTTCAGGAATATCAGAGTTAATCTGAGCAAAAACCTCTGCTTCTCTTTGAACAATCTCAACAACAGATTGTTGCAAAGCTTCAAGAATAACATTCTCAGAGTTTAGCTCATCAGCAGCCTCTTGTTCCGTGTCCATCACAGCTTCAACAATGTTCTCTGTGACTTTGATCATCTGATTAACCTCCTCACCTTTGTCAAGATCACAAGAAATAATTTCAGTGTGAGTGGCCAGAGATTCTTCTACCTGATCAGTGACTTGATCAGCTTCCACACCCTCTGTATCATGATCAGAATAGATAGAGGTGTGTGCTTCAAGATCAAAAACTCTGCTATCAGAATGAGTAGCAGCTTCCTCAACTACATCATTAGCCTTTGATGTAGGAGCATCTAAATCCATAGTAGCATCAGTATTTAATCTGTCTAGATTGACAGCTTCAGCATTTGCAGCATCCTCCTGAACAAACACTTCAGGAGCTTCAGTGTTTACAAACACTCTGTTCTCATCAGCATTTAAAATATCCTCCTCAACAACAATTTCAGGAGTATCTTGAGGAACAGCTTCAGACACAATCTCCTCATTCTCTGATGCAGGAGCTTCAGTTTCCTTAGAGACTCTGTCCATATTGACATTTATAGCACCAAAAAGATGTGCAGCCACTAGTCTTCTTTTTCTCTGATGAAGAGTTTCTTCATCAGTTTCAGTCTCTGAGGCTTCAACAACAGACTTTGCCCTATTGGCTCTTCTTTTCTTTAGCCTTGTCTTCTGAGGCATCTCTTCAGGTCTAGATACCCCAGCTTCAGTAGATGATCTCCGTGCAGGTTTTGTACCAATATGTTTGGTCCTACCTCCCCTTGCAGGTTTAACAGTAGTTGATGGAGGTAACTCTGTGTTTAAAGGTTCTGGTTGAGATTCAGCTTGTGGTTGTGGATTTACTTGAGCATCCACAAACTGTTGCACAGAAGCAGGTAGCAAAAGGTCTCCAACAATTCCTTTCTTAACATCTTTGTTAATGAGATCAGAAAATACTCTTTTGTGTAATTTAAAACAAGAAACATCTTCATTAACAACATCTACCCCTTCAACACAGTAAGAGAATAAAGTCTGACAAAATCTAGAAAAGTAAACTACTCCTCTATTCTCTGTCATTTTCTCTCCTAAATTATTCAAGACAAGTCGTGCAAAATCAAAATGATTATCATATAATAAAGAATACCCGATTTGCAGACTGTCTGTGGGAATAGCATCCCAATTTGTGCATTTCTTTCCAAATGTCCTCGTAATGCAGTCGAAGAAGAAACTCCACTCCTTGCGCAGAAACGGCCTTTTGAGTTGCCCAATCTTTGTCAATGGCCCAGAGTAGCCAATCTCTCGCATCATCCGCATTAAATCCTCATCACCCATTCCAATAGTGTAAGAAGGATACTCAGGAAACCCCAATGCATCTCGAATAGTACCAGCAGTAATAACATACTTTGTTTCTTCAAACTCAAAGATTATGGATGGGCTCCCAGTTTCACCACCATCATCATAAACCCCTGTCTCCCAGAACGCCTTGATTTGTAAACCAGAAAGTTTGGCTGGTTCAACTAAAGCACACCCAATCGCTGACTGAGCAAGAAACTTCTGAATCATATGAAATGCTTCTGGTGCGTTTGCAGTGTTTAGTGGTGCGGTATAGTTGTTTGGAACGAACTCTAACCCAGACGAAACGAAAGTTGTGGTTGCCATTAGAAGATTTTGAAGAAAGAACAAGTAATCTATGTGAAAGCTTAACAGAGTTTATGTGTAGAGAGGTGTTTGTGAATATGTGTGTGTGATAATAGATGTAAATGAGTAAGATGTGAAAAGTTTAACTAAAGATGTGTGTATTGTATTTAAAAAAAAAAAAAATTAAAGATTAAAAACTGAAGAGTTTTTTTTAATCATCAATACACAACTGTAATCATGCGCATAATCATGTGAATGGGACACATGTCAAACGTGCATACGCTGACAGCATATAATTGGCAGTTTCCAATACGCATGCGCAGTAAAAACAGCAATAATTACCGCCTGTTACACTTTTCTATGCAATTAACCTCTCTCCTCTGTTTAAAATATTCTTGAACAACTTTCCAATCTACACGGCAGACGAGGAGACACCTGATATCACATAAGACACTCATAATTTCCGCTTATTGTCAAACAAAATCAATAATAATAAAATTATCAATTTTAATATCTCAGAAACATAATATCGAAGTAGCTCAACAGTCAGAAGAATAATGACTGTCTTGGAACTCCGCACTTTACTGTTCCCAGAGCTTCGAACCATGCAAAACCCTTCAGTTGCCCTGTTGAATGCTATAAAAGCTGGAGCATTGTAACAACAGGCAATTCATACATTAAAAATTACCATACATCAAATGGCAGGAACCTTTGAATTCATGGATGTAGAATCATTCTTGAATTTGAACTGGCGTCAACAAGCAAACTATATCATCGATGAGTTTCTTGTGTTGTCATTTCTGAATGATGAAGGGCTCATCGCTGATGATGAAATAGCGGAAGGACCTATCTCCAACCCCTATGTGCACATCATCCGTCCTGGACCATATGATGTGCCCATCCTTGCAGATGATGAAGCGGTGGAGATTTGTATGATGCTCTTTTATCAGAGCTACTTGACGGGTTCGAAGAAGGAATTCTTCTTGGAATCCTGCAAGCTGCAATCCAGAAAGAGAATTCGAGAGGATGATGATGATGATTCAACATCAGGGGGTTGTCAAGCCTTGAAAATCCCAGATGGCATAATAACCTGTTAACCAAACAAGTAGCTAGACAAGAGTATGAACTTGTCTGAATGTAAACAACGTTTGAATCAATTAATGAGAAAGATCCCTTTTATTTTCTTTGTTTTACATATCAGTATCGCATAGTAATTGTAAAGTGAAAGAAATGATATCACTTTAAACAGTAAACTAACATACTCATCAGTGCTACTAAACACCATCAGGACTTATCAAACACACTCTTTCTTTTCTCTGTTTAATGCAAAATGGATCCGTTACAAATCATACTTTTTCGAAAAACAAATGTCTAATCTCAAAATTATAATATGCCTGAAACAAAGAAATTATTTTAACCATTAAAGATTAAAACAAAGTTACCTCGGCATATGTCACACAATACATCAGTGTTTACCATTTATCCTTCTTTGTCAATAAACTCTTTTCTCAATCTGTACAGGTGTGAAAATATGTGTGTGGAATAGCAGAGTTTACCGAAATCAATATTTAGATCATCTCAAAGTGCATAAAATCCACAAACGAAAGTAGTAAAAACTGGTTGCCTAAACTCTCATGTATAACATAAAATCTGATTTTATATCTAAACTCTGTTTTCTGATATCCTTTCATTTGGATATATCTTTTAATTTTTCACCCCCTTTCTTTATTTTTTTTATTTTTTTTTTTATTTTTTTTTTTATTTTTTTTTTATTTTTCCAGTAATTAGTGGTTGGCACTAGTCACCAAAAATCAACGATTTTAGCCCTTATTTCATACAATAAGTTCCTGGATCTTCCTAGGCACAACATGATCTCAAAGGAATTTGTGCTCTGTTTGGCATCTTTTGATTTGAGGGTGAATTCTTTTCAATTAAGAATCAGAGTTTAGACTTTTCATCTGTAAATATAATTAACTTATGAGAGAAAATGCAAACAGCTAATACAGACTCACTATATAGGATCAATAAACTAAGAGATGGTATAAATACAGAGACAGTATCATGCTGTGTTAACTTACTGCACATATTTGAGATCAGAATCTATATAACTCTTAAGGATTCATAATTACTTACTGAGAATTATGCTTCATACAAATTTCTTCATTGGTCCATATGTTTCAGACAAAATTACAATTAGAGAATAGCATTAAACTGTAACTATCAGAGTATGACCAACAGAGTTTAGCATCAGAGTTTACTTTCAGAGTATGACTGACACTTCACAGAGTTTACCATCAGAGTTTAACATGCTGGTGCACATAAAAATTAACACATGTAAGAAATCATGAACATAAAAAGTGAGTCTAACCCGTATCTCTAGTCAGAACCAGAGATCATTCCAAGTTCATTTACCAATCTTGTAAAAGTAGCTTCACTCAAAGGTTTGGTGAAGATATCTGCAAGTTGTTGGTCTGTAGACACAAAATGAAGTTCAATGTTTCCTTCTTCCACATGTTCTCTGATAAAATGATACCTTATGCTGATGTGCTTGGTCATGGAATGCTGTACTGGATTACCTGTCATAGCAATAGCACTTTGGTTATCACAGAAAATAGGTATTCTAGAGTACCTTAACCCATAATCCAGCAATTGATTCTTCATCCATAAAATCTGTGCACAACAGCTACCAGCTGCTATATACTCTGCTTCTGCAGTGGATGTAGAAATTGATTTCTGTTTCTTACTGTACCAAGAAACCAGTCTGTCACCTAAAAATTGACAGCTTCCACTTGTACTTTTTCTATCTATCTTACAGCCTACAAAATCTGCATCAGAGTAACCAATTAACTTAAACTCCGATTCTCTAGGATACCACAAACCCAAGGTTATGGTTCCTTTGAGATATTTGAAGATCCTTTTTACAGCTGTTAGATGAGGCTCTCTGGGATCTGCTTGAAATCTTGCACAAAGACATGTTGCATACATGATATCAGGTCTACTTGCAGTAAGATACAGTAATGACCCTATCATGCCTCTGTAGTTTGTCATATCTACTGACGCTCCTGTGTCTTTGTCTAGCTTTGTTGCTGTAGCCATGGGAGTTGTAGCAGATGAACTATCAAGCATACCAAATTTCTTGAGAAGATTTCTGGTATATTTTGCTTGATTGATAAAAATACCATCATCTGTTTGCTTGACCTATAAGCCTAGAAAATAACTAAGCTCTCCCATCATGCTCATTTGATACCTGGATTGCATAAGCTTTGCAAACTTCTTACAAAGTTTGTCATTAGTAGATCCAAAAATAATATCATCTACATAAATTTGAACTAAAAGCAAATCATCACCAGAATTGAAATAAAACAAAGTTTTATCAATTGTACCTCTTGTGAACCCACTTTCTAAAAGAAATTGAGCAAGAGTTTCATACAATGCTCTTGGTGCTTGCTTTAGTCCATATAATGCCTTGTCAAGCCTGTAGACATAATCTGGATGCTTGGGATCTACAAATCCTGGTGGTTGTTCAACAAATACTTCTTCTTCAAGCTTCCCATTGAGAAAAGCACTTTTTACATCCATCTGAAAGACTTTAAACTTCTTGTGTGCAGCATAGGCCAGAAAGATTCTTATGGCTTCCAATCTTGCAACTGGAGCAAAGGTTTCATCATAGTCAATTCCTTCCTATTGTGAATATCCTTTTGCCACAAGTCTAGCCTTGTTTCTTGTAATCACACCTTCACTGTCAGTCTTGTTTCTGAAAACCCACTTCGTACCTACAATTGATCTATTCTTTGGTCTAGGTACAAGTGTCCAGACTTCATTTCTCTCAAATTCATTTAACTCTTCTTGCATTGCTGTTATCCAGTTTGCATCTTGAAGAGCTTCCTCCACTTTCTTTGGTTCTGTTTGAGACAAGAAAGCATGATACAGACACTCATTATTTGTTGCACTTCTAGTTCTCACACTAGCATCAGGATCTCCAATTATGAGATCAGGTGTGTGTGCCTGTGTCCACCTTCTTGCTGTTGGTAAGTGGTTTCTTGCATCATTATTGGATCCTCCCCTTGATCCATGCTCTCCTGATTCATATGTTGACTTTCTGCAGCATCTGAGGCTCCCCCTGAATTTGATGGCTCAGAGTTTGAACTGTCAGAGTTTGAATCAGTTTCCTCAACTGACTCACTTGCTGTGTCTTGTTGAGCTTCTTCACGCTCCCCCTCAACTGGTTCTCTATTTTGTTCAATTTGAGAATTTCCAGTTTCTCCAGTATTTACCAGTAGAGGTTCAGAGTATGCTTCGTCAGAGTTTGTCAACCCTGCTTCATCAGAGTTTATATCATCAGAGAATAGATCTTCATTTTCAAAACGCAGTTGATCATATCCATCCTTGTCTTCAAGTCCAATTATTTTCTTGTCATCAAATGACACATGTATAGATTCCATGATCACCTTAGTTCTTAGATTATAAACTCTGAATGCTTTTGTTGACAATGGATAGCCAACAAAGATTCCTTCATCAGCTTTTAACTCGAACTTTGTCAACTGTTCAGGATGAGTCTTCAACACAAAGCATTTGCATCCAAATATATGAAAATATTTCAAATTTGGCTTCTTATTTTTCACCATCTTATATGGTGTTTTCCCATGCTTGTTGATCAATGTTGCATTTTGAGTAAAACAAGCAGTTTGAACAGCTTCTGCCCAGAAGTATGTTGGTAATTTTGCTTCATCAAGCATAGTTCTGGCTGCTTCAATTAAAGTTCTGTTCTTCCTTTCAACTACACCATTTTGTTGTGGAGTTCCAGGTGCAGAAAATTCTTGTTTCACTCCTCTTTCTTTGCAGAAAGCTTCCATGATTGAGTTTCTGAATTCAGTTCCATTATCACTCCTTATTATTTTGACTTTGTGTTGTGATCCTTTGTCCAGTAGATTTACATGATCCATCAGAGTTTGAGCAGTTTCATCCTTCTTTGACAAGAAATACACCCATGTATATCTAGTATATTCATCAACAATTACTAGAGCATATTTCTTTCTGCCCATGGACATCACATTCACTGGTCCAAAGAGATCAACATGTAGAAGATGATAAGGTTCCATTACTGAAGATTCAGATTTGCTCTTGAAAGATGACTTCCTTTGCTTGGCCTTTTGACAAGAATCACATAGGCCATCTAGACTGAGTATTGATTTTGGAAGTCCCCTTACAAGATCTTTTCTTATTAGCTCATTGATGTTGTTCAAATTGAGATGAGAGAGCTTCTTATGCCAATTCCAACTCTCTTCATTTGACATTCTGGCAGTTAGACATACTATTTTTCCATCAGAGTTTGTTACCAAACTTGCTTCATAAATGTTGTTGCGCCTATGTCCAACTAGAACAACTTTTCCAGTAGTTTTACTGATAACTTCACAATATTCAGTGTGAAAATCTACATGGTTTCCTCTGTCACAGATTTGACTCACGGATAGCAGATTATGCTTGAGTCCTGAGACTAGAGCTACATTTGTAATGATGACACTTCCAAGATTGATATTGCCATATCCCAGAGTGTGTCCTATGTTGCCATCTCCATAGGAAACTTTTGGGCCAGCCTTCTCCTCAAAGTCTGATAGCAGGGCTTTATTTCCAGTCATATGTCCTGAGCATCCACTGTCCAAGATAAGTGTGCTCTCTATTATACCCTGCAATTACAAACAAATACTAAGTATTAGTTTTAAGGACCCAGACTTGCTTGGATCCTTTGTCTTTCTTAACAGTGTTAGCTTTTGCAGCGGAATTACTATCAACAGAGTTTAAGCTAACATTGTCAGACTTTACACTTGCAGAGTTTGCTTTAACCCACTTCAGATTGGGTTTTAGCTCATAATAGTTATGATAAATAGCATGATAACTCTTGCAAGTATAAATGGAATGCCAAGTGCTCCCACAGTGTTTGCATAAAGTTTGTGGTTTAACTCTTACATAATCATTCTTTACTCCTGATGTAGAAGATAAAGAATTAATATGTTTGTTCTTAGTGCAAAATCTAGCAAGATGATTAGAACTACCACAATTATAACATGTTTTCCTTGGAGCAGCACCAGTAGGCAAATGATTATTTCTATTATTTATGCCTATCTTTCCATTCCTATTCTTCTTGGACCCTTTTGGTTTCATGGCAGATTTTATCTCTTTCAGCTTATGATTAAACTGTTTCCCTGTCATCAAACCAACATTAACCTGTTTTTCACAAGTTTTTACTGGCTTTCTAACAGTTTCTCTTTCCATAAGTTTTTCTGTTATACTATTTTCCTTTCTTTCACAGGCTTCATCTGATTCCATATCAGCTTCTCTTATTACAACAGATTTTAACTTATTGGCTTCTGGAACAAATTTCACAGGTTTAAGTTGTGGTTTTACCTTAACTTTGTCTTTAAACCTAAGTTCATCATTTTCACAATAACCTAAACCTACAGAATCAGTCTGAAACACTTGATGAGTGTCTCTTCCAGAATCTGTCCAAGTCTTGATTATTTTTCTTTCTTTTTCTAAATCAGATTCTAGTTGCCTATACCTTTTAAGCAACTCCTGTTCAACATAAACAGCATCATCTCTTTCTTTTTGAATCTGCTTCATACTTTCAAGTTCTCCTTCAAGAAACTTGTTTCTATCTTTAAGACTAAGATTCTCAGATTTAATTCTTTCATTTTCTAAAGTCTGATCCCTATAGCTAACATGAACACTTTTCAGATATACTCTTAACTCAGATATATTATCAGTATCATAAGCATAAGTAGTTAGGGGTACCTTATTTTCAGATGACTCAGTCTCATCTCTGACAGTTGCCATAAGAGCATAGTTTTCTCCATCATCAGAGTCTGAAGTATCTGCCCAGTCTTTGCCTTTAGAGATAAGTGCTTTCTCAGTTTTGCCTTTCTTGCACTCTGGGGCATAATGACCCATCTCCTTACACTTGTAGCACTGGATTTCAGATTTATCCTTCTTGCCAGACTTGGTCTCCCTTCCATCAGATTTTCTGAAACTTCTCATTTCAGAATTTGAATCTTTCCTTGAGAATCTCTTTCCCTTCTTGAAGTTCTTGAACCCCATCTTCTTAAAGGTCTTTACCATCAATGCAGCCATTTGCATCATCTGTTCTTCATCATCCTCAGAATCAGAAGCTTCATCAGAGTTTGAATCATCATCAGAGTTTGATGACTCACTCTTAGATTTAATGACTAAAGCCTTTCCCTTGGCTTTCTTCCTTGATGATTCCTTCTTAATGGGCTTCTCCTCGACTTTGAGAGCTACAGATTTTGTCTTCTTACTTATTCTTTTATTCCTTTGTTCTATCTCCAGTTCATGAGTTTTCAACAACCCATAGATTTCATCAAGTTCTGTATCAGCAAGTTCATAATTATCTCTTATTGTGGTTGTCTTTAAATCCCACTTTTCAGGTAGAGATAACAGAAACTTGAGATTAGACTCTTCAAGCTCATATTCTTTATCAACCAGAGACAGATCATTCAATAGTTTGCAAAATCTGTCATGAGTCTCAGTCAAGGTTTCATTAGGTCTAGAATCAAAGTGCTCATACTCCTGAGTTAGTATGGTCCTCCTATTCTTCTTGATAGCACCTGTTCCTTGGCATCTGACTTCTAGAGCATCCCATATCTCTTTGGCAGTCTTGCAGCCAATTACTCTATTAGACATAACATTATCTAAAGCACTGTGGAGAAGATGTCTAACCTTTGCATCTTTTGCAATTGATGAGATCACTACGTCAAATTTGGGCTTTCGTCACTCTTTTGTACAGTAAGGGCTGTGACACTTTGGAACAAACGAGTGGCTAAAGATCATCGTCCCAAGTTTTAGCCACACAATTGTTTTTCGAGTGACCGAAGACACATTTTTTGGAAGATTTAGTCACAATTTATAAAAGTGTGACAAGTGAGAGATGAAACAGCATGTTTTTTTTGTTGACTTTGACCAAATCCAACATTTATAGTCATACTTGAGAGATAGAAGTGTGACAAAAAATAGTGACGCTTCTTTGCTGTATCTAAATGTTACCAAACGGTCACAGTCATTTTCGGGGATGTGGCTAAATGTGAAATAACCTATGGTCACTACATTTTATATGTGACTAAAAAGTAGAGTTTTCTGCATTATGTCAGATCTTTGTTCGCTAAGGCAGCTAAAAACTAGTGACTGTATTATTGTGTGACTAAAAAGTACTCTGTTTTCAGGAACAGAGCATTCTGTTTTGAGGATCCTCATTTCCAACTGATCTGTCACATTATTACATTAGGGTGTGGCAAAATATTTGACCACTGGACATGAAGTATTGGTATAGCAGATTAACCAGAAATGACAAACACAAACTTGATTTATCCAAGTTGCATACCAGATGAGCTTAAAACTTGATAATGAAGCTTAAAACTAGAACAATTCAACTAATCCATGTCATTCGGCCAACATTAGAATTCACCATTACATATTAATTCTTCATCAAATAAAAAACAAAGAAAATGACCAAGACAATGATAACATTATACAACTTCCCACGTATGACATGAACCTCCTTTCGAAGATCTTCAACTGTTGACATGCAGTTTTGCAGGTCAGTCTTCACAACATCAACTTCTTTCTGGATCTTGATCTTCATGCCAACTGGTTCAGGATCAATCCATTCCCAAAACGAACATTTGGGTCCAGAAGACTTGAAAAGGGAATTCAAATTAAAAGCTGTTTATTAAATTTAACAGATGAAACTGATAGACATCAGCTTACCAATGAACTTGATTTGTGGCACACCCGAAATCTTCTTCCAGGGTTGTCAAGTGTGTTTGATGTTCTAATCCGGGCAGGAAGACCACAGTAGCACAGATCACATCGATTTTGGTTTGAGCTGTAGGAATTTGAAGACGACATCATGATCAGGTCTCTTTCTTTGCACACACGTGGAGAAAAAAAACAGGAATTCAAACAGAGCATAGAATTTAACCATACAATAGAATTTAGCATTACATAAAAAACATGGAAAATGACAAACATAATGATAATAATTACCGGATTCAGTTAGCATTACGTATAATAATACCCTTACAGTCCTGTCTGAAGTAATCATCACGAGATTCATTACCCAAGTCACGTGGATCTACAGGTGGTAATATATTATCATTGTGAGGAAAAATTACAGTACTGAAATCCTCATTGACATCATCGTACAGATCTCTATAATTCTTAGGAGGTGTCATCAAGACAATAGACATTTTTTTATCCAGCTGGTCTTTAACATAAAACACCTGTCGTGCTTGTGAGGCCAATATGAACGGATCATCCTTGTGGCCTAATCTGTTAAGTTCGACCAACGTGTAACCCAAGCCATCTTGCTTGACACCATTTCTACTGTCAACCCAGTCGCACATGAAAAGAGGAATTTTCTTAATATGATAATCTAGTACCCATATCTCTCGTAGAACCCCGTAATAAAAGTTCTTTCCATAGGTTACTACTTCTTTAGAAATGTGCATCTCAGTTGCCTCTACACAAACCCCACTGTTCTGGTGAATTCTGCCATCACGAATTTTTGTACGAAATGTATAGCCATTGATGTCATATACATCGTATTTGTTCACGATTCTGCGTGCTCCATGTGAGATCCACTTAACTGTTTCTGATACACTTTCGTTGGAGATCGATAACTCGCTTTCAACCTAAATTACACAATAACAAGGATAAGATTCAGCTTGCACAAATTACAATTGAGAAAAAACTAAGATCATACTGATTTAAATATTACCTTGTTGCGTAACCAGTGACCAAACGTTGTGCTATGCTCTTTCTCCAGCCATGCTTGTTGTTTACCAGGATGTTTGTTTTTCAAAAATGTCATGTGTTGTCTGCAAGTACAAAAATGAGTATCAAATATGATCCTACTGTTAAATAAAAGAAAAACACAAATAAACATGTTCAGTAGGAGTCCTTACTCGATATACGGCACAACTTCAGGCGTATTTTGCAGTACATAGAAATGTGCTTTCATGTAGAGATCTTGAGAAACTTCAACTGGTTTACCAGCTGACAAAGGAATTCCCTCTTCATTACCATTTTCAGATGTGTTGTGCTGGTGTTCTGGAATATCAATGGACCTCATGCATTTTTTGTATTCGTTGAAGAACGCAATTGTTTCTTCTGCAATATGTTCCTCAGCAATGCATCCTTCTGGGTAAGCTTTGTTCCGCACATGCCCTTTAATAACTTTCATCATCCTCTCAAAGGGATACATCCACCGAAAGCATATTGGGCCACATAATTTGACCTCTCTAACAAGGTGCACAGTTAGATGAAGCATAACATCAAGAAAGGATGGGGTAAAGTATTTCTCCATCAAGCACAGTGTAACACAAAGCTCCTCATGCAATTTATCGAGTTCTGCTACATTGATTTCTTTGCTACATATTGATTTGAAAAAAAAACAAAGTCTGATAATAGCATATCTTGTGGGTTTAGGCATGATAGACCGTATTGCAATTGGCAAGAACTGTTGCATAAGCATATGGTAATCATGTGATTTAAGTCCCATAAGCTTCCTATCCTTTTCATTCACCAAACTAGAAAAGTTGGAACAATAACCTTGCGGAGCCCTTAAGTTGTGTAATGTGCCACAGAACATGTCTTTTTCATCTTTAGTTAATGTGTAGCAGGCTGCAGGAAGTAATGTCTTCTCGCCTTGACTTTTAGCCTGCAACTCTTGTCTTATCCCAAAATGTGCCAGATCCTTTCGAGCGTGCAACCCATCTTTCGTCTTGCCCGGAACATTTAGTAATGTTCCGATAATACTCTCAGCCACATTCTTCTCAGTGTGCATGAAATCAATACAATGTTGGACCAAATTATACCGCCAATACCTAAGTCGTCGATTCCATATGTTGAATTTCTTCCAATAGGTCTGTTCTTTCTGTCCGGAATTTGTGCTACCACCCCCTTCTGATTTTCTCTTTTTTGTTTTCCCCCCTCTTCCAGTCGAAGTCTCCATCAGTTCTGAATCTTTATCCTTATATCCCTTCCCCCACATATTCCGAATAAATTTAACCTCGTTGAATATTTCTTCCCCTGTCATAGGATCTGCAGCAGTTCCCCACTCTTCTTTTCCATTGAATGCCTTAGTTTGCTTTCTGAAGGGATGACTATATGGTAGATATCTTCGGTGACCACCATAACTCTGCTTGGCAGAGAACGGAAGTCTTACACAATGAGTTTCTTTCCTGCACACCACACAACCATGGAATCCACTATAAGGACAGCCACATAATGCACCAAGAGCAGGGTAATCATTAATCGTCCATAAGACAACAGCACGTAAAGTGAATTGTTCCTGTGCATAGGAATCATATGTTTCAACACCTTCTTCAAACAAGAGCTCCAGATCATCGATCAAAGGATCCAAAAACACATCGATATCGTTTCCAGGCGTTCCCGATATTAATAACGAAAGCATGATGAACTTTCTTTTCATACACAACCAAGGTGGAAGGTTGTAAATGACAGTTAATACTGGCCACACACTGTGATTCCTATTCCCTCTGTTTACATCAACCCCGTCTGTGGAAATGCCAAGCCGAAGATTTCTTGGATCAGATGCAATTTCCGGAAATTTGTCGTCTATTGCTTTCCATGCAGGTGAATCAGATGGGTGCCGTAGAACACCGGGCTTTTTCGAACTGGTGGAGTGCCATATCAAATCTTTTGATATGCTTTTCACTTTATAAAGTCGTTTCAGTCGTGGAATAAGGGGGAAGTACCATAATACCTTTGTAGGAACATTTTCGTATATGACTTTAGTCTTCTCATCCACCTTCCACCGTGACATGCCACAAGTTGGACATACCACCATGTCCTTGTAATCCTTCCTGTAAAGAATGCAGTTGTTAATGCAAGCATGTATCTTTTCGTATCCTGACCCCATTGCTGTCATTATCTTTTTGGCCTCATATGTGTTGTTCACCATCTCGTTACCTTCTGCAGGCAGCATCCTTTTCAACAGAATTAGCATTTCAGTAAAGCAATTATTTGTCATTCCATGCTTACTCTTCAAGTTTAGTAGTTCAACTGTTGCAGACAACTTTGTGAAGTTAGGACAATATTTATACAAGGGCTTCTCCGCATCTGCAAGTAGTTCTTGAAACTTGTCAATGTCAGCTATGAAATTGTCTTCCGTAGCTTTTACCATTTCTATTGTTTCTGCAGCATCTGTTGGAAATTCTACTGCATCAAAGTGGTTGAAAGTTGGTGGCTTGTCTTCTTCTCCATGTTTAATCCACCTTGTATAATTCCGATCGAATCCCTTAACGAGTAAGTGGTAATGGACCTCATCCACCGAAAGAGAGAAGTGGTTTAAACAGCTTACACATGGACATGGAATAGTCTTCGTTGACATATTCAGATGAGAAACCGCAAAATCGATAAATGCTACAACTCCATCCATATATGGTTCACTGTTTCTATCGGTTACCATCCAAGACTTATCCATAACTACAGCCTAACTACAGCAATTACGAGCATATTACAGCATAACTAAACCAATTACGAGCATATTACAGCATAACTAAACCAATTACGAGCATATTACAGCATAACTACAGCAATTACGAGCATATTACAGCATAACTACAGCAATTACGAGCATATATCTAAGCATAAAATTCAAAAATTAGCATATATTTAACACATGACTTACTGAAATTAGGGATGAAATCGTTGTGGATGAAAGTATGAGTGGTTTCTGTCGGCTGCTTGTTTGAAGCTACTTGTTTGAATCCGATTAGAAGCGGCAGCTAGTGTGGTTTCCAATTGAGAGAATAAGCTTTCCACTTAGGTATTTCAATCAAATCTAGAACCAATTGTTGTTGTATAAGAGGGAAAAAAAGGATATGATTGGGGTTCTTGTTTTAGGCGGCAAAATAGAAGAGAGTGTGGCTACTGCTGTGTGTAGCAATGAATTAGGGTTAAAACATAACCATATGTAACCTCTACTTTACTAATTTATTATACTACTTTGCTGAAAATCAAATTTAATCACTTATTAATCTGAAGTTTAAATAGAAGATAATTTCTAAAATCAAAATTTTAATTAAAAAAAACAAGATCACAAAATTAGCTTCATTCCCATATTTTTAAAATAATTTTGGGATCAAAAATGAATTTATTATGATTTTTACAAGTTTTACCTCAAAATGAAAATTAATTTTCAAAAATCATTTTAAAATACCAAAACTCCAAATTTAATTCATCTAATTTTTTTAAATCATTTTGGAATATTTAGAAGACATATGCAAAATTTAAAAAAAAATCTAAATTTATCGTTGTGGATGAAAGTACTACTCGAAAGAACGAGATTCGACCCCGATTGGGGAAATAATTTTTTTTAATGCATTTTTCGACGATCCAACCGTACGGATGTTAATGGATACGCATTGTGATGTTGGGGAAAAATAATCGAAAAATCGGGAATTTATCTTGTACGACATTTTTTGAGGGATCTGGCCAAAGTACTACTCGAAAGAACGAGATTCGACCCCGATTGGGGAAATAATTTTTTTTAATGCATTTTTCGACGATCCAACCGTACGGATGTTAATGGATACGCATTGTGATGTTGGGGAAAAATAATCGAAAAATCGGGAATTTATCTTGTACGACATTTTTTGAGGGATCTGGCCAAAGTACTACTCGAAAGAACGAGATTCGACCCCGATTGGGGAAATAATTTTTTTTAATGCATTTTTCGACGATCCAACCGTACGGATGTTAATGGATACGCATTGTGATGTTGGGGAAAAATAATCGAAAAATCGGGAATTTATCTTGTACGACATTTTTTGAGGGATCTGGCCAAAGTACTACTCGAAAGAACGAGATTCGACCCCGATTGGGGAAATAATTTTTTTTAATGCATTTTTCGACGATCCAACCGTACGGATGTTAATGGATACGCATTGTGATGTTGGGGAAAAATAATCGAAAAATCGGGAATTTATCTTGTACGACATTTTTTGAGGGATCTGGCCAAAGTACTACTCGAAAGAACGAGATTCGACCCCGATTGGGGAAATAATTTTTTTTAATGCATTTTTCGACGATCCAACCGTACGGATGTTAATGGATACGCATTGTGATGTTGGGGAAAAATAATCGAAAAATCGGGAATTTATCTTGTACGACATTTTTTGAGGGATCTGGCCAAAGTACTACTCGAAAGAACGAGATTCGACCCCGATTGGGGAAATAATTTTTTTTAATGCATTTTTCGACGATCCAACCGTACGGATGTTAATGGATACGCATTGTGATGTTGGGGAAAAATAATCGAAAAACGACACGATAATAACGGGTTTGGTTTTACCTTTTCGGTACACGAACACGAAAATACACGAACACGAAATTACACGAGCGAATTTCGTGTCGGTTTTGGATTTACCCTTGGGTACACGACACGAAACGAAAGTACACGAAATAATTAAATAATTAAATAAATATATTAAAATTATTTAGATACATATTATCATAAATATTATATATATATTTTTTACAAAAATAAAATAGAAAATAGTTTCAAATTTAAGTTTAGTAAGATTTGACTGCACTTGGAACATTATGGCTTATTGACTTAATACTCTAAAAACCGGCAACATCACTTTACCAATTCACTTCCCCCCCAAAATATCAAACTTCCCCCCAATTCACTTTCAACATCACTTTACCCAACTCACATTCAAACTCTCCCTCTCTGTGCACCATAATCTCTCCACAACTTTCAGTCGGTGAAATTAGGTTACGCCGTCGGTCAGATCTGGTGACCCAATCTGGTTTATGTTCATGAAATTAGGGTTTTTTCCACCGGCGTTTAAATCACCTTGCTTGTCGCAGGTAAACCATTCTTCCACAGACTATATGTTTGAGATATATGGTTGGAGAGATTGCATATTTGAGTTGTATTTGAGAGATTGGGACGAATTGAGTTCCAATTATATGAATAATACTACTTATGCTTTAATGTTGATGTATTAATATCTGACATTGTTGTGCTTGTTGTCTACAGCTAATTTGAGTACCATGGGAAAGAAGTACAGGTTAGTTGTTTACTATGGGGGTCAGTTCATGACAAAGGTTAAGTGGCAATACACCGGTCCTAAGGCAAAGGTGTTCGACGGAATGGAAGTCTACAACATGACTGTTAAACAAGTTAGGGATTTGGTAGCGGATGTAGTTTCGGATGATGATAAGCTTTATTTCATGAAAGATGGGGTGACCCCGGATCATGGATATGGTTTGATCCTTGGAGACAGTGACTTAAAAGAGTTGGCTGTTGCTTCTACCATGACTGGAGTCTGCAAGATTCATGTCTTCCATTCCTGGTCCACAGCTACTGCACCAGTTTGCGTTGAAGAAGAATACCTAGGTAGACTAATTTTTGACTTCTCATATTTATGCATTTTTATGTATATTGAACAGATAAATCCTGTAATTGCTAAGGGTTCTTATACTGGTTGTAGGTGAGGACAATGAGGAATTTGAGGAACAATATTCAACGGAAGAGTGTAGCGAAGAAGAAGAAAGCACAGAAGTAGAAGACGAAGGAGAAAACGCAGAAGAAGAAGTAGAAGAGTGCAAAAAGGTGCAACAAAAGAATGATGTCAAAGCTAAGAGGGGGCTAACCAGGTTGCCGAAGCTGCGTACCAGGTTTACAAACTCTGGTGGAAAAAGACATGAGGTTGAATTTGACTCACTTGGTAGGTTAATGGGGGAATACAGATCAGAATTTACGAGCTTTTTGGGAGACACGGTCAGGGAGCATGTTGGCTTAAGATGGTTAACATGGAAGGAGGTGCCAAAAGAAGTGAAGGATAAGCTGTGGGATCAAGTAACGGTAAATCAGCTACTTCGCATTAAGTACTCTAAATATATGTTACATTTTTAATATGAAACACTATTGTTGAACTTATCTGCTTGCCTTTTCTGTGTATTAACACCATGTATTATATATTGCAGCATTTTTTTGATATAGAACTTTGTCGTCGAAAGTTTACAATGACTCGGCTTGGTGGGCTGCTTCGCAATTTCAGAAGAAAGATGTATGCAAGATTCATACAACCTAACCTGAATAAACCAGCAAAGCTTGCAAAAGTTCCTAGGCAGTATCGTACACTGGTAGAGCAAGCTGATTGGGATAGGTTCGTAGCCCACACGCAAACGGATAAATTCAAGGTTGTAATACTTTAATATACGGATCATCGTTTGAATTAACGTATTTTTCCAATGCACTTTGCTGAAATAATTCTTTTGACTATTGGAAGGATGTCTCCAAAACTACGAAAATTGCGCGATCACGGTCAGTTTTTGATCATCGCTTGGGACGAGGAGGATACCCTCGTCTCAAAGAAAAATTGGTAATTCAGATGTGTTTTTATTGTGTTACTAGTGATTATTTTGGATATTAAATGTCTGATTGTGTCATCGTTGCATTATGCAAGGTTTCAAAAAATGAAATAAAGGTTGATGATGTCCCCTCCCGTGCTTTTATGTGGAGGAAGGGGAGGGAAAACAAAGATGGAGAGTTGGGAGATCCAAAAGTGAAGAGCATGGCAGATTATTTAGTAAGTTTAAATATGAGAGTTAGTATATCCTAAAGTGAAGAACATGTCCTTGTTACTAATTTTCTTCACTTTTTTCTTTACAGATGGATATTGAAGCACAGATAAAGGACAGACTAATCAAGATTGGGCCGGACGAGGATGCCCTTACAGTGGTTTTTGGCAGGGAGCAGGGTTCATACTTGAGAGGTGTTGGTTGTGGAGTCACTCCCAGTGCGTACTGGCATTGTCCTCGGCAAAGGACAACAGGAAAAGATAAAATCAAGATTCTGGAGCTTCAATTGGAAAATGAAAAACTGCTGCGTGAGAAGAAGGATGAAGAGCTGAAGAACCTGTCGTTGCAGATGGAGGCAACGAACAATAAACTGAATAAAGTCATGGCTCAATTGGATTCGCAAGGACTGCTTTCAGCAACAAAACAAGATGTAAGCACTACGTAAATTGTTGGAGTTTTTTGTGTTGGAATTTAGTTATCTTGTGTCTATATTCCAAAACATAGTTTACAAAACTTGTGTTATCACTTGACTTTCCCATTTCACGTTACATTCTGTAGGGAACACCGATAAGTGGGAATGGTTCGAGGGACAGCTTCATTAATGTTACCATCCCAGCATCGAAAGAGTTTTTAACACCTGTAAGTAATGGCTACTTTAATTTCTTTTTAATTTTTTCCAAGTAGTTGCTGATTTCTTGTCCAAATTTCTTAAATTGTAGGTTAAATCTGTGGAGAAGCAAGTGACTCCTACTGCCGACACATCCATAATGGCGCAAAAGGTGATCACTGCCGACACATCCATAATGGGGCAAAATGTCATCACCACCAGGAGGAAAGTTTATATATCTCCGCGTACCACTAAATCACAAGAAGATCCAACAATTGTGCAACAGGTATTACAACATTGCTAAATGCACATGTATATTGAGATTAACTTTAACTTTAATATGTTGGCAATTATGCTTCTACTTTTGTAGGAAAAGGTAATTAGATCCGGAACCAGGAAGAAGATTAATTTATCTCAGCCTAGCACTATCTCTGGTCAAATGCCATCTCAGTCAAATCAAACCTCAACAGTTGTCCAATCGGTATGCATTATATTTCTAAATGCGTATGTATATTAGTTCACTTTACCTTTATGATGTTAATTATGCCACGTACGTTTTTTAGCCAATGAAGTGTACTCTGTATATGTTGAATTTCAACAACCCGGTTGCACGTGGTACGGCTATCCTTTCAGACCAGAAAGGACAAACCATTCATGGAGTCCCCCTACAAGATGATTGCTATAGAGTTTCTGTTGATGAAGTTGTGAAGGGGGCAGCATTCTTACCTTATGAAGCCGGTGATATGCGGACAGTTGAGGATGCTTTGGGTTCTTTTGTGGCTTGGCCCAAAAACCTTATCAAGATAATTGATCATCAAGTACGTTTCTTACTTTGCATTCCATTTTGGTTGTGTGCATTTATTATCCTGCTTTATAATTTTGTTTAAAATGATGGAGCTTTAATTAAATAACATTACTTGTCCAACGGTCTTAACTTGCTTATCTATAGAATTACATTACTTGTGTTAGAATGGTCTTAACTTGAGGGCTGTTGGAATGATCATCGTATTTGTTTTCATGTTTTACTCTAGGTACCAAATCCAACGGCCAATGGGAAAGGGGAAGAACATAGCGCAGCTCAAGCTAAGGAAGAACATAGCGCAGATCAAGTTAAGAAGGAGAAGAAGAGATGTAATACCATTACTGGTTCCCCAGTAACACGTTCAAAGGCTAAGGCGAACAAGGCAGACAATCTGAGGAAGAAGCGGAAGCTGGTGGTGTAATTGTAAACTTAATTTGACTCATGTTAATGTGGTTTTCTGGTTGTTAACTTTTCGATAAGTTGTTAATTTTCTGTACTCTGGTTATGGTTATGTGGTTTTTATGGATTGTGGAGTTATACTCCATATCGTTGTTATGGATCATGGATTTAGTATGGATTTTATGGATTAATATGGACTAGTTTGGAATTTGGCATTTTTTTTACTTGTATTTTGGCATTTTACTTGTTTGCATATTGTGGCCTTTTTGAATTGGATTGTGGCCTTTTGGTATTGTGATTTGTATCGGCTTTTTGGTACGGCCGTGGTCATTTATATTACAAATGAAACCTGTTTGTGATGTGGTTAAGTATGTGTGGCTAGTACCACACTTCAGCCACACTACCTATTATATTATATTGGGGGATAGTTACTACAATTATTAGTGACTAAAAGCAGTTGTTTAATAGTATATGAAACATACAAACGACCACAGAAAAATTATAAAATGTGGCCATACCCAAGTTTTTTGCCACGATTTACCAATAAATAGTGCGACCAAAACTAAGCCTTTGATGAATGTTGGTATTTAGCCACGTTATTAATTATCTTTAGCCACGACCCATCCTGTGGCTGAAAGCTGGTATTTAGTCACACTTTTGAGCTTAAAACAGGGGCTGTCAGACCCAAGGGGTGGTATGCTTTAGTCACTCTGTTTTGAATTACAGCCACACATCTGGGGTGTGGCCGTAGGGGGCGTAAAATGATCCGACCTTAGGTGACACTTTGCTGAAAAATTAAAACGTGACGTAAAGTGCTTAGCCACACGTATTTTATGTGACGGAAGCCAAAATTTGACGTAGTGGATGTCCTCAGGAGTCATATCTTTCTTTTCCTTTGGAACAGTCTTTTGTTCTTGACCATCAACAACAGGGGACAATTTAGTTGGCATATGAGGACCATCATTAATTCTGTCAAGATATTCTGGATCCGTAGCCTCCAGAAACATGGTCATCTTAACCTTCCAAATCGGATACTCTACTGGCCTGAGAATTGGAACCCTGATTGTTTCATATCGACTCACAGAATTGGGCTTAACCTGTTCAGCCTTAGGAGCAGTTTGATTTTCTTCAGACATGATTAATACTGTGTTTGAATCGTAAAACTGTATATATTAAACAGCCTTGGCTCTGATACCAATTGTTAGGCCGAATACACAATATATAATCAAGTATGTATGAGAATAACAATTAAGAACACAGGTTTGTAAATCAACAAACTGAATTATATTAAATAATTCTCTCTTAGTGATGTTAATGAATCACAAAGAGCTTCTAGGTTACAAGAATAATATATTCAATGATCGCATCCCTTCTAGGGATAACCTATCTGTGTTTATATAGTACACAGTTACACAATCCTTATCTAATTGATATTCCTACAAATTAGCTATACAATTGTTATCAATTAAGGATTGCTTCTTATCTTCTATTCTGTTTCCTTAGCTGTATCAATATATTCTGCTTCTTTCCATCTTCAGAATATATTGCTTCTAGAATCTTCAATTCAGCACCGACAGCTAATTCAACTATCACCTTGTCAGACTTTAAATAAACTCTGACCGGCTTCCTTTAAACTCTTCACCCTGTCAGAGTTTAATTAAACTCTGACCGGCTTCTGATAAACTCTGGTCAGTTCCTGTTGCTTAAACACTGATAAACAAACGTCAACAATTATATCTAACAAGGGGTATATCACATGTGCTGAAGGGTATTAAAGACCCTCTCTTTAAAGAATCTATAGCAGAACCTCTGAATGAATCTTCTATTATTATTCAAGAAGAGATGCGTACGGAGGACATTGCCAATGGGATTGTCCATTCCAACAAATGTGTGTCTAAGGGTTATGTCAAAGTTGTTCCAACAATGGAGACCAAATTAGACACTCATAAGTTGTAGCAAAACAACAACATATCTAACATGCATAACATGCCTGGTGTTGATTTATCTCATAAAGCATGTGGTGTTGCGAATTGCATGTCTTGTGCTTTTAATGTCATGTATGTTTATTTTAATAGTAAGCATGCATCAAATGATAAGACTGCTCCCCGTCAACATGTGAATCATAAGAAGCATACTAGATCCAAAACTGCTAGTCCTCCTAAAGTTAGAGTGGACACATTTATACCTAAGCCTACTCAGAAATTTGTTAAGGCTGGTTATAAGTGGAAATGCTCTTTCATTAAGGAAGTTGAAGTGGTTAAAATCAAGAATGTTGTTTTGCCTGACAAAGGTCAATTCTTTAAGTATGCAGGAGCCAATCAAATTTGGGTTCCGAAGAAGGTCTAATCAATTTGATATTGCAGGGCGTGAAACAGGTGAACCGGGTTGTGTGGATTCTGAACAGTGGATGTTCAAGGCATATGACCGGGAAGGTATCTCTGAAGTTTTTGAGAGATATAACAAATTAATCAATGATCTGAACCTTCATGGAAAGTACTACATTGTCAAAGAAATAAACAAGAAATTTCTTTTGACACTTCCAACCCATCTGGAGCATAGGATTTCAGCCATTAGAGAAGCAAGGGATTTAAGTGAAATTTTATTAGAGAGACTCTATGGTGTTTTGAAAACCTATGAACTGGAACAAATTCAGCAGCAGGAAATCTACGGGGAAGGAAGAGTGGTTAGTACGTCTACTGCACTGGTAGCTGAAGTCCCATAGAAGCAGGATGTGATTGTAGCTGATTATGGTGTTACATCTACAAGTCAATCTGATGGTGATTTCTATTCTATGGAGGAGCTTGATCAGTTGGAAGATGAATCAATGGCCTTGATAGTGAAGAAGTTTGGAAACTTCAGGTTCAGAAGAAATCCTAGTTTCAAGTTCAAGACAAATGCAAACAGATACCAAACATGTGGTTCTTCATCCTCAAATAGCACAAGGGGTGGCTATAAAACTGGAATGGTTGATAGAAGCACGATTCGGTGCTTTAATATTGTAATGAGTTGGGACACTTTGCAACTGAATCTAGAAATCAAAGGCAAGCAAATAAAACCTCTCATGATACAAATCAGAAGAACATGTCTGGTAAAGCTTATCTTGCTGAAGGAAAAGGCTGGGATGATTCAGACAGTGATGAAGAAGAAGTTGGAAATCTTGCACTCATGGCAATAGGAGACAAAGCTTCAACTCCATCTTCCTCATGCATGTCTGGGGTAACTTTCACCTATGCTGAAATGGTTTATCATCTTACTAGTACCTTATCTTGTGCACGTAGAAAAAATGATAGAATAATTCTTCAGAACACTGCTCTTGAAAAATAGGTTAAAGAATTAAGATTAGTGCATTTTAATCAAGATGAACTTAAAAAGTAGCTTTTTTTTAGAATATGGTTAAGTGTTACAGAGAATTAGAAACCATTCTTAAAGGAAAGATTACAGAACTTGAGACTAAGGTCAGAGCTTACTATAATTCTTGCAAAACAGATAAAGATATTATTATTCAAGAAGAGATGCGTATGGAGGACATTGCCAATGGGATTGTCCATTCCAACAAATGTGTGTCTAAGGGTTCTGTCAAAGTTGTTCCAACAATGGAGACCAAATTAGACACTCATAAGTTGTAGCAAAACAACAACATATCTAACATGCATAACCTGCCTGGTGTTGATTTATCTCATAAAGCATGTGGTGTTGCGAATTGCATGTCTTGTGCTTTTAATGTTATGTATGTTTATTTTAATAGTAAGCATGCATCAAATGATAAGACTGCTCCCCGTCAACATGTGAATCATAAGAAGCATGCTAGATCCAAAAATTCTAGTCCTCCTAAAGTTAGAGTGGACACATTTATACCTAAGCCTACTCAGAAATTTGTTAAGGCTGGTTATAAGTGGAAATGCTCTTTCATTAAGGAAGTTGAAGTGGTTAAAATCAAGAATGTTGTTTTGCCTGACAAAGGTCAATTCTTTACGTATGCCGGAGCCAATCAAATTTGGGTTCCGAAGAAGGTCTAATCAATTTGATATTGTAGGGCGTGAAACAGGTGAACCGGGTTGTGTGGATTCTGAACAGTGGATGTTCAAGGCATATGACCGGAGATTGAGCCCTGCTATCAAATGTGGTTGAGAAAGCTGGCCCAGTGGTTACCTTTGGAGATAACAGCAAGGGTATAACTGAAATATATGGTTGTTTGAAAACTGGAAATGTTATCGTTGAAGATGTATTTGTTGTGGAAGGTCTTATGCACAATTTTCTTAGTATCAGTCAATTCTGTGACAGGGGATATACTATTCACTTTGAAAAAGAGAAGTGCCAGATCTTACACAAGAATAATCTAAAGCTTGCTCTTCAAGGGGTAAGGAAAGGAAACTTGTTCATAGCAGACTTGTACTCTGGATGCAAGGATGAAGTCAATTGTTTTTATGTTAAAGCTTCATCAAATGAGAGTTGGCTATGGCACAAGAAGCTATCTCACCTCAATTTCAAAACAATGAACTCCCTAGTCAAGAGGGAGTTGGTGAGAGGGTTGCCTCAAATGGAATTTACACAGGAAGGACTGTGTGAGGCATGTCACAAAGGGAAGTCAAAGAAAGCATCTCACAAGGGCACTGACACATCTACAATAACTGAACCTCATCAGTTACTGCACATGGATTTGTTCGGTCCAGTTAATGAAATGTCTATGTCAAAGAAACAATATGCTCTTGTGATCGTCGATGACTATTCCAAATACACATGGGTTTTATTCCTACATTCCAAGGATGAAACTCCACAAATGGTGATTGATCATGTGAAGTTGATTGAGCTGGATTCTAAGTTTCCAGTTAGAGCAATAAGGTCAGACAATGGAACTGAATTCAAGAATGCAGTTCTAAATGACTTTTATGCAGACAAAGGGATAACAAGACAGTACTCAGCCCCTAGAACTCCTCAACAAAATGGAGTGGTGGAAAGGAAGAATCGTACATTGACTGAAACTGCAAGAACAATGCTCAGTGAATCAAGACTTCTTATGTACTTCTGGGCTGAAGCTATTAATACTGCATGTTATACCCAAAATCGAACCTTAATCAACAAGGACTTAATGAAGACACCTTATGAGATTATGAATGACAAGAAACCAACACTCAAATATTTTCATGTATTTGGTGCCAAATGCTTTGTGCTTAAAGATGGAGATGTTCGACGTGGCAAGTTCGAGGCCAAAGCACATGAAGCAATCTTGGTTGGTTACTCCAGAAGATCTTACAGGGTGTATATAATTGATCAACACCAGGTGAAAGAAAGTCTCAATGTTACTTTTGATGACACTAAACTCCCAAGTATCCAAACAGAAAATCCATCTGAGAAATTAAAGTTTGATGATATGTCAGATTCAGAATCAGATGATGAGAATCTACCTGAGGTTGTTGCTGGTGATAACAATGGCAATGATGATAATGATCATGGTGGTGGTGGTGGAAACATTGGTAACAATGGAGATAACACTAACACTGGAGAAGAATCAACAAGACAATATGGCAACAACTCAGGGGGAGATAATGAAGGGTCAACTAGTGATTCACAACATCATAATGAATTTTAAAGCGAATCATCAAGATCAAATCTTCCAAGACAAACAGTTTGGAATAGAGCTCATCCTTTTGAGCTGATTATTGGTGATCCAGGTGTTGGAGTCAAAACTAGAAGTGCTATTCAAAATGAATGTCATTATTTAGGGATTCGTTCTGAAATGGAACCAAAAGAAGATTGAGGAAGCACTAGGTGATCCTGATTGGATGATTGCTATGAAAGATGAACTCAATCAATTTGAACAACAAAAAGTTTGGAAGCTGGTACCTAGACCAAAGAACAAGAAAGTAGTTGGTACTCGGTGGGTATTCAGAAAGAAATTAGATGAAGATGGCATAGTAACAAGAAACAAAGCAAGACTGGTTGCTCAAGGGTATTCACAAGCTGAAGGCATTGATTTTGATGAAACCTATGCAGCAGTGGCAAGGCTTGAGGCCATCAGGATGTTCTTAGCATTTTCAGCATACTCCAATTTTAAAGTATATCAAATGGATGTTAAGAGTGTTTTCCTGAATGGTAAGCTGGATGAAGAAATGTATGTAGAACAGCCCCCTGGCTTTGAAAATTAGGAATTGCTGGACTTTGTCTACTTTCTTTTCAAGGCTATCTATGGTCTCAGACAAGCCCCGAGAAAATGGTATGACACTCTTTCTAGTTTTCTACTTGAAAATGGTTTTACTAGAGGTGTCATAGACAAAACTCTCTTTTCTAAAAAGCATAAAAATGATATGATATTAGTCCAAGTCTATGTGGATGACATCATATTTGGGTCTACTAATGATAATCTCTGTAAGAGATTTTCTAAGCTAATGCAGAGTAAGTTTGAAATGAGTATGATGGGTGAGCTGAAATTCTTTCTTGGATTGCAAGTAAGTCAAATGTTAGATGATTTATTTATTTGTTAATCCAAGTATCTCAAAGAACTCCTCAAGAAATATCACATGGAGGATTTAGCATCAGCAAGAACTCCATCATCTACAGCTGTTAAGCTTGGAGCTTGTGAAAATTCTATCAAGGTTGATGTGACAAGCTACAGAGGTATGATTGGCTCATTACTCTATCTTATTGCAAGTAGACCTGATATTATGTATGCTACATGCTTGTGTGCAAGGTTCCAAGAGGATCCTAGAGATTTACATCTCGTTGCTGTGAAAAGAATCTTGAGATATCTTAAGGGTACACCTAATCCAGGTATCTGGTACCCTAAAGAATCTGGTTTTAACCTTGTTGGATATACAGATTCAGATTATGCAGGTAGTGTTGTTGATAGGAAAAATACCTCCAGGAGCTGTCAATTCCTTGGTAGCATATTGATTTCCTAGTACATCAAGAAACAACAAACATTTTTCAATTCTACAGCAGAAGCTAAATATATTGTTGTTGGAAGCTGTTGTGCTCAGATCTTATAGATAAGGAATCAACTACGAGATTATGGCTTTGTATTGAACAAAACTCTAATTTTGTGTGACAATACAAGTGCCATAGCAATCTCCAACAACCCTGTACAGCACACGAGGACCAAGCACATTGACATCAGGTATCATTTTATCCAAGAGCATGTCATGAATGATACCGTGGAGTTGCACTTCGTACCCACAGAGGAACAAACATCAGATATTTTCACTAAATCTATTGATGAATCCACATTTACCAGTTTAGTTGGTAAATTGGGTATGTTAAATAGTTTTAGTGATTAACTCTGTTTATTTTTTATTTTTATTCTTAATTATTGTATATATTTTTAAATCACTTGTAAATTTATTTTATCATCTCATTTTCTCTTAAGTGTATGTTGATTGTAGATTATTGCCATGTCTTGTCTAATTGTTAAGCTTCTTAGTTTGAGTAAGTTAAGATAAATTATTTTTTCTAAAAATATTTTTCTCAAATTTTACAAGTTCAAATTGTAGAGAAATCTATTTTTATTGAAAATCTTTTATTTTAAAATATTCGAATATTCTTGTATAGTTCATGTAAATATTTTCTGCATTTTAATTCATTTTCTTTCTTTAGTTTTCTACTGATAGTTTTTGTATATTTTATTTTTATTTTTAGTTTTATTATTTATTATCTTTTATTTTTTGTTTGTTTTAGTTTTTGTAATTATAGTGTATATTAGTCTTTTCTGCTCTAGTTCTTGCTTAACTGGAACTTCAGTGCCAAATCCATTACAGGTATTACTTTATATCTGTCAATCCACTTCTTTTACTGTTGCTGAACCCAAGTGGTTGTTAGGGTTGACCAAGGTATTGTAGATCCACAATCTGTATCCCAGGTCATAGAGCCAAACAATGAGTCTACATATAACAGCCAGACTTTTCGGACTACTAAATCTAAATAGAAAACTTAAATAAAACATAATTCTTTATTAAATAAATACAAAATCACACAAAAGTCAAAAGCAGCGGTCCTAAGCTCATCGAACTCTAATGATATCCAACTCGAACCTGAAAATTGTAAGGAACGAGTCATACAGCCCAGCAAGAAACCAATCGATCCAACCAGTCGGGCAAATAACATGTATACATACAAGATAATACGATATTCAATACGATACAATAACGATACACAATACATAACTTTCGATTCACATATTCTTATTCTTATTCGATAAATACGATACCACATAACAACAATAACTTGAAACCCATAATTCATGCCACGGCCACTACAATCCGGTGATAAAGGTTCTAAATTTTCAGAAAACTGTCACTACAACCCGGTGACAACGGTCCTTATTCTTATTCGATATTTTCACAAACCATGACACAAATCAGAATCCCAAGACTATTATTGCTTACACATAACACATATCAAATAATATATATCACTGCAAAATATAATCACTAAGCCCAAGTTTATATAATCAAAACACACACACACACAACACATAGTTTCGAAAATACTAGATAAATCAATCGAAAACTTACTTCGACGCATCCTAGATCATGTACCCAATTCTGACCAGAACTGTTTTAACTCTTTTTGACCCTCTAAACGACGTTTTTTTGAAAATCTTAAACCACGGATGTTGTAGAGAATGAAAATTTATTTCCGACATGGTATGACTCATCAGAAACGGACTTATAACGAATCAGGAATTAAATAAAACGTCCGCTGAATTTAAACAGAAAATGAAAAATAAGATCTGAACATGTTTTGTGATTTTAAGAACTATTTGAGGCAAAATCTGGAAAACCACTATGAGATAAAAGTTGTGGAAAATTGAAATAAATTTCGTAAAAGTCTGTAATCAACGAATTCCGACTTACGATGAATTATCTACGAATTTTACAAGACTTCTGATTTCTATGAATAAAGCCCTAAGAATTTTAACAAGAAAGATGAGGAAGGAGAATATGATGTTTTTATAGCGATGCAAAACCCTAATTTTAAAACCGTATTCAAATCCGATCCAAATTTTAGGTCCGTTAATCTAATTCAATTTTAAATCCTATTCTTTTTCCAATTTTAATCTTTTTTTTTCTTTTATTCTTATATTATTATCCTAAAAATTACGGGATATTACACTACAACCTTCTTGACCTCTCAACATGAACAAAAATTAACTTTTAGACAAGGATTTGATATTATTAATTAATATTCCCATTTCCCACTTATATTTTTGAAGAAATAACTATAGAGAATAGAGATTAAATAGTAAAAAAGTTAGAGCTTTTCAACTTTATGTTTCTATTTCTTGAACTTATGAGGACTCTATGCTCTTTAGATAAGTTTGAAGTAGCTAATAAAATAAGAAAGATGGCCACTGACATCACTTGCATGAACTACTCGTCATGATGATAAGGAACAAGGTCTTGGTAAATAGAATATGTGTAAAGCATAATGTAACATAAGATGTAAAAGAGATAACTACAACTCAACAAAGGACAAGGCAGACAATAGTATTAATAGAAGCACAGGAATCCAGAATCAAAGAAGAAAAGGTAAACTCAAAAAATCAAAATACGTTATGTATTCTTGAAGTCCGTAAACAGGTCACGGAAAGAAGTTCATGAAAATGTTCAAGCCTCAGTGACAGCAAAAGAAACAAGACTTTCAAGACGACAGAAGTATGTGAATGATTTAGGGTTCAGTACCACGGGATTCCAGTGATGAAGCAACCAGAACGACAAGGGACTTATCAGCAGCACTATATTGAAGACATAAAATAAGAATTGATCAGGTGTTATTCATCTGTGAACCAGACCAGTTGCACTAGGTGACGGCACTGAAAAAGATCAAGTTGTTTTATCGTCTCGGAAGAAATTGATATTGTCTATTACTTAAACACCCCGGAGCTCAGTGGAATCATTAATTGATAAAAGACAAGAAATAAGTATTCGATAGTTTTTCAAATAAGAAAACTATCGAATGGTGTAATGATGATTCAATGAAAACCATGATTACTTTAATTTAGTATTCGATAGTTTTATTTAAAAAACTATCGAATGGTAAATTAAATAATTCCATTCGATGGTTTTTATTTAAGGAGCAGGTGAAAAGTATTCTTGTTTACAGGTTGAAGTTGAAGATGGACGGCCAGGATTGATTCTTCAATTCTAGTTCGATGGTTTTCAATTCAAGTCTACAATTAATACTGAGAGAAGAGTGTGTCTTCTTCAGTTAAGGATTTCAACACAGAGACATTACTGAGAGAGAGAAGAGCCGGAGAAAATTATCAGAGAAATTAATAGTGCTCAGAACTTGATCATTGTTTTGTATTTGTGTAACCTTAAACTCATTGACGCTAATCTACGGATTAGAAATTGTAGCACCCCTCGAGGTTTATATTTATAAAAAGATATATTCCCCGAAACTTGATTTGGTTTGGTGTGTTTGATTTCGTTATAGAACTGAAAGATTAATCCGCGAACGAAATTAAATTATTTGTGAGTATCGTATTCAACCCCCCCTTCTACGATACTTTGGACCTAACAATTGGTATCAGAGCTACTTGATTGATATACAAATCAGATCCGGTGAATGAGACCAAAATCAAACGTAGCGTGAAAATTCGAATAAAATTTTTTAACTTTCAAAATTTTTCATTTAATTGGAATTTCTTGAATTTTAAACAATTTGAAATTTTCAGAAACCATGAGTGCTCCAAAGACAACCGCTGGTATTAAAGTTCCCCCGTTTACTAGAGATGATTTCGGTTTGTGGAAGATGAAGATGTTGTTATTTATCAAGGCATCTAATCCGTTGTATATTGGCATATTAGAGAACGGACCGTTTGTACCAATGAAACCAGTTAGTGAATCTACAGCTCCTGATGGTAGCAGGATTCCTTCAGGCACCCAACCTAAGGATATAAGTGAATTTACAGATTCTGACAAAGAACTGATTCGATTGGACACCGGTTTAATGTTGATATTGGCGGACTCCGCGGACAAGGAAATGAGCTATCAGTTGATGAACTGTACAAGCGGGAAACATATGTGGGATACCATTAACCTAATAATGGAAGGAACTGAAGACGTGCAGGAAAACAGATTGGACATTCTGACTTCTCAATACGAAGCGTTTAGGTCACTGCCAGGAGAAAGTATAACTCAGGTCTTTGAGAAATATACTAAGCTCCTCAATGAATTGGCAATGAAAGGAAAGACCTATCCTCTGAGAGAATCGAACAGGAAGTTCATGATGACGCTGCCCCATCATATAGAACACAAGTCATCATCCATTAGGGAAAGAATTGACTTCACAAAGATGTCATTAGAGATGATCTATGGCAAGTTGAAGACCTATGAGATGGAACAGGAACAAAGGGTGATAATCTACGGATCAGGGACAGTGGAGAATAAGCACAATGCACTTGTGAGATCAGCAGCACTTGTAGTGGATGAACCAATAACTTCTGAGATTCAGGTTCAAACCCCTAGAGCTGGAAAGGAGGTGATAATAGAAGCAGAAATGGATTCTGTGAATCTGGGTGTTGATGAAAGTGATTACTACACCCTAGAAGAGCTTGAGCAAATGGAAGACAAAACCATGGCGTACTTAGCTGCAAAGTTTAGTCATATTCGTTTCAAAAGAAACCCTAAGTACAAGTTCAAGGGCTCAACCAACAGATTCCAGCAGAGCAATTATACACCTAGTACAGGCTTTAAGGGAGGCTACAAGACTGGCATGATTGATAGAAGCAAATCAAGATGCTACAACTGCAATGAGTTAGGGCATTTCACCACTGAATGCTGGAAGCCTCGTCAAGAAAGAGACATGAAAGATGTCTATGGAAAGAAGGATTCTTATGATGAGTTTAAGAAGGAGAATGCCAAGCTTAAACAGCAATTGGAGGCATTCTCTGGAAAGCAGAAAGGGAAAGCTTACATAGCAGAGGGAAAGCACTGGGATGATACTGATTCGGATGAAGAGGAGGAATATGTAAATGTTGCTCTAATGGCTGACTCTTCAGAGGAATCACCACAATCATCTCAGGTACCTATCTTAACTACAATTGATATGTCTAATTCCGAGTACAAGAAAACTGTGCAAGATCTTAGTGTAGAATTGTTTAATGTACACACAAGCATGCTAGCATCAGAAATGGAAAATGCTAAACTAGTTCTTAAGATTAAAAAGCTAGAATCTAAAAATGAAGAACTAGAGCTTGTAGTTGTAACATTAGAAGATCTTAAGCAAAAGAATGCGTACTTAGAGAACAAGGTCAAGTGTAATGATGAGATAGAGACTATCCTCAGGAAGCAGATTTCAGATCTAGATTTGAAGCTGAATGCATTTAAGAATTCCGCTCTAGTGGCTAGGGAAATCATTGATACTCAGGCCATAGAGAATAAAACTGCTATAGGATTTGACTATAACAAGAAAGCTGGTAAGAAGATTGTGGAATTCCCTGTGACATCTTCAGTTGTCAAAAGGAATACTCCACATGTTCTTAAGAATGTTGATTGTCCAGTTTTTGTTAAGCCGTTTCCACCACTCTTTCATGAGGATGACCTTTTCATTAGACAAGAATTGCTTGAGGAGGATTTATTGAAGGAAAAAGAGGTAAAGACTAAGTTGCCTAGGAAATCAGTAAAGAATGAATTACCTAAACCTGATTTACCTAAAACTGAAGTAGGTTCCTTAGTTAGTAATGTTAAAAAGAACAGGAATGGGAGGAAGAAGATTGTTAATCAGGAATTGGTTCCATCTTCTCCCATTGCATCTAGGAAGTTGTGTTCTATTTGTAATTCTGCTGGACACCTTACACATGCATGTAACAAGGTTAAAGTAGAAACTTCTAATACTTCTGAAATGCATAACATGTCTGACATGCCTGATACTCATGAACCATGTGGAAAGAAAGAGTGTTTGCTATGTAAGTACAACATCATGCATGCTTATTTTAAGTTGATGTCTGATAGTAGCAATAGCACTAGTAATGTTAAATCCACAGATACTATGAATATCAAACAGGGTAAGACTAAATTGAATGTTACTCCTGTTAAATCATCTAAACCTTCAGGACCCAAACAATTTTAGGTACCAAAGTCCGCTTAATCAATCTGTGATTGCAGGGTAAGGTTAAAAGCTCAAAGGTTGTGTGGATTCTGGATAGTGGCTGTTCTAGACACATGACAGGTGAAGAGTCCCTGCTTACAGAGGTGGTTAAGAAGACCGGCCCGATTGTAACCTTTGGAGATGACATCAAAGGATTCACTACGGGATATGGTAAATTGAAAGCTGGAAATGTCATCATTGAAAACATCTCTCTTGTTGAAGGATTAAAGCACAATCTTCTAAGTATCAGTCAATTCTGTGATAAAGGCTACAATGTAGATTTCAGAAAGGACACGTGCTTGATCACCAACAGGAAGGATGAGAAGCTTACTCTACTGGGAGTGAGAAAAGGGAATTTGTTTATAGCTGACTTAAGTTCTACCAGTGAAGGAGAAGTTACATGTTTCTATGCAAAGGCATCTTCAGAACAAAGTTGGCTATGGCACAAGAAGCTCTCACATTTGAACTTCAAAACTATGAACTCTTTGGTAAAGAGAGAGTTAGTGAGAGGGTTGCCCCTGATGGAATTCAATCAGGAGGGACTATGTGAAGCATGTGAAAAAGGGAAGTCGAAGAAAGCATCACATGGAAGCAAAGAAATGACAAGCATTACTGAACCATTACAGCTGATTCATATGGATTTATTTGGTCCAGTTAATGTTATGTCACTTTCAAGAAACAGATATGCATTGGTGATGGTGGATGACTACTCCAAGTACACGTGGGTGTTGTTCATACAAACAAAGGATGAAGCAACACAACTAATCATTGATCACATCAAGAAGATAGAAGTGGAAGCTAAGCTACCTGTGCGGACAATCAGATCAGACAATGGAACTGAATTCAAGAATGCAGTTCTAAATGATTTCTGCTCAGAGAAAGGAATATCAAGACAGTTTTCAGCACCAAGAACTCCTCAACAGAATGGAGTAGTGGAAAGGAAGAATAGGACCTTGGTTGAAGCAGCAAGGACCATGTTGAGTGAATCAAAACTTCCCACTTACTTTTGGGCTGAACCAGTGAATACAGCTTGCTACACTCAGAATCGAACCCTGATCAACAAAGATCATGAAAAGACTCCGTATGAGTTAATGGCCAACAAGAAGCCAACACTGAAGTACTTTCATGTGTTTGGTGCAAAGTGCTTTGTACTTAAAGATGGAGAACATCTTGGCAAGTTTGATGCCAAAGCAGATGAAGGCATTTTTCTAGGCTATTCTCTGGAATCTAAGGCTTTCAGGGTATATGTGATTGAAGATAAGAAGGTGTTGGAAAGCTTTAATGTAACATTTGATGACACTAAAAGACCAGGCCTGCAAACTGGAGAGAACTCTGAATCTTTGGTATTTGAAAATCTATCAGGAGATCTCTCTGACAATGAAGAAGTACCTGAAGTTGTTACAGTCATTAATAATAATCATAATGATAATGATTCTGGACAAAGTGGTGACCAAAGTGGAGATCCTCAACATACAGGATCCACTAGTCAGTCTTCAGAATCAACAGATCAAACCGTCAATAACTCAGGGGGAGCAGGAGAAGGATCAACTAGTCACACTCAACAACATCTAGAACAAGGAGAATCATCAAGATCGCATCTGCCAAGACAAAGGGTATGGAATAGAGATCATCCCTTTCACTTGATCATTGGTGATCCAGACACAGGAGTGAGAACTAGGAGAACATCACAAAATGAATGTCACTATTCTGGGTTTCTTTCAGAAACAGAACCTAAGAAAGTTGAAGATGCTCTAGATGATCCAGATTGGGTGATTGCTATGCAAGAAGAACTCAATCAGTTTGAAAGGCAGAAAGTTTGGAAGCTGGTACCCAGGCCTAAGGGAAAATCTGTTATTGGAACACGATGGGTATTCAGAAATAAGTTGGACGAAGATGGCATTGTAACGAGAAACAAAGCCAGACTGGTTTCTAAAGGTTACTCTCAAGAAGAGGGTATAGATTATGATGAAACCTATGCACCAGTAGCAAGACTTGAGGCCATCAGAATGTTTCTGGCATTTGCTGCACATTCCAATTACAAGGTATATCAAATGGATGTGAAGAGTGCTTTTCCGAACGGGGAGTTAGAAGAAGAAGTGTATGTGGAACAACCTCCAGGTTTTGAGGATTCAAAACTGGCAGACTTTGTGTACTTTCTATTCAAAGCTCTCTATGGACTCAAACAAGCTCCGAGGACTTGGTATGACACTCTCTCTGAATTCTTACTTGAAAATGATTTTACAAGAGGTGTTGTAGACAAAACTCTCTTTGTCAAAAAGCATAAAAATGATTTGATATTGGTGCAAGTATATGTTGATGACATAATATTTGGTTCTACTAATGATGATCTATGCAAGAGATTTGCTAAGTTAATGCAGAGTCGTTATGAAATGAACATGATGGGTGAATTGTCATTCTTTCTTGGATTGCAAGTAAACCAAAAACAAGATGGTATATTCATTTGTCAGTCCAAGTACATCAAGGATCTTCTTATGAAGTATCAAATGGAAGACTCATCTACAGCAAAGACTCCTATGCCAACTGCCACTAAGCTTGACAAGGATGAAACTGGTAAGAAGGTTGACATCACAGGCTACAGAGGTATGATAGGCTCATTACTTTATCTCACTGCAAGTAGACCAGATATAATGTTTGCAACATGCTTGTGTGCTAGATTTTAGTCTGATCCTAAAGAATCTCATCTAATAGCTGTTAATCGAATATTTAGATATCTTAAGGGGACCCCAAATCTTGGAATTTGGTACCCTAAAGATACAGGATTTGATCTTATTGGATACACAGACTCTGATTTTGCAGGTTGTAAGATTGATCGGAAGAGTACTTCAGGAAGCTGTCAGTTTCTTGGAAGAAGGTTAGTTTCCTGGCATAGCAAGAAGCAGCATCCAGTGTCCACATCAACAGCTGAGGCTGAATACATTGCTGCTGGTAGCTGCTGTGCTCAGATCTTGTGGATGAGAAACCAACTCCGTGACTATGGACTTTTGTTGACAAAGATTCCAATATTTTGCGACAACACAAGTGCCATAGCAATCTCAAACAACCAAGTGCAACACTCGAGGATGAAGCACATCGACATCAGGTATCATTTTATCCGAGAGCATGTCATGAATGGAACTGTGGAGTTACATTTTGTACCCACAGAGGATCAAATTGCAGACATCTTTACTAAACCGCTTGATGAATCCACTTTCAATAAGCTGGTTGGTGAACTTGGGATGTTAAATCTTTCTAATTGATTTTGATTAGAAGTCAGTAACTGCAGATAATCCTGGTAAATACATGAGTTTAAGAATTCCTATATCCTTAGGACTCGTGAGTTTATTTTCTGGAGCAATTCTCGTAGTTAGGATTATTATACTAATTCTATGTCATAATTATGGATGATATATCTTCTGGCATTTAATTAGTTATTAATTCTAAAAATTATTTAAGTGCTAATATTTGTTCTAAATATACAAGCATTTATTTAATTTGAATTAATTTACTTTGTTTTTAACATTGTAGATTAATGCAGCATAATTGATTAGATTTTAATTGGTTAATATCACTCAATGATATTTAATTGATTTTATTCTAAGAAAATTGTGAATTTTCTGTTAAGAATTGATTTTGGTAAATTTGAAAAGATTTATTAGAATTAAAACTAGACAGAAAATACAAATTCTGATTTTTAAAACATGAACAGGTTTTAAAATGAAGACAGAAGCAAAAATATCGAATTTAAGAAATTCGATAGTTTTTCAAGTACATAGATAAATCTATCGAATTTAATTTTCGATAGTTTTTGAAAAGGAAAAAGAAAATCTATCGAAAACATTTTTCGATAGTTTTTGAGATTAAATTGAAAATATATCGAATAGAATTTACTTTAGTTCATATTTAAATTCTCGATAGATTTGTCAAATAAATGTCTTCGATAGTTTTTGTGTTTAATTCAAAAATGCCTCGATGGTTTTTCTCCTAAAAGTCTGTTTGCATTCTTTTTAAAACTCTTCGATAGTTTTCTCAAAAACTATCGAACGGAAATAAACTCTTTTGTCCCCAAAGAAAAACCATCGACAGTAGTTTATAAAATCTATCGAACATGGGATGACCAAAATACCCTTGCCATGTCTGTGAGTATAAAACTAATACTTAGACGTTCTCTTTTGTTTTCATTTTCTGAGATCTAAGTCAGTTTTATATACTTACAGATAGAGACAGCCAAGAAAATCACCATCGATACTTTTCTCTTGTTTTTAACCGATCTAAACTTGAAAAAAGTCACCTTCCATCACTGTTAATCGATTTTAATCATGAAAGAGAGTTTCTTTTCAGTTTGTGAATCAAAACAGAAAAGAGAATCCATCGAAGTGTGTTTGTGAACAATAAAGAACTGTTAAGTGATCTAGTGTGAAAATACTTAGTTGAAATCTGATTCATTCTTGGATTTAATTTCAATTTAGTTAAAAGTCTACGGATTACATTGTTTCTGTTCTTTTAGTTGGGAACTATTCTTGGTTAAGGTTTTCAATTAGTTTGAAATGGGTATTTTTGAAGAAATTGATTAATTAATAATAATTAATTAATTTAAGTGAATTATAATTTTGGTTTAAATTTAAATTTTCTGGAAAGTGTGAAAATACAATGGCCGGAGAATTTATTATTACCAAAACTAATCATGTCTCGTTTCAAAATCTGCAAGCCATTACGAATCCTCAAATTCGTGCATGGGCAGAGTTTTTGAATATACGTTCATTAGTGGCATACGCTGTAAGTACTCATGTAGTCCTTTGTATCGATCAATTGACTGCGTTGTACACAACCGCCACGGATACAAGTGAGAATAATATAAGGTCCTTCAGTTTTGTTGTGCCAGGGGGCAGAACAATAACGGTGACGGAACATGACTTTAACAGAATACTTCATTTTCCTACAGAAAACCTTGTTCCGGATCCCACAACTGAGGAAATACATGCTTTCTTCACTCTTATCAGAAGTCAACAACCTAACTTCTTGGTGGTAGAGTTCCTAAAGCATTACCTGCCAAAGCCATGGAATTTTTTCTTTCATACCCTGATACATGTTTTTACTGCCAAGCTAACAAATCTGCATGGCATTCCCTTATTCCTTCAAAAGATAGGGTTTGCCATTGCGAATAACAGGCATATTAACATAGGACGGATAGTGATTGATCAAGTAATTCTGTGCATGGGACCACTGGATGAAAGAACAGGCATAGATGACGATGTGCTCTGTTTCTATCCTAGGTTCCTACAGCTAATTCTCAATTATATCTTAACAGATAATGAACGGGAGATCTTTGAAGGTGAAGCCAACCATGAGTGCATGAGAATGAAGAGCAATGCCATAACCGCTCTCATTAGGAAGAACAACTATCTTCCACGGGTACCCACTGTTCTCACTGAATATCTAAGAACGGTGCCCCTACCACTTCTACCCCCAGGGGAACAGGTAAATCAAGGTAATATTCCACAACCTGAACCTGTAATGGCACCTGTACCAATGGATGTTGATCCAGAGCCCTTAGTGGCCATTCCTGACCAGGAGGTTGCAAACCCACAACCTCTAACCACGGTCGAAGAGCCTTTGGAAGAGCCAAATGAAAACATAAACGAACCTCCTTCCCCTACTATACCCATTAAAGAACCATCCATGAGTGTAGAGGGAGATAGTGCCAAAGCAGCACCACATAAGGAGATACACCCTTCAACAGCAGCTCTCCCTTCCTCTAAAAGGAGAAGAACAGAAACTGAGGCAACTGCTGATACTTCATTTCTCTCATCCAAAGCGCCCTTTACTGATTTTTCTGATGCTGACTGGGCTACGCTAACGAAAGCAATATCTGAACCAATAGCTCAATCAAGTAAGGAAGAATTGACGGAAGCAACTGGTGTTCCGACCATATTACGGTCAGGTTCACTGGTTGAAGGTTTTAAGAACCAAGGGTCTTCACAGACGTCGAGAGAAGGCTTTGACCTAAATGCACAATCTAAAAGGTCATTGTCTACCTCCCCAGATGGAACATATCTGGATCCTGCGGGTAAAGGGTCTGACGTAGGTGCAGATCGGCAACTCGTTGACAGTGAATCAATTACTATTGAGGAGTCAACTGAGGTGGAGTCTTTACAGACTCACGGGGAAGATTCGGGATCTCTGCTGTTAAAACAGCCTGTTTCTAACCCCCTAGAGATTCAAACTCTAGATCCTTTAAAGGATATATCATCTAAGGATGATCAGCAACTTGGTTTATCCAAGGACGGGGACTTGCGAAGCCCCATTGCACCACCGGTGACCTCCTTAAGGACGGCTACGGTGATCTCTTCTGCAGGTACAATCAGCACAAAGGATTTGAGTGAAACAAAAACACTTACACCTGGCCTGAGTGGGAAAGGAAAAATGATTCAAACACCGACAGAAACGTTGAGTGTACACCCAGAGCCAAATGTGAGGAGTGACACCCTAACCCTACCTAATATTGCTGATCTGCTGTTACCAACAGAAAGAGAGATACAAGTTCAATCTTCCCTCAAGGAGATGACAGTTCGAGACAAAGAAGGAAATCCACTTTTCAAGGTTCCACTGCGAGCTTCCTTTGACCAAGGGATCTCCTCCAGTCAAGACAATGTTTCTTTAAAGTCTATTCAAGAGAAAGTTGACTTGGCTGCAGCTGATTCCAGAAGAACATTCAGGGTCATTGGCAGTGCATCTGGAACTATAACAGGTACGAAGCAGGCAGTGGACTCCTTAAAGAAGGAAGCTATGGAAGAACTAGTCGAGCTGAGGATGGACGTCAGGGAACTTAAAGATGGATTCATGAATGAAGTAACTGCACTGTCTCAAGGACATGAAGCTTTGAAAGAAGACGTTATGGTTATCCGGGATGGTCAAGCGCGGGTAAAAGATGCAATGAATACCCTTTCACGAGTGGAGTCTAAGCTAAACAAGAGGCTGGATCACATGGAAAAGACTACCAACTCAAGATTGGAGAACATTGACCTGTCGCTAGCTTCTATAAATGAGTTTAATAAGCAGCTTATGGATTTCTTGGAGAATCAAGGTGACGGAGTAGAGTCTATTTGGAGTATGCTGAAGAACCAACAATCTAGACAACCTGGTCCTTCAAATCAGCAACCTGATCCTTCTACTACCTTTTATGCTGAGGATGCTTTTATCGAGGATTCCTCAACTAAGGGGGAGAAAGTTGGAGAAGGGGTGAAGGATAAATGGGGAGTTTGGGAGACTGTTGAGGCTATTCCAATCAGACAGTACTGGATTGAGGAGCTTGTAGAGGAAGACAAGGAAAGTGAAGAGGAATTTGAGGTCATGCATGAGCAACCTAATCAAGAGGAGCATGAGCCATATTATCCAGAGCCCGTTGAACATCCAATTTGGGAGGATATTATGGAAGAAGAAGCAAATTCTCTATCACCTGAAGAAGAAGCTGCCTTGGGAGCAATAAAAGCTCAGAGAGCTGCAATAGATGCCAGGCAAGCTGAGAAGGAGAAACAGCAAGCAATTCTGAGAAGTGAAAAGCTAAAGAGAATGAAGGTGTATAATGAAGTGAGGAAGAAGAAGATGATAGATCTGGAAAAGAAAGATGGTACTGAATGGGAAATGGCTTATAAAACCTTTTGCGGAGTTGAAGACGGATTAGAAGTCAACGACAATGCTGAGGTAGAAGTTATTATTCAGGACATCAGAAGTGCTAATCTTGAAGATCAGACTTACTTTAAAGCACTGAGAAGCTCTATAATCTGTCTGAATGCTGGGGTTAAAGCAAATGGTGCCTGGAGCTTATTAATCAGTTTTCTGGAGAAAGGTACATTTGTGATTTCCACTAAGTTTTTAGAACAGAGGACATATACAGAATTACAGGCTATACTCATCAAGATCCAAAGAACTACAAGGCTAAATGAACTGCTCCGTGAGCATGTTAAGGAGATCGTGATGAAAGTCAGTCCAGAGATTACTGAAGATCCTCCAATGGTTAGATTCATGACGAATGACGTGTTCAGAATCTGCTATTTGGCTGAGGACAAACTGAGGGACTACCCAAGCAACTATCTAATCTCAGTTGAGAAGTATCTTAGATCCACTGGATTCTCATCAACGGAGAAGGACAAAACAGCAGACACTATTAGAAGATTTCTAATGGAGAATGTTCCTTACTATAGGAAAAGAGTGGAAAGAGGATTGGAAGTGCATACCAGACTGCCAAACATGCCAAAGCTAAACAAGAAAGATGTTAACATTGCATGGTTATGGGCTGGAGTGGGTCAAGAGGTTGAATATATTGGAAGACACATCCAAGGAGCAATCCTTAAACCTGGAGAACCACTGCACTATCTATCAGTGATTGATTATCAAGCTGCTAACTCCGATCCAATGATTGAAGAAGGTGAGATTGGAATGGACTGAATGTTGAAGCAAAGAACAAGAGAACTATCAGCTCAGACTAGAGGAGCAACTTCATTGTAAAAAGTTTAATTGTTTTTTGATTTATGAAATCTGGAAATGTATATATATCTGATCCAGAATGCATTAATATTATTACGCTGTCTTACTTTAAGTAGTTTTATGTTTCCTTAGTTAGTTGAGTTATCCTCGAAGTATTTGCTTGTCGAACTCTATCCAATCAAATAGGGGGAGATTGTAAAGCATAATGTAACATAAGATGTAAAAGAGATAACTACAACTCAACAAAGGACAAGGCAGACAATAGTATTAATAGAAGCACAGGAATCCAGAATCAAAGAAGAAAAGGTAAACTCAAAAAATCAAAATACGTTATGTATTCTTGAAGTCCGTAAACAGGTCACGGAAAGAAGTTCATGAAAATGTTCAAGCCTCAGTGACAGCAAAAGAAACAAGACTTTCAAGACGACAGAAGTATGTGAATGATTTAGGGTTCAGTACCACGGGATTCCAGTGATGAAGCAACCAGAACGACAAGGGACTTATCAGCAGCACTATATTGAAGACATAAAATAAGAATTGATCAGGTGTTATTCATCTGTGAACCAGACCAGTTGCACTAGGTGACGGCACTGAAAAAGATCAAGGTGTTATTCGATAGTTTTATTTAAAAAACTATCGAATGGTAAATTAAAGAATTCCATTCGATGGTTTTTATTTAAGGAGCAGGTGAAAAGTATTCTTGTTTACAGGTTGAAGTTGAAGATGGACGGCCAGGATTGATTCTTCAATTCTAGTTCAATGGTTTTCAATTCAAGTCTACAATTAATACTGAGAGAAGAGTGTGTCTTCTTCAGTTAAGGATTTCAACATAGAGACATTACTCTGAGAGAGAGAAGAGCCGGGGAAAATTATCAGAGAAATTAATAGTGCTCAGAACTTGATCATTGTTTTGTATTTGTGTAACCTTAAACTCATTGACGCTAATCTACGGATTAGAAATTGTAGCACCCCTCGAGGTTTATATTTATAAAAAGATATATTCCCCGAAACTTGATTTGGTTTGGTGTGTTTGATTTCGTTATAGAACTGAAAGATTAATCCGCGAACGAAATTAAATTATTTGTGAGTATCGTATTCAACCCCCCCTTCTACGATACTTTGGACCTAACAATATGCTTTAGCCTTTGGATTTTAACATGTTGAATATAATCCTGTTGCACTCGTCATGTTTATTCATTTATTCTAAAAATAAGTCTACTAAGACTAGCACAAACTGTCTATACTTTATTGTTTGATACTACTAGAGGGCACTTGCTGTCTGCCTGTGGAAGTAGTGTGTTGCAGGAACAATATTCAACTTTGTAATGGTCCCCATGGATATTGATACAGACAAGTCTCCTAGAACCTGCAAATATTTAACATCTTCGCTTTATGCACCAAGAGGCCGATATGTACGGAGTATCCACATATCACATTTTTATTATTTATTCGCTAAAAAAATGAAAATCAAATTCGAGTTTTCATAAAAAAACAGAAACGGAAATTAAGTTGACGATCACTTAGAATTAGTTGCTTTTCAAATATACGCAAGACTACATTTTGTTGAATGTTTACAAGAAATTCAACTTACATATAGTGATGAAGATACCACAACTGATATTTTACATATACAAACTGCTAAACTATACCGGACACCTAACATATGATTAAATCCAGATTTAGGAAGTCCAACAAAAAGTAAACCAAGAAATACTGGGAATCCTGTTGTACAAAGAGCCGAGATACATTGCCAAAATAGCACTGAAAGAGGAGAAGAGTCCAATGGGCTGAGTTTTCCACCATATAGTTTCTCAATGCATTGCATATGAAACACATGTTTATCCTCACACATATCATAAGATACTACAAAATCTTTATTTACCATGTCTTACTATCAAATGATGCACTTAGCTTCATTGTCGATCTTCAAACTCTCGTTCATTTATTGCATATCTTCGCCAAAAAAAATGTAAACTTTCAGAAAGATCAAGGACATCATGTGACTGTGACTGTATTACATCGTTCACTTTCCAAGCTGCTCCAAATGGAACTTTTTTTTTCTTTATATTTCTAGGTTGTACTGATATGAAGTACAACCAAAAATAAACTGTTTTTGAATGACGAATATCCAACGATAAATAATGATTAGAGAGGAAAATTTGAGACATTTGAGTAGTGCAACTATACAATAGTAGTAAGTGTCTAATTATCAACGAAAGGCAATTCTCTTTTGAGATTACACAATCAAAATAAACTTCAAAAATACATATACTAAAATATTGTTAAAATTTTAATTATGAAAAATTCATATTATTTTGAAGATTATTAGTTTCAGTTGAACTTTTAGGTTTAAATATATTCAATACTCGTGCAAGGCACGTGCTAACTCTAGTTTACACAAGGTATAATCATTTTTACCGTTGCATTTTGATGTTAATATTTGGTAATCATGATGTGACGATTAACATCCTTTAATTTGTCGATTTCTTTCTTAAACAGGGTTTATTTTGTCTTTTTCTCGAGATCTCCTGTTTTTGTAAAAGCATTTAGACGAGGCCTTAATGTTTTTCAAAATAATTCATCGTGCTTATAATCAAGTTTTTATTGTATTTAATATTACAGAACTGTCACACTTGAAATAATGCATGAGAACTGAGAAAATATAAAAAGAAAATAGACATTTTTAAACACATTTGCTATAAATTGAAAATCCTAAATGACAGTAAATAAGATTAAGCATAGAACAAAGTTACTAGTAAGGGAATATGAAACAAACGATTTGTCATGGTCAAAAAATGTTGATGCCCTGTCATAGGGACTAATGAAATTTTTATTAAATGCCAGTCTAAAACATGGTTTATGTCGACAAAAAACAAAAACAAGAAAATTTTAAAAATTACTTACACATGAGTTCTGGACTTTGTCGGTGCATCACTGTTAGTGTTACTACTTTCATTCAAAGCTCCAATATTTACACATATATAAACTGGCAATTTGTGTTGCATTGCTGCTAAAATAGCATTTCTCATACCTTGGTTATGATCATTGTTGTTTTCCAAACAAACCTAGTTACAGAAACAAAAATGTTAGAAGTATTAATGTTATCTGCTTTCTCCTATTCATAAATATGTCCGTGTTAGTGGTTGTGTGGGTAGAATATAAGTATTGTGTAGGCAAAAATAAATAGTTAAAATTTAAAAAAATGTACTTGTGTAGTTTTAAATTTGTGGTATGTCAAGAATAACGATCTTAACAAGGAAACTGCAATGATGCTTTGAATGATAGATTCCCTGCTATTTAAAATCAAGTGAATAATGTCTAAATGTCCTAATAGAGATTATTAATCTTAGTTGTCTATCATTAAGAAAACACATATTTATGAAATAATTTTAATCATCAATCAAATTAAGAATAATGCTAGGGGTACCAAATTGGATCCCAAAATGGATCCCAAATGCCACATGTCATGTTCTTATTGGCTACAACTTAATTAATAATAGTGGACCCCCTGCATTCACATTAATTCCCCCAATAAAATCATCCCAAACTTCCACATCACCAATGCCACATCATTTGGTACCAAAATTCGGTACCCAATTCGATACCTCTAGCATTACTCTCACATTAAACATTTCAGTTAGGATGTCAGAGATTTAACAACCAAGTAACCCATACAATAAACAATCTTGATACCAGAAGAACGCAATAGCAATTATTCTGAAAGACGACATGAAAATGCACAACACACAAGCAATAAGCCTAAGATCAAAAGAACACACAAATCGATCAAAATTACCAGAAGATTAACGAATTCGCACAAGAGAGGGTGTATATATACATGTGTACATGGAATTTGTAGAATACAAGATATTGATAACAAATTTGTAACAAGGCACCAAATGAGAGATTCCTCATTTATCAAACTTTCATTAATAGTGTCTCAAATATCCTTACAAATATTTATAAGATATTTATACTTTATTAACTCTAGTGGCCTACTTTTAACATCAATTGCATTAAACAATAATTAAGTAAACAGATAAAGATTCAACAATCAACTAACCCATATAATAAAGATTCTCTAAACCCAAAAAATAAAAATAGATAGGTACAATACACAATAGAACAATATGGAACAAGACCTGAGAATAGATAAAGAAACACAAAAATCACCTCAGCGTACGCAGATTCACCGAACAGAAGCCTTACGATCTCTTTTTGGTCACCCACAACAGGCCTATTACAGGTACATTCTCCTTATGGCTTTCTTGGAGAATGGAGTCCAATCCACCATTAGTTCCATCAAGAATTAAGCACCCAGTTGCAGAAAATCTTGCATGGCATATATGGCAAACACAGCGTTACAAAAACTTGAACAATTTAACAATTTGCTCCTTCTTCAAGAAAATCATTTTCACCATTACAGTCTAACACAACAATTGTGAAGATATGAGGAACCCTTTGGTTCTTCAGAACACGTGCTAAAATCTTGTAAATTTTTGTATTTTCTATACCCTCCGTCATTAATACAACTCAAGCTTTTAAAAATAAAACACAACTAAAGTTATAGAAACAAATATAAACTTTTTAAATTCAACAAACATCCTTTCAAAATCCAGGACTATACCATCCTTTGGATTAAGACAAGATACACGGTTCGTATTAAATCACATATATTTTTATATAAATATTTATAGAATGAAGTTATTTATAATATTTTTTAACTCAGGTACCTTGTATGCTAAAAAAGTGATCGTTGGTTTACTTGGTTAAACATTTGATTTTGAATTGAAACTTTTGTAAAAGATTAATTAGAGGTTCAAGATCAACAGAGGAAAGTTTCGTGTTAGACAGAGTATTTTAATATGAGGAATGTGATTAGATAATGACCGTGTCATATACTTGGATATATTTGTTACGTGACCATATTTGGTTACATGAAAACGTTATATGAACATGAATGAGTACATGAAAAAGTATGAAACGTGATATATGTTGTGCATATCATTATTTACACTAGACTTAAAAGTCATTGTGACCTTCTTATACATATATTTGCAAAAATAATTTATATATGAGACACTCGGGTCAAATACTTGGATATGATTTGTCTTAACAAAAAAAAGTGAAATACACATATGCATACATGTACAACACAAGTATTTGACTATTCTTGTATATGCGTGTAACCTATTAGAGTATAATACATGATTATTTATACTCATTAAGTTGCAACTCATATATAGTGCAAATGTGTTCGAGCTGAAAATAGTTAATTAGACCCTCTTTGTATGAGGGCCGAGTTGGTCAATTGATGCTTCAGATTCCCTACTCGTCAACAGTTGTATATGGTTATATATAACTGAATTTTTTGACTGTTGTGTGTAATATTTTGAATAGTTTATCTATAACTTAAAGAAGGATATGGTTTATATATATGTAATGAAATATATGGTTTTAATGAATTAACTATCTGAGCACTTGAAATTATTTATATATACAAATATATAAGTATTCTACTGAAAATAGTTTATGGTACAAATGTGTCACATTAATGCACACATCCACTGAATCATACGTTTGTTTCTCTCAAAGTTGGGGTTTGGAACTATGCTAAGATTTTTGAATTGTTCCTCCACAACGGTACTTAGCAACTATTACAATTTGTTAAATCCCTTCTACTTTGTATTTATTCATCTATGTTTCAACCATCACCGTCATATGTTCTCCTTAATAAATAAAACGTGTGCTACTTATGATATTTCATACGCTCTCCTTTTTCATTCATCTTTTGAAATTCAACAATTTTTCAATCATACTTGGATTTTTCAAATATCTTCGTAAACGACTCAAGGCATATATATACCTTTAATTTTTTTTATTATCTATCATAGTTGATATGAAGTCTCTGTTATGATTCTGAATTTAGGGTTATGAATACATTATTTTATGTTCATGGTTTTGAAATCAGAAACCTATATATTTGTGATAAATCTCTTTGTTTATAACGTAAATTTTAAGGTTTCATTGATATGCTCTATAACAACATTTAAATGTACATGATTTTTCTGAAATAGTTTTGATCAATCTAATTTAATATATTTTCTAGTAACTTTTAGACGCATCAACTATTATACATCATTATTACCTAACCCACTCTTAGCTTTCGGTCCAAATAATTCTAAATTAGAACCATCTATTTCTTAAAAGTACTAAACAAATTCGATTATTTACATGTATTTATACATGTGTACATGGCATTTGTAGAACACAAGATTTTGACAACGAATTTATAACAAAGCACTGAATGAGAGATTCCTCATTTATCAAACTTCCATAAATAGTGTCTCAAATATCCTTATAGATATTTATACTTTATTAACACTAGTGGCCTACTTTCAACATCAATTGCATTAAACAACATTTAATTAAACAGAAAAAAAAATCAAAAATCAATTAACCTATATACAATAAAGATTCTCTATACCCAAAAACTAAAAAAAGATAGGTACAATACACAATATAACAACATGGAACAAGACCTAAGAATAGATAAAGAAACACAGAAATTGTTAGGATTTATGGGTGATGGCTAATAGACAGCTTGATTTATTATCTTGAATGCTTAATTTTATTAAGTATGAACATACTGTCACAGCCAGAGTATGTTCTTGTAACCATTTTGTTTACTGTTAAATATAGTCTTAGTACATCTTGGTAGAAGTTCATTTATTTGTTCAAGCCTCAAGAAGTGCTCTAAGAAGACAACAAGAATACATGTTACTATCATAGCACTAACAGTAAGGTTACAAGAAGACAGCATGTTGCAAGTCACGACAATATATCCACTCTGACAACAACATTGGCGGAAGCCCTGAGACAACAACTTTACCATAATCTGACAACAAGCTTGAAACTCCTGACAACATCTATTGCGGGGATTTCTTACTGTCACCAAAAGCACATTGTTGTGACAGCAAGCTTGAAGATCAGGATACTGTCTCAAAAGGATAACCTTTGTATTAAGGATCTACCCAGTCAAACTTGTGACAGTTTGGATGTTCAAGAAATAGGTGTGCTGCAGTATCCCAACACTGCATCAGGTCTGCAAGAGTACGACTGAAGCTTGAGAGATCACATGACAAAGCTCACCAATTCAAGAGTATGACAAATCAACATCTACTGAATTGTGTTAGCTAAATATAGAATGTATCTAGATTGCTTTTTCCAGTAATGATAAACTTGTTTGTATAGCAATTTAGGTAAGACTCACGGGTAGACAATTTGTAAGAAGCTGCCACATGAAAATGATAGCAGCTTCACAAACCCGTGATGATAGAGATAGGATTAGTTTACTTAGACTATCTCTCAATTCATTCTAAGTATGACTCGAGAAATTGAAGCTCAAGAAAACTGATATTTTTCTTGAGGTTTTAGCAACACTTTGCAAAATAAATAAAACATTTATCTTGTGAGAAAAACTCTTGTGTCTACTTGTGTTTGCAATCTTTAAACTGATAAACTTAAATCTTAGTTTTTGTTGTTGAAATATAGATTGGGATTTATCAGTATTGCATTCAACCCCCCCCCCCCCCCTTTCTGCAATATTCAAGGACCAACAACTGGTATCAGAGCAAGCAGATTGTTCTACTAATCTGAGATCATGACAAGTTTGCAGAAGTCAAGTAGCATTAAGATCCCAGCTTTTGATAAAGAGAATTACAATGTGTGGAAAAGAAAAATCTTGCTGTTTATCAAAGTTTCGAATCCATTATACTTGGGTATCCTCCAAAATGGTCCCTTTGTTCCACAGAAGGAGATTGAAGCTTCGACTGTGGATGGTTTTCTTATTCCAGCTCACTGGATTGCTAAATCACCTTCAGAGTTTCTGGAACCAGAAAAAGAGAAGGTGGCCTTGGATGATTACTTGCAACTCATCATACTTGATGCTCTCACTTTGGATAAAGCCATGCGTGGGAACGTCATTGGATGCTCATCAGCCAAGGAAATGTGGATTAAGATTGAGTTATTATGTGAAGGAAGTGAAGAGGTAAAGGACAACCAAAGACAGATTCTTATCTCACAGTATGAAGCCTTCATGGCAAAGTCAGGAGAAGATCTAACAACAATGTTTGAGAGATTCAGTAAACTGCTGACCGGGCTACAGATTCATGGCAAGTACTATGATAAGAAAGAGTTAAATGTTAAGTTCTTACTCACACTTCCTGAGCATCTAGAGCACAGAATCACAGCCATACGAGAAGGAAGAAATCTAAATAATGTTTCCCTTGAAACATTATATATGGTGTGCTTAAATCATATGAACTTGAGTTTTTCCAGAAAAGAGCTATACAAGCTGGAACAAGAGGAAAGATGGCAAATATGTCTGGTGCTCTTGTAGCTCATGTGCCAAGAATCACTCAACCCAGTGAAGGAATCCAAATCACCCAACCTGCTCAAGTACCTTCACTAAAGATTGAAGAGGTTGTGGATGATGATGAGAAGGTAGTGCTGCAGCTAACTGATGTTGAAGATGAAGACTTCTATTCATTAGAAGAAATGGAAAAGATGGACAATCCAACTATGGCTTACATGGCTAAGAAGTTCAAAAACATAAGATTCAAGAGAAACAAGCCATATAAGTCTCAAGGACAAACATCAAGGTTCAGTAGAGGGAATTCCTCCAAGGTTGAAGGTGGTGCCACAAGAGGTGGTTACAAAACAGGGATGGTGGACATATCCAAGTTTAGGTGTTACAACTGCAATGAGCTTGGTCATTTTGCTACTGAATGCAGAAGGCCAAAGCAAAATCAAAGGATGGAAAAAGGGTCAAGTGGACACTTCAATAAAGGACAGGGAAAAGCCTATGTGGCTGAGGGAAAATGTTGGGATGATTTTGATGATGAAGAGGAAGAGGAATATGTGAATCTAGCCCTCATGGATAAGTCTGATGAGGCCTCCTCTAACTCTCCAAGTCAGGTACCCTCACTTGTCTTACTTGAAATGTCTAAAGAAGAATACAAACAAACTGTTGATGAGTTGAGCGTTGAAATGTTTAATGTTCATACTAGTTTAACTGCAGCCAATGAAGAGATTTCTAGATTAACTAAATTAAATGAAACACTCACTTCTGAGAATGACATGCTTTTGTTAATGACCAATCGATTAGAGTCTCTAGTACAGGAAAATGCTAAACTTAAAAATGAATTAGTCTGTGCTAAAGAGATAGAAAAGTTTCTAAGGAATGAAATTAGTGAAAATGAATTCAAGATTAAGGCCTATAGAAACTCATCTAAACAACTTCAGGATTATCATGAGAAGCACACAGAGGATCAAAAAGTAGGGATAGGTTTTGAGTATGGTAGAAGACCTGGTAAGGAGATTGTGAATCAGGATTGAACCTCATGTTCTCAAAAAGATCAACAAACCAATTTTTAAACTTTCTGAACTTGAGTTTGATGAGGAAGCCATGCTCATCAAGCAACAACTTGATGATGATGATAAGGGTGTTGACAGTACAACAGTTGATGGAAAAGATACTGTCAAAATCCCCAAGACAGTAACTTCCCAGACAATCAGACAGGATGTTCTAAAGATGCTGTCAGTAATGGTAAGACAGAAACTTCCAAAGATACTGTCAAGAGAGCTTCGAAGACATTAACCTCTAAACCTACTGTCAAGACAGAATGTGTAAAAGGTACTGTCAAGAAGAGCTCGACAGCAACTTCAGAACATCATGTTGACACAGTTACCTACAAGTCTAAAAACAGGAATGGTAAGTTAGGAAATGGAAATGCTAATGTTGGTAATGCTTCTAGAAAACTATGCAATAATTGTGGCTCTTCACATCACTTAACTCATGTTTGTAAGAAACCAAAAGAGGTCAAGAACAATGTGACCAAGATAGATGGTAACTTACATAGAACCCCCATTATGAATAGATCTATGGTAGTCTGCAATAACACTGACTGCATGCCTTGTAAAATAACTGCCATGAGTACTTGTTTTAACCTGCCTATTTCATCTACTGAACAATGTCTCTATATGCAAACTGTTGAGACTTCTGAGCCTACTGGAAATAGTAAGAAGGCTACATCCACTAAGAAGAAGACTAAGTCTAATTCTAAAGCTGAGTGGGTGAAGAAAGAAGTCCAACAGAAGATTCTTGATGTGGTTGTTAAAGTTGAAAATGGTGAATATTCTTGTGATACTAAAGTAGCAGGACCCAACAAGGTTTGGGTACCATATGCCTCTTAAATACAGTTTGTTTTGCAGGGCAAGAATGAGAAGCAGGTCATGTGGATCATTGACAGTGGCTGCTCAAGGCACATGACTGGTGATAAAGCCCTGCTATCACAATTTGTGGAGAAAGCTGGCCTAATCATAACTTTTGGAGACAACAACAAAGGTTACACAGTGGGATATGGCTGTTTGGAAATTGGGAATGTTGTCATTAATGATATTGCACTTGTTGATGGATTGAAGCACAACTTGCTCAGTGTTAGTCAATTCAGTGATAGAGGATTCAAGGTTGACTTTGACATGATGGTGTGCAATATCTGTCACAAGAAAGATGGAAGCCTCTCTCTGAAAGGGTTAAGGAAATGAAGTCTATTTGTTGCTGACCTAAGCTCAACAAAGAAGGACAAGATTTACTGTTTTTACAGTAAAGCTACTGTTGGTGACAGCATGCTTTGGCACATGAAACTCTCTCACTTAAAATTCAAAACAATGAATATGCTGATGAAGAAGGAACTGGTAAGAGGACTACCTCAACAGGAATTCTGTCAAGAAGGACTGTGTGAGGACTGTCAAATGGGAAAATTGAGGAGAGCTGTGCATAGGTCAAAGCAAGTCAACACCAACACAGAACCACTCAAGCTAATTCATATGGATCTCTTTGGCCCAGTAAATGTTCCATCTTTAGCCAAGAAGAGATATGCATTAGTTATGGTGGATGATTATTCTAGGTATACTTGGGTGAAGTATCTAGAATCAAAAGATGAAGCTGCTCAAGTCATCATTGATCACTTAAGAGTTCTTGAGAAAACTCCAAATGCCAAGGTTCAAATTCTGAGAAGTGACAATGGTACTGAGTTCAGAAATGCCACTCTTGGTAATTTCTGCAAGGATGAAGGAATTGTGCAACAATTTTCTGCTGCAAGGACACCACAGCAGAATGGAGTTGTAGAGAGCAGGGGTGCACATGGGTCGGGTTGGCCGGGTTGGAGTCATGGAAATGACCCGACCCAATTAATTCGGTTTACAAAATTCAAACCCATACATCGAAAAATATATACATAACCCAACCCTACTAATTATATATCGGTTTGGTTCAGGTTGGGTTGGGTTGATCAGGTTGAGAAACATTATAATTCTCTTAATAAATATTCAATAATTTGCTATTGATAGTTGATCTTTATTTTATACATATGAATGATATGTGAGAGTGAATGATGATTTCAGGATTATTGCATATTACTACTAATCTGATAAATTATCACTAAGGCACTAATCTGGACTAAATGCTGAGTTACAAGTAATGCTAGTAATAGAGTATTAAGTTACTGGTCTATCATACAAAACTTATCAAACCAAGGCATGAATATAGAATAGTTATAAAAGCTCTGGAATGGTTAGTTATTATTACAACTGTATTTATTTCAGTAATGTTGCATGTTAAACCTCAAATGTCACTATGATATGGCACATGAAAGATATGATCTTCCATACAGACTATGTTACAAGCACAAAACAGGACCTCAGATGGTATCAAACAAAAATATAATTGTTATATATATATATATATATCAACAAACAATTCTTTGAAGATGAATCACTATAAATATGTCCATAAAATACCAAAAATATATGTGTAAGTACCTTAACGGGTTGGATCGAGTTGGATAAGGGTTTAAATTTATCAAACTCTAACCCAACCCAACTTATTCGGTTTGGTAAAAATTTCACCCATATGCCTTTCGGTTTTGAATGGTTCAGGTTGTTCGGCTCAAATAAGGGTTGGGTTGGGTCGGTTTTTGCGGGTTGAGTAACTCATGTTCACCCCTAATAGAGAGGAAGAACATAACTCTCATTGAAGCTGCCAGAACTATGCTACATGATGCAAAGTTACCTACATACTTCTGGGCAGAAGCTATTAACACAGCCTGTTATACACAGAACATAACCTTGATTAACAAGACTCATGGGAACACTCCTTACTACTTGCAAACTGAGAAGAAACCTACTGTCAAGTATTTTCATGTGTTTGGTAGAAAATGCTTCATGATGAAGGACAACCATGAAAAGAAAGGAAAATTTGACACCAAAGCTTATGAAGGTATTTTCATGGGTTATGCCATAGAAAGGACTGCCTACAGAGTCTACCTCTTGGAACACAGGATTATTGATGAAAGTGTAAATGTCATATTTGATGAAACCGAGTTTCCAGGGCTGCATGAGGATGGTCAAATGCAGATTCTTAGATTTGAGAATCAAGGATATTTGGAGGAAGAGGAAATTGTTGATGAAGAACCCACATTTACTCAAACTGTTGATCCTGAAAAAGATGTCGTCATTGAAAGTGATGTCAATCAAACTCCATCTCAGTCAGAGACTATTTCAGGGAATCCTCAAAATGATGGTGACTCTGGAGATATTGAAGAGAATGGTGGAGACAACTGTCCTGGTGAAGACTCAGTTCCCTAAACTGAGACTACTGTTTCAGACCAAACAAGAAGCTTGCCTAGAACCACAAGGTGGAATAAGGATCACACAAATGACCTAATTATTGGAGATCCTTCTTCTGGGGTAAGAAACAGGAACAATGTTTCTGTTGACAGCATGTTTTCCTACTTCCTGTCTCAAGTGGAGCCAAAAGCAATTGATGAAGCATTGTTGGATTCTGATTGGGTGATTGCTATGCAAGAGGAACTCAACCAGTTTGAGAGGAACAATGTATGGAAATTGGTTCCAAGACCAAAGGGAAAATCAGTTATTGAGACAAAGTGGGTATTTAGAAACAAATTGGATGAAAATGGAAATGTGACAAGAAACAAGGCAAGGCTAGTATCTAAAGGTTACTGTCAACAGGAAGGAATATATTATGATGAGACATTTGCACCTGTTGCCAGACTTGAAGCTATAAGGATTTTTCTAGCCTTTGCTGCACACTGTAATTTCAAGGTGTTCCAAATGGATGTCAAAAGTTCTTTTCTAAATGGAGAGTTGGAGGAAGAAGTGTATGTTGAACAACCACCAGGTTTTGAAGATGCTGAGTTGTATGATTTTGTGTACAAGCTGTTCAAAGCACTTTATGGATTGAAACAAGCTCTAAGAGCATGGTATGCTACCCTCTCTGCCTTTCTATTGGAAAAGCAGTTTACAAGAGGTGTAGTAGACAAAACTCTATTCTACAAGCATCATGGCAAAGACATCATTTTGATTCAAATTTATGTTGATGATATCATCTTTGGATCATCAAATGAGAAGCTGTGTGAGAAGTTTTCATCTCTAATGAGAAACAAATATGAGATGATCATGATGGGAGAACTGTCATTCTTCCTTGGATTACAAGTTTTTTAAAAAGATGATGGGATCTTCATTTGTCAAGCAAAGTATGTCAAGGAACTTCTCAAGAAGTTTAACCTAGAAGATTCATCACCTGCCAAGACTCTCATCTCTACATCAACTAGTTTGGATCTAGACTCCAAAGGGAAGAAAGTGGACTCTAGTGCTTACAGAGGCATGGTTGGATCTCTTCTCTACCTAAATGCTAATAGACCTGACATAATGTTTGCTACATGTCTCTGTGCAAGGTTTCAAGCTGATCCAAAGGAGTCACACTTGGTAGCTATCAAGAGAATTTTTAGATATCTAAAGGGCACTCCTAATCTAGGCCTTTGGTATCCTAAAAATATTGGATTTGAGCTAGTGGGGTACTCTGATTCAGACTATGCTGGGTGTAGAATTGACAGAAAAAGTACAATAGGTAGATGTCAGTTTCTTGGTGGAAGATTGGTGTCATGGTTTACTAAGAAGCAGCATTCAGTTTCCACATCTACTGCAGAGGCTGAATACATTGCAGCTGGAAGTTGTTGTGCACAAATTCTGTGGATGAAGAATCCACTTTTGGACTATGGTCTGGTGTTAAATAACATCCCTATCTACTGTGACAACACTAGTGCCATAGCCATCTCAGACAATCATGTTCAACACTCTAGGACAAAGCACATTGACATTAGACATCATTTCATAAGAGAGCATGTTGAAAGAGGAACTGTGAAGTTGATTTATGTCCCAACAGAAAAGCAACTTGCAGACATCTTCACAAAACCATTGGATGAAGCCACCTTTAACAGGTTGGTAAGTGAATTGGGAATGCTAAATCTGGTATGTTAACTTACTAGTTTTTACATTTTCATTTCTGCATGTAGCTTGTGACAGTGACCTCAAAGTTACTGTCATGAGAAGTTACTGTCACATAAGTTCTTATTCTTTTTGACAGCATATTTGCTATGACTTTGCTAAATTGATTTTTGTGTTAGTCATACTGTCAATAATAAAACTTTGTGTCATTAACATGGATAACCTCAAAGTCTGAAATCTTTGGTCAAAGACTTTGCATTAATTGGATGATGTGTGTTAATTGTTGGATTAGTGGAGAACATGACTCTTAATTGCAATCTGTGGTAGTTGTATGGGTATTCTGAACTGTTGACCATTTACCTCCCTTTTACCTAGTATGCCTATAAAGTGAATCTTAGGTCATATTAGTGAATCATTCAGAAAAGATAAAATGGAAAACAAAGTAGGAATCGAATACAGGCCTAAGATTAGCACTATGTCTTCACTTAAAGAAGTAGTTGAAGATTTATTTGATGAGATGGATGATCTTCTAGATGAGGAAAAAGAGAAAGAACTTGCTGCCAAAGCCACTGAAGAGGCTAAGTGGCAAGAACATGAAAAGGAGTATGAAGCACTCCTCAAGGAAGAAGGAACCACAGAAGAAGAGGCTAGGGCAAACTTCCTAGAATTGATTAAGAAAAATTGTAATGAATAATTGTATCTGTCAATTGTAGAAGTTTAACCCTCTTTTTTTTAATAAAATTTATCAATTTTCTTCTGTAGTTCCTTATTACTTACTGTGTGTCTGTGTTGTTTAAATGATTGAACTAACGTGCATGAATAATGAATCTGGAATCAATATTGCATAATTGTGAATGGTGTTTATTGAGTTAAGTACATTAATGACAACATACATTAAAATTCATGACAATTATTGTTTTTCCCTCAAACGTTACTGTCATCAAGAAAAGAACTGTTGCGGAATCTCATGACAGTTAGTTTCTTGACAGCAGTAAATAACATATTGTCAAGAGTTTTAAAAGATACCGTCATTGAAGTACTTAACGATGACAGTAATTTTTTCGCGACAATGTTACTGTCAAGAAAAACCTATTATCATCACCAAATGTCACTGACAGCTTGTTTCAGCGCACATGTTACTGTCAACACTAGTGGACCGTTAAAATTGCTAATTCAACCTCCACGTTGACAGAAATTAAAGGGAGTAACCCACGTGGTGGTGTTATTGGGTATTAACACGATTCCAAATATCACCTTTTTCAGCATAACGCTTGAACTGCCCTTTATACATCAGTTAATCCCAAATGACCTAACAGAATTGTAGAAGGGGGGGTTGAATACAATTCTTGATATTTCTTAAACTTAAAAACAACTTACAAATAAAAACTGAACTTAATGTAAAAATCACAAGCAAATAAATAATTTCAGTTGGATTGTTTGATGATCCAACTGAAGTGATTTTTATTGCGGAAATAATCTGTGATACAAAAGTACACAGCTGCTCAGTTACAAGAATGTAGAGAAGAAAATGCTCTCAAGGATAGCTAATACAATATCTTTGTTTTTCTTCTCTTACTCTTATTTTAACTGCTACACTTGGTTATATACATTCCCAAGTTTACAATACTATTTCTGGCTACACTAATGTACACTAGTAATAACCATCAGTAGCTTGCTTTTCATTCCTTTTGTCCAGTGGTCCTTGGAGATCTTTACTTTTGTCTTCACGCTTATTATGATCACTCCCAAGAGTCTTCTTGGAAATTGGAATGTTTCCTTATTTCCAGTGACCATTTTGATGGCTTCCAATGCACAGTACACTTCCATATCTCCTTTAGATCTGTTCAGTAAACTGTCACTATCACTTTGTCAACTATTCAAAAAGCAATAATGAATCGTTGATAGTAGGGAGATGTGTTTCGTTGATAGCTTTATTCTTCATTTCGTTGATGAGTAAACTCCATACCGTTGATAGGATAATCTTCATTCCGTTGATGAGTAAACTCCATACCGTTGATAGGATAATCTTCATTCCGTTGATAGGTCTTCACTTAGGCAAAATTACAAGGCATGAGATATTTACAATTAACCAACCTATTTTGCCTATCTAGTACTTAGTCAACATGACTTAGAAAACCTATCCAATATCTACAATGAAATGCATATCAAACTAGAAGTATTGTACAGTGCAATTGCTACATCACTCATTTCATTGATGAGCTACCTGTCAACGGATTGCTGCAAAGCATACCATTCCGTTGACAGCTACAAAATGACTTTACACAAATTCTACTAAGTGTTTTATGTTTATCATCAAGAACAACATTGTTAGATATAATTGCTGACGTTTGTTCATCAGTGTTTAAGTCCCAGGTACATATCAGAGTTTATATTGAAGCTAGTCAGAGTTTGATAAAGTCTGACTGGGTGAAGAGTTTACATGGAAGCCGGTCAGAGTTTGTTAAAGTCTGACAGGGTGATAGTTGACTTAGCTGTCGGTGCAAAGATAAAGATTCTAGAAGCAATATATTCTGAAGATGGAAAGAAGCAGAATATATTGATACAGCTAAGGAGACTGGACAGAAGACTGAAGCAATCCTTAATTGATAATAATTGTATAGCTAATTTATAGGAGTATCAATTAGATAAGGATTGTATGTAGTTGTGTACTATATAAACACAGATAGGTTATCCCTAGAAGGGATGCGAACATTGAATATATTATTCTTGTAACCTAGTAGCTCTTTGTGATTCATTAACATCACTAAGAGAGAAACTATTAATATAATTACAGTTTGTTGTTTTATAAAAAGAGTTCTTGATTGTTATTCTCGTATACATACTTGATTATATTGTGTAATCGGCCTAACAAACATATTCCTAACAATCTCCCCCAATTTATGATTGATAGAATAACAGCCATAAATCAAGAGACTTGATGATAACAAAAACACTCAGATACATCATAAATTACAAAAGTAGAAAATGCATTAGGCTTCATAATATTTTAGACAAAATACAAGACTTACAAGACTAATGCCCAAGAGTGCTCCTCTAGACTGAACAAATGATTCATCTGTGTCTTCTTTGTGGCATAGTCTTCTTCCCTCTCTTAGAGTTGTTTTCCTCAATTTGGACATGTAGCCTTCGGTAAAAGATCTTCTCTTCTTCATCTTGATCACCAAGCATGGATTGCATAAGCTTTAGAGTTTGATTAGATGCCTTATCCAGCTGGTCTTCCATCCTGAAGAATCTTCTGCAATTGTCCTTGTCCTTAAATTCCATCATCCAGTATGGTTGAAGATGGATCTTCTTTCCTGTTGAGGGCACCCTAAGCATCCTGGGAAGAGCCTCAGGCTTGTTCCAGCTAGCCTTTATCTGACAAATTTTGGAGACCACCTCAGACTTGGCTGTTTTGGTGAAGCCAAAGTCTTTCTTCAAGCATCTAAACACTGAGAGTAGTGTTTGGTAGTCTTCTCCTAAAATTCTGTAGAGAGGCCACACCTGTTCTCTACCACCCTTGAATACAAAGACCAGTCTCTCATGAAATTTTTGAGAAGCTGCAATGCCTCTTACTTCCACCAGGTTGTCTAAGTCAAGATGTAAACTGGATTCTTCCCTGATGTCAGCAATGTACATGCAGTCCTCTGGATTTGTAGGGGGTTTCTGAGGTTGTGGCTTTCTCATAAATACTGGCTTTGCTTTGACAGCCCTTTTCTTTGTCTTCATTGGTTGATCCTTCTCAAATAGAAACTTTGGAAAGTAGGCCTCATCAAATTCAAAAGGCTCCTCTTTTGGCATAATTGGTTGATCATGAAAGTTGACAGGATGTGTAGGATCACAGGCCAACTTTCCTTCAAGAGGTAGTCCAACAGGAATTTGATGTGCACTTTTTGTTGAAGAGTCTTGAGCAGTGTCTTGAGAATCATCTTTGTCAAAATCCAGATTCCTTTTGGCTCTAGCCTTTGGCTGCCTTACACCCTTTCTTTCCTTTCCAGCTTCCTTAGTTTCATCCTTAGCCTTTTCTTCCTGTAGGGTTTCTTCATCTTCAAGTGATTGTACAACTGCAAGTGCTTGCATTGCTGCCCTTTCAGATTCTTCAGCTTTGGCCTTGGCAAAGTTTGGGTGACCAACCCAAATACAAATTTCCTTGCTATCCCTGTAGATGATGGCCCTTTGGTTCCTTATGCTTGGATGATTGCTTTCCTTGCTTTCAATAATCAGCTTCCCTAGGATTTTGAACTCATCTGGCTTTGGTGGAGGATAAAATATCCTTGCAGTGTTCTTGCCCTTGGGTTTGACAGGTGATAATGGAGATATCCCTCTTGCATCCACATTCCTAAAGCATGAAGCTTGCCCTTTCTCATTTCTTGAATGTTGAAGGAGTCCATGCTGAAGGGGTTCTATAACATAAGAACTCTTGAACTGTGGCTCCCATTCCGTTGATGTTACAACCATGACATCCGTTGATGGTTGATCCGTTGATGGATTTGAGTTTATTGCAGTTCCAGCAATTCTCTTGACCCTTGCTTCTATGTTGGACCAGTGATCTTTAATCTGTTCTGCAAGTCTCATCCTCATAGAAGCTTCCTGATTCAGGTCAATACCATCCTTTTTCTTCTGTCCAAGCTCCCCTATTGCTAGTGTCTCATTTGGTAAGGAAATGGCTAGAACCAAAACCTTTGTGATTTGTATATCAAGCTCTTTAGATTTCTCTAGCTCCTTAGATTTCTCCCCCTTTTTGTTATCATCAAGTGAGATGATGGGGAGTCCTTGAGCTGCCAAAAGCTGGGTGAGTAGCTGTGTCTGCTTTTCCTGTTCCTTTTGCATGTGAGAAAGTGTAGCCTCAACTTTGTCCACTCTAGAGGAAAGAGTCTTCAAAGATGAGGACACTTCAGGTTCCTTGGAGAAAAACCTGTTCATCTTGGATACAGTTAGAAGAGGAAGCTTTTCATCTAGCCTCCTGTCAGTAGCATCCCTGAGGTTGCTAATGGAATCCTTGATTTCTGTAGCTTCAATCCTTGTCTGTAGCATCTGTAGTCTTTGGATTTCCAGAGAATCCATGATGGCCTTGTAGAATTTCTTGTCCCTTGCATTTGCAGACTCATGAGCTAGATATGCCTCAGTGTACTGCCTTTAGATAGCAGTATCTAGAGTGCATCTTCCTTGCATATCCTGAGAAAGCCAGTTTGGTCTAGGAGGCACCACAGAAGTCCCAGTCTGTGAAGTAGTGGCCACCTGTAGATTGTCACCAAAGCTGTCCTCATCATCAGAAAAGTCAAAGTCTCCACTTGCTGCAGCTGTTGGAGATAGATTGGTCAAGGCATCCTTTGCTCTTTGCATTGATGCAGTTGTATGAATTAGGTTTAGTGACCTTTCTGCCTCCACATTGCCCTACTGAGCCATAATTTGATAGGCTGGTACAGGGTGAGTAAAGGTCTCAGGATCCAGGGAAATACTATCCAGAGTTTGTTGATAATGCTCTTGAAAAGTAAGTTCCCTTTCTCCCTCATTGATCCTCATTAACTCACTAGCAATGGCTGCCTCCTCCCTTGCTGCTCCTGTAGTCCCTTCTCTCTCTCCTCTATTTTCTTGCATCATGGGCTCCCCATGGCTCACACCTCTCACACCCTCACCTTCACCTACTAAGGTGGAACCCTCAGTCTCTCCTTTTGCCGGGCTAGAAGAAATAGCCAGCCTCTCACTCTCATTCTCTCATTTTGCCTGGCTGCAAGCCAGCCTCCCAATTTCACTCCCTCTCAAACCTAAAAGTGTCTCAACTACCACCAGGTCATCTACACTAGTTGTGGAAACAACTTGATTTGCAATAAGGGGTGTAGAATGACCTATCAACGGAATGGTAGCTTGAACTGTCAACGGTATGGATACCGTTGATGGAGAAACACTTGTCAACGAAAGAGACTGTTTCGTTGATGAAGTCAATAAAGTACTTTGAGAAGTGAAATTACAGTAGAATCTGTGGTGATTGATTTTAGAGATTGGTCCACAGATCCTCTTGCAACTTCAGAAAAAGTTGGTTGATGGCCCAACAAATCACTTAACAAGTGATGGCCACCAGCTTCAGAGTGGGGCTTCTCCAAGATAAGAGTTGTAGAATCAGGAATAGATGAATGGATCATGTCCACATCTAAAGACTGAGTTGGTGAATTTGATGGAGATAGGTCAAGGTTGATGTTTAGAGAGTGAGACTGTAACCCCAGAGTAATAATAGGGGTTACATCAAACTGAATTTGTGAAACTGGAAGTGTTGCTTCCAGAGTGTGTGCACCCTGTGTACCCTTGGATTTTTGCTTCACTCTCCTTTGGTATTGGGAAAAAGTAGACTGTGGGCTTGAAGTGTCCCTTAACCTCTTGGAGTGTGCTCTTGGAGGAGAGCTTGTTTCAATAATCACATCCTTTTGGGAGGATGCAACTAGACTTGTGTTTAAATCCATTTTACTCATTGTGCCTTGTTGGGAAGACACAATGGGGCTTGGTTGGGACACACTTTCCTTTCCTTCCTTATTCTTGGGGTTTCTTTGATGTTCACCCCTTCCCTCACCTCTTACGGTTCCAGAATCACTCCCCTTAGGTTGTGAAGTAGTTTTTGCAACAGGTGCCTTTTGAGAAGCACCTGAGGTTGGCTTTGAGGATTTCGTAGATTTAGGTTTTGCTGCTTGGGCAGGAGCCTGTTGGGACACAGCTACAGACTCCATAGCAACATTGGAAGGTGTAACAATAGAGGTAGCAACTACACTAACATGGTTAGAAGAAATTACCTCAATGATGGGCAGATACACTACTGGGACATCACCATTGTGGTTAAGTCTCAGGATATCTGTCAAAACCCTCTTCTCTTGCACAAAACACTCAAACCTGGAAACAGGGTTAGAGATAACTAATGGTGTTGGACTAACATGGTTAGCCAACATCATCAGAAACCTAGCATAATAGATATTCTTTTTCCTATTTGCCTTATCACACAACTTAGCACCAATTTCATACATAAGTTGGGTGCTAAAGTTATAATATCTATCAGTTAGAAGCATGGTTAAGAGAATTAACATGGAATTAGTTAATGCATCAAAATTACTAATTTTGCCAGAAAATACCTTTATGAATGCATCAGCTAAGTAATTGTATTCTCTAACCAAACCTCTCCTAATAATCTTACCCAAATTATCAGTAGGCAATGAGTAGTTTATAGAATTTAGCATGTTAACAATTTCAGTGTTTGTAGGCAAAGCATTACAGTTATTTTCAGGAATATGTAGACATGCTTGCAATACATCAGAATTAACTATATACTCATTACCTTGGATGGTGAATTGCAAAGTGCAATTTGTCCCACTATACTCACATGAGGTCCAAATCTCCTCGATTATCTCATTGTAGAGTGGTGTAGAGTGAAACATTGCATAGCTCAACTTGCAATTCTTCATGAAGTACATCATCTTGAAAAAGATGTTGTTCGGGCTTTCCTTGACAACAAAGGGGATGGAGTTGTTTTTCTCATAGATAAACCCTCCAGCAGACATAAGCTTGACTATGGGTGCCATTGTTGAGTGAGAAAAAGCTTCGAACTGAATTGCTTGTTAGAGAGAAGAAGAGAGAAAAGCCTTTGGAATTTTTGAGAACAGGTAAAAAGGAATTAAAGAAAATAGAATTTCTTAAATACTCCCCCAAAAATTCTCAGAAATTAAGTCCAATAATCAATGTAAATTACTGGATTGGCTAAAAAATATAACCGTTACTTTTAAAGTATTACCATGATTTATACTTACAGGGGTGTATGCATAGATCGTGGTAAAAGACGTGTCAAATTTCAACGGTTCAGATTAACTGCGCTAAATCAACGAATCAGGATTGGGTGGTTAAAGTCCCGTCTATTTCGTTGATAAAGCTGCGTTTCGTTGATATAAAAGAGCTATCAACGAAACACCCAAAAAAATGCTAGGACTGTCAACGAAATGGTGCGTTTCGTTGACATAGTAATTTTGACTTCGACAAAATTGCACTTTTTCCTGAGAAAATTAATTCACAGAAAAACATAGCAAATTTCTGGCTACATTGTAACTTGCAAATATCTCAAAAATAATTAAGAGAAATTTAGCATACCTAGCTCACTTACTAATCTTGAGAATGTTGATTCATCAAGTGGCTTGGTAAAGATGTCTGCAAGTTGTTGTTCACTTGGAACAAAATGTAACTCCACAGTACCATTCATAACATGTTCTCTAATGAAATGGTACTTGATGTCAATGTGCTTGGTCCTTGAATGCTGCACTGGATTCTCAGTAATGGCAATGGCACTAGTGTTGTCACAGAAAATAGGAATTTTCTCAACTCTTAATCCATAATCAAGTAGTTGATTTTTCATCCATAAAATCTGTGCACAACAACTCCCAGCTGCAATATACTCAGCCTCAGCTGTGGAGGTGGAAACTGAGTTTTGTTTCTTGCTGAACCATGACACAAGCTTGTTTCCTAAGAATTGACATGTGCTAGTTGTGCTTTTCCTATCAATTTTACATCCTGCAAAATCTGCATCTGAATAACCAATTAGTTCAAAACCAGATTCTCTAGGATACCAAATGCCAAGGTTTGGTGTCCTTTGAGATATCTGAAAATCCTTTTAATAGCAACTAAATGGGATTCCCTAGGATCAGCCTGAAATCTAGCACATAGACATGTAGCAAACATAATATCATGTCTACTAGCTGTTAAATATAGAAGTGAGCCTACCATGCCTCTATAACTTGAAATGTCCACAGATTTTTCCTTAGTATTCAATTCAAGTTTGGTGGCAGTAGGCATGGGAGTTTTGGCAGGAGAGCATTCCATTAAGTTAAATTTCTTTAATAAATCATGAATATATTTTGTTTGACTAATGAAAATGCCTTCATTAACTTGCTTCACTTGAAGACCAAGAAAGTAAGTTAATTCTCCCATCATGCTCATTTCATATTTACTTTGCATAAGTTTGGCAAACTTTTGACAAAGTTTCACATCTGTAGACCCAAAGATTATGTTATCTACATAAATTTGAACAAGTATAGTAGAGCCATTCACAATCCTGTGAAAAAGAGTTTTATCTACAGTACCTCTAGTGAAGTGATTCTCAAGGAGGAACTGTGAAAGTGTGTCATATCAGGATCTAGGTGCTTGTTTCAAACCATAGAGTGCTTTGAGGAGGAAGTATACATATTCTGGAAAATCATCATCTTCAAAACCAGGAGGTTGACTTACATACACCTCCTCTTCCAATTCCCCATTCAGAAAAGCACTCTTCACATCCATTTGATAGACCTTGAAATTGGCATGGGCTGCATAGGCTAGGAAAATCCTTATTGCTTCTAGTCTTGCAACAGGACCAAAGGTTTCATCAAAATCAATTCCCTCTTCCTGTGAATAGCCTTTTGCAACCAATCTAGCTTTGTTCCTTGTGACTATGCCATTTTCATCCATCTTGTTTCTGAACACCCATTTTGTGCCTATGACACTCCTGTCCTTAGGCTTGGGCACCAGCTTCCAAACATTGTTCCTCTCAAATTGGTTTAGCTCCTCTTGCATAGCTAAAACCCAATCTGGATCTAGAAGTGCATCCTCAACTTTCTTTGGCTCATCTTGAGACAGAAAGCTGCTATATAGACATTCCTCTTGAGTTGCTCTTCTAGTTTGGACTTTTGAAGAAACATCACTTATAATAAGTTCAAAGGGATGATCTTTAGTCCATTTCCTTGAGGGAGGAAGATTTGCTCTTGACGAGGTAGCTTCATGATCATGATTGCCTTGATTGGATAATTGTCCTTGAGAAACTCCCCCTGAGTTTGTTGTCCCTAATTGATCACTTCTAGAAGCATTTTTATGACTGTCAACGGTATGACCATTTTGGCTGTCAACGAAACGCTCATTTTGACTGTCAAGGAATCCACCATCATGACTGTCAACGAAATGATCATTTGGTCTGCTAGCAGCTATTCTTTTCAATCTTAATGCAGCAATTTCATCTTCACTGCTGCTTTCATCTGTGCTAGATACAACAACTTTAGGTTGTTTCTCAGTAGCCTTAACATGATTCACTTTATCTCCTTCCTCATTCTCAAAAGAAAGACTTTCATGGAAACCTTCATCACAGAGACCTTGAATTTTGAGATCATCAAAAACAACATGTACAGATTCCATAACAATGTTGGTTCTGAGATTATAGACTCTGTAATCTTTCCCTGCTGCATATCCCACAAATATTGCTTCATCTGCCTTTGCTTCAAATTTCCCCAAATGCTCAGCTTGATTTCTCAGAACAAAGCACTTGCATCCAAAGACATGAAGAAAATCCAATAGTGGCTTCTTTCTTTTGAGTAATTGATAAGGGGTCATTCCCTTGGCCTGATTAATCAAAGAAATATTTTCAGTGAAGCAAGTTGTGTTAACTGCCTCAGCCCAAAAATAAGTTGGTAACTTTGATTCATCTAGCATTGTCCTTGCAGCTTCAATAAGTGTTCTGTTTTTCCTTTCAACTACACCATTTTGCTGTGGTGTCCTTGCTGCTGAAAACTCATGCAAAATACCATTTTCTTCACAGAACACCTTCATGCTTGAATTCTTGAATTCTGTCCCATTGTCACTCCTAATCCTTCTTAATTTCAAGTCAGGATGATTGTTTACCATCTTGATGTGATTGATAATGATTTCACTTGCCTCGTCTTTGGAGTGCAAAAAGAAGGTCCATGTAAATCTAGAAAAATCATCAACAATCACAAGATAGTATTTCTTCTTTGAAATAGACATGACATTCACAGGGCCAAACAGATCCATATGAAGCAACTCAAGCTGATGGACAATTGATGACTCTGTCTTGCTTTTGAATGATGCCTTCTTTTGTTTCCCTTTTTGACAGGCATCACACAAACCATCCTTGGAAAACTCCACCTGTGGAATTCCTCTAGCAAGATCTTTCCTCACCAAATCATTCATAACTTTAAAATTCAAATGAGACAATTTCTTGTGCCATAGCCAACTTTCATCCTTGCTTGCCTTGCTAAAGAGACAAGTGATGGTGTTTGGACTTGTGCTACTAAAGTCAGCAATGTACACATTCCCTCTTCTGAATCCAGTCATTACCACATTGTTGTTTCCTCCTTTAGAAACAACACAGGCTTCTCTAGAAAAAGTAACTAAAAATACTTTGTCACAAAGTTGGCTGATACTAAGCAAATTGTGCTTAAGACCATCCACCAATGCAACCTCATCTATGATGACATTCTCTTTTGAAATCAAGCCATATCCCTTAGTGTAGCCTCTGCTGTCATCTCCAAAAGCAATACAAGGGCCAGCTCTTTCCTGAAACTCTGTGAGCAGGGTAGAATCACCAGTCATGTGTCTTGAACAACCACTATCCAAGTACCAAAGATTCCTTTTGTCTCCCTGCACACAATAAAATCAAATCAAGTTGATTTTGGTACCCAAGTTACCTTGGGTCCTGTTTTGTTAGCCTTTGCTTTTCCTTTTATATCATTTTTCACCTTGGGCTCAGATTGATTTAAATCAATCTTTATCTTTACCTTTGGTGTTGATTTCTGAGGGTTGCTCACATTTTCATTCACAACATGCATAGTTGGAGGAACTAACATGTTATTCACATTCCATGGCATTTGTGGCACATTAAACATATTCATGTATGGATTAGGAACAAATGACATGCTAGCATATGGATTCTGAAATTGTGCATATGGAGCAAACATGTTAGGCATAACAGGCATTGTAGGCATAGAACTATTCATTGCAGGCTTGGGAATTTTCACATTAGCAGTCTTCTTGACAGATTTGCAGTTAGTAGATAAATGACTAACACTTCCACAATTGACACATGTCTTTCTAGGAACATATTTATCAGGTGTGTAATTGTTGTGTTTGTTAATCCCTACTTTGCCATTTCTGTTATTCTTTTTATTTACATTAGCCTCAACTTAAACTTTCTCTAACTTGTCCTTCAATTGCTTGTTAGACAAGTGACCTACATTAGCTCTCTCAACAGGCTTCTCAACTTTCTTTGAATTACTAGACTCACCTTGAACAAAGTTCTTGGTGACAGGACCATACTTGTTATTAAGTCTAGTGAGTTTATCTTTTCTTTTCTCTGTCAACGAAACAGCCTGATCGGTTGATGGTTCATCTGTCAACGAAACATTGCATTCCGTTGACATATCAACCTTCAACAAATGATCATTGTTGTTTGTTGACTCTGTTTCTGATTCTAAGGTTTCACCAACATACCCTAGCTTTTCTTTGTTCTTTTTCCATGATTGTTCACAGAAAGATTCCATACCTTGAACATTAATGATGTTGGTAGCAACATTCCTGGCATCTTTCCATTTTGCAATCACACTTTGTTCTATTTCAAGTTGTGTTTTAAGAATTTCTTCCATTTCTAACACGTTCTCAAGTTCCTTCTTAGCATCCCTACTAACACACCTCATTTTCTCAAATTCAATGAGTTGTGCTTCTAACATTGCATTCCTATCACTTAATAGCAGATTAGTCTCTTTTATTCTTGAATTCTCTTTGGTAAGTGATTTAAGAGTAACACGCAAATTATATAGTACAGTAGACATTTCATTTACTGCACTATCGCATTCCTCTTTAGAAAGCTCAGAAAGATTAGTAATTGTTACCTGGTTGCTTGAGGAGCTTGCTTCCTGCTCATGATTGTTAGCCATAAGAGCCAAGTTGACATACTCAACATCATCATCAGAATCTTCACCATTACCAGCCCAATCATACTCCTGAGACACGAAAGCCTTTTCTTTTTGCTTGAGAAGTTCAAAGTATTTCTTTTTATAATCAACAGGCTCAAATTTCCTGTTGCCCTTCTCAACCTTGGGCTTTCTGCAGTCTCCAGCAAAGTGGCCAAGCATTCCACAATTGAAACATTTCGACTTAGACTTTTCAATCCAGTTAGTTTTGCTGGGTTGAAAGTCTCTTCTTGGTGGCCTTGCTTCTGAGTTTCTCTTAAACTTGAACTTAGAGAATTTTCTTGACAGAAAATCAATGTGTTCATCAATCTCATCTAAGTCATCCAAGTTGGCTGGTTCTGATTCTTCTTCTTCTGTCATCTTGCCTTTACCCTTGCTAACATCACTCCTACAACTAGCTCGACTAGTTCTGGCCTTTGCAGCTTCTTCATTGTCATCTTCCAGTTGGTTCACAGATGCAATCAATGCAATAGATCCACCCTTCTTTTGTACATTTTCAATTTCTTCATCTTGCTCCATTTCCAACTCATATGTCTTCAAGGTTCCATAAAGCCTTTCAAGAGTGTAGTCTTTGTACTCTTGAGTGTTTCTGAGAGAAACAATCATAGGCTTCCATTCTTTTGGAAGAGCTCTAAGAAATTTAAGGTTTGAATCCTTGGTTTGATAGATCCTCCCATACAACTTTAATCCATTCAAAAGCTTTTGAAACCTACTAAACGTGTCATTTAGGGTTTCACCAGCTTTAAAATGAAAATGCTCATATTGTTGTATAAGGAGCTGCATTTTGTTTTCCCTAACTTGCTCAGTTCCTTCACAGAGAGTTCTAACAGTGTCCCATACTTCTTTGGAGGTTGTACAGTTTATGACATTGTCAAACATCTCTTGCTCCAAACCATTAAACAGAATGTTCATGGTTTTTTTATCTTTATGGACTTTTGCACCATCTTCAATAGTCCATTCTGAGACAAGTTTTGGAATTTCCACATCAGGAGCATCATCTGGCACTCCAACTCTAGATGCAAACTTCATGGGAACGTGTGGAACTTTCTCAATGCAGTCTACATACCTCTCATCCATAGACATGAGATGTAAATGCATCTTTACTTTCCAGTGAAAGTAATTGTCCTTATCAAGAACTGGTATCTTTACTCCTACATCCTTCTTCACCATGGTTACTGTTTTGGTCTTGATCTTTAAACTTCTTGTATGTTAGAAGCTCGCTCTGATACCAATTGTTAATCCCAAATGACCTAACAGAATTGTAGAAGGGGGGGTTGAATACAATTTTTGATATTTCTTAAACTTAAAAACAACTTACAAATAAAAACTGAACTTAATGTAAAAATCACAAGCACATAAATAATTTCAGTTGGATTGTTTGATGATCCAACTGAAGTGATTTTTATTGCGGAAATAATCTGTGATACAAAAGTACACAGCTGCTCAGTTACAAGAATGTAGAGAAGAAAATGCTCTCAAGGATAGCTAATACAATATCTTTGTTTTTCTTCTCTTACTCTTATTTTAACTGCTACACTTGGTTATATACATTCCCAAGTTTACAATACTATTTCTGGCTACACTAATGTACACTAGTAATAACCATCAGTAGCTTGCTTTTCATTCCTTTTGTCCAGTGGTCCTTGGAGATCTTTACTTTTGTCTTCACGCTCATTATGATCACTCCCAAGAGCCTTCTTGGACATTGGAATGTTTCCTTATTTCCAGTGACCATTTTGATGGCTTCCAATGCACAGTACACTTCCATATCTCCTTTAGATCTGTTCAGTAAACTGTCACTATCACTTTGTCAACTATTCAAAAAACAATAATGATTCGTTGATAGCAGGGAGATGTGTTTCGTTGATAGCTTTATTCTTCATTTCGTTGATGAGTAAACTCCATACCGTTGATAGGATAATCTTCATTCCGTTGATGAGTAAACTCCATACCGTTGATAGGATAATCTTCATTCCGTTGACAGGTCTTCACTTAGGCAAAATTACAAGGCATGAGATATTTATAATTAACCAACCTATTTTGCCTATCTAGTACTTAGTCAACATGACTTAGAAAACCTATCCAATATCTACAATGAAATGCATATCAAACTAGAAGTATTGTACAGTGCAATTGCTACATCACTCATTTCGTTGATGAGCTACTTGTCAACGGATTGCTGCAAAGCATACCTGTTAGATATAATTGTTGACATTTGTTCATCAGTACTGTTTAAGTACCAGGTACTCATCAGAGTTTACTAGAAGCCAGTCAGAGTTTGATAAAGTCTGACGGGGTGAATAGTTCATTAACTATCGGTGCTGATATAAAGATTCTAGAAGCAATATATCTTGAAGATGGAAAGAAGCAAGATATATTGAGACAGTTAAGGAAACGGAACAGAAGACAGAAGCAATCCTAATTTGATATGATTTGTATAGGTAATTTATAGGAATATCAATTAGAGATTGATTATGTAGCTGTGTACTATATAAACACAGATAGGTTAACCCTAAAAGGGATGCGAATACTGAATACATTATTCTTGTAACCTAGCAGCTCTCTGTGATTCTTTAACATCACTGAGAGAAGAGTTATTTTATATAATTCAGTTATTGATTCATAAACAGTGTTCTTGAGTGTTATTATCATATTAATATTGATTATATATTGTGTATTCGGCCTAACAATTGGTATCAGAGCCAAGGCTGTTAAATATATACAGTTTTTGATCTAAACACAAGTATAATCATGACTGATAACAACCAGGTAGGTTCTAATGCTCAAAAGGTTCAATCAGCTTCTGTAAGTCGATATGAGGCAATCAGGGTTCCAATTCTCAGACCTGTGGAATATCCAATATGGAAGGTAAAGATGACCATGTTTTTAGAAGCCACGGATCCAGAATACCTTGATAGAATCAATGATGGTCCTCATATGCCGACTAAACTGTCTCCTGTTGTTGATGGTCAAGAACAAAAGACTGTTCCAAAGGAAAAGAAAGATATGACTCCTGAGGACATCTCATCAATTGCAAAGGATGCAAAAGTTAGACATCTACTCCACAGTGCTTTAGACAATGTTATGTCTAACAGAGTTATCGGCTGTAAAACTGCCAAAGAGATATGGGATGCTTTAGAAGTCAGGTGTCAAGGAACCAGTGCTATAAAGAAGAATAGGAAGACTATTCTAACACAGGAGTTTGAACACTTTGACTCTAGATCTGATGAAAGTTTGACAGATACATATGACAGATTTTGTAAATTGTTGAATGATTTGTCTCTGGTTGATAAAGAATATGAACTTGAAGAGTCAAATCTCAAGTTTCTTCTATCCCTACCTGAAAGATGGGATTTAAAGGCAACAACAATCAGAGACAATTATGATCTTGCAGATACAGATCTTGATGAAATCTATGGGTTGCTTAAAACTCATGAACTTGAAATAGAACAAAGAAACAAAAGATCTGGAAAGAAGACAAAATCTGTTGCTCTTAAAGTTGAAGAAAAGCCTGTCAAGAAGGAATCATCAAGAAAGAAAACCAAAGGAAAGGCTTTAGTCATTAAATCTGACAGTGAGTCATCAAACTCTGATGATGGCTCAAACACTGATGATGAACTTAGGTTTAAAGATAAAGTTAAAGTGAAACCACAACTTAAACCTGTGAAATTTGTTCCTGAATTCAGTAAGCTAAAGTCTGTAGTTGAGGTAGAAGCTGTTAAAGAACCAGTAAAAATCTGTGATAAACAGGTTAATGTTGGTTTGATGACAGAAAAACAATTCAAACATAAGCTCAAAGAAGTAAAGTCTGTCAACAAACAGAAAATGTTTAAGAAGAATAGAAATGGAAAAGTAGGCATTAATAAAAGAAATGACTATCTGCCTAATTCTGCTGCTCCTAGAAAAACATGTCATAGTTGTGGTAGTACTAACCATCTTGCCAGGTTTTGCAAGAAGAACAACGATATTAACTCTTTACCCTCCACATCTGAAGTAAAGAATGATTATGTTAGGGTTAGACCACAGACTTTATGCACACACTGTGGGAGCACTTGGCATTCCATTTATACTTGCAAGAGTTATCATGCTATTTATCACAACTATTATGAGCTAAAACCCAACTTGAAGTGGGTTAGAGCAAACTCTGCAAGTGTAAAGTCTGACAATGTTAGTTTAAACTCTGTTGATAGTGATTCCGCTGCAAAAGCTAACAATGTTAAGAAAGCCAAAGGATCCAAGCAAGTCTGGATCCTTAAATCTAACACTTAGTGATTGTTTGTGATTGCAGGGCATAAAAGAGAGCACTCTTATCTTGGACAGTGGATGCTCAGGACATATGACTGGAAATAAAGCCCTGCTATCAGACTATGAGGAAAAAGCTGGCCCAAAAGTTTCCTATGGAGATGGCAACATAGGACATACTCTGGGATATGGCAATATCAATCTTGGAAGTGTCATTATCACAAATGTAGCTCTAGTCTCAGGACTCAAGCATGATCTGCTTTCTGTGAGTCAAATCTGTGACAGAGGATACCATGTAGATTTTTATATTGAACACTGTGAGGTTATCAGTAAATCACTGGAAAAGTTGTTCTAGTTGGACACAGGCGCAATAACATTTATGAAGCAAGTTTGGTAACAAACTCTGAAGGAAAATCTGTGTGTCTATCTGCAAAAGTATCTAATGAAGAGAGTTGGAAATGGCATAAGAAGCTCTCTCACCTGAACTTGAACAACATCAATGAGTTTATTCGAAAAGATCTTGTAAGGGGACTTCCAAAGTCAATACTTAGCTTAGATGGTCTGTGTGATTCTTGTCAAAAGGCCAAGCAAAGGAATGTTGGGAACCACGGACTTCGGGTTCTACTACATTTTATGATACACAATTAAGGAGTGCGAAAAGAAAATCACCTTGTTAACGGTTGATTCCACGCTCTTCTATTGTATTCCCAAATTCCCTTGAGCGAAGTGTGGCCTCCGTCTTCTCAAGTTAACCTCTCTTCTTGCTCCTAGGTGGCTACAATATTTTTCTTAACCCACCCTAGCAAGAAGAGAATAAGAATATATATAGGGCTACAATAGGGATCATGGATAATTAGGTTGGGCCTTTTAATTACATCCTGGGCCTAGCCCAATGTAATTAAATATTAATTCAATCCACTAAAGAATTAATATTTGCACTACCTTTCCTAATACCGCAACTTAATTAATTAATTCGGTTCCAATATTATTTGCTTATTAAATTCCCCATGTTTAAAATAGCGCATGCCCATTAATTAAATAAATTACTGATAATTCATTTAATTAACATCTTATATCCTTGATCATCCACTCTACCTTTATTTAATTATGCCGGAATAAATCCACCTGCAGGGTTTCACATAATTAAATCCTTTTGAGCTTTCAAGGGGACATCATTAACCCGAATATTATCAGGACACGGATTACTTCAATAAATAATATTCACCATATATATTATTCCATCACCCAAAATATAATGATATAATTCAAAAGAATTATTTCATATATAAATCAAAGCATGTAAATAATATACACGTGTCAATTACTATATCCGGATTAAGAACCTAAGCATTAATAATAACATAGAATCTTAGTTCACCTTCTTAATCAGTTTAAGGGAACAATTCTAAATTTGATCCTGTTCAATATACACAAAGTATACAAGTATTATTTAATAGTCAAGATAAACTATTCCCAAATAATACTTCAATTATTCCAGTGGTTTGTCTAATTCCACTTAAACTGTGAACCCTTTATATTATATATAGACACTGATAATTTAATCTTCTGTTATCCCATTTGATACTAAATTATCCACAATATATAATAAATAGACAATGTAAAAATATGCAATCAAGATTCTCAATAAAATGGACAATGTTTATATACTACTAATGAATAGTTTAGTATAAAACCCAACAATCTCCCACTTATACTCAAGCTATTCTTTGAGTATATCAGTGTTTATTAATATAATCCGCTACCAGTTTAAATAACTATTCCGTGACCAGACATCTGACTCCTATCTCCTCCACGTGTTCTTCAAAAACCTTAGCTGGTAAACTCTTCGTGAAAGGATCAGCCCGGTTGTCCTTTGATGCTATATCAGTCACAATAATATCTCCTCGCTTAACGAACTGTCGTATGAGGTGATACTTACGCTCAATGTGTTTTTCTGCTTTATGTTCTCGTGGTTCCTTTGTATTTGCAACAGCACCAGTATTATCACAATAAATTGTGATTTGCCGTGGCAAATTAGGAACTACATTCAAATCCAGCAGGAAATTCCGGAACCATATAGCCTCCTTGGCTGCCTCAGAGGCTGCCACATATTCAGCTTCCATGGTTGAGTCTGCGATGCATTTCTGCTTCACACTCCTCCATATTACAGCTCCACCTCCTAAAGTAAAAACACACCCCGAGGTTGACTTCCTCTTATCCCTATCTGTCTGGAAATCTGAATCGGTATAACCCACAGGAAACAAGTCTGAAGCCTTGTAAATTAACATATACTTCTTAGTCCTTCGCAAGTACTTAAGTATCGTTTTTACTGCACTCCAATGTTCCTGACCTGGATTGGACTGATATCTACTGACCATGCCTACGGCAAAGCAAATATCAGGTCTCGTGCATAACATGACATACATTAAGCTTCCACATGCTGAAGCATAAGGAACTGCTTTCATGTTCTCTATCTCCTTAGGTGTCTTAGGACACTGCTCCTTTGATAGAGAGACTCCATGTCTAAAAGGTAAATTACCCTTCTTAGAGTCCTGCATGTTAAAACGAGCCAATACCTCATCAACGTTCTTTTCTTGCGATCTCTTATAACTTTGATCCCAAGAATGTATGCGGCTTCACCTAAGTCTTTCATTTCAAATTGTTTGAACAACCATGCCTTAATAGATGACAACATCTCTACATTGTTTCCAATGAGCAAAATGTCATCTACATATAGTACTAGAAAAACCACTGCATTTCCTTCACTTTTCCTATACACACATGCTTCGCTTGGACTCTGATCATAACCATTTGTCTGGACGGCCTGATCAAAACGAATGTTCCACTCCCTGAAAGCTTGTTTCAGTCCATAAATGGACTTCTTAAGCTTACACACTAGATGCTCTTGGCCCTCTTTGATGAATCCCTCTGGTTGCTGCATATGGATGTTTTCATCAAGACTTCCATTTAGGAAAGCTGTCTTGACATCCATTTGCCAAATCTCATAATCGAGATGAGCTGCTATAGATAAAAGAATCCGGATTGACTTAAGCATGACTACCGGAGAAAAGGTTTCCTCATAATCAATTCCTTGTTTCTGAGTATACCCTTTCGCAACAAGTCTTGCTTTCCAGGATTTCACCTTTTTGTCAGATCCTCTTTTTCTTTTGTAGATCCACTTGCATCCAATGGGTTTTACACCACTGGGTGGTTCCACGAGATCCCAGACTTTATTGGAATACATAGATTCCATCTCAGATTGCATAGCCTTTTGCCAAAGATCTGCATCCTTATCTTGCATTGCTTCTTCGTATGTCCTGGGATCCTCATCATGTTCACCAGAGACTAAGTCCGAAGACTCTCCCAAAAACATGAACCTCTCAGGTTGTTTAACAACCCTCCCACTATGACGAAGCATTGGAGTGGTATTAGTGATAGGTTGTTCATTTACTTGTGGTTGTTCTACTTGTACCGGTGGCATATTAGAATTATCTTGTCCTCCCACTAGTTCCTCTAAAACAACAGTACTCATGGGTTTGTGATTCATTATATAGTCTTCCTCTAAGAATCTAGCATTGGTGCTTACAATGATATCCCGATCATTAGGACTATAAAACAAATACCCTTTTGTTCCCTTGGGATAACCCACAAACAGCCTCACTTCTGTACGAGAATCTAACTTAGTCACGTTCTTGTTCAGCACATGTGCTGGACAACCCCAAATCCGAATGTGTTTCAAACTAGGTTTGGTACTAGTCCACAATTCTTTTGGAGTTTTTGGAACTGACTTAGAAGGTACCAAGTTTAGAAGATAAGCCGCTGTTTCTAGAGCATGCCCCCAAAATGACTTGGGTAAATTCGAATAACTCATCATCGATCTAACACTCTCTAAAAGAGTCTGGTTCCTTCTTTCTGCTACACCATTCTGCTGAGGTGTGCCAGGTGCATTCAACTGGGATGAAATCCTATGTTCTGATAAATATTCTCTAAATTCTCCAAGCAGGTATTCGCCCCCACGATCTGATCGTAGTGACTTGATACATTTTCCTGAATGTCGCTTTTCCGCACTTGCTTTGTACTCTTTGAATTTTTCAAAGCACTCAGACTTGCGGTGCAACAGATAAATGTATCCATATCTCGAATAATCATCAATGAAAGTGACAAAATATTCATACCCACCTCTCGCTTGGATATTCATAGGTCCACATAAATCAGTATGAACCAATTCTAACACATCTTTGGCTCTATTTCCTTTTGCCTTAAAAGGTCTACTGGTCATTTTTCCTTCCAAGCAAGATTCACAGACTGGAAATGGCTCCACTGCCAACGAGCCTAAAGGCCCATCTACTACCAATCTTTGAATCCTCCTTAAGTTAATATGACCTAATCTCAAGTGCCAAAGATATGTTTGGTTCAATCCAGAAGGTTCCTTTCTTTTACTAGAGGTAGAAAGTGTATTATTAATTTCACTTGGTTGCAGCATTGGTTCTATAGGATTAATAAAATATAAATTGTCTTGCAATGTACCAGAACATATAACTCGTTTATTCATCATAATGGAAACATTACGATCCAAACAAACATTATAACCATTCATAGCAAGTTTAGAAACCGAAATTAAATTCCTTCTAAATGAAGGTACATAAAGACAATTATTCAAAACCAAAATCCTATCATAACCAAAAGATAAAGAAATAACTCCAACTACAACCACTGCTACTTTCGTAGCATCTCCCATGAACACATATATCTCGACATCTCTAAGCAGCCTGGTTTTCTGGAACCCCTGCATGGAATTACAAACATGATCAGTGGCTCCTGTGTCTACACACCAAGTGCTCGTAGACATAGCCGCTATATATGTTTCCGTAACAAGAGAAAGAGACATACCAGCATTGTTCTTCTTAGACAGAGGACAATTCTTTTTCCAGTGACCCGACTGCTTGCACTTGAAGCACTTGCCCTTAGGCTTCTTCACTGAATTCTGAACTCCCAATGGTTTCACAACTTTCTGTGTGTGAACCTTCTTCTTCTTCTTTCCTTTCGGCTTTGAAGAAGAAACTTTCTCAGCCACATTTACCTGAACATGCTGCTGAAATAATGATTCCGCTGCCTGAAGCTCGGTCAGAAGTTCTGCAAGACTATACAACTTCTTGTTCATGTTGTAATTCAAGCGAAACGGCTCAAAGCTTTTTGGCAAACTCATAAGTATGATATCGACCTGCGTTTCCGCATCAATATCAGCACCAAGGACCTCTAGTTCATTTATATGAGACATCATCAGAAGAACATGGTCCCTTACAGGTGTTTTTTCAGCCATCTGAGTGTTCATTAGAGACTTCATTGCTACTTGCCTAGCAGCCCTATTCTGATCTCCGAAAAGCTCCTTGAGATTATAGAGCATATCTGCAGCAGTGGTCATGGCCTGATGCTGATGTTGCAAAACACCCGACATTGCTGCCAGAATGTAACATCGCGACATCTCATCTGCCTTAGTCCACTTCTTAAAATACTCTTTATCCTCATCCGGAACATCGGCAGCAGGCTGGTCCGGTTTGGGTTCAACAGTACAAAATTTAAACTCTTCAGCAGTCAACACTATGTCCAAATTGTGTTTCCATTCAATATAGTTAGGTCCGGTAAGTTTGTTATCCTTAAGTATGGTGAAAAGTGGATTAAAGCCCATTCTATCCTGAGAATCATGCATATAACACTTAATCAGAAAATTGCATATATCTTAAAACCTATTTGTTTCCTCTAACAATTAATTAAAATTAATGCACTAATATTTAAATTCCATAAATATCTGGTACGCCATGATGGATGACATATATACCATTTAAATTTAAATATTACTTCGGTCCTACTACTAAATAATACGCCACGTTAGGGTGGACTATATATTATCTTTCATAGCTAAGTGTATACCATTATTTAGATCTTAAGTTGCCTTTAGTCAGACCCATCCGTTCGATGTATCAATGGATAAATCCCAGGTGTTTTCGGTGAAGTCACAGACGGACTCGCTTAAAAACACAACCCCTAAGACAGAAATATCCATTATCAACATCAATCAAGGAATGTCCAACTTTTTTCTCGAATTCTATGAAACTTGGTATGTCACGATGGGGTGAGCTTACCTTTCATTATTCTTGATTAACTTAAGAAGATTGTCCTAGTAATATCCTTAACACTACCCAGACGTCATAAATCATACGCCACGATGGGTGACATATATCCAATTCATAATCGTCCTAGTGTTAAATTACATACAACCAATAATGGATGACCATGGGATCTAATATCAAATTAATTCCCTCTCCCACTTAGTATTTTAACATGAGTAATTTTATCTAGATGCATCGCCCTATGTTATTTCTTCGAGGTCCACATGTTATCAAAATAACAATACAAAGAACACATAACATAGCATAGCATGCATCTCTACATAATTAAATGGGGCCTATGTCATTATAATTATGTCTAACATGCATTCCAAATACACACATAATTTAATAACATAAAACATTTAATTAAAGCAATAAATGAAAATTTATGTCCATGTCGTCCTATTTATGTTAACCATGCAATTAAAATTACACACATAATTAACAACACACATAATAATTATTTAATGCAATAATTAAAATTAAATAGCAGAAAAATTAAAATAAAAAATAAATCCACTATTATGGCCAAAAAAAAAAAAATTCATCCGAAAATCCTGCGAAAACTTCAACTCGCTGTTTGAGGGTCTAAACGAGCTCAGACGCACATGACACTTTGACAACGTCACTTTTCAATCGTGTAGAACATCGAAATCCCTTTCCGAAAAGGTATTACTCATCGAAATCCGACACCGTATGCAAAAGTTACAACAGTTCGAAGTTGCATAGGCGAAATCTTGTAGCATCAGCGGAAGACGTCGATCAAATAGTTACATACAACATAACATACCTATTCTATTACATCAGATCATAATCTAACATGAATACAAATCATGATTACAAGATTACAAAATCATAATAGAAAACAAAACTAGCACGATCAACCCTCGTGATTTACAACCACGATAAACCACGTGGAAACCAAAACAAAAAATAACCACGATTAAACCACGTGGGATCCAAACACATAATTAAAATAAAACGAGGCCATAATAGTGGATACTAAACAACCTGCAAAAGATTATTATCCAAGCATACCACTATACATACATAACCAATTTTAATTACGACATGGACATCATATAATAAAACATAGAACCCATAACCAGGCTCTTGATACCAATTGTTGGGAACCACGGACCTGGGGTTCTACTACATTTTATGATACAAAATTAAGGAGTGCGAAAAGAAAATCACCTTGTTAACGGTTGATTCCACGCTCTTCTATTGTATTCCCAAATTCCCTTGAGCGAAGTGTGGCCTCCGTCTTCTCAAGTTAACCTCTCTTCTTGCTCCTAGGTGGCTACAATATTTTTCTTAACCCACCCTAGCAAGAAGAGAATAAGAATATATATAGGGCTACAATAGGGATCATGGATAATTAGGTTGGGCCTTTTAATTACATCCTGGGCCTAGCCCAATGTAATTAAATATTAATTCAATCCACTAAAGAATTAATATTTGCACTACCTTTCCTAATACCGCAACTTAATTAATTAATTCGGTTCCAATATTATTTGCTTATTAAATTCCCCATGTTTAAAATAGCGCATGCCCATTAATTAAATAAATTACTGATAATTCATTTAATTAACATCTTATATCCTTGATCATCCACTCTACCTTTATTTAATTATGCCGGAATAAATCCACCTGCAGGGTTTCACATAATTAAATCCTTTTGAGCTTTCAAGGGGACATCATTAACCCGAATATTATCAGGACACAGATTCCTTCAATAAATAATATTCACCATATATATTATTCCATCACCCAAAATATAATGATATAATTCAAAAGAATTATTTCATATATAAATCAAAGCATGTAAATAATATACACGTGTCAATTACTATATCCGGATTAAGAACCTAAGCATTAATAATAACATAGAATCTTAGTTCACCTTCTTAATCACTTTAAGAGAACAATTCTAAATTTGATCCTGTTCAATATACACAAAGTATACAAGTATTATTTAATAGTCAAGATAAACTATTCCCAAATAATACTTCAGTTATTCCAGTGGTTTGTCTAATTCCACTTAAACTGTGAACCCTTTATATTATATATAGACACTGATAATTTAATCTTCTGTTATCCCATTTGATACTAAATTATCCACAATATATAATAAATAGACAATGTAAAAATATGCAATCAAGATTCTCAATAAAATGGACAATGTTTATATACTACTAATGAATAGTTTAGTATAAAACCCAACAAGGAAGTCATCTTTCAAGAGTAAATCTGAGTTTTCAGTTGTGGAACCTTATCATCTCTTACATGTTGATCTCTTTGGTCCAGTAAATATAATGTCATTGGGCAGAAAGAAATATGCTCTAGTCATAGTTGATGAGTACACTAGGTATACATGGGTGTATTTCTTAGCAAAGAATGATGAAACTGCTTTAATCTTGATGGATCATGTGAAGCTATTGGATAAAGGATCAGAGTTCAAAGTAAAAATTCTAAGGAGTGATAATGGTACTGAATTCAGAAATTCTGAAATGGAAGCTTTCTGCAAGGAAAGAGGAGTGAAGCAAGAATTTTCTGCACCTGGAACTCCACAGCAAAATGGTGTAGTTGAAAGAAAGAACGGAACTCTAATTGAAGCTGCCAGAACAATGCTTGATGAAGCAAAATTGCCAACTTATTTCTGGGCAGAAGCTGTTCAAACTGCCTGTTTTACTCAAAATGCTACACTGATCAACAAGCATGGGAAAACACCATATGAGATGGTGAAGAATAAGAAGCCAAATTTGAAATATTTTCATATTTTTGGATGTAAGTGCTTTGTGTTGAAAACTCATCCTGAACAGTTGACCAAGTTTGACTTAAAAGCTGATGAAGGAATTTTTGTTGGATACCCACTATCAACTAAAGCATTCAGAGTCTACAATCTGAGAACTAAAGTGATCATGGAATCTATACATGTGTCATTTAATGACAAGAAAATAACTGGAATAGAAGATGAAGAATATTATGATCAACTTCGCTTTGAAAATGAAGATTTAAACTCTGATGATGTAAACTCTGATGAAGCAAATCCAATAAACTCTAACGAAGCATACTCTGATCCTCTACTGGTAAACACTGAAGAATTTTCTTTAACAGAACAAAATAGAGAACCAGTTGAGGGGGAGCGTGAAGAAACTTCAGAAACTTCTCAAAGTAATGACTCAAATTCTGAAAGAGAGTCAAATGAAGAATCAAACAGAAACTCTGAGTCAAACTCTGAAAGTTCAAATACTGAACAGTCCAATTCAGGGGGAGCCTCAGAGAATGCAAATGGTCAAAATCAGGAGAGCATGGATCAAGGGGGAGGATCTAATAATGATAATAGAAGCCAATTACCAACAGCAAGAAGGTGGACACAATCCCATACACCTGACTTGATAATTGGAGATCCAGAAGCTAGTGTAAGAACTAGAAGTGCTACAAATAATGAATGTCTGTTTCATGCATTCTTATCTCAAACAGAGCCCAAGAAAGTGGAAGAAGCTCTTCAAGATGCTAACTGGATAACAGCAATGCAAGAGGAGTTAAATGAATTTGAAAGGAATGAAGTCTGGACACTTGTACCAAGACCAAAGAACAGATCTATTGTTGGTACAAAGTGGGTTTTCAGAAACAAAACAGACAGTGATGGAGTGATTACAAGGAATAAGGCTAGACTTGTGGCTAAAGGCTATTCACAGCAGGAAGGAATTGACTATGATGAAACTTTTGCTCCAGTTGCAAGATTGGAGGCAATAAGGATTTTTCTGGCCTATGCTGCTCACAAGAAGTTTAAAGTCTTTCAGATGGATGTGAAAAGTGTTTTTCTCAATAGGAAACTTGAAGAAGAAGTGTTTGTTGAACAACCACCAGGGTTTACAAGATCCCAAACATCCAGATTATGTCTACAGGCTTGATAAGGCATTATATGGACTTAAGCAGGCACCAAGAGCATGGTATGAAACTCTGGCTCAATTTCTTTTAGAAAGTGGGTTCACTAGAGGTACAATTGACAAAACCTTGTTCTATTTTAATTCTGGTGATGATTTGCTGTTAGTTCAAATCTATGTGGATGACATAATTTTTGGGTCTACTAATGACAAACTCTGTAAGAAATTTGCCAAGCTTATGCAGTCAAGATATCAAATGAGCATGATGGGAGAGCTTAGTTATTTTCTAGGCTTACAGGTCAAGCAAACAGATGATGGGATTTTTATCAATCAAGCAAAATATACCAGAAATCTTCTCAAGAAATTTGGTATGCTTGATAGTTCATCTGCTACAACTCCCATGGCTACTACAACAAAGCTAGACAAAGACACAGGAGCCTCAGTAGATATGACAAATTACAGAGGGATGATAGGGTCTCTTCTTTATCTAACAGCAAGTAGACCTGATATCATGTATGCTACATGTCTTTGTGCAAGATTTCAAGCAGACCCCAGAGAGCCACATCTAACAGCTGTGAAGAGGATTTTCAAATATCTCAAAGGAACCATAACTCTTGGTTTGTGATACCCTAGAGAATCAGAGTTTAAATTAATTGGTTACTCTGATGCAGATTTTGCAGGCTGTAAGATAAACAGAAAAAGCATAAGTGGAAGCTGTCAATTTCTAGGTGACAGATTAGTTTCTTGGTACAGCAAGAAACAGAAATCAATTTCCACATCCACAACAGAAGCAGAGTATATAGCTGCTGGTAGCTGTTGTGCACAAATTTTATGGATGAAGAATCAATTGCTGGATTATGGATTAAGGTACTCCAAAATACCTATTTACTGTAATAATCAAAGTGCTATTGCTATGACAGGTAATCCAGTACAGCACTCCATGACCAAGCACATCAGCATAAGGTATCATTTTATCAGGGAACATGTGGAAGAAGGAAACATTGAGCTTCATTTTGTGTCTACAGACCAACAGCTTGCAGATATCTTCACCAAACCTTTGAGTGAAGCTACCTTTACAAGGTTGGTAAATGAACTTGGAATGATCTCTGGTTTTGACTAGAGATACTGGTTAGATTCTAACTCTATACATGATTTTATGCTCATGGTTCTTTGCATGTGTTAACTGTTATTTGTACCAGTATGTTAAACTCTGATAGTAAACTCTGTTAGTAATATAGTGTCAGTCATACTCTGTCGGTTAAAGTCTGATGTTAAACTCTGATTGTGACTTTTATCTGAAACATATGGACCGATGAAGAAAGCAGTATGAAGCATGATTTTCAGTAAGTAATCATGAATCCTTCTAAGTATTATAAATTCTGATTACAAAATGTGCAGAAATTTTACACAGCATGATACTGTCTCTATATTTATAGCATCTCTTAGTTTATTGATCCTATATACTGAGTCTGTATTAGCTGTTTGCGTTTTATCTCATAAATTAATTGTATTAACTGATGAAAAATCTAAACTCTGAAAATTAGTTGCAAATATTTCACCCTCAAATCAAAAGATGCCAAATAGAGCACAAATTCCTTTGAGATCATGTTGTGCCTAGGAAGATCCAGGAACTTATTGTATGAAATAAGGGCTAAAATCTTTGATTTTTGGTGACTAGTGCCAACCACTGATTACTGGAAAAAAAATTATATAAATAAAGGGGGTGAAAGGAAAAGATATATCCAAATGAAAGGATATCAGTATACAGAGTTTAGATATAAAACATCAGATTTTATTTGATATGAGAGTTTGAGCAACCAGTTTTTACTGCTTTAGTTTGTGGATTTTATGCACTTTGAGATGGTCTAAATATTCATATTCAGTAAACTCTGCTAATTCACACACAAATACTCACACCTGTACAGTTTGTGAAATGAGTTTATTTATAAAGGAGGAGGATTGGTAAACACTGATGAACTGTGTACTCTACGCTGAGGTAATTTTATTTTAATCTCTGATGATTAAAATTAATTCTTTGTTTCAGACAGTTAACAATTATGAGAAAAGACATTTGTTTTGAAAATTCAAAAAGAGTATGATTGGGAAGTTGTTCAAGAGTGTATTAAACAGAGGAGAGAGGTTGAGTGTCTAGAAAAGTGTACAGGGCGGTAATAATTGCTGTTTTTACTGCGCATGCGCATTGGAAACTGTCAATTATTTGCTGTAAATCATTGCATGTGTGCCACGTGTCCCACTCACACGTTATACGAAGTAAGACAGTTGTGTGTATTTATTAGAAACGGTTCAGTTTTTAATACTTTCTTTCTGTATTAATATACAATACACAAATTCGTTTAAACTTTTCACAACTGACTCACATTCATACTTTCATATCACACACACATTTCTACAAACATCTTTCTGCATACATCTCTTAAACTCTTTCTTGAACTATAAACTCTGATTTGTTTGAAAGATCTAATGGCAACAACCATGTTTCAGTCTCTTGGTCTCGATTTTGTTCCTAATAACTATGCAGCCCCACTGTCTATTGAAAACGTTCCGGAGGCGTTTCACCTGTTTCAAAATTTTCTTGCACAATCTGATATTGGCCAAGCTTTAGTGGAACCAACACGGTTATCTGGTACTCAAATCAAAGCCTTCTGGGAAATAGGTGTTTATGATGATGGAGGTGAATCAGGCACTCCCTCAATTGTCTTTGAATTTGCTGAACAAGAGTATGTGGTTACTCCAACCACTGTTAGAGATGCTCTTGGATGTGAAGACTTTAATGTGTTCACCATTTCTGTTGGTGATTCTGAACTTCAGCGTATGATGAGGGAGATTGGATACTCTGGGTCTTTGGCAAGGACAGGGAATTTGAAGCGACCATTCTTGAGGAAGGAGTGGAGTTTCTTTTTCGATTGCATTACAAGGGCATTCGGGAAGAAGTGTACTAATTGGGATGCAATTCCAATCGACAGTCTACAAATTGGGTATTCTCTTCTCTATGGTGCTCATTTTGACTATGCTAGACTTGTTTTGAACAATATAGGTGAAAAGATGACAGAGAATAGAAGTGTTGTTTACTTTTCTCATTTCTGTCAATTAATCTTTTCTATGTGTGTTGCTGGGGTTGAGATAGCTGAGGAGGATGTCATTCCCTCATTTAAATTACATAAGAGAATATTCTCTGATCTAACAAACAAGGATGTTAAGAAAGGGAATGTTGATGACTTGATGCTTCCTGTCTCAGTCCAACAGTTTTTAAATCCTCAACCACAACCACAGGCACAACAAGAACCTGATCAGTCTCTAAACTCTGAACCTCGTGCATCTACATCTCAAAAATCAAAGGCTGGTGGTAGAACAAAGCATAGGGCTTTTAAAGTCTCTAAATCTCTAAATACTGATGATGTTCCAGTAACTGTTGGTACTTCAAGGAGAAAGAAGAGGGCACACGGACCTGTTTCTGATGTAAATATGCCTTATGATGAACCAGAATCTGCTAATGTTAAGAAGAGGAAGCTTGATGCTGCTTATTTATTTGATGGATTGATTCCTGGTTCTACACCTATTGCAGCTCCTGAGGTTGAACTTGAAGATACTACTGTGCCTGAAGAAGCCAGAACAGACACTGTAATTAATGAAGCTGTCCAGTATGAAGCTCCTGAAGTTGTTGCTGAGGAGGCTGTTGTTACTGCTGATGAGGACAGGGTGTTTGTCAATGCTGAAGCTCCTGAAGTTTTTGTTCAGGAGGATGCTGAAAATGTTGAAGCAGTCTCTGTGCCTGACTTGGAAAATGCTGATAAAGAGGCTGAGATTTTTGAGCAACAAGATTTTAATGCTGATTTTGAAATGGAAAATGTTGTTAGGCCGAATACACAATATATAATCAATATTAATATGATAATAACACTCAAGAACACTGTTTATGAATCAATAACTGAATTATATAAAATAACTCTTCTCTCAGTGATGTTAAAGAATCACAGAGAGCTGCTAGGTTACAAGAATAATGTATTCAGTATTCGCATCCCTTTTAGGGTTAACCTATCTGTGTTTATATAGTACACAGCTACATAATCAATCTCTAATTGATATTCCTATAAATTAGCTATACAAATCATATCAAATTAGGATTGCTTCTGTCTTCTGTTCCGTTTCCTTAACTGTCTCAATATATATTGCTTCTTTCCATCTTCAAGATATATTGCTTCTAGAATCTTTATATCAGCACCGACAGTTAATGAACTCTTCACCCCGTCAGACTTTATCAAACTCTGACTAGCTTCTAGTAAACTCTGATGAGTACCTGGTACTTAAACACTGATGAACAAACGTCAACAATTATATCTAACAATCTCCCCCAACTTGTGCATAAGAAAAATGTACAAGTTAATAGATAATTGATGATGTCAAAACATCTAACAAATGCAGTGTTTAAAATATATCAGAGTTTAACTTTAACTTAGAACAGAAAATGTTAAAAACTTACAGACTTCAGTTATTTAATCTCTTCAATGTCAGGTACAGTCCTGATGTAGTCCTGAAGTAGTTTTCTTTCAGCTCTTTCTAACTCAGCTATCATTATTTTCTTTATCTCCCTTAACTGTGACACCCCCAAATCCAGGGTCAGGATTTGGTGCCACTATCACTCTGAATAAAACATAATTAAACAAACGACCCCTCGGCTAAGGATCGATCACAGGTTATGGTGTGAAACAAGAATCTAAAATATCAAAGTTTATTACAACATCTAATTCAGTTTTATTACAAACCATTTGCCACCATCTAACCATTGGTAAGAACTAGCATGAATTATATCTGCCTGGCAACATGGAACCTAAAATCTCGAATCAGGCCTTCTCATGGTCTCCTTAGCGGTTACTCGAAGATAGCTAACTTCGTTCTTAACTGAAAGGTTAGGGAAAAATAGCAAGAGTGAGCCAACAATGCTCAGCAAGTGTATAATAGTAGCCAACAAACATTGAACAGGATATAAGAAATGAATCAGGATATCTGATAAATAATCAGAGTTTCATAACAAGAATCAATAAATAAACGGATTGGAATTGGAACCACACGCTACGAGCTAAGCTAGGTGATCAGCCAACGCATTAGCTCCGGGCCACATATTTAATGTAACTCCAAACACACACTGGATCCATAGGCAACATATTGGCCTTAAATAATTCATAAACCAGACCGGCGTAACGGTCAAAAACAAATTTCCAATTCCAGGGTTGAATAAAATTTCAGATTATTCATAATGAATAAGGGTGTCAAGATTTCAATTATGAATCAAGTCTATAGAGACAACTTGTTTCAGTTTTACAGATTCCACTTCATGATAATGCTTCAGGGATTCAAATGATAAAGAAAAGTAGAAAGATCATACTATAGGGTCAAGCAAAGGTATTAGGCAATAATCAAGCTATAAGTAAGCATGGCAATAAATGGGTTTAAGACAAAACAAGATATGTATACAAAGATATAGTTGCAAGATTGAACAAAATGTTCAAAGGTATTATATGAAAGGAAAGGTAAAAGAAAGAATTCTGATTAGAGAAAATATTCGCATCATAAATTAAGAGAAGCTGCCACTTGAACAATAAGTGGAGGGAATAGACACTTGCCTCAAAAGCCGATAAACTAACTCAATAACTTGTATCTCACAACTCCAACTTTACGTACACGAGCTCCTTTTCTTGCCTCCTACTTGTACCTATATACAAAGGTATAATACCCTATTAGTACCTCAGCTTGTTTACGTTAGTCTATCAACCCATATTCTACCCCAACGATATTTATTTACATGCATATACCATATTATAATATAGCACGTTTCCACATAACACATGATATTTATATCACTTATAACTCTTATCCATATAATAAGCACAAAACTCACATAAGCGCACATTGCCATTCAAGTTCACATAATATACTCCTTTAATACATATATATATATATATATATATATATATATATATATATATATATATATAATTTAACTTTCAAATCAAACCACACTTGGTATAACCTTAAATCAACTTGATCAATGCTAACCATATCCTTATCACCTTCACAAATAATGCATTCAATCTCAAAAGCTGAAAATTCTGCTGCGCACACTTTACCAAAATATTTATCATAAATCCAAAAATAATCAAACAAATACCACATTTGACAGGATACTTGCTGTTTACTAATTCAACTTAGTATAAAAGTTTCAACTCCAAAACAATTCATTTAGACTAAAAACGAACAGGTTAAAGTATGTACTGAAGCACAGAAAATTCCTGCTGCGCAACTTTTAGTAAAACATGCATAACTCTTTATTCGCTAACTCTATTGATACAAGGTTTGCGTGTGCACAAACTAGACTCCGATTAGAACAACTTCCTCCTAGACTTTCTGTCTAAAACAGGCAGCAACCATTCAAAATTAACCAAAACAGAACAGACAGTTTCTGGGTATTTCACATCCTTCCATATAAACCTTTAAACACTAACATTTTTAATACATCACAAATTCATGATATCTATTTGAAATTTTCACGAGACATTCATAAACCTACTGACTTGCTACATAAAAAGTTTCAACTTGAAATTAAAAGTTTAAGCAATTAAATTGTAGCTTAGAAAATCAGAAACCGTAACAGTTTTATACTCTGCGCGTACACTACCAAAATAATCATAATAAATAGCTCAAAAATCGGATTGCTTCAAAATTTTCGCGTGCTTACACCAGATTCTGAGGAGCTCATGAATCTCAGAGAATTGCAACCCAAGGGTGACCTTGAGCTGCTCGAAACAGAGCTCCAACAGAGCAGTGCTGCTGCAGAAATTTGAGCGATTATGGACTTACGTAATTACAACAATACTTACACATTCTATACAATTCACACACCAACCACACAAACACATATCTCACACACACCATATTTTTTTTGAAAGAAGCACTCACACGTAAAGATATAATTTTTAAAACAAGAAACACTTACACGAAATATATTTTCCGAAAATGAAACACTTCCTTTGTGAAAATCTCCTCAAGAACGTAGTTTTAAAAAGAACTCACCAAAAACTCATGAACTCAAACTTGTAGACAAATCAGAGAGCTTTCCAAAATGATAAGATCATCAAAATGATGAAGTAATGAATTTAGAAACAATTAGAACGCGGACTTGTCAAAACAGATTTGACGCAGCCCTGAATAGTTCGAAAGATTACCAATTTTCAGTATAAGGATGGACTCAAATGAAAAAGTGTAAAACATAGAAGTTATAGACCATTCCGAGACCTTTCCAGAATGGTAAGGCTCATAATTTTTAAACACGTATTCGATTAACTACGATTTTTCCAAGTTCAAGGATCATAATCCCGAAGTCAATATAGCTGGTTACATAAACCGCAGAAAAACTCATACTTGCAAGCAAAATCTCAGAAAACTTAAAGAATAAGAGTTGAGGATAATCGAATTATCTTTCCAGAGAGTCCAGAATCATCATCATATGATAAACGAGGCATGAGATACGAATTTAACAAGGTACATACACAACCTATTCAAGAATTTAACTAGGACTACACCAAAACTCACATGCAATGCTTCATTCATACTCTAACATTGATAGAACCTATTTATAAACATAGAAACCACTAAAGCAACCCATGAGCTCACTTTGAGTTCATTGCCCATGGATGGGTTTGTCTTGGATGAGCCCTAAAACTTATGGGTCTTCATCAAGAACAACCCCTAAACACTTATCCACCATTGCATGTAACAAAAAAGGTCAAGAGCCTCATCTTTGTAAAATTTCAGTTTTGAGAAAGAAAACAAAACTCAAAAATATTGGTAGGAATAGATAGAGGGTTGAAAGAGGGTCATTTTAGTTACAAGAACACACAATTTGGTGAAGAAATTACCTTGAAATAAGAGGTTGAAGTTTGAGTTTTTAATGGAGGTTTGGGGAAGATGATGGTCTTGGGAAAATGGAGAAGAGGAGAGCCGAGAGAGAGAATGGGAGAAAAGAGGTGGGTGGGCTTGGAAAAATGAATGGAAAATAATGTGGAGTCAAAGCCCTTTTATGTGGGTTTTTAAGTAGTGGAATTAAGAAGTTACTAAACTAGCCTTCTAGTACAAAAGGGAAGAGAGTTTGGTCAAGGCTAGTGGTGTCATTTCATAATTAAAAAGTAGAGTATCATTTTTAAATAAATCTTTTTGTTAGTTGGTGAATAAATAAAATTGTATTTGAAAATATAATCACCACTAAAATATTATTTGAATGAAAATCTAAGTAAGAGAATTAAATATGCTTGTATCACTAAATATTCTAAATTTACAATAACTTGTGGCACATGAAAATTATTAAAATATAATAAAGAAATATTTTTATCTAAGTAAATAAAGTACAATTTGCACATAAATGCCTTTGTCACCACTCAACATTAATAATCATAAAATATTAAAAGTAAGAATCTCAAATGCTATAATTAGTCAAGGAACAATATTTACAGCTCTTATTAATATAAATAATTTAATACGACCCAGTTTAACATAAGGAGTCTATTAAACAATTATCACACACATAAAAAAATAGTGGTTAATAAAATAAAAATTTAATCACATTCACACAATATAATATTTTATAAACCAAAAATTGTAAGGCGTTACATCCTTCCCCCCTTAAAAGGATTCTGTCCCCAGAATCTATTACGTAAACAGCTGAGAGTACTTTTCTAACATTTTAGTTTCTAACTCCCAAGTTGATTCTTCAACCTTGGGGTTTCTACACCATACTCTTACTAGTATAACTATTTTATCTCTAAGCACTTTCTCTTTCCGATCTAAAATTTCTACTGTTTGATCAACATAGTACAAATAAGTTTGAATCTCTATCGACTCATGAAATACATTATGGATATGTTACATATATGGAGGTAAGGCTACCTCAGACGCAATCTTACCCACACACTTTAATATCTTAAAAGGTCTAACTAATTTTCGGACTCAGCCGTCCTTACTTACCAAATCCCGTTAGTCTTTTGCATGGTGACACTTTTAATAGGACTGATTCTCTTACTCTATAATCTATACCTTCCCTGGTTTAATCATCATATTATAGTCGTTGATTCCGAGTAGCTATTAATCCTTTCTGGATGAGCTCAATAGTTTCCTTGATCTGATACATTAACTCTAGTTCCAATCTCGTGCATTTATCAACTTCTTTTCAACCTATTGAAGATCTACATCTTTCTCCGTACAAGGCTTCATCAGCTGGCATTTCAATATTCGCATGATAGCTATTGCGGTAAAAGAATTTCACTAATGACAAACGATCATCTCAATTATCTTCAAAATTCATCGTACAAACTCTAAATTTGTCTTCGATTATCTGAATAGTCCATTTACCTTGACCATATGTTTGAGGATGATACATGGTACACATGTTCAACTTGGTTTCTGAACATGCCAACAAGTTTTCTCCAAAATCTTGAATAAAATTGCGGGTCTTGGTCAAATTCGATTAATAATTGAATCACATGCCTCACTACTATCTTTATAGTCGATAAACCAATTTATCTAATGAAAGTTTCTCATTGATGGGAAAAAAAAAGGTACAAACTTGGTAAATCTGTCGATCATAACTCAAATGGCATCATGAGATGTTCATTCTTAAATTCAGGAATTTCTAATGGTTGTAATAGTCCACTAAATCTCTGATGTTCGGTTTTAACTCTCTGACAGGTGAAACACCTACTCAATAATCCTATAATATCTCTTTTCATATATGTCTACTAAAATTTTCTGTAGGTCTTGGTTCATCTTAGTACATCTGGGGTGGATCGAATATTTCGGATCATGAGCCTCACTTAATATCTCATTCTTTAAATCTGTCACTTTGGGTATCTAAATTGTTGAAGAAAAATCTTACAATTCCTTTATCATCCTATTGACTCCTTCTTTCTTCTCCGGTTAAGCTACTTGTATTTTGGTCCATCATTTCAGTTTGACATCTTCTAATCTTCTCAAACAGTTTCGGTTGGAAAGTCCTTGTATATATCATCCCCGTAGCTGTATCTGAAATACGAACCTCTACTTCCACTTCCTCAAATTCTTTGGTCAATTCTTCAAATGAAGTCATCATCTTCAGTCTCTCATTTCTACTCAAAGCGTCTGCTACCACATTTGCCTTGCCTGGATGGCGGGTGTTAGTTCAATCATATCCCTTGATCAGTTTTAACCATTTCCTTTACCTTACATATGTATATATAGCTCCTTTTGGGTGAAAATATAATTCAAACTCCTTTGATCCGTACAAATTTCGCACCTTTCTTTGTACAAGTATTGTCTCTAAATCCGTGCAAAGACTATTGCGGCAAATTCCCCATCAGGTGTCGAGTATTTCTATTCATGGTTTTTCGGTTGTCTGGAAGCATACGCAAATCACCTTATCGTGTGGCGTCAGTCTTGATTCTTAACATGAAGCTGCCATCTCAATTTAGTTCTTGGTATTGTCCTAAGGTACATGAGTCATAATAGTCTACTAGAAATGAATATAGTTTACTAACATGGCTCGTCTAAAGAATTTCGTTCCTCTAGCAATTTAAATACTTCCGTATCTATTTATCCAATTCTTTCTATATCACCAAATATCCTTGTTATCCAGTTGCACTAACATTGGAGAAGTTATCAGTCTCCTCTTTAACTCCAGAAAGATTTCTGGTAAGCTTGGTTAATGGTGTGGTTATCTTGGAAAAATCCTTGACAAACCTTCGATAGTCTCCATCTTATCTCGTAAAATTTCTGTAGGTGTCTTAGGCTTTACCCAATTCATTACCACTTCAATCTTCGCTGGATCCACTTTGATTCCTTCGCTACTGTCTACATGTCCTAGAAATTGTAACTCTTTCAACCAAAAATCGCACTTAGAAAACTTTGTGTATAATCTCTTTCCCTGTATGACAAGTTAGAATTTCTCTGTTCGTTTCTGACCTAGGAACATAACTTCTACTTTATACGTGGCTCGCAATTCCATTTTTCCCATACTCCTTTAACCAATCCATTCTTAGAATTTACATCAAATCTCCCTAACTTGACGGGAATCAAGTCATCCTAAGAAAATGGTGATCTACTATATCAATCTCACAGTGAGGAAAAATCTAGATGAATCGATATACGCTCCTGATTAGCTATTCCTATAGTCAAAGCTTTACTTAATAGTTGAATCGTACAATGCGGTTTATGAGAAAATTCTATGGATATAAAAGGCTTGGTAGCTCCAAAATAAATTAACACTTTGGCATTTCCATAATCTATTTGAAACGTATTTGTACTACATCCTTATTTTCACTATATCGCTCATGGTCATATTAAGGGTTCTTGTCCTTGGTTGCTTTGTAAATGGTGGTCCATTCATCCTTAACATATTTCTTACTGGGCTTAACGATTGCAATCTCTTAAGACATGTCACACATCTCCACACTTGTTGCACGTATCTCTTGTCTTCGGTTTATGGCTCTCATTGGCGTAGTGTCCTTTCTGATTTCCCTTGTAATGTACCATATTGATCTTATTACAAACTCTCAGTGGCTTCTTTCCACAAGTTCTACATTCTAGTATCGGAGGTCTCATAGGTCTTTGTTGATCCAAATCTTGTGGACGGTTCCATTGCCCATCACTTCCAGTTTCTGGTCTTCCAAATCCAACATTCCTATTTGACTGAAACTCAGGCCTTATATTGAAATGGTTCTGAAAGTTCCTTAATTATTGGTCTTCTCCCCGTGTCTCCGCCTTCCCTTTTCTAGCTTCTTCTGTTTTTAATCAATAACTTTACTTCTAATCCATGACCTTACTTCATGTTGGAGTCTCTTAACTCTCTTCTCATCGATATTCACATATTCGAACACAAACCTGGCTAGCTCTATAAACTTTGATTCATACTCCGCCATGCTCAACTTATCCTGCTTCGGTTCTAAAGTTTATGTCCAACATTTGGTCTCAAGACGTTCAAAACCTCGCAATGGTCTAACTACTATATCCAAAGTGAAATATAGAATAAACAGGTGCTCATATATATACTTGCCCGACAAGTAGAATAACAGTCTTCCACAAACAATAACCAATGCCTCTCCAATGTCACTTTATTTCATACTTCATCATGATTAGTATTGGTATATCCTTGTTACATTCTCCTTATTCATACCAAACTCTCAGTAATAATAAACCTTGTAATCGTGTTGTACGTCTAATGAGCAATCTGACTCGATGTTCAGTCCTCCTCTTAAAACAATTTCCCAAACTCTATCAGAACAAATTTCCAGTCAAAGTAAGTACAGCTTAACACTCAGAATACCGTCATCTTCGCCTTTGCGACTTCCAATCTTTGATACCTTTAAGAGTCGTAAGAGTTTCCGACAAAATGAACCAATAGATACGAAGGTGTCAACAAATATGGAAATATAATAAGCATGTTTAGTAAGAATTTCTGATAAAAAGAATTTAACTAAGAGATCAAGATGATCATCGAACTTTATCAGGTTGCATTTGTCACTTTAAACAACACAGTACAGAAGGTGGCCAACCTTTAGTACTTTCGTGACAAACACACAACCAGTGGCGTCCCACCGGACTTCTATCACACAGATAGAAAGTCCATGAATCCCCTATATATATAGGGTTGTTCATCTTAGTTACAACAAGGAGGATCAAAAATTTAAGAGGAATATATGAAAGGTTTAAGAGTTTCAAAAGTTTATATAATATAATATTGGATCAAGTAGCCCCCTGAACAATAGAGGTATTTCGTAAAGAATAAAATAATAGAAGTGAAAAATTGAATCTTTTTAAAAAGGTAAATTGAATAAAATCCGTGACTAGTTGTGAATAGACGTATCCTTACATCGAACGAATGGAGGTAATCACGCCTTGTCCCATGTAGATGGTCCTTAGGGGAGTAAATTTCTAGTCTGAGCTTATAGGTATGTCCCGTTAGTAAATCAACTTGTGCAATCTTGTATAAAGAAGGAATATACACGTTGACCACTCCTTTGGATGAATGTCCCTATCACGGGGGTGAAATCGTTATCATATCACAAAGAATCTATCTAAGTCTTTCTAGACGTTATCTTAGAGCTTTTACTCTCAATCGACTCTAACTAAACTTGGTTCGGAACTCTACGCGGTGTTTCCTATAGCGTTCGCGATGTAGCCGAAGTCGTAGATGAAATTCTGGAAAGTACGTAAAGATCTGCAGGTGATGTCTTCTGAACTGGTAGCTCTGACTCTCCGATTGACTCCTCCAGCTTCGAATTAGTTGCCCCGTCCGTAACCCGATCTTCAAACGGTTCAAGCGTATACTTACTCGATATGTCGGAATACTATATAACATGGAAGTGCGTAACTTAAGTTAATATTTCTACAGAAAATTCGGCATGACCTATTCGTAAAATGGACTATGCCCTGTTTTAACAATATCTCCAATACTTACTCAATCATCCACATATAATCCATAATTCGTTCAATATTCCATCCATCTCCAATCCCTTTCATTCTACACGTAAGAAATAACTCTGCCTTGACATGCAACTATACTATAAGAAAATAAATTTACCCAAGGGGTAATGGAAATCTCCACTTGGCCGGGTGCATGCACTGATACTAATATTGACGACTCTGGCTTAGGAAAAGAATCTCATATGAATGTTAATCTCTCAAAACAGCCATTATCTATAACCACACAATACTAAACCAAGAAGATACTTAAACGGTAAAGGGTTATCTTAATTCTACTAATACTCATCCTAAAGGTAACCTACATCTACAAATCCTATCTTACCTATGAAGCTTAAGTCCTAGAGCGAACCTATCCTATTGGTCAAAACTATATTCATAAATCCTAACTCAAACTCTATGTGACTTTGTTCACTGTTTTTCCTATCTTAGATTCTTCTACCAATTCTTGTTTCAGTGACCAATAACCTGTATCTCTGATACCAACCTGTGACACCCCCAAATCCAGGGTCAGGATTTGGTGCCACTATCACTCTGAATAAAACATAATTAAACAAACGACCCCTCAGCTAAGGATCGATCACAGGTTATGGTGTGAAACAAGAATCTAAAATATCAAAGTTTATTACAACATCTAATTCAGTTTTATTACAAACCATTTGCCACCATCTAACCATTGGTAAGAACTAGCATGAATTATATCTGCCTGGCAACATGGAACCTAAAATCTCGAATTAGGCCTTCTCACGGTCTCCTTAGCGGTTACTCGAAGATAGCTAACTTCGTTCTTAACTGAAAGGTTAGGGAAAAATAGCAAGAGTGAGCCAACAATGCTCAGCAAGTGTATAATAGTAGCCAACAAACATTGAACAGGATATAAGAAATGAATCAGGATATCTGATAAACAATCAGAGTTTCATAACAAGAATCAATAAATAAACGGATTGGAATTGGAACCACACACTACGAGCTAAGCTAGGTGATCAGCCAACGCATTAGCTCCGGGCCACATATTTAATGTGACTCCAAACACACACTGGATCCATAGGCAACATATTGGCCTTAAATAATTCATAAACCAGACCGGCGTAACGGTCAAAAACAAATTTCCAATTCCAGGGTTGAATAAAATTTCAGATTATTCATAATGAATAAGGGTGTCAAGATTTCAATTATGAATCAAGTCTATAGAGACAACTTGTTTCAGTTTTACAGATTCCACTTCATGATAATGCTTCAGGGATTCAAATGATAAAGAAAAGTAGAAAGATCATACTATAGGGTCAAGCAAAGGTATTAGGCAATAATCAAGCTATAAGTAAGCATGGCAATAAATGGGTTTAAGACAAAACAGGATATGTATACAAAGATATAGTTGCAAGATTGAACAAAATGTTCAAAGGTATTATATGAAAGGAAAGGTAAAAGAAAGAATTCTGATTAGAGAAAATATTCGCATCATAAATTAAGAGAAGCTGCCACTTGAACAATAAGTGGAGGGAATAGACACTTGCCTCAAAAGCCGATAAACTAACTCAATAACTTGTATCTCACAACTCCAACTTTACGTACACGAGCTCCTTTTCTTGCCTCCTACTTGTACCTATATACAAAGGTATAATACCCTATTAGTACCTCAGCTTGTTTACGTTAGTCTATCAACCCATATTCTACCCCAACGATATTTATTTACATGCATATACCATATTATAATATAGCACGTTGCCACATAACACATGATATTTATATCACTTATAACTCTTATCCATATAATAAGCACAAAACTCACATAAGCGCACATTGCCATTCAAGTTCACATAATATACTCCTTTAATACATATATATATATATATATATATATATATATATATATATAATTTAACTTTCAAATCAAACCACACTTGGTATAACCTTAAATCAACTTGATCAATGCTAACCATATCCTTGTCACCTTCACAAATAATGCATTCAATCTCAAAAGCTGAAAATTCTGCTGCGCACACTTTACCAAAATATTTATCATAAATCCAAAAATAATCAAACAAATACCACATTTGACAGGATACTTTCTGATTACTAATTCAACTTAGTATAAAAGTTTCAACTCCAAATCAATTCATTTAGACTAAAAACGAACAGGTTAAAGTATGTACTGAAGCACAGAAAATTCCTGCTGCGCAACTTTTAGTAAAACATGCATAACTCTTTATTCGCTAACTCTATTGATACAAGGTTTGCGTGTGCACAAACTAGACTCCGATTAGAACAACTTCCTCCTAGACTTTCTGTCTAAAACAGGCAGCAACCATTCAAAATTAACCAAAACAGAACAGACAGTTTCTGGGTATTTCACATCCTTCCATATAAACCTTTAAACACTAACATTTTTAATACATCACAAATTCATGATATCTATTTGAAATTTTCACGAGACATTCATAAACCTACTGACTTGCTACATAAAAAGTTTCAACTTGAAATTAAAAGTTTAAGCAATTAAATTGTAGCTTAGAAAATCAGAAACCGTAACAGTTTTATACTCTGCGCGTACACTACCAAAATAATCATAATAAATAGCTCAAAAATCGGATTGCTTCAAAATTTTCGCGTGCTTACACCAGATTCTGAGGAGTTCATGAATCTCAGAGAATTGCAACCCAAGGGTGACCTTGAGCTGCTCGAAACAGAGCTCCAACAGAGCAGTGCTGCTGCAGAAATTTGAGCGATTATGGACTTACGTAATTACAACAATACTTACACATTCTATACAATTCACACACCAACCACACAAACACATATCTCACACACACCATATTTTTTTTGAAAGAAGCACTCACACGTAAAGATATAATTTTTAAAACAAGAAACACTTACACGAAATATATTTTCCGAAAATGAAACACTTCCTTTGTGAAAATCTCCTCAAGAACATAGTTTTAAAAAGAACTCACCAAAAACTCATGAACTCAAACTTGTAGACAAATCAGAGAGCTTTCCAAAATGATAAGATCATCAAAATGATGAAGTAATGAATTTAGAAACAATTAGAACGCGGACTTGTCAAAACAGATTTGACGCAGCCCTGAATAGTTCGAAAGATTACCAATTTTCAGTATAAGGATGGACTCAAATGAAAAAGTGTAAAACATAGAAGTTATAGACCATTCCGAGACCTTTCCAGAATGGTAAGGCTCATAATTTTTAAACACGTATTCGATTAACTACGATTTTTCCAAGTTCAAGGATCATAATCCCGAAGTCAATATAGCTGGTTACATAAACCGCAGAAAAACTCATACTTGCAAGCAAAATCTCAGAAAACTTAAAGAATAAGAGTTGAGGATAATCGAATTATCTTTCCAGAGAGTCCAGAATCATCATCATATGATAAACGAGGCATGAGATACGAATTTAACAAGGTACATACACAACCTATTCAAGAATTTAACTAGGACTACACCAAAACTCACATGCAATGCTTCATTCATACTCTAACATTGATAGAACCTATTTATAAACATAGAAACCACTAAAGCAACCCATGAGCTCACTTTGAGTTCATTGCCCATGGATGGGTTTGTCTTGGATGAGCCCTAAAACTTATGGGTCTTCATCAAGAACAACCCCTAAACACTTATCCACCATTGCATGTAACAAAAAAGGTCAAGAGCCTCATCTTTGTAAAATTTCAGTTTTGAGAAAGAAAACAAAACTCAAAAATATTGGTAGGAATAGATAGAGGGTTGAAAGAGGGTCATTTTAGTTACAAGAACACACAATTTGGTGAAGAAATTACCTTGAAATAAGAGGTTGAAGTTTGAGTTTTTAATGGAGGTTTGGGGAAGATGATGGTCTTGGGAAAATGGAGAAGAGGAGAGCCGAGAGAGAGAATGGGAGAAAAGAGGTGGGTGGGCTTGGAAAAATGAATGGAAAATAATGTGGAGTCAAAGCCCTTTTATGTGGGTTTTTAAGTAGTGGAATTAAGAAGTTACTAAACTAGCCTTCTAGTACAAAAGGGAAGAGAGTTTGGTCAAGGCTAGTGGTGTCATTTCATAATTAAAAAGTAGAGTATCATTTTTAAATAAATCTTTTTGTTAGTTGGTGAATAAATAAAATTGTATTTGAAAATATAATCACCACTAAAATATTATTTGAATGAAAATCTAAGTAAGAGAATTAAATATGCTTGTATCACTAAATATTCTAAATTTACAATAACTTGTGGCACATGAAAATTATTAAAATATAATAAAGAAATATTTTTATCTAAGTAAATAAAGTACAATTTGCACATAAATGCCTTTGTCACCACTCAACATTAATAATCATAAAATATTAAAAGTAAGAATCTCAAATGCTATAATTAGTCAAGGAACAATATTTACAGCTCTTATTAATATAAATAATTTAATACGACCCAGTTTAACATAAGGAGTCTATTAAACAATTATCACACACATAAAAAAATAGTGGTTAATAAAATAAAATTTTAATCACATTCACACAATATAATATTTTATAAACCAAAAATTGTAAGGCGTTACATCAACTCTGGATCATTCTCTCCAGTTTGATAGATAGCTGCCCTTAGTGAATAAATGTTGTTCTTTCTCATATCATTTCCTAGCTTTATTATGAAAGATTTATCTGATTCCAGATTAAATTCTAACACTTTTATGCCAAAATCTGTTCTGAGTCTTGTACTATTCCTTTGCATCTCAACAAGCTTTCCATTGTAATCTCTTTACTTTGGTATGTAAGAGCCAGCAGACTTTAAACCAGAAAGAATTCTAGCTTTCATCATCCTGCTTCTTAACACCTCAGCTGCTTGATGAGTTCTTTGATTTTTAACTTTCAATAGATACAATACATACTCCAGTTCTTCTTTCATCTTTAAACCAATATCATCTTCACTGACTCTATATACTCTTCCATCAGATTTAAAGTATAACAGGAAATCTTTCTTTAACCCTCTATGATAGACCATCTGTACAGACTCTAGTTTATCAAGGCTCTCTTGAGATACCCCAATACCAGCTTCTGCCAGTGATGTTTGATCTAAAGGTCTGTTATTTATTCTCTTTTCCCTGTGTGAACCTAAACCAGACTTGTCATAAGTTTCTTTTCCAAGTACTGTCCTGGTTTGAGAAAAGTCCACAGGTTCTAGCGTCAGAGTTTCAGAAAGTACAGGTCTTAAGAAACCTTGAAGTTGTGGAGCTAGCTGAGTTTGTACAACTTGAGCCTTGTCAGAGGTTGTCACAACTTTAGTAGAAATATCAACATGAGCAACGTCAGAGGTTGATTTGTTTATCCTTGATTCAACTTGAGCAACGTCAGAGGTTGAATAATTCTTCTTTGGTAACTGTCCTTCTTCTACCAATATACCCTTTCCTTTATCAGTATTTACATTCACAGGTCTCCTTGTGTATTGTATACTCTGTTGAGTATTTTCTTTAATAGAAATTCCAATTTCTTTCTTTCTAGGAGCCTTTACTGATTTCTTCTTATAAGTACCAGAAGCAACTTTCTTTTTATGTTCTTCAGACAGCATCTTCATTTCTGCTTCCAAATCTTCAACTGTCACTTCACCATCATGCTCATCTAAAAACAGCTTGGCTGCAATCTCTTCATCAGTTATTGGATTAGCTGAAATCACTAGACTCTTAAGTCTTGAAGAAGATTGAGCATGAGTACCAGAACCAGTAGCACCAGAGTTTATCAAATCAGAGTTTGGTTGTCTAGCAGAGTTTGACCTAAGTCGCCCTTGCTCTTGAGAAGACTTTGTCCTTTTCTCTGTTTCCCTGCTTCCACCATCATTTGAATCATCCCTCAGTCTTAAAGTTGGAGTCCTTCTGCATTTGTCTTTAGGTATCTTCTCCCCCTTTTTGACATCATCAGGAATAAAAACTGATGTCAGCAACTCAAGTGATGCAGCAATAGAAGTTAGTTGTGAAGACATAACAGTCTGATTGCTTTCAACATTAGTAAGCCTCTTCTTGATTTCCTCTTGATCCTTTTGCATAGATGAAAATTGAGCTCTATCCTTCTTCAGTGCTAACTCCTTAAGAGCTATATCATTACTCAATCCAAGAACAACCTTGTGAGTCTCATCAAAGCGGTTGTGCAGTGACTTGACTTGAACAATAGTCGCCTTAAAATGTGATAATAACTCAGGATTAGTAATCTCTGTAGCAGTCTTGTGTACAAAATCAGCAGCCCTTTGAGTAGAGAAAATGCAGTCTGCTCCTGACCAATTAGCATAATGCATTTCCCTGAAGTGATCTTCATTGGCATTGTGATTTTCTTTGATAGACTCTGATGTAGGATCTCTTAGAAAAGGTATAGACTCATCAGAGTCTGAAAGTTCAGCATTGATCCCAGAATTTGCATGATCAGAGTTTACAGATATGTGATCAGCATTATCAAAATCAACTCTATCTTCATTAGCATTCTCCTCTAACTGCGCAGCAATTTCTTCAGCAATATTGTCTGCAGTAGTCTCAGCATTTAACTTTTCAGCTTCAGGAATCTCAGAGTTTGCATTTGCAAGAACCTCTGTTTCTATAGGAGTAGACTCTGCAACAATTTCTTCAATTTGTACAGTAGTGTCTTTCAAAATCTCTGCCATAGCTTCATCAAAGTTCTCTACAGCAGCTTCAGCATTTATCTGAGCAGTTTCCACTACCTGATCAACTTCCTCACCCTTTTCTGGAATTGAATTATTGACAGAAACATACCATTCCGTTGCTGCAAAGCATACCATTCCGTTGACAGCTACAAAATGACTTTACACAAATTCTACTAAGTGTTTTATGTTTATCATCAAGAACAACATATTCCTAACATCTACTCTCCAAGTGATGCTGGTGAAGAATTCAAAGGGCTTATCTCTTTCCTGAATAAGTCCTATCTCGGGTATGCTATCACCTCAACTCCTGTTCTTGACCTAGACAGGATTGAGAACTTCTGGGAGTCTGCCGTTGCTCAAGGAGATGGAGACCATACCACCATCCAGTTCAAAATCAAAGAGCACAGCTACACTCTCACTATTCAAGGCATCAATGCAGCTCTAGGAATTGCACTTGAACCAGGAAAGACCTACACAGAGCTAGCCAGTGATGAGACCTTAAGGAAGCTTTTCTTGAAAATTTGGTATTCAGGACCCATTCTTGAAGAGGGAACAACAAAGTGGTACCCTTCTGGTGAAATGGACAGGAAGTTTTTAAAAAAGGAATGGAGCATGATTCTTGATGCCATGGTGAAGGTGTTTTCCACAAAGACTACTGGTTGGAATGGAATCCCCACTTACATCAGGAAGCTCACTCACTCTCTTTCTCATGGGTACAAGGTGGATGTTGGAAAACTACTCATGGCACACCTCAAGGCTGCCATAGGTAAGAAGGTAACTCTCTACCCTTTCTTTCTCATGTTGTGCATTAATTCCTTATGTGATTTTGATGAAAATGCCCCTCGATTAGAGGTGTGCAGTGTTTTGAAAAGAAATACACACACAACTCTCACTTCACAGAATTTAAATGCACATATTCCACTCTGCTTCACCAAAGAGATGGTTGATCAAGTGCCTAACCTTAATTTTCCATTTCCTTCTGGTTATGACACCTTCACTCTTGAGGATGAGGCTGGATTAGACCCAAATTCAGCTACCCCCCATTCTACACCATACACTCAGCCTAGGTTCTCTAGACTTCCCAAAGTACAGAGAAGAGCCTTGCAAGAATCCAGGAAAAGATCCCTAGAAACTGATGTTGGTGGTAGTGCTGAGAGTCAAGAGGGAGTTCCTACACCTAGTGCAGCAAATAAGGAAGGTAGTCAAACAGAACCCATAGTGGTTCCTCCTGAGCCTAAGAAGAAGAGAGCTAAGAGGGCAAAAACCACTGTCAGCGATCCTGCAGTCTCCCAAAAGACTGTAGAGGAACATAGGGTAGTAAACACCTCCCTAGATGTTCCTTCTCAACAAGGGACATCTATTGAAATTCGCCTATCTCCCAAGACACCTTGTACAGAGTCTGCACAACCTCATGTTCCAACTCATGAGGAGCCTCCACTTGCAGAAACACACTTAGAGTCAGGACACAGTGAGGATTTCACTTCCCAAATTGATGCTTCACAAGTTCCATCTGTGAAGCAGCCATTATTCTCTTCTCCACTTTCACCTTCTTCCTTCCCTACTCATTTATTTGTTTCTTCTCCACAACCTAGAGAGGGGGACAGTCCCAACCCTCACTACAAGAAAAACTGAATCAGACGACACCTTTCAGACAACGGACGACCGAAAAAGTGTTGCCTAAAATTAACAGACGATAGTTTATTTTTTGGCTCGAAAAAATATTGTCTAATTCACTACATTACAATGGTTTGCGAACCGTTGTCTAAGAAAGTGAAAAGTACTGGATATAGACGACGCAAATGAATGGGTTTAGACAACAGTTTTTTTAACTCTTGTCTAAATAAAATTGGGACAATGTTTTAATTTAACCGTTGTTGGATTGAGACAACGGTTTTGGGGTCTATGTTGTTTAAAAGGTGTTCAAACAACAGTCAAGAAATAGTGTTGTGTGAATACAACCCGACAGACAATTGTATTTGTCTGTTGTATTGTCACTTGTCAGACAATGGTTTGAAGTTTAAAAACCATCGTCTAATTTAGTGCATAGGGAAAAAAATAACAGAAAGTAAAACATCTACCAGCTGCATAAACCAACCAACAAGCAAATTAACAAAAACAATGCAAGCAAACCATCAATAATCATAGGATCACCAAACCAAAGTTATCACGAAAGTATACTAATTAGATTACATTATGAAAGTTGAATTAGTTCATCTACATCTCGCAAGTAACTAGCCGCGTCCTCTTCAACTAAATCAACATCTGGTATATTGGGCACAAAACAGTCATTCTCCAGTTCTACTTCGACGGATCCCTCATTTTCATCATCGTTGTCTTCATAGTACTTTCTCTCGGGTAATTTCAGCACCATGGACCATAATTTATCAAGAGGATCGTCGATGTAACAAACTTGCTTAACATGTTTGGCCAACACAAATGGATCATTCAAGAACCCCAACCTATTCAAATTATTAAGAAGCAAACCGTTGTTGTTTCTAGCTGTTATACAACACTTTAGATTTACCGAAATGTTGTGATTATCAACTTATACAACGGGCTGTATGGTAGGAAACTGTCGTTCTTTCTGGGTGTTACACCACACTTTGTTAATTGGTGACTGTCGTTTCAGTTATTTTGCACAACATTTTTTAAGCGTTGTCTGAGGTTCATCTGAAGCAAACCGTTGTTGTTTCTAGCTGTTATACAACACTTTAGATTTACCAGAATGTTGTGATCATCAACTTATACAACGGTATGTATGGTAGGAAACTGTCGTTCTTTCTGGGTGTTACACCACACTTTGTTAATCGGTGACTGTCATTTAAGTTATTTTGCACAACATTTTTTAAGCGTTGTCTGAGGTCCATCTGACGGCATCTCAATAGTCATCGATTTTCAGGGGTAATAGACAACGGGCCTGGTTGAGTCGTCTGATTCAGTTTTTCTTGTAGTGCCTTCAGGTTTTGATCATCCTTCTCCAATCATGGATGAGCCCCCATCTAGTGGTCCACAAGAACCCATTTCTCAAAGTGAGATGGACATCACTCCTTCAAACACTGAGAAAGAGCAAGGTACAACTCTGCTAGAAAGTGAAACAGCCAGTACCTTGTTCAATCTCCAAGGAGCATCTTACCTTAGGGAAGATGCTGTCACAGCCTCAGTTGCTGTCAAAGACTCTGCAAATATTGTTGTCACAGGTGACCCTGCTGTCAAGGACTCAGTCGAAGTTGTTGTCCCAACCAAACCTGTTGTCCAAGCTGCAGTAGAATCTATTGTCAATCTTTCAGCTGACAGTAACATTTCTGGAAAAGCTACTGTCACCTCTGCACAACCTGATTTTGATGCTGTAACTGTTGAGGATGTCTCTGATGATGATGTACCACTTTCTCAGTTCTTAAAGGTACATTCTAAACCATCTCTTTCATTGCATGTAAGTACTGCTCATACCCATGCATCTAGGTTGAGTGAGGGTGCGCAAAAGAAAAGAGAGATAAAAGAAAATAGAGGTGAGCATAAAAATGAGAGGCAGCCAAATGAGCTGGCAAAAGGAGAGGGACTTGAGCATGTCCAGAGTGAACTTGAGGGAACCCTAAATGTTCAGGCACTAGGCCATGAGAGTTTTTTTGTGAGTAGTGATGAGATCACTCAGAAAAACACCGAGAGTGTGAGAACCCCAACAGCCTCCATGCCCCATTCTTTCCCTTCCCCTCCAAGAAGGTTGAGAACTGGTGGCCCCTCTACTGCACTCAGATTGGAAGCCCTAGAGCACAGATGTCTCTCCATGGAAACTAAGCTTGACAGCCTGTCTACCATGGTGGCCTCTGGTTTCTCTAGTATTCAGAAATCTATTCAGGTTCTATATGCCAATATTGGTGCTGCCAACTTACCAAAGGGGGAGAAAAGGGCAAGATCAGAATCTGTCCCACAACAAGATGTTGCAATTCAGGGGGAGCCTGTTTCCAAGGAGGAATCAAGGAGTAAGGGGGAGCCTGAAACTAAGGGGGAGTCAGTATCTGTAAAGAAGAAAGGTGGAGCAAAAGGGGACTCAGGGAGTAAGGGGGAGCAAGAAGCTGAATCTCTGTTTGAGTATGAGATGGCTGGAGAAAGAGTACTAATGTCTAAAGAAGCACTGGAGGCAATGCAAAGAAAAGCTCAATCCAAAAGACCAGTATTACCTTCTGTGATAATAAGAGAGCCAACTTCAAATCCTACTTCAAATCCTAAGGAGAATGCACTTGAGAAGAAGTGGAGAGAGCAAGAGGAGCAAAATAGGCTGGGAAAAGGAAAAGACAAATTACCTGAATACATCTTGTCAGGATACTGTCACCAAAGAAGCTGTCATAGAAGACACTGTCCTGAAAGAAGATGTCATGGAAGACACTGTCAAAGAAGATAATGTCATGGAGGACACTGTCACAGAAGATACTGTCTTGAAGGACACTGTCGAAGAAGATGCTGTCAAGGATGAAATCAAGCCAACTGTCAAACCTAAGAGGACAAAATCCTTAGCCAGAGCTTGGTTTTCTAGACAGGAACCTGCGCCTGAGGAATCTGCCTAGGCAAAGAAAAGAAAGACTAAGTACTCAGGAAAGGAGAAAGCTACAGGGCTATGCAGGAATTTGAGGAAGCCACTTCAAATCAAATATCCAAACTCTCTTGAAGTGCAACATGTTAAATCCAAGGAAATCAGGAATGTTGAAGTGGAGTTAGATGCCAACCAGGAGGCAAGCATGTATACTCTCTGGTGGGATTCATCAAGGTCAGTAAAGGTTTATAAGGACTTCATCATGGAAGTTGAGTCAATTTCTGTGAATGACATCCCTATGATTGTAAGAACAAAAGTCAGGAGAAGAATTGATTACTTCTTCTTGGATAGAATGGTGGAGCTACTCCAAAGCTATGACAATGTGCCCAACAGTGTCATGGAACATGTTCTGCAGTACAAGGATGAAAGAGATATGGAATTCTATCAGAAGTTTGGTATGTTTGAAGATCATGATGATGTTGACATTGCTCACTTGTTGGAAGAGTCTGATGAAGAAATAGCTGTCTATGAAGAGGATCTTCCTGAAGAAGAGGTGCAAGCCCAACCAAGTCAAGAAGGACCCTCAAATCCAACAGGAAGAGAGGCTACTGAAGATATGGAAGCTCCATTCATGAACAAGTGCAAAGAAGCAGACAGGGTGGAGAGTGAAGGACCCAATTACCAACCCTGTATGCTAGAAAATCCTCTAAGGATCAAGTTCATAAGGGAAGAGAACCATGTGAGAAGCTTTCATAAGCTCAGAACAAGTGCTTTGAAAGACTTACTCTACATGGTAATTGGATCAACTCATCCATTAGAACAGCTGTGTTCTTTTGAGATTGAAGGCATTCTTCAAAGAAGAAAGGGTGAGAACTCAAGGCTGGACAAATCAAGAAGAAAAACCCTGAATGCATATCCTGGAAGAAGATTTAAACTTGTTGAAGGTAAACTGAGGCTCAGAACTTATGCCTTTGGTCAAGAATTGTGGACATATCTCCATGATGCTAGAGTATGTCTCTCCAAAGCAGTCCAAAGGTACATTGATGAGATTGAAGATGATGCCACCTCTCCTGATGAAATATCAATGGTGGAAGGACTCAAGGAGATTCTGAAAGAAGCTCTCAACAGAGAGGATGAAGCAAGACAGAAAAGGAAATCTGAAGCTAAGTGAAAACTTTTATCAATTCTGATCTTGTTAGTTAAGTTGTCAGCATGTATTAATTGTAAATTTGTAGTTATTGGCCATAAAAACAAATTGGGGGAGATTGTTAGGATTTATGGGTGATGGCTAATAGACAGCTTGATTTATTATCTTGAATGCTTAATTTTATTAAGTATGAACATACTGTCACAGCCAGAGTATGTTCTTGTAACCATTTTGTTTACTGTTAAATAAAGTCTTAGTACATCTTGGTAGAAGTTCATTTGTTTGTTCAAGCCTCAAGAAGTGCTCTAAGAAGACAACAAGAATAAATGTTACTGTCATAGCACTGACAGTAAGGTTACAAGAAGACAGCATGTTGCAAGTCACGACAGTATATCCACTCTGACAGCAACATTGGCGGAAGCCCTGAGACAACAACTTTACCTTAATCTGACAACAAGCTTGAAACTCTTGACAGCATCTATTGCGGGGATTTCTTACTGTCACCAAAAGCACATTGTTGTGACAGCAAGCTTGAAGATCATGATACTGTCTTAAAGGGATAACCTTTGTATTGGGGATCTGTTAGGCCGAATACACAATATATAATCAAGTATGGGTATGAGAATAACAATTAGAACACTGTTTATGAACAATAAACTGAATGGAATTAAAAACTCCTCTCTTAGTGATGTAAAATATCACAGAGAGCTTCTAGGTTACAAGAATGATAATTCACGTATTCGCATCCCTTTTAGGGTTAACCTATCTGTGTTTTTATAGTACACAGCTACATACAATCTTCTAATTGATATTCCTATAAATTAGCTATACAATCAATATCAAATTAGAATTGCTTCTGTCTTCTGTTCCGTTTCCTTAGCCATCTCGATATCTCTTTGCTTCTTTCCATCCTCAAAGAATATCGCTTCTAGAATGTTCATTGAATTGCACCGACTGCTAAGCAAACTCTGACCATCAGACTTTAACAAACTCTGACTGGTCCTCCAGCTAAACTCTGATAAGTACTCCAGCTAAACTCTGATAGTTTCCTGGTACTTTAAACACTGATAAACAAACATCAGCAATTATATCTAACAATCTCCCCCAACTTGTTCATACTAAAATGTACAAGTGAACAGATAATTGATGATGTCAAAACATATAACAAATGCAGTGTTTATGAAATCACAGAGTTTAAATTTCTACTTAGAACAGAAAACTTTAAAAACTTACAGACTCTATTTACTTGATTTCTTCAATGTCAGGTACAGTCCTGAGGTAGTCTATGAGTAGTCTTCTTTCAGCTTTTTCTAGCTCATCTACCATGATTTCCTTCAACTCCTTTAACTCTGGATCACTCTCTCCAGTCTGATAGATGGCAGCTCTCAGAGAATAGATGCTATTCCTCATCTCATTCCCTAGCCTGATAAAGTAAGACTTGTCTGATTCCAGGTTGAATTCCAAAACTTTAATACCAAGTGTTGTTCTGAATCTAGCACTGTTCCTCTTCATTTCCACCAGATTTCCATGGCAGTCTCTGTACTTAGGAACATAAGCACTTGCTATTGTTGCTCCACTCAGAACTTTGGATTTCATCATTTTGATTCTCAAGACTTCAGCTGCTTTCTGAGTACTAAAGTTTTTAACTTTGAGTAGATATAACACATACTCCAGTTCTTCCCATAACTTCAGATGTATGTCAGATTCTCCAACTAAATAAACTCTTCCATCAGCCATGAAGTATAAGAGAAAATCCTTCTTCAAACCTCTGTGGAAGATCATTTGAACTGACTCCAGTTTGTCAAGCTTTTCTTGAGTTACCCCAATGCCTGGTTCTGCTAGTGAAGTATGATCTACAGGACTGTTATTCACTCTTTTCTCTCTGTGTGAACCCAAGCCAGATCTATCATAGGATTCTTTTCCCAACACAGTTCTGCTTTGTAGAATGTTTACAGTTCCTTGACTCAGAGTTTCAAGTAATACAGGTCTTGAAAAAGTACTTTGAAGTTGTGTAGACAACAACTGAGTTTGTACAACTTGAGCAGTGTCAGAGGTTGCAACAATTTCCATTGACTTATCAACTTGAGCCTTGTCAGAGGTTGATTGATTTAGAACAGATTCAACTTGAGCAATGTCAGAGGTTGAATAGTTTTTCTTGGTCACTGTATCTTCTATCAACTTTCCTTTGCCCTTACCAGAGACAGTATCTGTTGGCCTTCTTGAGTATTGTATACTCTGTTGAGAATTTTCCTTGATAGAGATACCCAGTTCTTTCTTCCTTGGAGCTTTTACAGCTTTCTTCTTGTATTTACCAGAAGCAATTTTCTTTCTATGCTCTTCAGATAGCATCTTCATTTCAGCTTCTATATCCTCAACTGTAGCTTCACCATCATGCTCTTCTAAAAACAGCTGAGCTGCAATCTCTTCATTTGTAGTTGGTTGAGAAGAAACCAATAGACTTTTAGCTTTTGAAGTAGATTGAGCTTCAGTGTTTGCTCTTCTAGAGTTTGTCAGATTTCTAGCAGAGTTTGACCTAAGTCTCCCTTGCTCTTGAATAATTTTTGACCTTTTCTCAGCTTCCTTGCTTCCACCATCAGTTGCATCATCCCTCTGTCTCAGAGTTTGAGTTCTCTTGCATTTGTCCTTAGAAACTCTCTCCCCCTTTTTGACATCATCAGGAATTAGCACTGATGTCAGCAATTCCAAAGAAGTAGCAATTGAATCAATCTTTGCAGTCATAGCAGTCTGATTCTCTTCCAATTTGCTCAGCCTTTGCTTGAATTCCACCTGATTTGCAAACAGATTAGAATAGAGAGCTTTATCATTCTTCAAAGTCACCTCTCGAGCAACTATATCATTTCTCAACCCAGTAACTAATTTGTGAGTATCATCAAAGCGATTGTTAAGAGACTTCACTTGTACTATTGTAGCCTTCAAGTGACTAAGAAGCTCTGGATTGGTAATTGATTCAGCAGACTTTGCCACAAAGTCAGCAGCCCTGTTAGCAGGAAAAATACAGTCTGCCCCTGACCAATTTTCAAAGTACATCTCCCTAAAGTGAGCTTCAGTTGCATGTTGATTTTCCTTGACAGACTCTGTAGTAGGATCCCTTAGAAAAGGTATTGAGTCATGGTCATCAGAGTCTGAAAGTGCAATATTTATCCCAGATTTTGCATGATCAGAATTTACAGAAGTGTGATCATCACTGTCAGAAACAACTCTGTCTTCATCAACATTTTCTGCTATAGGCTCAGCTTCTTCAACTATATTCTCTGCAGTAGCTTCATTTATTGTTTGAGCAGCTTCTTCAGTATGTTCTTCAGCTATGTGAATAGCCTCAACAATAGGTTCTACTGCAGCTTCAGGATCAGCATCTTGAATTATAGTCTCTGCAGTTTCTTCAAGATTATCCTCTGCAGTTTCTTCATCAATATTTGCTGCAGCTTCTTCAACAATATTTTCTGCAGTTACAGCCCTTGCTGTCTGATCAACCTCATCACCTTTTTCAAGTACCTGGTGATTGACAGAGAGAATCTCTGTATAAGTAGCTAGTGACTCATCAATTATGAGTGTAGGTTGATCAGCTGCCACATCCTCTGTTTCATTTAAACTGCCAAACTCTTCTAGAGTTGCAGAGGGATGTGCTTCAAAATCATTCTCTTCAATATCCATCTCCAATATAGGTTCAAGAAAATCATCATTAACAACAGCATTATCATCAGCATTTGCAGAATGATCTTTAATCACAACCTCAGGAGCTTCAACATTTGTAGAGTCAGAAACCAATCCACCAAACAGATATGCAGCTACAAGCTTCCTTTTCTTAGCATTAGCAGATTCAGTTTCATCAGAAGGCACATTTGCATCAGAAACAGGTCTGTTTGCCCTCTTCTTTCTCCTTGAAGTACCAACAGATACTGGAATATCATCAGTGTTTAGAGGTTTAGCAGCTGGGACAGCCTTAAACGCTCTATGCTTAATCCTACCCCCAGTCTTTGGTTTTTGAGATGTAGATGGAAGAGGTTCAGAGTTTAAAGGCTGGTCAGATTCTGGTTGTGCTAGTGATTGTGGTTGAGGATTTAAAAACTGTTGGATTGAAGCAGGAAGGATCAAGTCACCAACATTGCCTTTCTTGACATCCTTATTTGTGAGATCAGAGAATATTCTCTTATGCAATTTAAATGAGGGAATTACATCCTCCTCAGCTATCTCAACCCCATCAACACAAAAAGAAAAGATTGATAGACAGAAACGAGCAAAATAAACAACATTCCTATTTTCTGTCATCTTTTCACCTATATTATTCAAGACAAGTCTAGCAAAATCAAAATGAGTACCATAGAGAAGAGAATACCCAATTTGTAGACTGTCGATTGGAATAGCATCCCAGTTTGTGCACTTCTTTCCGAACGCCCTTGTAATACAATCGAAGAATAAACTCCACTCCTTCCTCAAGAATGGTCGCTTCAAATTACCTGTCCTTGCCAAAGGCCAAGAGTAACCAATCTCCCTCATCATACGCTGAAGATCAGAGTCACCAACAGAAATGGTGAACACATTAAAATCTTCACACCCAAGAGCATCTCTCACAGTGGTTGGAGTGACCACATACTCTTGATCAGCAAATTCAAAAATAATCGAAGGAGTGCCTGATTCACCTCCATCATCATATACGCCTGTTTCCCAGAAGGCTTTGATTTGAGTACCAGATAACCTTGTTGGTTCCACTAAAGCTTGCCCAATATCTGATTGAACAAGGAAATTTTGAAACAAGTGAAACGCCTCTGGGACGTTCTCAGTAGATAGTGGTGCTGCATAGTTGTTAGGAACAAAATCGAGACCAAAAGACTGAAACATGGTTGTTGCCATTAGAATATTTCAAAGAAATCAGAGTTTATGCTTCGAGAAAGTGTTCGAAAGAGTGATGCAGAAAAGTTTTTGTGAAAATGTGTAAGTGAAACTGTGTTGTGAATAGAGTAAGTCTGTAAAAGATTTGAACGTTGTGTGTATAATGATTAAATATGAATTAAAACTGAAGAGTTTTAATAATTAAAACACACAGCAGGCTTACTCGAATAATGTGTGAGTGGGATAGTTGGCACGAATGCGCAGTAAAAGGCACTAATTTCTGCTATTTTCTAGACACCTTTCTTCATTTTCAAAAACTCAAACAAACCGTTTCAATCATACTCTCTATTTTCCAAAAATAATGTTCCTCAATAATTATGAAATGTCTGAAACACCCTTATTTATTTTAATCATCAGAGATTAAAAATAAATTACCTCGGCGTAGAGTACACAGTTCATCAGTTTTTATCAATTCTCCTCCTTCATTAATAATCTCGTTTCTCAAAATGAACAGTTGTGAATATTTGTGTGTGAATAGCAGAGTTTAATGAATATAAATATTGAGAGCATCTCAAAGTGCATAAAATCCACAAAATAAATCAGTAAAAACTGGTTGCCCAAACTCTCATATATAAAACATATTCTGATTTTATCTAAACTCTGTATGTATTTGTATTCACTTGTTTTCACCCCCTTTTATTTTTTTTATTTTTTTTTTATTTAATCTTTTCCAGTAATCAGTGGTTGGCACTAGTCACCAAAAATTTGAAAATTTTAGCCCTTATTTCATACAATAAGTTCATGGGCCTTCCTAGGCACAACATGATCTCAAAGGAATTTGTGCATATTTTTGCATCTTTTGCTTAGGGGTGAATTAGCAGTAACTATTTATCAGAGTTTAGACTTACATCATTTAACGTTTATGATTTATGAGAGAAAATGCAAACAGCTAATACAGACTCAGTGTAGAGGATCAATAAACTAAGAGATGCTATAAATATAGAGACAGTATCATGCTGTGTAAAAATTTCTGCACACATTTGAGATCAGATTTTATATAACTCAGAAAGATTCATGATTACTTACTGAGAATCATGCTTCATACAATTTTCTTCATCGGCCATTATGTTTCAGACAATAACACAATCAGAGTATAACATCAGAGTTTATCATCAGAGTATGCTTCCATTAGAGTATGCTACCAGAGTTTATCAACACGATTTGGATGACAGTTAACATATGCAGAAAAACATGAGCAAATTGTCACAGATGAGTAAAGTTTGAGTCTAACCAGTATCTCTAGTTGAAACCAGAGATCATTCCAAGTTCATTTACCAGTCTTGTAAATGTAGCTTCACTCAAAGGCTTGGTGAAGATATCTGCAAGCTGTTGTTCTGTAGACACAAAATGAAGCTCAATATCACCTTCCTCCACATGTTCCCTGATAAAGTGATACCTTATGCTGATGTGCTTGGTCATGGAATGTTGTACTGGGTTACCTGTCATAGCAATAGCACTTTAATTATCACAGAAAATAGGTATTTTAGAGTACCTTAACCCATAATCCAGCAATTGATTCTTCATCCATAAAATCTGTGCACAACAGCTACCAGCAGCAATATACTCTGCTTCTGGTGTGGATGTGGAAATTGATTTCTGTTTCTTGCTGTACCAAGAAACTAATCTGTCACCTAGAAATTGACAGCTTCCACTTGTGCTCTTTCTGTCAATCTTACAGCTTGCAAAGTCTGCATCAGAGTAACCAATTAATTTAAACTCTGATTCTCTAGGATACCACAAACCTAAGGTTATGGTTCCTTTGAGATATTTGAAAATCCTTTTCACAGCTGTTAGATGAGGCTCTCTGGGATCTGCTTGAAATCTTGCACAAAGACATGTTGCATACATAATGTCAGGTCTACTTGCAGTCAAATAAAGAAGAGACCCTATCATGCCTCTGTAGTTTGTCATATCTACTGAAGTTCCTTTGTCTAGCTTTGTTGCAGTTGCCATAGGAGTTGTGGTAGATGAACTATCAAGCATACCAAATTTCTTGAGAAGATTTCTGGTATATTTTGCTTGATTGATAAAAATCCCATCATCTGTTTGCTTTACCTGCAAGCCTAGAAAATAACTAAGCTCTCCCATCATGCTCATTTGGTACTTGGACTGCATAAGCTTGGCAAATTTCTTACAGAGTTTGTCATTAGTAGACCCAAAAATTATGTCATCCACATAAATTTGAACTAAAATCAAATCATTACCAGTATTGAAATAGAACAAGGTTTTATCAATTGTACCACTAGTGAACCCACTTTCTAAAAGAAATTGAGCCAGAGTTTCATACCATGCTCTAGGTGCCTGCTTTAGTCCATAAAGTGCTTTGTCAAGCCTGTAGACATAATCTGGATACTTGGGATCAACAAACCCTGGTGGTTGTTCAACAAACACTTCTTCTTCAAGTTTCCCATTGAGAAAAGCACTTTTCACATCCATCTGAAAGACTTTGAACTTTTTGTGAGCAGCATATGCTAGAAAAATTCTTATGGCTTCCAATCTTGCAACTGGAGCAAAGGTTTCATCATAGTCAATTCCTTCTTGCTGTGAATATCCTTTTGCCACAAGTCTAGCCTTATTCCTTGTAATTATTCCCTCATTGTCAGTCTTGTTTCTGAAAACCCATTTTGTACCAACAATAGATCTGTTTTTGGGTCTTGGTACAAGAGTCCATACTTCATTTCTTTCAAATTCATTTAACTCTTCCTGCATAGCTGTTATCCAGTTAGCATCTTGAAGAGCTTCTTCCACTTTCTTAGGCTCAGTTTGGGATAGAAATGCATGAAACAGACATTCATTTGTTGTAGCACTTCTTGTTTTCACACTTGCATCTGGATCTCCAATTATCAGATCAGGTGTATGAGCTTGTGTCCACCTTCTTTCTATTGGAAAGTGGCTTCTTTCATCATTATTAGATCCTCCCCCTTGATACATGCTCTCCTGATTTTCTTCTTGACCATCTGTATTCTCTGAGGCTCCCCCTGAATTGGACTACTCAGAATTTGAACTTTCAGAGTTTGATCCAGAGTGTGTGTTATATTTTTCAGTTGGCTCATTTTCAGAATTTGAGTCATCATTTTGAGATGTGGCTGAAGTATCTTCATGCTCCCCCTCAACTGGTTCTCTATTTTGTTCTGTCAAGGAAACTTCCTCAGTATTTACCAGTAGAGGTTCAGAGTATGCTTCGTCAGAGTTTGTTGGATATGCTTCATCAGAGTTTACGTGATCAGAGTTTAGATCTTCATTTTCAAAGCGAAGTTGATCATGATATTCTTCATCTTCTATTCCAGTTATTTTCTTGTCATCAAATGACACATGTATGGATTCCATGATCACTTTAGTTCTCAGATTGTAGACTCTGAATGCTTTAGTTGACAGTGGGTATCCAACAAAAATTCCTTCATCAGCTTTTAAGTCAAACTTGGTCAACTGTTCAGGATGAGTTTTCAACACAAAGCATTTGCACCCGAAAATATGAAAATATTTCAGGTTTGGTTTCTTTTTCTTCACCATCTCATATGGTGTTTTCCCATGCCTATTGATCAGTGTTGCATTTTGAGTAAAACAAGCAGTTTGAACAGCTTCTGCCCAGAAATAAGTTGGCAATTTTGTTTCATCAAGCATTGTTCTGGCAACTTCTATTAAAGTTCCGTTCTTTCTTTCAACCACTCCATTATGCTGTGGAGTCCCTGGTGCAAAAAATTCTTGCTTCACTCCTCTTCCTTTGTAAAATTCTTCCATTGTTGCATTTCTGAATTCAGTACCATTATCACTCCTGATAATTCTCACTTTAAACTGTGATCCTTTGTCCAGCAGCTTCATATGTTCCATCAGAATTAAGGCAGTTTCATCCTTCTTTACTAGAAAGTACACCCAGGTGTATCTAGTATACTCATCAACAATGACTAGAGCATATTTCTTTCTGCCTAGTGACATTACATTTACTGAACCAAATAGATCAACATGAAGAAGATGATAAGGATCCATAACTGAAGATTCAGATTTACTCTTGAAAGATGACTTCCTTTGATTGGCCTTTTGACAAGAATCATACAGACCATCTAAGCTGAGTATTGACTTTGGAAGTCCCCTTACAAGATCTTTTCGAATTAGCTCATTGATGTTGTTCAAGTTTAGGTGAGAGAGCTTCTTATGCCATTTCCAACTCTCTTCATTAGACATTTTTGCAGACAGACACACAGCTTTTCCTTCAGAGTTTGTTACCAAACTTGCTTCATAGATATTATTCCGTCTGTGTCCAACTAGAACAACTTTGCATGTAGATTTGCTGATAACCTCACAGTATTCAGGTTGAAAATCTACATGGTAACCTCTGTCACAGATTTGACTCACAGATAGCAAGTCATGCTTGAGTCCTGGGACTAGAGCTACATTTGTGATGATGACACTTCCAAGATTTATATTGCCATATCCCATAGTACGTCCTATGTTGCCATCTCCATAGGAAACTTTTGGGCCAACTTTCTCCTCATAATCTGATAACAGGGCTTTATTTCCAGTCATGTGTCCTGAACATCCACTGTCCAAGACTAGGGTGCTTTCCCTTATGCCCTGCAATCACAAACAATTACAAAGAGTTAGATTTAAGGATCCAGACTTGCTTGGATCCTTTGGCTTTCTTAATATAGTTAGCTTTTGCAGCGGTATTCTTATCAACAGAGTTTAAGCTAACTGTATCAGAGTTTACACTATCAGAGTTTACACTTGCAGAATCAACTTTAACCCATTTCAAATTGGGCTTCAACTCATAATAGTTGTGATAAATAGCATGATAATTCTTGCAATTATAAATAGAATGCCAAGTACTCCCACAGTGAGTACATAAATTCTGTGGTCTAACCCTAACATATTCATTCTTAACCCCGGACTTGGAGGGTAAAGAATTAATATCTTTGTTCTTCCTGCAAAAACTTGCAAGATGGTTAGTACTGCCACAATTATGACATGTTTTTCTAGGAGCATCTGTGATAGGCAAATGATTATTACTTCGGTTAATGCCTACCTTTCCATTTTTGTTCTTCCTGGACACTTTCTGTTTTTCAACAGACTTTACCTCTTTGAGCTTATACTTGAATTGTTTCTCTGTCATTAAACCAACATTCACCTGTTTAACGCAAGTTTTTACTATTTCTATCTTAACAGCTTCTTTTTCAAGTACAGAATTTTGCTTACTGGATTCAGGAACAAATTTCATAGGTTTAAGTTGTGTTCTAACTTTAACCTTATCTATAAACCTAAGTTCATCTTCTTCATAGTAACCTAACCCTACTGAGTCTGTTTGAAACACCTGATGTGTGTCCTTACCAGAGTTTGTCCAGGTTTTAATTACTTTTCTTTCTTTTTCCAAATCAGATTCTAATTGCCTAAATTTCTTAAGCAACTCCTGTTCAACATAAACAGCATCATCTCTTTCCTTTTGAACTTGTTGCATGTTAACAAGCTCTTCTTCAAGAAATTTATTTCTCTCTTTAAGCTTAAGATTCTCAGATTTAATTCTCTCATTTTCTAAAGTCTGATCTCTATAACTAACATGTATGCTTTTAAGATAAATTCTTAATTCAGATATGTTATCAGTATCATAAGCATAAGTTGTTAGAGGTACCTTATTTTCAGATGAGTCAGATTCATCTTTGACAGTTGCCATGAGAGCATAGTTTACATCCTCATCTGAATCTGAAGTGTCTGCCCAGTCTCTTCCTTTAGTGATGAGTGCTTTTTCAGATTTTCCTTTCTTGCACTCTGGAGCATAGTGACCCATCTCTTTACACTTGTAGCACTGGATCTCAGACTTGTCTTTCTTCCCAGATTTGATATCTCTTCTGTCAGACTTTCTGAAATTCTTCCTTTCAGAGTTTGAATCTCTCCTTGAGAATCTCTTTCCTTTCTTGAAGTTCGTGAAACCCATCTTCTTGAAAGTCTTCACCATCAAAGCAGCCATTTGCTTCATTTGTTCTTCATCATCCTCAGATTCAGAAGAAACATCAGTGGTTGAGTCATCATCAGAGTTTGATGACTCACTTTCAGAGTTTATGACCAAAGCCTTTCCTTTAGCTTTCTTTTTTGATGTCTCTTTCTTAAGAAGTTTTTCTTCAACTTTGAGAGCAACAGATTTTGTCTTCTTTCCAGATCTTTTGTTTCTTTGCTCTATCTCAAGTTCATGAGTTTTAAGAAAACCATAGATTTCATCGAGATCTGTTTCTGCAAGATCATAATTATCTCTTATTGTCGTTGCCTTCAAATCCCATCTTTCAGGAAGAGATAGAAGGAATTTGAGATTCGACTCTTCAAGTTCATATTCTTTATCAACAAGAGATAAATCATTCAACAGTTTGCAGAATCTGTCATATGTCTCAGTCAAAGTTTCATCAGGTCTCAAATCAAAGTGTTCATACTCCTGTGTAAGAATAGTCTTCCTGTTCTTCTTTATAGCACTTGTTCCTTGACATCTGACTTCTAAAGCATCCCAAATCTCTTTGGCAGTCTTGCAGCCAATAACTCTGTTAGACATGACATTATCTAAGGCACTATGGAGAAGATGTCTAACTTTTGCATCCTTTGCAATTGATGAGATGTCCTCAGGAGTCATATCTTTCTTTTCTTTTGGAACGCTCTTTTGTTCTTGACCAGCAACAACTGGAGACAATTTTGTTAGCATATGAGGACCATCATTGATTCTATCAAGATATTCTGGATCCGTGGCTTCCAGAAACATGGTCATCTTCACCTTCCATATTGGATATTCCACTGGTTTTAGAATTGGAACCCTGATTGTCTCATATCGACTTACAGAAGTTGGTTGAACCTTCTGAGCATTAGAACCTGCCTGGGTATTTTCAGTCATGATTATAACTTGTGTTTGGATCAAAAACTGTATATATTAAACAGCCTTGGCTCTGATACCAATTGTTAGGCCGAATACACAATATATAATCAAGTATGGGTATGAGAATAACAATTAGAACACTGTTTATGAACAATAAACTTAATGGAATTAAAAACTCCTCTCTCAGTGATGTAAAATATCATAGAGAGCTGCTAGGTTACAAGAATGATAAATTCACGTATTCGCATCCCTTTTAGGGTTAACCTATCTGTGTTTTAATAGTACACAGCTACATACAATCTTCTAATTGATATTCCTATAAATCAGCTATACAATTAATATCAATCTAGAATTGCTTCTGTCTTCTGTTCTGTTTCCTTAGCCATCTCGATATCTCTTTGCTTCTTTCCATCTTCAAAGAATATCGCTTCTAGAATGTTCATTGAATTGCACCGACTGCTAAGCAAACTCTGACCATCAGACTTTAACAAACTCTGACTGGTCCTCCAGCTAAACTCTGATAAGTACTCCAGCTAAACTCTGATAGTTTCCTGGTACTTTAAACACTGATAAACAAACATCAGCAATTATATCTAACATTATGCTTGAGGACAAGCATCGGTTTAAGTTTGGGGGTGTGATAAGTGGATTTCATATCCACTAGGATCGTCCTAAATTGGCTTAAATTGGTTGTTTTGTTCTCAAGTTTGTGGTATTTGTGATATGTTTGGTGTTAGTAATTGCAGAGTTGGGTTGTCAGCAGAGATGTGGAGTTCATGTGGATTGCAATGGTGTTTTGAGCATGTTTGTGAAGGTCAAGTGGTTGCGGAGCGAGAGAGCGCAAGGAAAAGACAAGAAAAGCAAAATGTCATATTGTGAACAGTAACCAAACGCCCCCGCGCCCTTATAGGCGCGCCCGCGCCCTAAATATGCTGAAGAAGGCAATTTCAAGTCAGAAAAGGAAAGTTGCCAGAAGACCAGTCAGCCCTGCAGCCTATATAAACTATTGGTGGACGAATTCTGAGATATACATTGGCATACATACATACATATTCATCCACCGGTGAGGAGAACAAGGAGACGGCTGATTACGAAGATCTACTTTTCATCTTTTCTTTGTATTCTTCTAATTAGGCGATACTTTGGATTCTCGTTGGTTTTCGTTTGTTCTTTCTTAAACCCTAGCACTTTTATTCAGTATTCTAGACTTATTATTATCATGTTTTCATCAGAACCCACGATGATGAAAGGTTCGATTATGAACTAATCGTCGTCGTGGGATTCTTACGGATTTATTTATGGATTTTAGTAGTTAATTGTTTTAAAGATGTGTGTGTGATGGCTAATTGATATCCTAGTTTGGTTGTGCTTATTCTTCTTGGATGCGTAGCTAACATCTAAGTTGTTTGTTAATCTTGATTGATTGCGAAAGTGGATATAGAGGTTTAGAACTTGCCATGCTAGCATAGGTTTATGTATGTTTGTCATGCATGATTCATAGGTGATTTTAACCATCTTACCTGCCCTATGTAATCTGAATGGATAACTTGCTCGTTAAACCGTTATGTTTTTAAATCTTATAGACATATAGGGTCTAAGCATAATTGGTGTCTGCTTAACTTCTATCTCTTTTGTGGATGTTTGAGTGGTTTGGTATACGTATACTGAAAGGTAGCGTGTACTGATTTCGTGTTATCCGATTAGTTATCACAACCGTCACATACATTGATTAAAGACAAAAGGCTCTAGATGAAGTATTTAATGAAGTTAGGATCCCATGTTTTATTCTCATAAGTAATTCAACAGCAATCTTTAGTTTAATATTGTCTTGGTATTTTGTTTAGTTAATTTAGTTAATCAAACACAACTTTGATACTTGTCTTAGCATTGAACGATAGCCATACATTTTTGCATAAGTGCATAACTATAATAACCAAAACAGTCTCTGTGGGAACGAACTCTACTTATTCTTATATTACTTGTGACCGCGTATACTTGCGTGATATTGTGTGAACACCACACTTTAACAAAAGTCTAAATAATACGAACTACTTTTAAAAAAGATATCACATTATTGATGTCGGGTGCTACATGGGGCCCCATCGTCACAATCAATAACGGAAATGGACAAAAAACTTTAAAAAAGTAAATTAAAGCAAACATTATTGCTAGACATGGAGGGCCATATTTTCCACCATCTTTTTCAGAAAATATTCTTTCTGATGTTCATCCTGTGACGTTAATATTGTCGATCCACCTTTTCTTCAAATCATTTCTGGAGATCCTCAAATTGTAAATTGAGAGAAGAGTCCTTCGCATTTTCTGAAAGTCTTCTCTTATTTCTTCAATAGATCTTTCTTTAATGGATGACCTGTTAGCTCTTCGGGGTTCTAGAGCTCGATTATATTTTTTTGTAGAGATGATCCATCTCTTTATCTAGCTTATAAAGCCTATTGTCGTAGTATTTTATACTTTTAAAATTCCCGTAAAAATTAATATGATCCATGTTCATGCTGGAGCTTTACCTTTATTATGCTGTGAAACTGACCCTATAAGGGCATCCCACAAATCTTCTGGAGTAGGTTCTGGAATAGATTCTTCAGCTTGAGATTCGCCTGCTAAACAATTAAAGGCGTTAGAATCCATGGATCCCTGAGATGAATTATCTTTCATTGATTCGTCCTCTTTTGACGCTTGACTTGGAAAAGTATTAAAAAACTGATTTTTCATATGATCAAGGATTTTGACCATAATTTGTTCTTCCGAATCGTTTGGATATTTCTTCTGAAAGTATTCTCTCATTTTCGCCATGTATTGTTGCTGAAATCCGGTTTCTTTTGATCCAGATTTTTGGTCATTATTAATGACCTTTTGAATATTATTCTGGATTTCTTTAATATTTTCAGGACTCATCTTAGTCCACCATTTGAAGAAGAAATTTCTTTGTAACATTGGAATTTCCAGATTGTCTTTAGAGACAGAAATGGTCCATCTCCATATCCAGGGAATTTGGAATTTAACAAAGAAAAAGAAAGGACATTGTCCATAGATTAAATTTTCAGAGGGTCTTTTTAAGACCAAAGGACTATTGTCACACCAGGGTTTATATAAATTCATAATTTCTTCGGGAAGAATTTCCAAAGAAGGACCAAACATTGCCCACCATTTGTAAAACCAATTTGGTATTGATTTATCCAGAATTTTTGGATTAATAGTGAAGAACCAAGAATGTTTATTTTTGGGATTTTGATAATAAAAAGCTTTAGAGAAAGCCTGGATATAATCCCAATAATTGAAGTAAATATATTTACCTTCAGCCACCTTTATGGCTTTTTCCCCGTTAGGATTTATTCCCCATTCTCTTGGTAGGAGAATCTTATTAACGTGACATTTGCTGAAGCTAATGAAGCTGTCAGGATTATTATTCTGAAAATGATGAGTTATCGTTACCGATTCGGTAATTGTTAATAGAATTTCTAAATGTTGCCTGGCTTTACCCTGAAGCGCTGCATAGCCTCTTGTTTCAAGGTATCTTGTTTTTAAGGACCATCCGTCATTTGGATTTAATTGAAGATCAGGCCATTGTTCCAGAGATAACCATCTTATATAGAGAATCGGGGAGAACCATATATTCTATTATAGAATCTCATAAATAATTTTAATTTTTTTTACATAAAATATATAATCTGATTCCAACGTAGAATATTAGCATATACAAACTTTATAAAAAATTTAACATTTAAAATTTGAATAAATACATTGATTTTAAATTTGATTCTGCTGGAGAATCATTTTGGATAGATTTGATTCTGCTGTAGAATCACTTTGGATTATTCGACTAATTTTCAATTATTTTTTAAAAAAAAAAGAGTTTAATTTCATTTTTTGATTTAATAATTGAAATTTATAATCATATCTAATAAAAAATGTGATAAAAATATGTATTATGAATATTTATGTAAAGGTTCTCTCCGGACTCTATATAATAAGTTCTCTATGGAATGCCACCCATATATATAACTTTTATTTTCAAAAAATACTCGTCTTTCGGGGTTAAGTATTTTGGCCCCAACCCGGGAACAGTTTAAGAATTTTTAGGGGTCGTCTGGTTCAAGAAGGGATATGGGTTTGGAATCAGGAATCGGGTTTAGGTGGTATGGGGTTTAAATTTCATTATTGACATTATGTGTTTGGTTTAGTGCTGGAATCAATCTATATAACTTAAAAATATTATTAAATTATTAATTAATTTAATTTATTAATGTTATTAAAAAATTGAAAATATTTTTTTAATATTAATATGTTAGATATAATTGCTAATGTTTGTTTAATCAGTGTTTAAGTAACAGGTACTGTTCAGAGTTTAGTCTGAAGTACTTATCAGAGTTTACATGGAAGCCGGTCAGAGTTTGTTAAAGTCTGACAGGGTGAAAGTCGATTTAGCTGTCGGTGCATATTATGAAGATTCTAGAAGCAATATATTCTGAAGATGGAAAGAAGCAGAATATATTGATACAGCTAAGGAGACTGGACAAAGGACTGAAGCAATTCTAATTGATTACAATTGTATAGCTAATTTGTAGGAGTATCAATTAGAGATTGATTGTAACTGTGTACTATATAAACACAGATAGGTTATCCCTAGAAGGGATGCGATTATTGAAAATATTATTCTTGTAACCTAGTAGCTCTTTGTGATTCATTAACATCATAAAGAGAGAAGCTGTTAATATAATTACAGTTTTGTTGATTTACAAACTTGTGTTCTTGATTGTTATTCTCAAACATATTTGATTATATTGTGTATTCGGCCTAACAATTGGTATCAGAGCCAAGGCTGTTTAATATATACAGTTTTTCGATTCAAACACAGTAATAATCATGTCTGAAGAAAATCAAGCTCCTCCCAAGGTTGAACAGGTTAAACCTAATTCTGTGAGTCAGTATGAAACAATCAGGGTTCCAATTCTCAGGCCAGTGGAGTATCCAATTTGGAAGGTGAAGATGACCATGTTTCTGGAGGCTACAGATCCAGAATATCTTGACAGAATCTATGATGGTCCTCATATGCCGACTAAATTGTCTCATGTTGTTGATGGTCAAGAACAAAAGACTGTTCCAAAGGAAAAGAAAGATATGACTCCTGAGGACATCTCATCAATTGCAAAAGATGCAAAGGTTAGACATCTTCTCCACAGTGCTTTAGATAATGTTATGTCTAACAGAGTAATTGGTTGCAAAACTGCAAAAGAAATCTGGGATGCTTTGGAAGTCAGGTGTCAAGGAACCACTGCTATAAAGAAGAATAGGAAAACAATACTCACTCAGGAGTATGAGCACTTTGATTCAAGAGCCAATGAAACCTTGACTGAGACATATGACAGATTCTGTAAACTGCTGAATGATTTATCTCTAGTTGATAAAGAATATGATCTTGAAGAATCAAATCTCAAATTTCTCTTATCTTTACCTGAAAGATGGGATTTGAAGACAACAACTATAAGAGATAATTACGAACTTGCTGAAACTGAACTTGATGAGATTTATGGGTTACTGAAAACTCATGAATTGGAAATAGAACAAAGAAACAGGAGATCCAGCAAGAAGACAAAATCTGTTGCTCTCAAAGTTGAGGAGAAGCCTATCAAGAAGGAATCATCAAGGAAGAAAGCCAAGGGAAAGGCTTTAGTCATTAAATCTGACAGTGAGTCATCAAACACTGATGATGGCTCAAACACTGATGATGAAGCTTCTGACTCTGAGGATGATGAAGAACAGATGATGCAAATGGCTGCATTGATGGTGAAGACCTTCAAGAAGATGGGATTCAAGAACTTCAAGAAAGGAAAGAGATTCACAAGGAAAGACTCAAACTCTGAAAGGAAAAGTTTTAGAAAGTCTGATGGAAGGGAGACCAAGTCTGGCAAGAAGGATATATCTGAAATCCAGTGCTACAAGTGTAAGGAGATGGGTCACTATGCCCCAGAGTGCAAGAAAGGAAAATCTGAGAAAGCACTCATCTCTAAAGGCAAAGACTGGGCAGATACTTCAGACTCTGATGATGGAGTAAATTATGCTCTTATGGCAACTGTCAAAGATGAGACTGAGTCATCTGAAAATAAGGTACCCCTAACTACTTATGCTTATGATACTGATAATATATCTGAATTAAGAGTATATCTGAAAAGCGTACATGTTAGTTATAGGGATCAGACTTTAGAGAATGAGAGAATTAAATCTGAGAATCTTAGCCTTAAAGATAGAAACAAGTTTCTTGAAGGAGAACTTGAAAAGATGAAGCAGATTCAAAAAGAAAGAGATGATGTTGTTTATGTTGAACAGGAGTTGCTCAAAAGATATAGGCAACTAGAATCTGATCTAGAAAAAGAAAGAAAAATAATCAAGACTTGGACAAACTCTGGAAGAGACACTCATCAAGTGTTTCAGACAGATTCTGTAGGTTTAGGCTATTATGAAAATGATGAACTTAGGTTTAAAGACAAGGTTAAGGTTAAACCACAACTTAAACCTGTGAAATTTGTTCCAGAGTCCACTAAGTTAAAATATGTTGTAGTAAGAGAAGCTGATATGGAATCAGATGAAACCTGTGAAAAACAGGAAAATATTATAACAGAAAATCTAATAGAAATAGAAGCTGTTAGAAAGCCAGTAAAAGTCTGTGAAAACAGGTTAATGTTGGTTTAATGACAGGAAAACAGTTCAATCATAAGCTCAAAGAGGTAAAGTCTGCCATGAAACCAAAAGGGTCCAAGAAGAATAGGAATGGAAAGATAGGCATAAATAAAAGAAATAATCATTTGCCTACTGATGCTGCTCCAAGGAAAACATGTTATAACTGTGGTAGTACTAACCATCTTGCTAGATTTTGCAATAAGAACAAAGATATTAATTCTTTATCTTCTACTTCAGGAGTAAAGAATGATTATGTAAGGGTTAGGCCACAGACTTTATGCACACACTGTGGGAGCACTTGGCATTCCATTTATACTTGCAAGAGTTATCATGCTATTTATCACAACTATTATGAGCCAAAACCCAACTTGAAGTGGGTTAGGGCAAACTCTGCAAGTGTAAAGTCTGACAATGTTAGTTTAAACTCTGTTGATAGTGATTCCGCTGCAAAAGCTAACACTGTTAAGAAAGACAAAGGATCCAAGCAAGTCTGGATCCTTAAAACTAACACTTAGTGTTTGTTTGTGATTGCAGGGCATAAAAGAGAGCACCCTTATCTTGGACAGTGGATGCTCAGGACACATGACTGGAAATAAAGCCCTGCTATCAGATTTTGAGGAGAAGGCTGGCCCAAAGGTTTCCTATGGAGATGGCAACATAGGACGTACTATGGGATATGGCAATATCAATCTTGGAAGTGTCATCATCACAAATGTAGCTCTAGTCTCAGGACTCAAGCATAATCTGCTATCTGTGAGTCAAATCTGTGACAGAGGAAACCATGTAGATTTTCATGCTGAACACTGTGAAGTAATCAGTAAATCTACTGGAAAAGTTGTTCTAGTTGGACACAGGCGCAACAACATTTATGAAGCGAGTTTGGTAACAAACTCTGATGGAAAGACAGTGTGTCTGACTGCAAGAATGTCAAATGAAGAGAGTTGGAATTGGCATAAGAAGCTCTCTCATCTCAATTTGAACAACATCAATGAGCTAATAAGAAAGGATCTTGTAAGGGGACTTCCAAAATCAATACTCAGTCTAGATAGCCTATGTGATTCTTGTCAAAAGGCTAAGCAAAGGAAGTCATCTTTCAAGAGCAAATCTGAATCTTCAGTAGTGGAACCTTATCATCTTCTACATGTTGATCTCTTTGGACCAGTGAATGTGATGTCTATGGGCAGAAAGAAATATGCTCTAGTAATTGTTGATGAATATACTAGATATACATGGGTGTATTTCTTATCAAAGAAGGATGAAACTGCTCAAACTCTGATGGATCATGTAAATCTACTGGACAAAGGATCACAGCACAAAGTCAAAATTATAAGGAGTGATAATGGAACTGAATTCAGAAACTCAATCATGGAAGCTTTCTGCAAGGAAAGAGGAGTGAAACAAGAATTTTCTGCACCTGGAACTCCACAGAAAAATGGTGTAGTTGAAAGAAAGAACAGAACTTTAATCGAAGCTGCCAGAACTATGCTTGATGAAGCAAAATTACCAACTTACTTCTGGGCAGAAGCTGTTCAAACTGCTTGTTTTACTCAAAATGCTACACTGATTAACAAGCATGGGAAAACACCATATGAGATGGTGAAAAATAAGAAGCCAAATTTGAAATATTTTCATATATTTGGATGCAAATGCTTTGTGTTGAAGACTCATCCTGAACAGTTGACTAAGTTCGAGTTAAAAGCTGATGAAGGAATCTTTGTTGGCTATCCAGTGTCAACAAAAGCATTCAGAGTTTACAATCTGAGAACTAAAGTGATCATGGAATCCATACATGTGTCATTTGATGACAAGAAAATAACTGGACTTGATGACTTAGATGAATATGATCAACTGCGTTTTGAAAATGAAGGTTTATTCTCTGATGATGTAAACTCTGATGAAGCAGTACCGACAAACTCTGATGAAGCGGTTCTGACAAACTCTGACGAAGCATACTCTGAACCTCTACTGGTAAATACTGGAGAAACTGGAAATTCTCAAATTGAAAAAAATAGAGAACCAGTTGAGGGGGAGCGTGAAGAAGCTCAACAAGACACAACAAGTGAGTTAGTTGAGGAAACTGATTCAAACTCTGACAGTTTAAACTCTGAGTCATCCAATTTAGGGGGAGCCTCAAATGCTGCAGAAAGTCAACATATGAATCAGGAGAGCATGGATCAAGGGGGAGGATCCAATCATGATGCAAGAAACCACTTACCAACAGCAAGAAAGTGGACACAGGCACACACACCTGATCTCATAATTGGAGATCCTGATGCTAGTGTGAAAACTAGAAGTGCAACAAATAATGAGTGTTTGTATCATGCTTTCTTGTCTCAAACAGAACCAAAGAAAGTGGAAGAAGCTCTTCAAGATGCTAATTGGATTACAGCAATGCAAGAAGAGTTAAATGAATTTGAAAGAAATGAAGTCTGGACACTTGTACCTAGACCAAAGAATAGATCAATTGTAGGTACAAAGTGGGTTTTCAGAAACAAGACTGACAGTGAAGGTGTGATTACAAGAAACAAGGCTAGACTTGTGGCTAAAGGTTATTCACAACAGGAAGGAATTGACTATGATGAAACCTTTGCTCCAGTTGCAAGATTGGAGGCCATAAGAATTTTTCTGGCCTATGCTGCACACAAGAGATTTAAAGTCTTTCAGATGGATGTGAAAAGTGCTTTTCTCAATGGGAAGCTTGAAGAAGAAGTGTTTGTTGAACAACCACCAGGATTTATAGATTCCAAGCATCCAGATTATGTCTACAGGCTTGACAAGGCACTATATGGACTAAAGCAAGCACCAAGAGCATGGTATGAAACTCTTGCTCAATTTCTTTTAGAAAGTGGGTTCACAAGAGGTACAATTGATAAAACTTTGTTTTATTTTAATTCTGGTGATGATTTGCTTTTAGTTCAAATTTATGTAGATGATATTATTTTTGGATCTACTAATGACAAACTTTGTAAGAAGTTTGCAAAGCTTATGCAGTCCAGGTACCAAATGAGCATGATGGGAGAGCTTAGTTATTTTCTAGGCTTACAGGTCAAGCAAACAGATGATGGAATTTTTATCAATCAAGCAAAGTATACCAGAAATCTTCTAAAGAAATTTGGTATGTTTGATAGTTCATCTGCTTCAACTCCCATGGCTACTGCAACAAAGCTAGACAAAGACACAGGTGCTACAGTGGATATGACAACCTATAGAGGCATGATAGGGTCTCTTCTGTATCTCACAGCAAGTAGACCTGATATCATGTATGCCACATGTCTTTGTGCAAGATTTCAAGCAGATCCCAGATAGCCTCATCTAACAGCTGTAAAAAGGATTTTCAAATATCTCAAAGGAACCATAACCTTGGGTTTGTGGTATCCTAGAGAATCAGAGTTTAAGCTAATTGGTTACTCTGATGCAGATTTTGCAGGCTGTAAGATAGACAGGAAAAGTACAAGTGGAAGCTGTCAATTCTTAGGTGACAGATTGGTTTCTTGGTATAGCAAGAAACAGAAATCAATTTCCACATCCACTGCAGAAGCAGAGTATATAGCTGCTAGTAGCTGTTGTGCACAGATTCTGTGGATGAAGAATCAGTTGCTGGATTATGGGTTAAGGTACTCTAAAATACCTATTTACTCTGATAACCAAAGTGCCATTGCTATGACAGGTAACCCAGTATAGCATTCCATGACCAAGCACATCAGCATAAGGTATCATTTTATCAGGGAACATGTGGAAGAAGGAAATATTGAGCTTCATTTTGTGTCTACAGACCAACAACTTGCAGATATCTTCACCAAACCTTTGAGTGAAGCTACTTTTACAAGATTGGTAAATGAACTTGGAATGATCTCTGGTTTTGACTAGAGATACGGGTTAGACTCAAAACCTATACATGTTTGATTTTTAATGCTCATGATTCCTTGCATGTATTAACTGTTATGAGTACCAGTGTAATAAACTCTGAACGTAAACTCTGATGCTAAACTCTGTTAGTCATAAAAGTGTTGGTCATACTCTGATAGTTACAGTCTAATGCTATACTCTGATTGTAATTTTGTCTGAAACATATGGACCAATGAAGAAATTTGTATGGAACATAATTATCAGTAAGTAATTATGAATCCTTAAGAGTTGTATAGATTCTGATCTCAAATATGTGCAGTAAGTTAACACAGCATGATACTGTCTCTATATTTCTAGCATCTCTTAGTTTATTAATCCTATACACTGAGTCTGTATTAGCTGTTTGCATTTTCTCTCATAAATTAATTATATTAACTGATGAAAAATCTAAACTCTGATTATTAAGTGCAAATATTTCACCCTCAAATCAAAAGATGCCAAAAAAGAGCACAAATTCCTTTGAGATCATGTTGTGCCTAGGAAGATCCAGGAACTTATTGTATGAAATAAGGGCTAAAATCTTTGATTTTTGGTGACTAGTGCCAACCACTGATTACTGGAAAAATAAAAATAAAAAAAAATAAATAAATAAATAAATAAAAACATATATATATATAAAGGGGGTGAAAAATAAAAGATATATCCAAATGAAAGGATATCAAAATACAGAGTTTAGATATAAAAATCAGATTTTATGTTTTAAATGAGAGTTTAGGCAACCAGCTTTTACTGCTTAAGTTTGTGGATTTTATGCACTTTGAGATGATCTAAATATTGATTTCGGTAAACTCTGCTATTGCACACACAATTATTCACACCTGTACAGTTTGAGAAAAGAGTTTATTGACAAAGAAGGACAAATGGTAAACACTGATGTATTGTGTGAAATACGCCGAGGTAATTTTGTTTTAATCTCTGATGGTTAAAATGATTTCTTTGTTTCAGACATTTTATAATTTTGAGATTAGACATTTGTTTAGATATTCGAAAGAGTATGATTACAAACGGTTCACATTTGTATTAAACAGAGGAGAGAGAGGTTGAGTGTTTTGAACAGTGTGAAAAGCGGTAATTATGGCTATTTTTACTGCGTGTGTGTATTGGAAGTTGTTACATACAGCTGTCAGCGTATACATGTTTGACATCTGTCCCACTCACACATTTTTCAAAGACGCCTGCTGTGTGTAGTAATGATTAAAACGATTGGGTTTTAATTTTCACTGTTATTATTTAAACTTACTACACATAAACGGTTCATTCTTTTACACACTTCATCTTTTCATAAGTTTTTACTCACAAACACTGTCTCAAACACTTTCACTGCATACATTCTACACTTTTCTTTGTCTCATTTCTTGCTTTCTTCAAAACATTTCTAATGGCTACAACAATGTTTACTGCTTCTGGGTTAGAATTTGTCCCGAACAACTATGCTGCTCCTTTAGCAAATGAGAACGCACCGGAGGCGTTTCATTTGATTCAGGATTTCTTGTCAAACTCTGATGTTAGTACTGCTCTCACCGCACCGTTGAAGCTGTCTGCATCTCAAATCAGAACCTTTTGGCAGACAGGAGCTTATGATAATGGAGGAGAGTCTGGGTCTCCGTCCATAATTTTTGAATTTCAAGGAGAAGAGTTTATAGTTACTCCAACTACTGTCCGTGATGCTTTGGGTCAATTCCTGATCAATTCACAACAACAACAATCACCATCAAATGCTGAAGCTGGACCTTCTGTGTCTCAATCACAAAGGTCAAAGAAGACTAAGTTAAGAGCTGTTAAATCTGCTAGGGTGAATCCATCAACTGCTGCAGCTGGGGTATCAAACACTGATGATATGCCTCAGAAGAAAAAGTTAAAGAAAAGAAGGGCCAACAGGGCAAAGTCTGGTACTGTTGATGAGGAGAGTGCAACTGATGATGAAACTCTTCATCAGAGGAAACGAAGACTGGTGGTTGCACATCTCTTTGGTGCATCCAATGTAAATGCTGAAGCAGCATCTATGCCTGAAATGGTAAATGCTGATATAGAATGTTAGGCCGAATACACAATATATAATCAAGTATGTATGAGAATAACAATCAAGAACACTTTTTATTAAATCAACAAACTGTAATTATATTAACAGTTTCTCTCTTAGTGATGTTAATGAATCACAAAGAGCTACTAGGTTACAAGAATAATAATTCTATGTTCGCATCCCTTCTAGGGATAACCTATCTGTGTTTATATAGTACACAGCTACTTACAATCCATCTCTAATTGATATTCCTATAAGTTAGCTATACAATTGATATCAATCAAGGATTGCTTCAGTCTTCTATTCCGTTTCCTTAGCTGTATCAATATATTCTGCTTCTTTCCATCTTCAGAATATATTGCTTCTAGAATCTTTATCTTTGCACCGACAGCTAAGTCAACTTTTACCACGTCAGACTTTATCAAACTCTGACTGGCTTCAATGTGAACTCTTCACCCAGTCAGACTTTATCAAACTCTGACCGGCTTCTATATAAACTCTGATATGTACCTATTACTTAAACACTGATGAACAAACGTCAGCAATTATATCTAACAATCTCCCCCAACTTGTGCATAATAAAAATGTACAAGTTAAAAAGATAATTGATGATGTCAAAACATATAAGAAATGCAGTGTTTAAAATATAACAGAGTTTAATTTTAAAACAGAGTTTAAATTTAACTTAGAACAGAAAACATAAAAACTTACAGTCAGACTTTACTTGACTTCTTCAATATCAGGTACTGTTCTGAGATAATCAATCAGCAGTCTTCTTTCAGCCTTCTCTAGCTCATCCACCATAATCTCTTTTAGCTCTTTAAGTTCTGAATCACTCTCCCCCGTTTGATAGATAGCAGCTCTTAGAGAATATATGCTATTTCTTCTCATATCATTTCCTAGCCTAATAAAATAAGACTTGTCTGACTCCAAGTTAAATTCCAAAGTCTTTATTCCAAGTGCAGTTCTAAATCTAGCACTGTTTCTCTTCATCTCCACTAACTTTCCAGTATAATCTCTATACTTTGGAATATAAACACTTGATACTCCCCCTCCAAGCATAGCTTTAGATCTCAGCATCTTTTCTCTCAAAACTTGAGCAACATCATGAGTACGTCTGTTTTTTACTTTTAGAAGATAAAGTACATATTCCAGTTCTTCCCATGATTTGAGATTAACATCAGATTCTCCAACTTTATAAACTCTTCCATCACTCATGAAGTATAACAAAAACTGTTTCTTCAATACTTTTTGAAAAATCAACTGAACAGATTCTAACTTATCAAGGTTTTCTTGTGTAACCCCAATACCAGATTCTGCCAGTGAAATGTTATCTTGAGATCTGTTATTTGTTCTTCTCTCTCTGTGTGATCCCAGTCCAGATTTATCAAAAGCTTCTTTTCCCAATACAGTTCTGGTTTCTGAGAAATTCACAGCTTCAAGTTTAATTCTTCAAGAATTTTAGGTTTGCTGAATCCTGGAAGTTGTGTAGATTTCTGTACAACTTGAGCAACGTCAGAGGTTGTCATAACTTTAGTAGAAACATCAACTTGAGCAGCGTCAGAGGTTGATTTAACTAATCTTGTTTCAACTTGAGCAATGTCAGAGGTTGATTTAACTAATCTTGTTTCAACTTGAGCAATGTCAGAGGTTGAATAAATCTTCTTAGGTAACTGTTCTTCTTCTACCAGTTTACCTTTTCCTTTGTCAGCATTTTTAATCACAGGCCTCCTTGAGTACTGTAAACTCTGATCAGAGTTTACATTCTCTTTGATAACAATTCCTTTTTCTTTCATTCTAGGAGCCTTGATTTCCTTCTTCTTGTAGATTCCAGTTTCAAGATTCTTCCTGTGTTCCTCAGCAAGCATTTGCTCTTCAGCTTGGATATCTTCAATTGTAACATCTTTTCCATGTTCTGCCATAAACACCTTGGCAGCAATTTCCTCATCTTTAGTAGGCTTATCAGAGTTTATCAAACTTTTGAATCTTGAACCACTGGCAGAGTTTGCATGTCCCTTTCCAGAGTTTGATCTTTTATCAGAGTTTGATCTTCTTGAAAGTAGTCTGCTATCAGCATTTCTCTTTCCATCTCCCTTGTTTCCACCATCATTACCATCATCCCTCCGTCTCAGAGTTTGAGTGTCTTTGCATTTGTCACTTGGTACACTCTCCCCCTTTTTGACATCATCAGAAAGTAGTACTGATGTCAACAACTCAATTGCATTAGAAATCGAAGTCAGTTGGGCAGACATAGCAGTCTGGTTGTCCTCAACTTTCCCAAGCCTCTTCTGAATGTCATCAGAGTCCTTAGCTTGCTTCTTGAACATGGAATTGTAATAAGTTCTATCATTCTTCAGAGTGAGATCTCGCAGACCAACTTCATTCCTCAAAGCAGTGACTTCCTTATGAGACTCATCAAATCTGTTGTGGAGAGATTTAATTTGAATCACAGTAGCCTTCAGACTTGTAAGAATATCAGGAGTTGAAATCGTCTTCACAGAATCACCAAGAAAATCAGCAGCCCTCTGTGCTGAAAAGATACAATCTGCAGCAGCCCATCTATTGTAGTACATATCTTGAAAATGCTCAGCTGTAGCTCGATTGACCTCTCTTAGCTCATCAGAGTTTGCTTGACTCTCAAATAACTCCTCTTGAGAATGATCAGAACTATCATTATCATTATCATTCTCTGTTGTATTCTCTGCAGGAATATTCTCAGCATCAGGTTCTGGAATCTCAGAGTTTGTAACAAACTCTGCTTCTATGTGAACATTCTCTGTTGCATCCTTGTCAGCAACATCAGGATTTGCAGCAACAGTTTCTGTAGTATTAGCAATATTCTCAGGAGCATCAGTTTTTAAGGTCTGATCAACTTCCTCACCCTGTTCAAGTACCTGGTGAGTAACAGAGAGAATCTCTGTGTGGGTAGCCATAGAATCTTCAAGAATAACCGTGGCATGATCAGCTTCCACACCCTCTGTTTCATCAAAATCTTCAAGATGGTCAGAGTTTACAGAGTTGTGTGCTTCAAATTCCATTTCAAATCCGTGTGACTCAAAAATCTCAGCCTCTGCTTCAGCATTTTCTGTAGCCTCCTGAACAATAATTTCAGGAGCTTCATCTGCATCTTCATTTGCAGCTTCCTCAACTACATCATCAGCGTTTGATGTAGGAGCTTCATCATCAGCATTTGCATTTTCCTCAAAAACTCTGTCCAAATTGACAGCTTCAGCATTTACATTTGATGCACCAAAAAGATGTGCAGCCACCAATCTACGTTTTCTCTGATGAAGAGTTTCTTCATCAGTTTCACACTCTTCGTCTGCAGCATCAGACTTTGCCCTGTTGGCCCTTCTTTTCTTTATCCGTTTCTTCTGAGGCATATCATCAGTATGTGATGCCCCAGCTTCAGCAGCTTGCTTAGCAATCCTTGGAGGTTTAGTACCAACATGCTTAGTCCTACCACCAGTTCGTGGTTGTTGAGATGCAGATTGAATAGGTTCAGAGTTTACAAATGGAGGTTGAGTTGGAGATGGAGAGACCTCAGGATTTACTGGTTCTTGTTGTTGTTGAGGTTCAGGATTTAAAAACTGAAGAACTCTCTCAGGTAACAACAACTCACCAACATTTACCTTCTTTAAATCCTTATTCGTAAGATCAGAGAATACCTTTTTGTGCAATTTGAATGAGGGAATTACGTCCTCCTCGTTAATCTCAACATTATTAACACATGCATAGAATAACATTTGACAAAATCTAGAAAAATAGACTACATGCCTATTCTCTGTTAATTTCTCTCCTATGTTCATTAAGACAAGTCTAGCAAAATCATAATTACTGTTAAATAGAAGTGAATACCCGATTTGCAGACTGTCTATTGGAATGGCGTCCCAATTTGTGCATTTCTTCCCGAACGCTCTAGTTATGCAATCGAAAAAGAAACTCCATTCTTTTCGTAAGAGCGGTCGCTTCAGTTGGCCAATCTTTGCCAAAGACCCAGTATATCCAATAGCTTGCATCATTCTCTGAAGATCAGTATCACCAACAGCAATGGTGTACGCGTCAGAATTTGCAAAGCCCATTGCTTCACGAACAGTTCCTGGAGTGATGACAAACTCTGTCTCCTGGAACTCAAAAACTATGGATGGGGTACCAGAATCACCACCATCATCATAGACACCAGTCTCCCAGAAAGCTTTGATCTGAGATCCATAAAGCTTTGCAGGCTCCACTAAAGCACGCCCAATTTCTGACTGAGCAAGAAAGTTTTGTATGATATGAAACGCCTCTGGTGCAATGACAGTGTTTAATGGGGCTGAATAGTTATTAGGGACAAACTCAAGTCCAGAAGCAGTGAAAGCAGTTGAAGCCATTAGTAATGTCAAGAAATAAGCAGAAAATAGCTTCAAAAACACGAGAAAGTTTAAGAAAAGAAAGTGTTTGTGAATATGTGTGAGTGAAACTAGAATACAATTAGAGTAAGTCGTGAAAAACTGTAACGGTTGTGTGTATAATGTATAAATTTAAAATTTAAAATTAAAAACTGAACAGTTTTTAAACATTAAAACACAACTGTCTTACCCCGTATTCTGTGTAAATGAGACACGTGTCACACATACAATGGCTTACAGCAGTAATTGGCAATTTCCAATGCGCATGCGCAGTAAAAACAGCAATAATTACCGCTGATTACACTTTCCTATGTATGCAATCTCTCTCCACTCTTTAACACTTTTCTAGACCAATGCCTAAACATACTCTTTTGAAATACCAAAACAAATGTTTTTCCTCAAAATTATAAAATGTCTGAAACAAAGAAATTATTTTAACCATCAGAGATTAAAACAATGTTACCTCGGCGTATTTCACACAATACATCAGTGTTTATCATTTGTCCTTCTTTGTTAATAAACTCTTTTCGCAAACTGTACAGGTGTGCATAATTGTGTGTGCAATAGCAGAGTTTACCGAAATCAATATTTAAATCATCTCAAAGTGCATAAAATCCACAACCTAAAGTAGTAAAAACTGGTTGCCTAAACTCTCATGTATAATATAAAATCTGATTTTTATATCTAAACTCTGTATTCTGATATCCTTTCATTTGGATATATCTTTTATTTTTCACCCCCTTTATTTATATATATATATATATATATATATATATATATATATTTATATTTATATATTTATTTATTTTTTTTATTATTTTTCCAGTAATCAGTGGTTGGCACTAGTCACCAAAAATCAAAGATTTTAGCCCTTATTCCATACAATAAGTTCCTGGATCTTCCTAGGCACAACATGATCTCAAAGGAATTTGTGCTCTGTTTGGCATCTTTTGATTTGAGGGTGAATTATTTGCAATTAATAATCAGAGTTTAGACTTATCATCAGTTAATACAATTAATTTATGAGAGAAAATGCAAACAGCTAATACAGACTCATTGTATAGGATCAATAAACTAAGAGATGCTATAAATACAGAAACAGTATCATGCTGTGTTAACTTACTGCACATATTTGAGATCAGAATCTATACAACTCTTAAGGATTCATAATTACTTACTGAGAATTATGCTTCATACAATTTTCTTCATCGGTCCTTATGTTTCAGACAAAATTACAATCAGAGTATAACATCAGACTTTAACCATCAGAGTATGACCAATACTTTTATGACTATCAGAGTTTATCATCAGAGTTTACTTTCAGAGTTTATGGCACTAGCACTCATAACAGTTAATACATGCAAGGAATCATGAGCATAAAAATCAAACATGTATAGTTTTTGAGTCTAACCCGTATCTCTAGTCAAAACCAGAGATCATTCCAAGTTCATTTACCAATCTTGTAAAAGTAGCTTCACTCAAAGGTTTGGTGAAGATATCTGCAAGTTGTTGGTCTGTAGACACAAAATGAAGCTCAATGTTTCCTTCTTCCACATGTTCTCTGATAAAATGATATCTTATGCTGATGTGCTTGGTCATGGAGTGCTGTACTGGATTTCCTGTCATAGCAATAGCACTTTGGTTATCACATAAAATAGGTATTTTAGAGTACCTCAAACCATAATCCAGCAACTGATTCTTCATCCATAGAATCTGTGCACAACAGCTACCAGCAGCTATATACTCTGCTTCTGCAGTGGATGTGGAAATTGACTTTTGTTTCTTGCTATACCAAGAAACCAATCTGTCACCTAAAAATTGACAGCTTCTACTTGTACTTTTTCTGTCTATCTTACAGCCTGCAAAATCTGCATCAGAGTAACCAATTAGCTTAAACTCTGATTCTCTAGGATACCACAAACCCAAGGTTATGGTTCCTTTGAGATATTTGAAAATCCTTTTTACAGCTGTTAGATGAGGCTCTCTGGGATCTGCTTGAAATCTTGCACAAAGACATGTTGCATACATGATATCAGGTCTACTTGCAGTAAGATACAGTAAAGACCCTATCATTCCTCTGTAATTTGTCATATCTACTGAGGCTCCTGTGTCTTTGTCTAGCTTTGTTGCTGTAGCCATGGGAGTTGTTGCAGATGAACTATCAAGCATACCAAATTTCTTGAGAAGATTTCTGGTATATTTTGCTTGATTGATAAAAATACCATCATCTGTTTGCTTGACCTGTAAGCCTAGAAAGTAACTAAGCTCTCCCATCATGCTCATTTGATACCTGGATTGCATAAGCTTTGCAAACTTCTTACAAAGTTTGTCATTAGTAGATCCAAAGATAATATCATCTACATAAATTTGAACTAAAAGCAAATCATCACCAGAATTGAAATAAAACAAGGTTTTATCAATTGTACCTCTTGTGAACCCACTTTCTAAAAGAAATTGAGCAAGAGTTTCATACCATGCTCTTGGTGCTTGCTTTAGTCCATATAATGCCTTGTCAAGCCTGTAGACATAATCTGGATGCTTGGGATCTACAAATCCTGGTGGTTGTTCAACAAACACTTCTTCTTCAAGCTTCCCATTGAGAAAAGCACTCTTTACATCCATCTGAAAGACTTTAAACTTCTTGTGTGCAGCATAGGCCAGAAAAATTCTTATGGCTTCCAATCTTGCAACTGGAGCAAAGATTTCATCATAGTCAATCCCTTCCTGTTGTGAATAACCTTTAGCCACAAGTCTAGCCTTGTTTCTTGTAATCACACCTTCACTGTCAGTCTTGTTTCTGAAAACCCACTTTGTACCTACAATTGATCTATTCTTTGGTCTAGGTACAAGTGTCCAGACTTCATTTCTTTCAAATTCATTTAACTCTTCTTGCATTGCTGTAATCCAATTAGCATCTTGAAGAGCTTCCTCCACTTTCTTTGGTTCTGTTTGAGACAAGAAAGCATGATACAGACACTCATTATTTGTTGCACTTCTAGTTCTCACACTAGCATCAGGATCTCCAATTATGAGATCAGGTGTGTGTGCATGTGTCCACTTTCTTGCTGTTGGTAAGTGGTTTCTTGCATCATTATTGGATCCTCCCCCTTGATCCATGCTCTCCTGATTCATATGTTGACTTTCTGCAGTATCTGAGGCTCCCCCTGAATTGGATGGCTCAGAGTTTGAACTGTCAGAGTTTGAATCAGTTTCCTCAACTGACTCACTTGCTGTGTCTTGTTGAGCTTCTTCACGCTCCCCCTCAACTGGTTCTCTATTTTGTTCAATTTGAGAATTTCCAGTTTCTCCAGTATTTACCAGTAGAGGTTCAGAGTATGCTTCGTCAGAGTTTATCAGAACCGCTTCATCAGAGTTTGTCGGTACTGCTTCATCAGAGTTTGCATCATCAGAGAATAAACTTTCATTTTCAAAGCGCAGTTGATCATATCCATCTAAGTCATCAAGTCCAGTTATTTTCTTGTCATCAAATGACACATGTATGGATTCCATGATCACTTTAGTTCTCAGATTGTAGACTCTGAATGCTTTTGTTGACAATGGATAACCAACAAAGATTCCTTCATCAGCTTTTAACTCGAACTTGGTCAACTGTTCAGGATGAGTCTTCAACACAAAGCATTTGCATCCAAATATATGAAAATATTTCAAATTTGGCTTCTTATTTTTCACCATCTCATATGGTGTTTTCCCATGCTTGTTGATCAATGTTGCATTTTGAGTAAAACAAGCAGTTTGAACAGCTTCTGCCCATAAATAAGTTGGTAATTTTGCTTCATCAAGCATAGTTCTAGCAGCTTCGATTAGAGTTCTGTTCTTTCTTTCAACTACACCATTTTGCTGTGGAGTTCCAGGTGCAGAAAATTCTTGTTTCACTCCGCTTTCCTTGCAGAAAGCTTCCATAATTGAGTTTCTGAATTCAGTTCCATTATCACTCCTTATAATTTTGACTTTGTGCTGTGATCCTTTGTCCAGTAGATTTACATGATCCAACAGAGTTTGAGCAGTTTCATCCTTCTTTGATAAGAAATATACCCATGTATATCTAGTATATTCATCAACAATTACTAGAGCATATTTCTTTCTGCCCATAGACATCACATTCACTGGTCCAAAGAGATCAACATGTAGAAGATGATAAGGTTCCACTACTGAAGATTCAGATTTGCTCTTGAAAGATGACTTCCTTTGCTTTGCCTTTTGACAAGAATCACATAGGCCATCTAGACTGAGTATTGATTTTGGAAGTCCCCTTACAAGATCCTTTCTTATTAGCTCATTAATGTTGTTCAAATTGAGATGAGAGAGCTTCTTATGCCAGTTCCAACTCTCTTCATTTGACATTCTTGCAGTTAGACACACTGTTTCTCCATCAGAGTTTGTTACCAAACTTGCTTCATAAATGTTGTTGCGCCTGTGTCCAACTAGAACAACTTTTCCAGTAGATTTACTGATAACTTCACAGTATTCAGTATGAAAATCTACATGGTTTCCTCTGTCACATATTTGACTCACAGATAGCAGATTATGCTTGAGTCCTGAGACTAGAGCTACATCTTTGATGATGACAGTTCCAAGATTAATATTGCCATATCCCAGAGTGTGTCCTATGTTGCCATCTCCATAGGAAACCTTTGGGCCAGCCTTTTCCTTAAAGTCTGATAGCAGGGCTTTATTTCCAGTCATATGTCCTGAGCATCCACTGTCCAAGATAAGTGTGCTCTCTTTTATACCCTGCAATCACAAACAAACACTAAGTGTTAGTTTTAAGGACCCAGACTTTCTTGGATCCTTTGTCTTTCTTAACAGTGTTAGTTTTTGCAGCGGAATTACTATCAACAGAGTTTAAACTAACATTGTCAGAATTTACACTTGCAGAGTTTGCTCTAACCCACTTCAGATTGGGTTTTAGCTCATAGTAATTGTGATAAATAGCATGATAACTCCTACAAGTATAAATAGAATGCCAAGTGCTCCCACAATATGTGCATAAAGTCTGTGGTTTCACCCTTACATAATCATTCTTTTCTCCTGATGTAGAAGGTAAAGAATTGATATTTTTATTCTTTGTGCAGTAATTAGCAAGATGATTAGAACTACCACAATTATAACATGTTTTCCTTGGAGCACCAGTAGTAGGCAAGTGATTATTTCTTTTATTTATGCCTATCTTTCCATTCCTATTCTTCTTGGACCCTTTTGATTTCATGGCAGATTTTACCTCTTTTAGCTTATGATTGAACTATTTTCCTGTCATTAAACCAACATTAACCTGTTTTTCACAGACTTTTACTGGTTTTCTAACAGCTTCTCTTTCCATAAGTTTTTCTGTTATAATATTTTCCTGTCTTTCACAGGCTTCATCTGATTCCATATCAGCTTCTCTTATTACAACAGATTTTAACTTATTGGTTTCTGGAACAAATATCACACGTTTAAGTTGTGGTTTAACCTTAACCTTGTCTTTAAACCTAAGTTCATCATTTTCACAATAGCCTAAACCTACAGAATCTGTCTGAAACACTTGATGAGTGTCTCTTCCAGAGTCTGTCCACGTCTTGATTATTTTTCTTTCTTTTTCTAGATCAGATTCTAATTGCTTATATCTTTTGAGCAACTCCTGTTCAACATAAACAGCATCATCTCTTTCTTTTTGAATCTGCTTCATATTTTCAAGTTCTCCTTCAAGAAACTTGTTTCTATCTTTAAGACTAAGATTCTCAGATTTAATTCTCTCATTCTCTAAAGTCTGATCCCTATAACTAACATGTACGCTTTTCAGATATACTCTCAATTCAGATATATTATCAGTATCATAAGCATAAGTAGTTAGGGGTACCTTATTTTCAGATGATTCAGTCTCATCTCTGACAGTTGCCATAAGAGCATAATTTTCTCCATCATCAGAGTCTGAAGTATCTGCCCAGTCTTTGCCTTTAGAGATGAGTGCTTTCTCAGATTTGCCTTTCTTGCACTCTGGGGCATAGTGACCCATCTCCTTACACTTGTAGCACTGGATTTCAGATTTATCCTTCTTGCCAGACTTGGTCTCTCTTCCATCAGACTTTCTAAAACCTTTCCTTTCAGAATTTGAATCTTTCCTTGAGAATCTCTTTCCTTTCTTAAAGTTCTTGAATCCCATCTTCTTGAATGTCTTCACCATCAGTGCAGCCATTTGCAACATCTGTTCTTCATCATCCTCAGAGTCAGAAGCTTCATCAGAGTTTGAGTCATCATCAGAGTTTGATGACTCACTTTCAGATTTAATGACTAAAGCCTTTCCCTTGGCTTTCTTCCTTGATGATTCCTTCTTGATGGGCTTCTCCTCAACTTTGAGAGCAACAGATTTTGTCTTTTTACTTAATCTTCTATTCCTTTGTTCTATCTCCAGTTCATGAGTTTTTAACAACCCATAGATTTCATCAAGATCTGTATCAGCAAGCTCATAATTATCTCTTATTGTGGTTGTCTTTAAATCCCACTTTTCAGGTAGAGATAACAGAAACTTGAGATTAGACTCTTCAAGCTCATATTCTTTATCAACCAGAGACAGATCATTCAATAGTTTGCAAAATCTGTCATAAGTCTCAGTCAAGGTTTTATTAGGTCTTGAATCAAAGTGCTCATACTCCTATGTGAGTATTGTCTTTCTGTTCTTCTTAATAGCACCTGTTCCCTGGCATCTGACTTCTAAAGCATCCCATATCTCTTTGGCAGTTTTGCAGCCAATTACTCTGTTAGACATAACATTATCTAAAGCACTGTGGAGAAGATGTCTAACCTTTGCATCTTTTGCAATTGATGAGATGTCCTCAGGAGTCATATCTTTCTTTTCCTTTGGAACAGTCTTTTGTTCTTGACCATCAACAACAGGAGATAATTTAGTCGGCATATGAGGACCATCATATATTCTGTCAAGGTATTCTGGATCTGTAGCCTCCAGAAACATGGTCATCTTCACCTTCCAAATTGGATATTCTACTGGTCTGAGAATTGGAACCCTGATTGTTTCATATCGACTCACAGAATTAGGCTTAACCTGTTCAGCCTTGGGAGTAGTTTGATTTTCTTCAGACATGATTATTACTGTGTTTGAATCGTAAAACTGTATATATTAAACAGCTTTGGCTCTGATACCAATTGTTAGGCCGAATACACAATATATAATCAAGTATGTATGAGAATAACAATCAAGAACACTTTTTATTAAATCAACAAACTGTAATTATATTAACAGTTTCTCTCTTAGTGATGTTAATGAATCACAAAGAGCTACTAGGTTACAAGAATAATAATTCTATGTTCGCATCCCTTCTAGGGATAACCTATCTGTGTTTATATAGTACACATCTACTTACAATCCATCTCTAATTGATATTCCTATAAGTTAGCTATACAATTGATATCAATCAAGGATTGCTTCAGTCTTCTATTCCGTTTCCTTAGCTGTATCAATATATTCTGCTTCTTTCCATCTTCAGAATATATTGCTTCTAGAATCTTTATCTTTGCACCGACAGCTAAGTCAACTTTTACCACGTCAGACTTTATCAAACTCTGACTGGCTTCAATGTGAACTCTTCACCCAGTCAGACTTTATCAAACTCTGACCGGCTTCTATATAAACTCTGATATGTACCTGTTACTTAAACACTGATGAACAAACGTCATCAATTATATCTAACATAGAAGCTCCTACATCAAAGGCTGATGATATAGTTGAGGAAGCTGCTGATCATTCTGACAGCAGAGTTTTTGATAATGAAGTTGGGCAAATGGATTTCTTTGTTGATGAAGATATTCTGGAAGCACATCCTAGTGTCAGTATTTGTGATACTGAGGATGTGGAAGCTGATCAAGCCACCTTAGTGATTGAAGACTCTGTGGATTCTCACACAGAAGTTCTTTCAGTACATAATACACATTCTGAACAAGGTGAGGAAGTTGATCAGAAGAAAGAGGTTGCTACAGAGCCAATTCTTGATGAAGCTGTAGCAGAGAATGTACAAGAGGTTGCTGATAAGCTAAACTCTGAGGATATTAATTTTCTTGAAGCTTTGCAACAATCTGTTGTTGAGGTTGTTCACAGAGAAGCAGAGTTAGTTGCAAATCTAAACTCTGAAACTCCTGAAGCTGTACAGCAAGTTATTCCAGATGCTGAAGAAAATCAAGAAGACAATGCAGCAAATTCTAACGATAGTAAAGATGCTCATTCTAATCCTGATATACAGGTTGAATTATCAGAAGATGTAGACTCTGATACTGTCAGAGAAGCAAATCGTGCTAATGCTAGGTACTTTCAAGATATGTACTTCAAGAACTGGGCAGATGCTGATTGTGTTTTTTCTGCTCAGAGGGCTGCTGATTTTGTTAATCAGTCTATCAAAACCATTTCATCTTCTGATGTTGTTACAAATCTAAAGGCCACTGTGATTCAAATTAAATCTCTTCATCACAGATTTGATGAGTCTCATAAGGAGGTCACTGCTTTGAGGAATGAAGTTGGTATGAGAGATCTTACTCTGAAGAATGATAGATCTTACTACAATTCTATGTTCAAGAAGCAAGCTAAGGACTCTGATGAAATTCAGAAGAGGCTTGGGAAAATTGAGGACAACCAGACTGCTATGTCTGCCCAACTGACTTCAATTTCTACTGCTATTGAGTTACTGACATCAGTACTACTTTCTGATGATGTCAAAAAGGGGGAGAGTGTACCAAGTGACAAATGCAAAGACATTCAAACTCTGAGACGGAGGGATGATGGTAATGATGGTGGAAACAAGGGAGATGGAAAGAGTTTAAGATTCAATTCTGATAGAAGACTACCAAGATCAAACTCTGATAGAAGATCAAACTCTGGTAAGGGAAATGCAAACTCTGCCAGTGGTTCAAAACTCAAAAGTTTGATAATCTCTGATAAGCCTACCACGGATGAGGAAATTGCTACTAAAATGTTTTTAAAAGAGCATGGTGGTGAGGTAACAGTTGAGGATTATGATGCTGAATTAAGAGTGTTAAATGAAGAGCACCAGAAGAAAATGGAAGCTGGTACTTATACAAAGAAAAGTAAAGCTCCAAGGAGAAAAGAGATAGGAATATCTATTAAAGATAATGTAAACTCTGATCAAAGTTTGCAATACTCAAGGAGACCTACTATTTCAAGAAATGACAAAGGAAAAGGTAAACTGGTAGAAGAAGAACAGTTACCAAAGAAGATTTATTCAACCTCTAACATTGCTCAAGTTGAATCAAGGATAAACAAATCAACCTCTGACGTTGCTCATGTTGATATTGCTACTAAAATTGTGACAACCTCTGACAAGGCTCAAGTTGTACAAACTCAACTCAAAGGGTTCTTAAGACCTGTACTTTCTGAAACTCTGACATTAGAACCTGTGGATTTTTCTAAAACCAGGACAGTACATGGAAAACAATCTTATGACAAGTCTGGTTTAGGTTCACACGGAGAGAAGAGGATAAATAACAGTCCAATGGATCAAACATCACTGGCAGAACCTGGTGTTGGGGTTACTCAAGAGAGCCTTGACAAGCTAGAGTATGTTCAGTTAATTCATCATAAGGGACTTAGGAAGGACTTTCTGTTATACTTCATGGCTGATGGCAGAGTATACAGAATAGGTGAAAATGATATACACTTGAAAATGGCTGAAGAGTTAGAATATGTCTTGTATCTACTCAAAGTCAGAAATCAAAGGACTCAAAATGCTGCTGAAGTTTTGAGAGTAAGGATGATGAGAGCAAAGGTTCTCAGTGGTGCTAAAATTACAAGTGCTTACATCCCTAAGTACAAAGATGCTCATGGAAAGATTGTAGAAATGAAAAGAAACAGTGCAAGACTAAGGACTGATCTGGGAGTTAAAGTCTTAGAATTCAATCTAGACTCTGATAAACCATATTTTATTAGGCTAGGGAATGAGATGAGGAAAAATTCCATCTATTCTTTGAGAGCTGCAATTTATCAGACTGGAGAATCTGATCCAGAGTTGAGCGAGTTGAAGAAAGTTATGGTTGAAGAGCTGGAAAGGGCTGAAAGAAGACTTCTCATGGATTATCTCAGAACTGTTCCTGATATTCAAGAAATCAAATAAAGTCTGACTGTAAGTTTTTAAAGTTTTCTGTTCTAAGTTAAAATTAAACTCTGTTATGATTAAACACTGCATTTGTTATATGTTTTGACATCATCAATTATCTGATTAACTTGTACATTTTTATTATGCACAAGTTGGGGGAGATTGTTAGATATAATTGCTAATGTTTGTTTAATCAGTGTTTAAGTAACAGGTACTGTTCAGAGTTTAGTCTGAAGTACTTATCAGAGTTTACATGGAAGCCGGTCAGAGTTTGTTAAAGTCTGACAGGGTGAAAGTCGATTTAGCTGTCGGTGCATATTATGAAGATTCTAGAAGCAATATATTCTGAAGATGGAAAGAAGCAGAATATATTGATACAGCTAAGGAGACTGGACAAAGGACTGAAGCAATTCTAATTGATTACAATTGTATAGCTAATTTGTAGGAGTATCAATTAGAGATTGATTGTAACTGTGTACTATATAAACACAGATAGGTTATCCCTAGAAGGGATGCGATTATTGAAAATATTATTCTTGTAACCTAGTAGCTCTTTGTGATTCATTAACATCATAAAGAGAGAAGCTGTTAATATAATTACAGTTTTGTTGATTTACAAACTTGTGTTCTTGATTGTTATTCTTATACATATTTGATTATATTGTGTATTCGGCCTAACATAATAACATTTATTTGCATATAAAAAATATATTTTTTTGTTATTATTAATGTTTTTTGAAGAAATAAAAAAATAACAATAAAAATGATACTCATACCACCCTTTCATACCCACCTCCATGCTTGGGTATCAAAAACTCATACTTTGGGAGTTTGAGGTATGGGTATGAAATAAAAAAAAGGTCAACCAAACATGAGGTATAGGTTTTGTTCATTTTAAACCCATACCTGATTCCTCGTACCTACCAACCAAACGACCCTTACATCTTTTCTAAATCGGAAATCCACAATAAAGCAGACAAAATTTTGGACTCCACGAAAACTGTTTTCCTTTGCCTACACTACATTCTGGACATTAGACAACACTAGTACAATACCAAGCCAGTCTAGTAGCGTATTTGGGCAAAATAAGCAAATGCATGAGAACGGACTTTCGTTGATCAGTGGTAGCAACTAAAACAAATGTTAATGGTTATTTGTTACTTATTTAAATTAACCAACTTATTAATTTTGTTTTTTTTTTTGCTAACCTTAATTTTTGTTTTGTTTTGATAATCCAAATTTTATTGCACGCACAGTGACCTGCCCAGAAGCATACAAATGTGAATTTTGAAAATTACAATGTAACGTCTGGTCCTGGTGTGGAAAACTATACAAAAACTATACAATTGTAAAGACTAGTCTTTACAGTTTTGCTTAAGCTATAAAATAATGAAGAGAGGATATTATTAACAGAGCTTTTATAATACAGGTAAAAGTCACCTGTCAAATTTCAGCAGAGAACAGAAATAGAGCAATCAAACAAAAACTATTCTAAGTTGCAATAGACAAATTTACCATAACTGCACTGACGTGTATTTACCATAAGCTACACTATTCTTGCACACAATGTAGACAAATTTGCTTATTGCATCAGCTCACCACATGTGTAAGAACAACCCTTTATTCAATCATGTTGGCGAGCTACACTAGGTCTGGGGGGAGACTATCTTTAAAGCCCTTTATGCTTATCATTCTTTTGTTTCTCTGATCCGAACTCGGCACAAAAGAGGCGAAAGAACAATTTACAGATACAACAGAACTGGTAGAATTAAAGACATAGCTAGTGTAATCATAAAATAGAATATCTTCGACTCTATTCAGCTAGAACTATACAAAAATAAAATGTTAGCTCTATCATATAACATGCTGTAGTAACCGTTTCTGTCTAGAATCTTCTAGTTAGTCCCCAGCATTATAGAGCATGTACCTAGCTCTCTCCAGAAGTGTCTGATTCATACGTTCTGCTACATCATTTTGCTGTGGTGTATCCCTGACTGTATGATGCCGAGCAGTCCCTTCATTCTTGCAGAACTCATCAAACTCAGACGAGCAAAATTCCAGACCATTATCAGTTCGCAGCCTCTTAATCTTCTTCCCTGTTTGATTCTCCAATAATGCCTTCCACTGCCTGAAAATCTTAAAGACTTCACTTTTATGCTTCATGATGAACAACCAAGTCATTCTTGAGAAATCATCAATCATTGACACAAAATATTTGTGACCCCCTAAAGACTCCACCTGGGAAGAACCCTCCCAACAATCAGAATGGATGTAATCAAGTGTGCCTTTTGTTATGTGTGTTGCTTTAGGAAACTTGTTGCGATGTAACTTTCCAAAAACACAATGTTCACAAAACTCAAGACCTGTGACCTTATGACCACAAAGAAGATCAGCTTTTGACAGAATTTGCATCCCTCTTGCACTCATGTGACCAAGCCCCATGTGTCACAACCTGGTCATGTTTTCCTTATCAATCTCCAAGGACGCGACAACAACAGAACCTGATAACATAGAACCTTGAAGAAGATACAAGGTACCACGTTTAACCCCTTTCAAGACCACATCAGAACCCTTGCAGACATGTAGAACTCCACCTTCACCTTGAAATCTGAAACCCTTATTGTCTAACATACTCAGAGATATCAGATTCTTCGTCATAAGTGGAACATGCCTAACATCATTCAATGTGCATAATTTACCATCATGTGTCCGAATTTTAATCGAGCCTATTCCAACCGTCTCACAAACAAAACTGTTAGCCATAGAAACTTGAGCAATATCTTCTTCAGAATTTTAACGTGAAGGTTGACAAATTTACTGGGAGAAATAGTTTCAGTCTATGGAAAATCAAGATGTGTGCCTTGTCAAAGCAACAGGGGCTCTGGGCGCCGTTGAAAAAGAAATCGACGGATCCGCAAAGCGCTGAGATGGCCAGTCTAGAAGAAAAGGCACACTCAACAATTTTATTATGCCTTGCAGATGATATTATTACTGAAATCACGGAGGAAGATACCGCGTCTGGTTTGTGGTTGAAGCTTGAAGGTCTCTACATGACAAAGTCTTTAACAAATAAGTTGCTTCTGAAGCAACGTCTGCTTAGTCTGCGAATGCAGGAAGAGGAGGTTAGATCTGCTCTTCATTCTAGAGAGTTGCGCCATAAGGCAACTGATACAAGTGCAGATAATCAGGTTGTTGGGTTAGAAACCAGCTTGTAAGGGTTCGAAATCTAATGATGTCTATAATTACTATAAAGAGAAGGGACACTGGAAATCTGTCTGTCCTAAGAAAAAGAAGCAACAAGATAAATTGGCAGGTACTGTTGCTACAGGTACTACTGCTATAGCTGGTATTATTGGAGAATCAAACAGGGAAGAAGATTAAGAGGCTATGAACTGATAATGGTCTAGAATTTTGCTCATCTGAGTTTGATGAGTTCTGCAAGAATGAAGGGATTGCTAGGCATCATACAGTCAGGGATACATCATAGCAGAATGGTGTAGCAGAACGTATTAATCAGACACTTCTGGAGAGATCTAGGTTCATGCTCTCTAATGCTGGACTAACTAGAAGATTCTGGGCAGAAGCGGTTACTACAGCATGTTATCTGATAAATCGTGGACCTCACACATGTTATGAGCATTGGCAAGCCGTGAAGAGAGTTTTTCGGTATTTAAAAGGTACGTCTGATGTTGGTCTCATTTATGGAGGTGATACAGAGTGTTTGGTGACAGGGTTTTCAGACTCTGATTATGCTGGAGATGTTGACATTAGAAGATCTATGACTGGTTATACTTTCACTCTGGGTGGCTCAATTGTCAGTTGGAAAGCCACTCTGCAACCTACGGTGACTTTGTCTACTACAGAAGCAGAGTACATGGCATTGACAGAAGCAGCAAATTAAAGAAGGAATCTGGTTAAAAGGATTGGTCAGTGATTTGGGTCTACATCATGATCAGGCTACAGTATATTGTGACAGTCTCAGTGCAATCTGTTTAGCTAAGGATCAAGTCCATCATGAGAGGACTAAGCACATAGATGTAAGATGTCATTTTCTAAGAAGTGAGAAGAGAATCAAGGTGAGCAAAGTGGGTACCGCTGATAACCCATCTGATATGCTCACCAAGCCGGTTCCACATAGCAAGTTTTAACTTTGTTTGGACTTGCTAAATGTTCGGAGTTGTTGATTGCCCTTTTAGGGCAAAAATCTGAGGCAGAAGAGTTTTTTATGGTACATCTGACATTATTATGGTGCATCTGGTACATCTGTTTTTTTGTGAGAGAATTCAATTCAAGGTGGAGATTTGTTAGAATATGTCTTGAATCAGTAATTGTCTGTTATGATATGAAAATAATTCCTACAATGAAGGATCTAGAATTAATCTTCATCCACCGTCAAGGATAAGACTTATCCTCGGGATAAGACTTATCCTCGGGATAAGACTTATCCTTCAAGGAAGTGATAATACTTATCCGCCTAGAAAGTGCTATATAAACTCTTTAGGGCATAACGTATCTGTATCTGACTCTCTAGGTTATAACCTAGATTTGCATCTGTATGTTGTAATATGTATCCTCGAGATCAATAAAAATTTTCTCTTCTGCCTATCTGTGTTTGTTATTTATGTTTATTATAATTTTTTTTGCTTCCGTTATAACAAGTGGCAACTAAGTTCAAATTTGTGAATCGAAATCAAGTGTATGGTATACAAAAATAAAATGTTAGCTCTATCAGTGGCAACTAAGTTCAGATTTGTCAATTGTTCTCTTAGCATATTAAAATGGGTTCGGTTCATGGTTACTGGTTAGCTCCTACGTTGGAGAAAAGAGAATGCTAAATCATGCAAGGGATACCTTTATTATTTATATTGACAATTTATCATATATAACAATCCAGAAGAAGACAATGTGTGTGTTTGGGGTATCATAAAAAAATTGACTTATAACTTAAAATGAGTAAGTGATAAGTTGATGAATTCTTATAAGTTATACGGGTGTTTGGATAAATTTACTTATAAATAGTTAAGAGTTTGCTAAATTAAATTTGAAAAAATAATTATTAAATACAATGATTTCAACACTTGCATTTTAAATTAAAAAAATATTTAAAAACACAAAGGTAAAAATATAAAGTATTAAAAAACAAAGAAATCAAGTAATAAGTCAATAAGTTCAGGAAATGTACCACTTTATTAACATTCAACTTATCAACATATTAATTATAAGTTGGGTCGGCAAACACCTCCGATGAACTCTTATTAATTTATAAGCTATAAACAGCAGTGGCCAAACGGACCCATTATTGTCCAGCTCTATCATTAAAGCTGTAGGCAAGCTTTTATTTCAAACTATAATCTAATAGAGAGGCAGTGAATACCTATTATTGTCTTTTTCAACACTCATTTTCCAGTAATGAGTACTTAAAACTTGTTTCTGAACCAATATAGCCCTTTGTTCTGGTCATCTTTGTCTTCCTCAACGTAGACACACTCTTTTATAGTAATCCAGAATGATTTATAAAATGGGGTGTCATCATAGTGATAGTGCTCCCCTAATATAGGTTTAAATGCTCTCGTGGCTTCTTCTATATGGTAATGTGGCATATTTGTGAATAAATGATGAGCCACATGTGCATTAGTTGCTCTATGGAATACCTTGTTAAGAATTCCGAAATCTCGATCAATGGTACACAAAGATCCCCTTAACCAATCCCACTCGCTGGAATCATAGTAAGGTACAAAAGTGTGAGTGTGGTTTAGAACAAGCACTACCATAAGAAAAGCACACATAACTAGGTATGGTCCTCCATAAACGAAAGCAACCCATGCAAACCCTTTTATTAGAACAAGGTTGTATAGTCCATAGACCGTGGCCAAAAATCCAGCATCAGAAAGTAAAACTTGAAAGAACTGGTTACGTGAAAACATTGGACCTAACGGATCGAAATGGGAGGCAAATCGACCATAATCTCGACCACGGAAGTTGATAAGCAAGTGTAAAGGCAAACCTGTAGCTAGAAGTAAAGTTATAACCAAGAATCTTACGGCGGTATTAGAAAGGTGTTTGAAAAAGGAAGGAACTTGAGACTTGAGCATTGGGGGATTGGTTCCTTCATAATGAAGAGATCCAGTCCTAGAGTGGTGGTGACCGTGAGTATACTTAAATGAAAAGTATGGAAACAGGAGGAGGGAGTGGATGATAAATCCGACTGTGTCGTCTAGCCATTGGTAGTCACTGAAGGCGTGGTGGCTACATTCATGGCCTATCATCCATAGTCCAACTAGGAATGAGCCTTGAAGTAGTGAATAGATAATCCAAGATATCAGTACTGGTTCTTTGATATAGGTTGTGAAGATGTAGAAAAGGGAAAATATAATGGCCAAGTCAGAGAGCAGGTATGAGAAAGAGGTAATGACAGAACGCTCAAAGCAATGGGGTGGAATTGCTCTCTTGACATCACCATAAGTGAATGGAGGTCTTAAGTAGGGAACACTTGATGCTTTTTTCTCCTCAGAGTTTAACATTTGTTCCATGTCTCTGCAAAGAATTAATATTTTTGATCAATCTAAAAGACTAAACAATGTAATATAACAGCCATGCACCAAGTAATAGCTCTTTGTTGATTGATGAAGACAGGAAAACTTAGCCAGCAGTTAAGGAATAAAAGGGAACCTTGGGAGTTGTTTATATAAGTTGTAGCATCAAGACTAGTTTAAGCCACCCGTTTAAAAACAAGAAGCTGTCCTTTCGTGGAAATAACCAAGTTTTGGACAATGATTCTATGACTAAAATATTGGTAGTAGTTTTGAATCGGGTTTTTTTTTTCTTTCATTTCGGATATTCGGATCAATCTGATGAATATGGTCATTGATCAAAGTTGGAGAAAAGCTGTGATGACATTTCTGTAAGTTGCTTTTTCAATTTTAGTTATCGATTTACTTCAAAGCCCTCCAAATTTTAACCAATATTTGTGAATATTAAAAAAAATTAGATTAACTCAGAAAATTTCTGGGAAAACTGACCAAACATAAATCAATCCGAATCCTAGTCCAACTCCGTCATAACTAAAATTTGGACCAAAGGAGTCCAACTAGGATTGGCGGGCTACATATAAGCGCCTATAATATATCAATTGTAAACAGCTGCCGAAGCAGAAGAAGACTCATAATCATCAACAATGAGCCAACAATTATTCTCTCGATCTTTATCAAATTCAATGGTAAAATCATCACCAGAATGTGCACCATCAGTAGAAGAAGTTATTTCAAACCAAGACCTTCTGTTTGAAATCCTGTTGCGTGTTCCGGTTAGATCACTAATGTGCTTAATATTAGTGTCAAAACAATGGCTTTCTCTCATTACAAGTAACAGCTTCTCTATCCTGCATCGTCGTCGTCGCCGCACCACAGCCATCTTCTTACACTCGGAGTTTTTACTTATGAAGGGATACGAACACATGAAATTCATACATCTCGATCTTGATTGCGTTAATAAAAATAAAAATCACCGAAAATTTTCAAGTGATAACAATCCCTTCAGAAGTAGCACTTTTTCTCATGACCCTTTTTATCCTAAGGGAGTTTGTGTTGTACAGTCTTGTCATGGCTTACTGTTATGTCGTTCTGGCATTCTTGTTAGCAAGGTTAACCACCACCAGGGTTTGTTCTACTACTACGTATATAATCCGACGACAAATCAAGTGGTTACTATTGATAGAATTTGGGACAGTAAAATTGCGATTCATGCTTCAGTTTTATGTTATGAACCTGCCAAGGCCCCCTACTTTAAAGTTGTTTTTTGTGTTAATATCTCGCCCGAACATAATCCTAAACAGAGGCAAATTGAGATTTATACGTCAGAAACTGGGACTTGGAAGGTCTCTAATTTAGTCCCAGCTCCGGGTTTATTTACGTGTTATTGTGCTTACTTTGAAGGGTGCATCTACTGGCTGACTGAAGAGAATACGATGTGCAGTTATGATGTCAACGAAGAGAGGCAATCAACGTTACCAAAACCTCCGAGGAGGAGGAAATTCAGGTTAATAAGAAGATATTTGTATTTCGGGGAGTCTGCTGGGCATTTACATCTTGCTGAGGTCTTACCCTGTGCTACTTCACTGGACGTGTATGAGCTGAATTGTGATCGCTCAGGGTGGTTTCTCAAGTATGAGGTTGATCTTACTCGACTTGCCAAAGTTTTTCCGGAGATGACTAATAATAAGCGTACCATTGATGATGAATATGCTTTCGCTGTTCTGTCTCTGGTCAGAAGAAGAGAAGATTTTAACGAGGATTCTGTGTTGGTATTGGAGATACCTGGTAAGGTTATAGTTTACAACCTTGTTGATCAAACCTGCAAAGTGGTCTGGAACTTTTGTGAAGCTAAAAATGCTCGGCTCTGGTTATGCGGAATTCATAAAGCTATGGACTACATCGAATCTCTAGCCCGTGTAACTACTGGCTCCGCCTGTTCTTAAATGTTCTTAATTGTTACATTTTGTTTGATGTTCTTAATTGTTGATCAAATCTGGTTCTGTTTATCATTTGAGAACATCAGTAATCTGTTTTATAAAGGAAAAAGATTTTAGAGCATTTGAATCTGAACTCGACCAAAACAAAAAAATAATAATTAGGAAATCAAAAGTCTACAGACGTTCACAAAATAAACCTGTCTACTCAACTTACTGCTCACAATCAGACCAGCTTGGATAGTAATACGAGGGGAAAATGCTAACACATAAATGGATTTATTTAAATGATATCCAAAAACGAAACTCATATGGTTAAGAAATTGATCAACATATTATCTAGGCTACTATAAAAATCAAAACAGTTTACTAAATGCTAGATTTGAAGTGATTGAATATATCTGAAGTAGTTGACAGTGGAGTTGTCGCCCAGTTGTTTATGTAGTATGGGTATGAAGTGCAATCTGAAAAACCACAATTGTATATGTAAGTTTGGTATGAAGTGCAATCTGAAAAACCAGTGAAGACGTTTATGACATAACTCATGACAGTTCTAATAAAGTGATCAAATCAAACACCCGCTAAACCAGTGAAGACGTTTATGACGTAACTCATGACAGTTCTAATAAAGTGACCAAATCAAACACCCGCTAAGCAGACACAACCTTTGCAATAGACAACCTCAAAACATAGCTTCAAAATCAACCACAGTCGACAAGAAATTTAGGCAACAGAGACAACTAATAAAGCTTCCTTTATATAAGTATTTCTCATTGTAAACAGAAATAAAAGATGATGTCTTAACAGAGAAGCCAGATAAGAGGCTATATGAAGAGCTATCTGTACCTCGCTGTACAAATTCACACACTTACTTTTCTGTTGCATCTCAGAATTATAGCTGTAAAAATGTACGTTTACCTAAGAAATCAGTAGGTGTAAAAACTCTGCCTTGGATCAGGCTACATATTTTACTCCTGGTACTAAAAAAATGCAGCTAACTTTTCTACCTCCAAAACCACTCACTGGTCGCATAATCAATATCAGCCAGTCGGTGCGCCTCTTCTTCATCCCAAGCAGGTGCTTCAGCTGCTTCAATGTTTACCTCATTTTCTTGGCGTCCTTCTGTAGCTACAGCCAACACAGGAGCTTGGCCTATCAGCTCCAGATCTTCCTCGTACACTATGACAATATCCATAGGGTGTGCAGGCTCATGGCATTTAAGACAGGTGGTCCAAACAAGGGGTAAACAGCGGATACAGAATGTATGAGAACAATTGATCAATGTAACTTTAGAAGCACCCGCCCGGTATTGGACCGAACAGCGGCTGCAGCAGCTTTCTATATTTGGATGTCTGATTATATTTAACTCTTGTTCGGGGAAGATCTCAGCATCCGGGATTTCATCATCAGAAACTTCGTCTTTTTGAAATATCCATGTTTCACATGGTCCATTCAAGGGAAGTCGGTCCCACGGGCAGCTCATGTAACCTTTCTCAAACATTTTATCTACACAAACCTTGTGGAAAACATGCCTGCAGATCTGGTAAGACACCACATATTCTCTGTTGATGATTGCTTCATAACAGATTACACAAAAACCATTATCGCTCCCCAAGTTCTTGCTGTTTTCCTCCAAATCATCACAGAAAACAAGACGATATTTCTCGAAAAACATTTTTTCTATCGATATTTGATTCTCAATTGAGACTTCAATAAGGCACAGTCTGTTTTTGTGCAGAAGATTCGCTATCCGAATTGCTTTTCGGAGCCTTCTTTCTGTGTAAACCTGTAACGTAATAAAATATATTTATCATCATCATAAATAACAACAATAACATCATATGGAACTTAACTTTAGAGACTTACCCTGGTAGACCATGACTTAAGTTGTCCAACGTCCATAGAATCAAAGATGCCAGTGTAGTTCCATTTGCCCAAATTTCTATGACTTCTGTTTAGCAATATAATTATTGCATTGCAGCCTATTCTAAGCATTGTGGATATATCTGCATCCGCACTCTGCCATGAACAGAAAATAGTGTTAGCAGCTACAAAAGCGGATTTATGCACTTGCACAGAGATTGCAATAGAGAACAAAAGCTTATGACCTGAAAGGACAAATCCGTTATGCACGTGATCAGTCTCTTCTCAGCTTCCGCCAATGCATAGCCTATCGTAGCACCCAAAGACCACCCTACGATTTCCTTATCTCTTCCGAATTCAAATAAACAGGTGGGTGGGAACTCTGTATTAATGCAAGGTATTTCGGACAGAACAAATATCTCCTCGGAAGGGAGGTACTCCTTCAAGAATGTCATTACAAGATCAATCATGTCATTTTGTGAATGTCTGTAATTTTCCTTACAAGCTGCATACCCTTGTTTCTTAAATCTGTTAATAGAAGTTAAAAATTGTGAGCACTAAATCAGATGCATTCTAATATGAACCAAAAGAAGCCGTCCACTGCCATCTTGCAACAACCCGTGCACTGCCAGTTAAGTATTAAACTAGACAAGTAGGGGGAGAGTCATGGAGACCAGGGTGGGCACAGGTCCCTCCTAATTTTGATACCAGTACTTAATCTTGAAAAAAAATTATAAAGGAATGTTTATTAGTTTGAGTGGGTAAGTTACTAAGAACGGGTCATGAGTCGACCAATTGCGTTAACCAAATGAAAAATATATTTCTAAAGTAATCTTATTTAAAAGCTTTGCTACTTGTACAATTATATAGTGATACTAAACTAAACATGTTTACTTGTACTTTCTGCATTCATCAAAATGCAGTTTATAGGTATCCCAAGCTTAAGCACTTAATTTGGAAGGACCAAAAAACAAAACAAGATACTTACACTGGAGTAATGGATTTTGTCGGCGTAGTCTCTTCATTCTCGTCCAGAGATCCATTAAGAATCCGCAAAAAGACTGGTGATCTACTTTCTACTGCTGTGGAGACTGCATCACTGATCCCCTTATCTGCATCTTTGCTACTTCCCACACACCCCTATCATAGACCAAATAATGCATTATACACAAATGTGTGCTTGTGTTTGCATAAAATAAGCTGTAACATGCAGATATTGTAGAAAAATCATAAAATATGTACAATGCAATTTTTATGTATGATATCAAATGACACATTCCTCGCTCACTGGTGCTTTGAATTCACAGTTTTTTGTCATTAGAAATATTATCAGTCCAAAAACATCTTACAACCAATTAATCCACCACTGCCAATTTCAGCACCAACTTCTGACACCAACTTGTTATCCTCTTCCACAGGTTTATTCATTGCCTCAACAACCACTACCTCCGTAAATTCCTTCATCTGGTCTACATTGTGACTACTCACCACCAGCACCGCCTCCAAACTATGATTAATTATCAAATACCACATTTCCCACCTCATTAATTATCAAATACCACATTTCCCACCTCAACCTTCTGTATAATTTACTCATCTCTACCCCCTTCACCGGCCATTTACATTCCCTCGGATTCAGTTCTCCTCACCCCACCATCTCCAACTCTCTATTTATAGAACCACCACCACCTCATGCGTTGTATGTTCTCCACAACCACATGAAGCAGTCTTATCCCATCCATCACTTGACGATTTCCCAACGCCACTACATTCATCACTTCCATTACAACTTGATTGCAATTCCCCAATACCCTCCAATTCACCGCCACATTTGACACCAATTTATGACTTCTCAGTCTCACCACCCCCTACTGCCCTTATTCTCTCCTACACCTCCGCGGCCTATTCTCTACGACTACAATTACTACCACAACCATAACCACATTCCTCAACTCCATCCCCTATCCACATCTCCACTTAAGCACTACATTCCATCCAGTACTCTGTAATTCATGATCTCCCCCACCACTTGATTACGATTTCCCCCCACCCACTAATCTCCCCCATCATTATTTCATTACAAAAAACCCACCCACTCCCCCATCATTTAACCAACAAATTACTCAATCCCCTCATTACATACGCAAAAATTCAACAAAACTAATTACTCAAATAACGTAACTTACGACATAAAGATATTATCAAGAATTACGACATGCAAATGTTACTTTTACAATATTATCAAGAATTCGATTAAAATCACCACTAAAACTTAAAAACAAGGCAACAACATGAGTTATTTATTACCTGAAAGCAAGTAAACCTCTCAAACAAGTGGTGCACATTGTCCTGTTCTTGATCATCCTTCCATAAGCATATTACTGGAATACCATTACTAAAACTTCCACGAAGAGCACTTAAACTCTCAATGCCACCATCATTCTCCACGAAAATACCCAAGCCTTTGATTCTTGCGAAAGCATCCGCTGCATATGCAGCGGAACACGTATTCACACAATGAACAACTTTAATATCTTCTTGGACCAAGATATCAGTAAAATCAGATTCAGATACTGAACAAAATACGTGAGTAATGTCCATCTTCTTGATAGCTTGTGCCAAAACCCTAAATATTGAATCTGGCTCCTCCATTGATTCAAGCTAGTTCTAATTTTTCTGACTAAAACAAGGTGAACTTGCGCAACGATATTTCTTGATTTTCTTGAAACGTGTATGTTTTTTAGGCTGTTACCAACGTGTATGTATTTTAGGCTGATACCTTTCTATTTCTATTCGTTATATGCCCATTTCTGTCTGAATTGATATCTTTTCTAGTCAAAACTTAGCAACAACCAAATTTTTACCAAGTAGTTGTTTTCTAAATAGACTATTTTCCCAGCCGAGTGTTTAATAAAAAAATTATTTTTTATTTTTTGTAAAAAAAAGTATGTTTTTTCCCTTGATCAGGCTATCATTTGCAGGAGTACTAATTATATTTCAAGATTTACAAATAATGTAATACTAGCATATAACCGTGCACGGGCTGAGATTAAAAAATAACAAAATAAAAAAATTAATGGGAATAGAAATTTTAAAATAAAGAATAAAAATCAATATGATAAATTAAAAAATGAGAATTTAAATATTAATTGTAATATAGAAAAAATAAATAAATGAGACTGAGAAAGATAAATGAAACATTATTGATATTATTTATTAATATAATATTAATAATAAGGACAAACCACATGGCACGAGGGAAGAAGTGAAAATGCAACACAAGGAGGAAGGAGGTACAAACCACAAACTGAAGCAAGGTTGAATGAACTGTCAATTTGAAATGCAACTTCGTTGCTAGTTGCTATGTCTGGGAAGTACTTTTTATGTTGCTACTCTGTTGGAGTTTAATTTGGGTTACTTGCGACCGGTGTTGTAAAAAGCGGAAATCGGAGTTAATCGGTGAAAGTACCGTTCAGTGATTAATCGGGTAATCGGGGATTAATCAGAATGATTAATCGGATCATTAATCGAAATAAATTTAATAATATTTTTTATATACAATTATAAAATTGTTTCGTTATTTCAACTAAACATATGTTATTATCATATATTTATGCAAATATGTTAAAAATGTTATATAATTGTAATAAATAAAATTTTGAAGGTTTAACTTTTCAATTATAGATAAATTTAAGAGGAAAACTTAAGAGAATTTACGATTTAGACATCTAAAATTATAATTATATGTACAAAAATAATGTTTTTTCCTATTGTTTAATCAAGTTTCTACCTTTTAAATTTTTATTATTTTTTTAATTTTAACTATTTTTTAATAATTAGCCCGATTTTTGACCGATTCAGCCAATTTTTGACTGTTTTTATGAAAAAACGATAAATTGACCGATTTTCGCTTAATCAGTTCGGTGACCCGCCGTCTAGCGATTAATCGACAATTAATCCCCGACTTTTAGAACACTGCTTGCTACACAGTTACAACAGAGCTTATTTGGTCAGTTTTTTATGTCTGGATTGTTTTCATTTTAATTCCAGTGAGGCACAAATAATGATCAACCATTGTAACTTTAGGCATTTCATAAATTTTATTCACAATAGCAATTGCATTGAACGATTCCTTACATAAACCTTGCAACAATTGCTTACCGCCCTACTAAAATTCTTACAATCACAAACAAACAAACAAAAATCTAAAAGTTAAGACCAATTTTTTCTTACTACACATACTAAATAACTTAATATTAACCCTTTAAATTTATGCCCATCTTCGACCCAAAAACAATGGGTCAGGTTTGCCCTTTAGTCATATTGCATTGATATGCTTAGCCAAATATAATACATGCTTGTTATAATGTTTGTTAATCATGGTTTCATTTGCTATTTCTATAACTTTTGGACATCTATCACCTCTACTGATATACATGCCGAAATGCTTTGTTATTCACAGCTTACACAATGAATACAATTCCACGATGAACTTGCAGGACTGCATAGATGAGAGAAACAATGGGGCTTAATTGTTCACCAATGAACCATCTTCACTGCGAATAATATACACCAAAGAAACATCTTCACTGTAATTAGCCCAACTGATGTTCCCCAAAGAAATTTTCACCAGCCCAACTGATGCAATGAAATGTACAGTAACAATAGAGATATCATCTAGCAGGGGCACCTACAGATTCTGCAAGTTCTTCAAGTAGTTCCTTCTGTTCCATAGTAGCGCAAGACTGCAGTAACAGATAATAATCATGAAGGAACCGGATTCCAAATAGTGCTGGAGCCTTAAACAATGTAATGTATCCGTGAGAGAAATATTAAACACTCCTAACAACTCGGTAGTAGGCACTTACGATGAAAGAGAAATTAAACACTCCCAATAACTTGGTAGTAGGCACTCGAGATGTATCAATCTTGAAACCTTGAAAATTCCCACTTCCTTGGTTGTACAAATGCTAGAATATACTGTTTTCATGTTTATTTATCTTAACTTTTTAAAGTTAGGTAGGTGGGGTTTTTTTAAAATAAAATGATCCATTATATTTGTCCAACATAGTAACTTATTCCTAATGTCCATAATCTGCTTCCAACCTCATAATCCCCAATGTACTATAAATGCAACAACCTTAAATTTTAGTTATCTGGTTCTAATTTTACTTGAATATTTTGTTTCAATGTATATCACTTTAAGCTAAAAACCAAACATGTTTAGCTGAAAATATGATTGATAAAATTTTGGAAATACAATTTAAATCGTTTAATTTCTTACTTTCTTTTGAGTTATGCCGAATCGTAATTCAAGAAACTATAAATTTCTGAATTACAAGTTTTAAGAGAGATTGATTATTAAATCAAAAGTTAAAGCAAAACAGCAAGTAGAAAGGTGACACTAAACCTAATAACAAAGAAGTGTACCTGAACCGCGGTCTCAATGTCCCCATCAAGAAATGAGGTGAGCTCAAAATTCATCTTTAGCCGGTGATCAGTAACCCTGTTATCCTACAAAAATAGGTAATGAAGAGATTAATACAATCTCTGCCACGGCAACCATTATCTCTGGCCTAAAAATAAGCAATGTAAAGATGAATAGATAATTTCCATCCGCTTTTCAAAAAAAAAAAAAAGATAATTTCCATCCCACCCGTAAGCTACATTAAAAATCCAGATTCATTTACTGTGTCTTCACAGGTAAATTATACGCTGGTGGCCTCTGTAATTAAAGCTTTCCGACCCCACACTGGGCTAGAACAAGTACTAACTTGCATCTCATTAATCATTTATAACCCATATAGGCAACTAGCTACCTTCCTGCTTTATTCTTGATAATTATCAGCTAGCCTAATTCTGAAATGCTATCATGCTAAATCATTTAAAATTTTCAAAGAAATACCTTATAATTGTATGTCCGAATCTTTTCTGCACGAGCACCACTACCAACCTGCAATTAGGAAGAACTTTATCAAAGCACGACAAGACAGATGGAAACGGCCTATGCATCAATGCAAAATTTTCAAAATAGGTATCCATGTTGGACATTTCAAGATGGGTTCAAGACTTCAAGTAATATAGGACACGGCAGATAAATACCTTACCTGTGCTGAAAATATAAATAATGCAGTAGTAACTGTGTTAAGCTTGTATAGCACATAATATCACAGAAGGAACTGACAAATATGTTTGACGAGGGCCCGCATCTTATAGGCATAGTTAAGAATGTTCATTTTCAAACTTATAATGTAAAAGAAATACAGTATTAGAACTGCAAAGAAATAGATCAGATCACGTGGTTACAAAAATATCATCCTTGTATAAGAGCAACTCATATGTGATAGTGATGTCAGGGATCTTAAATATAGTAACGAATAATAAATTTATTTTACAGGTGAAATTTGAATTGTAACGATATATTTAACACTCTATTCCCACAGCAGAACAGGTGAAATTTGAATTGTATTCATGAGTTAAATGTACGAGAAAGGACCTATGTAGGACATGACACAATTGGTGATCTTAGGACAACAGAATTGGCACTGGTATCAAATAGCTCATCACTGGTATCTAAAATATCTCTTAAAAAGCTATCAGTGGATTATCTGAGCAAGTTTCTAATTATGGGTGACACAAATGCTAGTAGTCTCTGCAACCGCTAGATCCGCTAAAGGTAGGCACACGAAGCATTGGCAACATACTACACAAGTCAGAGTAACTGTGCTCGGTTGAATCAATGAAAAGTAATCATCAATTATAGGGAAAATTTAATACTTCAATTCCACATCAAAGATGCTTTAAACTTTAAAGAGGTGCAATTATTTTTTTTGTTCTCTCGCTACTAATGGTGCCAATATAATATGATCATTGTGATGGTGTCCCAAATTCAATTTAGGCTCGGGCTCAGGCCTGCCTAGCTCCTAGTTAAAATATGTTATTAAAAATGTTTCACTGGGTTGGTAGCATGAACTACAAGATAATGACAGAATTTTCATCTTGTTATGAAGGTGTTATTACTCTCTATATCCAATTTATCGCTGTCCTTTTCATTACATATTGGTTAAACCTTATTGAGTTACATGTCATTCTGTATCTATCACCTTCATGTTAGAATGACCCTACAGGGAGACAACGCATATCCATCAACCTCATGTTAAAAAGTCTCTTTAAAAGAATTAAGAAGGGCAATCAAAATTGACAGTAAAGAAGTGTGAAATATGAATTCCCGATAAGCCTTTCTGCATATGCCTCGAATAAGAGGTATAGTTATAAAAAATAAAAATATTTGTTCTGCAAAGCAAGAGTATACAAAGTCTATGTATGTGCATCTGTTCAGAAAATCGGAGCTCGACATACAACAAGATATGACAAATAACATGTTACAACTTCATCAGGCTTAATCTACTTATTTAGTAAGTAGAGACATCAAACCTGTATTTTTCTTTCATTCCTTATGGATTCTTGCTGCTCTCTCAATTTGATCTCATACCTAGTATACAGGAGACATTATTTTAATCAGCGATTGAAACTGAACTTGCTTAAAAATAACTAAACTTCCCGTAACCCAAAGGAACTCATTTTCCAGAACGAAATGTCATGTGACAGATAGTAATATGCTTATTTCTGCTTACACATGTCATATAAAACATGTGTTATTTTTTTATTTTAATCAACATCATTTGTTTCTATCTCAACGCAGAATAGGAGGGCAGAATGCAACTCCAATTCACTATTTATTGTCGGTGAAATCTATTAGGCTTTACATATGTCAAAAAGGTAACGGATGTATCGTTTTTGGAGGTATAAAAAGTTAAAACCCAATCCATATTTTTCCTAATACAAAACAAAGCCATGTGTGATTTATATAGCATTGGGAAATGTGTATATGCAATTTAATGAGAAAAAAACATATGCAGAAAGCATCAAAAAAGAGGAAACTACAAAATTTGTTGTAATACACAAATAGAACTGCAGCAGCATATTGAAGACTATATATTTAGTGCATTATCTTAAACAACTTTCCTTGGAAGTCAACAAAAAATGTAACATTCTTGCAGTCTACAATAGATATCTAGATTTATGCTATTATCCCCATCTAAGCAAACAATCCATACTAGTAACTTCACGAATAATACCTAAGAAGCCAACTTTCTTAAACAGAAGTTGCCCAATTACTGATTTACAGTTTGATAACAAAAGAAATGAGTATTTCTCCAAACAAAAGTCTTACAATTTTGCTCGTAACAATTGAAGGGCACGATTCTTGTTTTTAAGCTGACTCCTTTCTTCTGTGCAAAAAATTCTAATTCCCGTTGGTTTGTGGACAAGATCTACAGCTGTCTCCACCTTGTTCACATTTTGCCCTGCACAGAATCAACTTTTGTTGCATAAAAGAGAATAAATTAAGATACAACTGTTTTAAAAATATTATCTATAGTGTGAATCACAATTTGGAGAATCGAAGTCATTCTTCTGGACATGCTCATCAATTAAATGTTTGTATATCTGTACCTCCGGCACCACCGGATCTTGCAGTTGTAAGTTCAATATCTTTTGGATCAATTACAATCTCAACTTCGTCAACCTGTAACGTGAAAGTAGCAAATAAACTTCCAACATAAGAAACAAAGCCTCCACTAGAAATAACGTAAAGCCAGCTGCCTAAAAGATGGATCATGATGAAACATGATTCTTAATACATGACAGTTAATAGACTCAAAATACTTTGTAAAGTGTAAACTACTAGCTACATTTGAGAAGTCATAGATGATAAGGTAGCCAATCTGAAATATTGGGTACAATTCATTATTTATCTATATGAAAGGGGAGTACTGTTTCAAATCACGTCGAAACCAATTTTGTTTAAGATGATTGTGATACACATTTACGCACCAAAGAAATGCACTGAAAACCCATCGGAGTTCTAACATAGATAAGGTTTAACACGGGTGAACTACAAGATCTAAATCTAGACCATTAACTCAATAATAAATATCAAGTAAAACTGAAACGAGACCAAAAATTATTGTGTGCATTAATTGTGAGTGTGTGTGTGTGTGTCATCCGCCCACACAAATAAGCACACGTTGTGCGCACACACAAACACGTATATATATAGAGAGAGAAACAATTACCTCTGGCATGATAGCTACTGTTGCAGTAGATGTGTGAACACGGCCTTGAGCCTCTGTCTGAGGAACGCGTTGAACCCGATGAACACCAGACTCATACTTCAACTTGCTATAAACACGTTTCCCTTTAATTTCCATCACATAAGTCTTGAATCCGCCTTTCTCAGCCTTAATTACAGAAACATTTAGCCGCTTGTAGTCTAAGGAACAGACGACAAAGTAAAGTTTGAAGATATACCTCGGAACATGATACGGGTGAGTACCTCAACGAGCTCCTTTCACTGTACCTCTGGTACATGCGTACCTAAAGGAGATGAAGACGATCTACCATTATGAAACCATGCTGATTTATAAGAGTTCAACTTAAAAGAGCATAAAGAATGACATGATGACCTCCAAGCTAATCCCTTGTTGACCAACACAGGAAAACTTTGAAATCTGGAAAGTCATTACTTAACTTTCTTTAATATCTATTGGATGGGTTGTGTTCATATTTTATACAACAGCCGAGTCAAGGTGAATATTAACAACTTTGAGCTTTCAACTTTATACGAAACAAGAAAGAAAGTACATTAGATTCTAAAATATGGATTAGAATATTATATGGCAATTAGATGTGTGGTTGTTTCCTCAAGTAGACAGAGAAACAAGCTGCAGGAATATCACATTCTATAATTAATTCGTAACACATATTATACAAGATCATTCCCTCACCTTCCTGTGAGCAAAAAGTTCCAAACAAGGCATACATGCATGAATATATATTACATATGTGTGTATAAATATGTGTACACTGACGCACATGCGAAACCAATGCATTAAGCAGTTTTGAAGAGTAGGTTAACAGCATGTTTACATAAACATTAATACATCATGTGATTGGAATGACAAGAGAAGCATGTACCTACAAGATCACCGGCCCATATGCCAGCTTCATCACCACCCGTACCAGCCCTTACTAAAAAAACAATAAATCCATAAACCTCAATCCATTTCATCTGAATTGTGGGGACATATATTGTCTAAATTTATCAATATTGAAATATTAATTGACATAACAAAGATATATTGAGCACTGACTGGACTTGCACAATTTGTTTCATGTACTGCTAAGATTTATATGCACACGGACCACTCACATGCCCACTATTTTATTGTATTATCAATTTTTAATCAAGTGGACTTAATTAAATTGTTCACACAGTTCACTCTGCAAGACTTAATCTTTAAAATTCAGCAGTATTGAATCTTGTCATAGAAAAATTTATCTAAAAGAAATGAATAGACATACATACCTTCAAGCAAAATATTTCTCGCATCAAGAGGATCAGTAGGAATCAGCAATTGCTATCAACGAAAGCCAAAGAGAAGACATTAATGTACTGATTAAACACATAAGAGAATCTATTTTCTTTAAAGTAAAGCATAGTAATGGAACCTTAATGTTCTCCTCGAGCTCTTTCATTTGACTTGACAAATTTTCAATTTCCGAATGGATCATCTCAGCCATATCTGCATCACTGACTTCCTCCTTCGCCAAAGCTAACAACATAACATATATCATCAATTCTAGCATCATAATATCCGAGCTATGTTAAAGTTAAAATAAAAACCTTTTGCTTCTTCGAGTTGCATCTGGCAATCCTTAAATCTCTGGTACGTATTAACAACCTACAAGCCAAAGAATCAGAAAACAGAATTACTATCAATACTATAAAACACACAACAAAGTTCCGAAAACAAAAATTAATGTACCTCTTCTAGCTCTGCCATAGACTGTACAAGCTTCTGGTACTCACTAGGATTAGTAACGATATCCGGTTCAGCTAACTTAACCTACAGTCAATTCATCACACGAAAAAATTTACAACAAGTTAACAACCAACTCACACTAAAACAGTACGAAATCCAAACATAGGTACAGCTAAGGTTTCAGTACTATACACTTTAGCCACCAAACAGAAAACCATTATTCTGCGCGAATTTTCAATTGGTGCAGTTTCATGTAATTTCTCGCAATTTCCAGTTCGGTTTTAGTTTTCAATTCCTTTGTTTTATCACAATCCATAGACTAATACTCCCAATAAAACTGTAAATACATATGTGCGTTCTACGTTCTACCACAGACTCTACAAGCTTCTAGAATTCACATGGATTCCTAACTATATCCGGTCCAGCTAACTTAACCTACAATCAATATACTCAATTCAACACACATCAAGCCAAAAAAATTATAACAACTTAACAACCATAGCATACTCCTTACATTTTATCAACAAAATATTCATCTAGACTATTCAATTCGCACGATTTCGAGCCAGTTCTCGCAATTTTTTGTTCCGTAAGTTTTCGATAAACGTTCCTAATTCCTAATAAAACTGTAAAAATGTATATGAATGTGATAAGGACATACAGAGAGCTCTTTCCAGGTTTTTTCAGCAGAATCGAGTTTCGTAATGAGATAAGGCTCCTGTTTAAACAATCAAAAACACGCACAATTACACACAGTAAAAGTGAAGTTGAAGTGAAAAGATAAGATTGAGAAATTGAAACGAACCGCCATGCAAACGAAGCTTCTGGAGAGTTTGTTGTGGTTGGGGCGGAGGAAGTAGCGAGGTTTGAGGTGATTGAAACGGTGTCGTAGTGGAAATTGAGTGGAGGTTGGGGAAATTGTAGACATTGTTAGTGTGTTCATGGCTGGATAATGATAATTTTTTGTGGAGTTGAGATGAGGAAAGGAAGCTCTTGTCAATATTGCCACGCTTCTAAATGGGTTCGGGTCGGGTTTATCCTATTCCTCGCTTATGGGTCCGTTGTGAATATTTTTCTCATGACTAGAAGCGAATATTTATCTCACGACTAGAAGCGTAATCGAAGATTCTGATTAGATTTCATTAGATTTCATTCGGAGAGTTAGTTACAATTAATTAGACATTTTCTATATAAAGTCTGTAATAAAATTGTAGAAGTTATCGATGAATTGTGTAAACTGAACTACTGAAGTTCATTCTGTTTCTTCCTCTTGTATCAATAAACATTTTTTGTTACTAGTAATTCCATTTCTGTATTCATAATCCTGACAATTGGTATCAGAGCCCTCGTATCCTTGAAAGTTCTATGGCGACGAATACATGATCTCGATTTGATGACGATCAATGGCGAGATATAGAGACTAGACTACAAGAATTTCAACTTTCTTGTCAAAAACAGATTGAGACAAGTCAATCGAGTCTTGAAATCAAGATTCTGGGTAAAATTGATCGGTTGTTGGGGGTGGTTACGAATTGCGATGCGAAGATTGAGGTGTGCAACAACAAGATGGATGATAAGATCAACACAAAATTCGCAGGGTTGTTGAAATCATTGAATCTGGAGCAAACAGTGGGTAGAGACAGCGAAATCTTTCAGGAGCGTGGTCCGATTTTGCAATCACCACCGATCGGAGTTTCAGGTAACAAAAGTGACGACACGGTGTTGTTTCTTAAAGAAAAAGTTCATAATAAGCCGAATTTTGTTCATCGACCACATATTGAAATGCATGTGTTTACTGGAGAAGATCCACGTTCTTGGTTAAGAAAATGTAATAAATTATTTTTGATACATCAAGTCACTGAGAAATCAAGAATGGAGTTTCTTGAATTGTATATGGATGGGAAGGCAGATATATGGTTTCAGAGTTACAAGATGGTTAAAGGATTGAACATTTGGGATGATTTTTGTGAGGCTATGTTGAAAAGGTTTGGCAAGAAATGAGGTCTCGATGAACAAGAGGAATTTAACAAGCTCTCACAGGTAACCTCGGTTCTTGATTATGTAGAGATATTTGAAGAATTAAGATCATTGTTGTTGTGTAAGAATAGACATTTAGATGAATCTTACTTTGTATCTAGTTTTATTTCTGGGTTGAATGGAGAATTAAAGCCGATGGTTAGAAAGATGAAACCCCAAAGTCTATTAGATGCTATTGAAATTGTTTAGTTTCAAGAACAAACAATGGACATTCTGCTTAAGAAGAGTGATAGTAGGGTGAAAAGTGGGGGAGTGTTGAGTGCTAAAACTAATTGGGGAAACAAAGTTAGTGTTGAGAATCAAGAACAATCAAAATCTAAGTCTAAGGAAGGAGAAAAAAAATCTAATGGGGGGTTCAAGAAAATATCTCCAGAAGAATTTCAATATAGAAAAAATAATCATCTTTGTTATAAGTGTGGGGAGAAATATGGGCAAGGGCATGTTTGTAAGAACGCCCAATATACTTTTATGTTGTTTGATGACATAGCTGAAAAGACTTTCATGGATATGGAAGAAGAATTACAGGAGGATGACAAAGAAAATGCTACAATAGCAGAGGTATCCTTGAATGCATTGGTTGATAACATGACTAGGAAAACTATTACATTATAAGGGGTAATTGGTAAAGAGACAGTCAAGATGTTGGTAGACACTGGTAGTACTTTAAGTTTCATTGATTCTAAAATGGTAGAAAGAGCTCAGTTACAAAGTATTGTTGTAGATGGAATACAAATTAAGCTGGCTGATGGGAGAACTGTTCTTAGTAACAGAATAATACTCAAGGTTAAATGGAATACAAAGTATTGTTGTAGATGGAATACAAATTAAGCTGGTTGATTTAAGAGTTTTAGATATTGGAGGATGGGATATGATAGTAGGAGTTTATTGGTTGGAACAATACAGTCCAATCATGTTTGACTTTAAGAAACTTTATCTTAAGTTGAATGTAGACAATGAAGGAAAGGAGCAGATATTTTTACAAGGGGTTGTGAAGGAAGCAACAATTAAGTTGGTAAGAGGGAAAAATCCGAGTCAATACAACAAGGGCAGGGTAATTGGGAATATTATTTCAATAGCAAAGGAACAAGACAATGTTTTTGTCTATGCTCATACTGCCAGTGAAGCTCCTAATATTCCTGGTAATGTTTCTGCGATCTTAGATAAGTTTGCTACTGTTTTTGCTACTCCTGGTACTTTACCTCCCACAAGAAATGTTGATCATGTTATTCCTTTACAAGATGGTTCAAAACCTTTTAAACTTAAGCCCTATAGGTATCCTCACTCACAGAAAAGTGAAATTGAGAGTCAGGTACAAGAAATGCTTAATGCTGGTACTATTAGACCTAGTAATAGTCCATATGCATCACCTGTTATTTTGGTTAAGAAAAAAGATAATACTTGGAGGTTTTGTGTAGACTACAGACATTTAAATAATTTGACTGTAAAAGATAAATTCCCTATTCCAAATATTGATGAGTTGCTGAATGAGTTACATGGTGCTAAGGTTTTTTCGAAACTGGATTTGAGAGCTGGTTATCATCAGATTTTAGTCAAGCCAATAGATGTTCCAAAGACAGCTTTTCAAACACATCATGGCCACTTTGAGTTTGTTGTAATGCCTTTTGGTTTGACAAATGCGCCAGCTACCTTTCAAGCTCTAATGAATCAGATTTTTCAACCATTTTTAAGGAAATTTGTTTTAGTTTTTTTTGATGATATTCTGATATATGGCCCAAATTTGAATACTCATGTTAAACAATTGGAGGAGGTTTTACTGATCTTACAACAGAATCAGTTATATGCTAAGATATCTAAGTGCACATTTGTAGTCAATTTTGTTAAAAACTTAGGTCATTTGATTTCTGAGAAAGGGGTGAGTATGGATCCTTCTAAAGTAGATAGTATCATGGCATGGCCTACTCCTACAACTGTTAAAGAGTTAAGGGGATTTCTTGGTTTATCTGGGTATTACAGGAGATTCATTAAGGTTATGGAGTTATAACCAGACCATTGACCAATCTGTTAAAAAAAGATCAATTTGTTTGGAGTGTTGAGGCTACAGTAGCTTTTGAAGAATTAAAAAATGTATTAAGTTCAGCACCAGTGTTGGGTATACCATATTTCTCTCAATCCTTTGTGATAGAAACAGATGCTTGTGGAAATGGTATGGGAGCAGTTTTAATGCAAAATGGTAGGCCTATTTCTTATTTGAGTAAGGCTTTTAATTAAAAAAATATGGGCATGTCAGTCTATGAGAAAGAACTGTTGGCTTTAGTAATGGCAGTCACAAAATGGAGACACTATTTAGTGGGGAACCACTTTATTATTAAGACAGATCATCAGTCTCTAAAGTATATGTTAGAGCAACAGTTACATACAGCCCTACAGTACAAATGGATGTCTAAACTTTTGGGTTTAGACTATGAGATTCAATATAAAAAAGGCTGAGAAAATCTTGTAGCTGATGTTTTGTCTAGAAGAGGAGAGACAATTGTAGAGCAAAATAATCTTGAGTTGTGTGCAATATCAGTAGTACAACCTTTATGGATTCAACAGGTTCTGTTAAGCTATGAAAATGATGCTGAATGTCAGCAAATTATTAGTCAATTACTACTAGATGCTAATGGTCAATCTGAATTCCAATATGTTCAAGGGATATTGAGAAAAGGCAACAGAATTTATTTGTGTAAATCTGGAGAAGTAAGGAAGAAAATTATTGAGGTTTTACATAATTCTATATTGGGAGGTCATTCTGGTCAAACAACTTGCTATCAGAGAATGAAATTAGTTTTTTATTGGCCTCAGATGAAAGTTGATGTAGTAGAGGTGATTAAGAGTTGTGAGGTTTGTCAAAGGACAAAAAGTGAACATGTGTTGTTGCCCAGTAATTAAAAATTGTAGAAGGGGGGGTTGAATACAATTGTATAAGATTTTTGACTTAACAATAATATTAAACACAAATATGAAAATAATAACAGCTTTATTAACTCTGGTATAAAACTGTTACAAAACCCTCTCAAGAAATTCTGATGTTCTTGAAAGCTTCAAGGTTACAATGATACTCGTTTATGTGATTGATATAATATCAAAACCTAAACTATGTTTATATAGTACACACAGCGGCTCTATCGATTACAAGATAAAACCAAATCAATTACAGACTATATTGATACATATCCTAACCAACAACTGTATTCCTATAAACTAGGAACCGACAAATTAACTTTCCTTATATTCCTGGACTTGATAGTTATCTTGAAACAAATACTGATCAGCTTTCAGTCCTGATGATAATCCTGATCACAGTCCTGATAGCAATCCTGATACTGACGCTCGTGCAATCCTGATGACGTCAGCAATCCTGATCAGTAGTCCAGATACTGATGATCATTGAATCCTGATCTAACAATCTCCCTAATATGGTTAAAAAAAGTAATTATAGAAATATAATTGACAAGTCAATGGAAAGGCCGATATTTAAGGCCCGACACCCTAATTATTCATTAATTTCGTAATTAATGAATAGGGAAAATATACAACTCATAAAAAGAGTCCAAAATATGGTAAATTCATCAAAGAAGGATCCAGAATCCCAATTAAAGGCAATTAATGAGTCATAGCCTTTATCAACAAGGAAACGAATTCTCCAGCAAGAAATACAATGTTTATCCAATATCAAAAAGGAGACTTATTCGCTAAGACTCCTAAACATACCATAAATACTAGGCTCTAGACGCCTATATAAGGACCCTGATCCTACAATCAGAACTACGTTTTGGGCACAACTCCATACGTCACAACGCCTCGAAGGCGCAACAAGCCACAAAGGCACCCCTAGAACTACGTTTTAGACTTCATCCTCGAATAAGGACATACAAGTCACTACGTCCTTGGTGTGCCCCTGCCGCCATAGCCCCGAGGGCAACACCAAGAACTACGTCTTTGGCTTGATTCTCAATAACGAATTGAGATACGTAGGCACCTTGTGAGGATCGATTTAGTCTCGAAACACAAGTGCAGCCATAAAAGCTCGAAGCTCATTAAACCCTCGCATTAAATTCGTAAGCTCAGATTTTATTCCACAACATTTGGCGCCGTCTGTGGGAAGACAACATCAACCATGGCAAACACACGAAGAACAATTCGCGATCCTCAAACTACTGACGGACTTCCTCTTACCTCTGCAACGGAGGCTCAAGGAAGCCAACCACCGCCAATCACTGGCACTGAAGGGGCAGATGCTCCCATCACTACCACTCAAGGACCGGAAGTCCCGATTACTGCTGAAGGGACGAATCCCCTACAAATGGTCATTCATGGACCGAATCCACAAGATATTGTTCACCAGCAAACAATCACAACCTCTTCACTGTTCGCAAATGCCCCACGTGGCCTTCAACTTCATACCACGAATCTCCCCCAGTACACTACTCAAACTCTCGGTATGCCAACCTATGGTATGCCTCCTCGACCCCCGGTGGGCAGTAGCGGTGCAAACCCCATCTATCATGAGGCATATTTGCCCCCATATATTCAAGGTCTGGGACCCCAAAATCAGCGAACTCCTTTTCAAGACTACTCAGGTCCATACACCGAGGATGAGAATTACTCAACAGGAGACGAGAGGGAAGTTACCCCAAGAAAGAGACGTTCCTCCCAAACCAATCGAGAAACTACTAAGGAAAAACTTGTGTCCCTTGAAGCCGAGGCTGCAAGGCTCAAGAAGCTACTGGCCGAATAAGAAGCCGCTATGACACAAAATCAAGGAAGGGTCCTGGTAATCAACCTCGACCCAACACCAAGGAGAAGCCATAGGGCTGAAGCCCCAAAGGGTGATCCCACTGTTTTGTTGCCCCTCGGAGATCCTGATGATCCAACACCACCCTTCACTCAAGACATCATGAAAGCCAACATCTCTAGAAAATTCAAGATGCCGACGATCAAGGCTTATGATGGAACGGGAGATCCCGCAAACCATGTGAGAACCTTCTCCAACGCACTGCTGTTGCAGCCAACCAATGATGCGGTTAAGTGCTGAGCGTTTCCACAAACCCTAGCAGGCATGGCACAACGTTGGTATAGCCGCTTGCCTCCCAATTCTATTGGGTCCTTCAAGGAATTAAGCAAGGCTTTCATCAACCAATTCGTAAGTGGGAGAGTGCACGAGAAAAGCTCTGCATCCCCCATAGCAATTCAGCAAGGAAAGAATGAAGCTTTAAGAGATTGCATTAATCGATTCACTAGAGAGGCTCTAAAAGTCCCAGACTTGGAGGACAAAGTGGCTATGATAGCCCTACAGCAAGGAACTACTGATGATCACTTTAAGAGATCACTGGCAAAACATCCACCCGAGAGCATGATAATGCTCCAAGATAGAGCCGGAAAGTACATCAAGGCAGAAGAAAGTATGAGAAAGCATGAACCCACTACTGGTGGTAATGGAAACTCAAAGAAGAGAAAGGAAGCACAAGAATATGATGTTAAGGAAAAATTTCCTAGAACGTCAAAGGGCTCTGATTCTCCACCAAAGATAGGTAATTTTGGGCCAAAGTTTACAGAATATGCAAGATTGAATACTCCCAGGAGTCAAATTCTGATGAAGATAGCCAAGGAATAAGATCTCAAATGGCCAAAGCCAATGAGGGCTGACTTGTCCAAACGGAACCAAAACCAATATTATCGGTTCCACAAAGAAGTTGGTCACGATACCGACGATTGTAGACAACTGAAAGACGAGATTGAGTTTCTGATACGGAGAGGAAAACTCAGCAAATTTACCAAAGATGGTAATCAAGGAAGTCATAGGGGAAACTATGAAAGGAAGGATTATGACAGAAGGGACAACGACCAAGATCGTAACCCTAAGCCCCGAGGGCCAGTCATCAATATGATATTTGGAGGACCAACCGCCGCTGGGTCCTCCCGAAACTCAAGAAAAGCTTATGCCCGAGAGGTAATGACTGTGGTTGGAGAAGCACCGAAGCGTGCCAGAACGGAAGTGTTGTTATTCCCAAATGACCAAACAGAATTGTAGAAGGGGGGGGGTTGAATACAATTCTTGATATTTTCTTGAAACTAAACACTTTATGAAATTAAACTGAGCTGAATAAATAAAAACACAAGATATAAATAATTCAGTTGGATTGTTTGATGATCCAACTGAAGTGTTTTTATTGCGGAAATAATCTGTGATACAAATGTTCACAGCTGCTCAGTTACAATGTTGTAGAGAAGAATGCTCTCAAAAATAGCTAATACAATCTATTTGTTTTTCTTCTCTATCTCTAAAGTAACTGCTACACTTGGTTATATAATCCCAAGTTTACAATTCTACATTTGGTTAAACTAAAGAATAATAGTAGTAACCATCAGTAGCTTGCTTTTCATTCCTTTTGTCCAATGGTCCTTGGAGATCTTTGCTTTTGTCTTCATGCTCATTATAATCATTCCCAAGAGCCTTATTGGAAATTGGAATGTTTCCTTATTTCCAGTAACCACTTTTATGGCTTCCAATGCAAAGTACACTTCCATATCTCCTTTTAGATCTGTTCAGTAAACTGTCACTATCACTTTGTCAACTGTTCAAAAAGCAACATTGATTCGTTGATAGCAAGGAGATGTGTTTCGTTGATAGCTTCATTCTTCATTCCGTTGATGGTGTTTCCCTCGTTTCGTTGATGGGTAAACTCCATACCGTTGACAGAGTAATCTTCATACCGTTGACATGTCTTCACTTAGGCAGAATTACAAGGCATAACATATTTACAATTAACCAACCTATTTTGCCTATCTAGTACTTAGTCAACATGACTTAGAAAACCTATCTACAACATATAATAGAATGCCTATCATACTGTGAAGTATTGTACAATGCAATTGCTACAACACTCATTTCGTTGATGAGCTTCCTGTCAACGAAACACTGCAAAGCATGCTATTTCGTTGACAGCTACAAAATTGACTTTACACAAATTCTACTAAGTGTTTTATGTTTATCATCAAGAACAACATATTCCTAACAAGTGTCAATAGGTTTTGATAACTCGGACTTGGAAGGGGTGAAGTTCCCCCATGATGACCCTTTAGTCATCATACCTGTGATAGGCAATTCCGAAACAAAGAGAGTCCTAGTCGACAATGGAGCTTCAGTGGACATCTTGTTCCATGATGCTTTTATCAAAATGGGTTACACTGATTCTCAGTTAACACCCTCGAATATGCCCATATACGGATTCAATGGAGTGGAGTCAAAGGTGGAAGGCACTATTCAACTCCCAATGACCATGGGGCAAGGGATGAATACATCTACTCAAATGTTAAACTTTGTAGTCATAAAGGCAAATTCAACCTACAACGCGATCCTTGGAAGGACTGGTCTTCATACGTTTAAGGCCGTTGCCTCATCTTATCATCTGAAAATCAAGTTCCCAACGAGGAATGGAATTGGAGAAGAACGAGGAGACCAAAAAATGGCTAGAAGTTGTTATGTAGCCGCGTTAAGGCCTGATGGAATCGGGGAGCAGGTTCTCCCCATTGAAGACATGAATACAAACGACGATGAGGACAGAAGAGGGAAACCAGCCGAGGACTTGATCCCAATTCCCTTAGTCCCAGGTGAACCAGAGAAGGTGACTTATGTTGGGGCACTAGTGCCCGAACCATTGAAAAGCAAAATCACGACTTTTTTTCAAGAGAACAATGACGTTTTTGCTTGGACAGCGGCCGACATGCCAGGGATTGATCCCCAATTGATAACTCACAAACTGAATGTGGATCCTGAAAGGAAGACGGTGAAACAAAAGAAGAGAAGTTTTGCTCCGAAAAGGCTTGAAGCCATAAAACAAGAAGTTGAAAAGCCTTTGGAAGCCGGTTTCATTGAGGAAATTCAATTCCCAGAATGGTTGGCTAACCCAGTGATGGTCAAAAAGGCCAATGGGAAATGGAGGATGTGTGTGGACTTCACTGACTTAAATGATGCATGTCCTAAGGATTGTTTTCCCTTACCAAGGATTGATGAACTAATAGATGCAACAGCTGGGCACAAGATGCTAAGTTTCATGGATGGCTTTAGCGGATACAACCAAATCAAGATGCACAAAGATGATATCTCCAAGGTATCATTCATCACTGACTTTGGTGTTTTCTGTTACTTAGTCATGGCCTTTGGGCTCAAGAATGCAGGGGCAACCTACCAAAGGTTGGTGAACAATATTTTTGAACACCTAATTGGAAAAACCATGGAGGTCTACGTAGATGACATGTTAGTCAAGAGCCTCGATAAGGTCGATCACATTGAGAACCTCCGAGAGGCATTTGAAGTGCTAAGGCACCACAAGATGATGTTAAATCCAGCTAAATGTGCCTTTGGTGTAGGTTCGGGAAAGTTTTTAGGCCTGATGGTTTCCAAGAGAGGAATCGAGGCTAATCCCGACAAAATCAAAGCAATTCTAGACATGGAACCACCACGGACTATTAAGGAAGTCCAGAAACTAACTGGAAGAGTGGCAGCATTGGGAAGATTCATCTCCAAGTCAGGAGAGAAGTGCTTACCTTTCTTCAAAGCACTTAAGAATGTGAAATTTTTTGAATGGACAGCTGAAAGCCAAGAGGCCTTTGAGGCCTTGAAGAAATACATGTCTGAGCCACCACTATTGGCCAAACCAAAACCAGGAGAGGTTCTTTATCTATACTTGGCAGTATCCAACACTGCCCTTGGAGCTGTTTTGGTAAAAGAAGAGTTAAAGGTTCAGAAACCCATCTACTACGTGAGCAAGCTCCTACATGGGGCAGAAATAAACTACTCTACCATAGAGAAGTTTGCCTTAGCCTTGATAATGGCCTCAAGAAAGCTACGCCCGTACTTCCAGGCTCACAAGATAGAGGTCTTGACCAATCAACCTCTAAGAAATATCTTGCATAGCCCTCAAGTTAGTGGAAGGTTGATCAATTGGACTATTGAATTAGGAGAATTCAACATCAAGTATAAGCCTCGAACGGCCATAAAAGCTCAAGCACTTGCTGACTTCATGGTTGAATGTACCATTGACAACCAAGAAGTCGGGGGGCAGGAAGTAATAGTAGAGGATGAGAAAGATCAAGAGATGGATTACAAAGAATATTGGGTGCTCTATTTTGATGGAGCATCAAAAACAAAATCAAGTGGGGTCGGTTTATTGCTACAAAATCCTGATGGATTCCTCATAGAGTATGCACTAAAACTTGACTTCCCAACGACAAACAATGAGGCTGAGTATGAAGCTCTGATAGCTGGTTTAGGGCTGGCTGGAGCCTTGAGGGTCAAAACTCTGAAAGTATGTGGAGATTCGAGGCTAGTGGTTTCCCAAGTAAATGGGGAATTTGATGCCAGAGATGAAGTCATGGCCAAGTACTTGAAACTTGTCAAGGCCATCATGACTCAGTTTGATGAATGCTATGTAGAGCATATTCCAAGGGAAGAAAACATGAAGGCTGATGCCTTGTCTAAATTTGCTTCTTCCGAAATTGAAAACTATGCAGGGAGTGTATACTTCCAAGTCTTGAGAACCCCAAGCATCAACGGAAAGTTGGTAGCACCCATTGATGTTGCTAGTTGTTGGATAGATCCCATCAAAGCTCATCTGGAAACTGGGTGGTTACCCAACGACACTTCAGAGGCATGAAAGCTATACGTCAGAGCACTAAGGTATACCCTGATTGAGGGAATCCTATACAAGAAGTCTTTCATCGTTCCATATCTGAAATGTTTAAGACCTCAAGAGGCAGAATTGGCCCTGAAGGAAGTACATGAAGGAATTTGTGGGCAGCACTTGGGGGGCAGAGCCCTTGCCCATGAAATCACTCGTCTAGGTTTCTACTGGCCAAGCATACTAGCAGATGCTAAAAGCTACGTGAAGAAATGTGAAAGGTGCCAGAAGCACGCACTAGTGGTTAGGCAACAACCAGAGATGTTGACATCCATAAACTCACCGATTCCATTTGCCATGTGGGGAATGGATATACTTGGACCTTTTCCAATGGCAAGTGCACAACGAAAGTTCTTGATAGTAGCAATCGACTACTTCACCAAGTGGATTGAGGCTAAGCCATTAGCCAAGATAACCACCAAACAAGTGATGCATTTCTTCTGGGAAAATGTGATATGCAGATATGAAATTTCACGAGTCCTGGTCACGGACAATGGAACTCAGTTTAACAACGATGAGTTCAAGAAATATTGCGATGAGAACGATATCAAGTTGCGCTTCACTTCCGTTGCCCATCCTCAAGCAAATGGGCAAGCTGAGGTTGCAAATCGAATTATCCTAGATGGACTGAAGAAAAGAGTTGAACGCTCAAGAAACACTTGGGTGGACGAATTGCTCCCCATACTATGGGCATATCGTACTACCTGCAAAGTCACCACTGGAGCTACCCCCTTTCTGTTGGCATATGGGGCAGAGGCAGTTGTTCCAGTGGAGATTACTCACACGTCTCCAAGAATTGAGGCTTATGAGCCAGAAACAAATGAGGAAGGCTTGAGGCTGGCCTTAGATTTGATTGATGAAGTTAGAGATGAGGCAAATGCCAAGATAGTTCAGCATCAAAAATGGGCATCTTTCTATTACAACCTAAGGGTTAAAGAGAGATTCTTTCGACAAGGAGATTTAGTCCTCCGAAAGATTGAGGCATCCGGAGTTGGACAAAAAGGCAAGTTGGCCCCAAATTGGGAAGGACCATATCGCGTCAAGAACGTATTTGGTCGAGGCTCGTACAAGCTAGAAACCCTCGAAGGGCATGAGGTGCCAAGGACTTGGCATTCCTCAAATTTGAAAGTCTATTATGTTTAAAGTGTGTCCTGATTGGACTCACTACTAGGACAAATAGAAATAAGGTTCGATGAAATCATGAGCTTCCTAGAAAGCAAATGAAGGGTTGAAACCCCAGAAACCTAAGACACTCAGTCCAAACCCCATCATTCGATATGCTCAATGAAAGGCTTGAAGCCAAAACAAGACGGTATAAGACATAAAAGGCTTATGCAAATGTCAAGTTAGCCTCGAATAAGGCAAAATCGTCGTAAATGTGTAGGTCGCTCCACACTTTACACCAAGATGATACTCGTGAAACACTAGTGTATATTAAAATCCCCAAAAAGGGTAGTAAGTCCCAGGTAAGAGATAAAAAGACCCCAAGTCTCGAAAAAGACCGGTATAACTTCTATGAAATCCTAGTGCATTATCATAGACGTTGGGAAGCGCGATCAGCCATTTTAAACCCAGAATCTTCAAAGAAAGCCCAGAATCTTCAAAGAATTCTTCAAAACTTCAAGTAAGAAACCCAGAAAACGATGAGATTCAACAGAAAATCTCGCCAGGAATCGCCTAGTGACTGGAAACCCAACCGGTTAAGGAAGGGCAACCGTCTATAGCCAGTTAAGGCCCACAAATCCATTTATGGATTATAGAGATTAAAACCCAAATAATTTGGGTCTCAGGCAAATTCGAAGCCCAAACAATAAAGGCCCAATAAGGCCCAAGGCTGGAATAATTTAAGTCCAATTAAAAATTGGGCTAGTTAAGGCCCAAGAAAAGAATGAAATTTGAAATATAGCCAAGGCAAAATCAAAAATTTAAGGTCGAAAAGACATTAAATCAAAATCGTACGACCGAGGTCGAAAACATATGGGAAAACGAGGTCGATTCCAACGACCTCGCTCCCAAATAAAGTCGAAAAATAATGAAATTGAGGTCGAAAAAACCTTAGAACGACATCGAAGGCTCGAAGTCGAAAATATACGAGGAATTGAGGTCGTTTCCATCGACTTCGCACCAAAAATCCAGTCAAAAAATTGAAAATTCGAGGTCGAAAAGACCCTAGATCGAAGTCGATTGATTGAGATCGAAAATACACTATAAATCGAGCTCGAACCCCTCGACCTCACACCCAAGTGAGGTCGAAAACAGAAGGATTCAAGGTCGAAAGAATGAGGTCGAATATGACCTAGAAAACGAGGTCGAATGACCCAGGTCAAAAATGACCTGTAAATCGAGGTCGAAAGTATAAGGGATCGAGGTCGAATGACTGGGAGGTCGAGGTCGAAACCATCGACCTGGGACCAATCAAGGTCGAAAAAAGGCTGGATCGAGGTCGAAAAAGACTTAAAAATCGAGGTCGAAACCTTCGACCTCACTCCAATCGAGGTCAAAATCCAGATCGAATTTCAGGTTGAAAATGACCTGTTTCCTGGTCGAATTTGAGGTCAAAAATGACTTGTTTCCTGGTCGAAAAGGAGGTCGAAAATGACCTAATTTGAGGTCGAAAATGCCCTTAAAAATGGAAAATTTTGAGGAAAAACACGTTATAACTTCTACGAAAACCCCAAGGAGATTTTCCCTGAAGTTGGGGGGCAAATGATATGGTTAGAAAAGTAATTATAGAAATATAATTGACAAGTCAATGGAAAGGCCGATATTTAAGGCCCGACACCCTAATTATTCATTAATTTCGTAATTAATGAATAGGGAAAATATACAGCTCATAAAAAGAGTCCAAAATATGGTAAATTCATCAAAGAAGGATCCAGAATCCCAATTAAAGGCAATTAATGAGTCATAGCCTTTATCAACAAGGAAACGAATTCTCCAGCAAGAAATACAATGTTTATCCAATATCAAAAAGGAGACTTATTCGCTAAGACTCCTAAACATACCATAAATACTAGGCTCTAGACGCCTATATAAGGACCCTGATCCTACAATCAGAACTACGTTTTGGGCACAACTCCATACGTCACAACGCCTCGAAGGCGCAACAAGCCACAAAGGCACCCCTAGAACTACGTTTTAGACTTCATCCTCGAATAAAGACATACAAGTCACTACGTCCTTGGTGTGCCCCTGCCGCCATAGCCCCGAGGGCAACACCAAGAACTACGTCTTTGGCTTGATTCTCAATAACGAATTGAGATACGTAGGCACCTTGTGAGGACCGATTTAGTCTCGAAACACAAGTGCAGCCATAAAAGCTCGAAGCTCATTAAACCCTCGCATTAAATTCGTAAGCTCAGATTTTATTCCACAACACTCCCCCAATCTCATACTTTGTAAAATAAAGTATAGATTCCTAGATTCAATGATGCCAAAAATATATTTACAAAATGTACAAGAAACATCAGCAGCAACTTATCTTTTAGATTTTCTGGTAGAACAGATTCATCTTCAAGAAGTTAGATAATAGACCTTCTTCTTTGTCTTCAAGAATTTGAATTAGTCTTTCCTTTAGATTTCTGAGTTCTTTATCTTCCTCGTCAATCTGGTAGATAGCTGCTCTGAGATTCTGAATAGAACTTCTCTGTAAATTGTATTCTTCAACCAGGAGATAAGCAATTTCCTTCCCATCAGGATTAAGAGTCAATTGTTTCATACCAAAAGACATTTCTTTAATAGCACTACCTCTTTGCATTTCAACATTTTGATCTCTCAGATTTAAGTACATGGGAGTATAATTACCATCATAATTTCTTCCTTCATCAAATCTTTGTCTTATGGTTGAAAGAATCAAATCAAACCATTCCTTGCACACTCCATTCTTCCATTTGAGTAGATAATGTACATATTTCAGTTCATTTGTGGTTTTAACTAACAACTCCTGAATGGACATTATCTTCACACTTCCATCTTTTATGAAGTACAGAAGCTTCTCTTTCTTTTCAGCACCATCATGACAATCTAAAACTATATCCACAGCTTGTAAATTTTTCAGGTGTTCAGAAGTCAAGTTACCTCCAATTTCAGTCAGTGCATAAGGATCAACATATGGCATGTTTAAGAATTCAGCATCCCTGTGACCTATGCCTCCTCTTGTATTGTGTGTCATCTTCTTTAAGCTTGAAAACATTTCTAACCACAGTGCTTTAGGTCTTTGTAAACCAGAAAAGTCTGCAACACTAGAAACATTTGTTATAATACCACCTGAATGAAAATTGACAGGTCTATTGCACTGAATAGTGTCAATATGCTTCCACTTCTTATTCTTCTCTCTTTCAAGAACATAGCTCTTTTCTAGCTTGTGTTGTTGTCTTCTATTATTCTTCCACAACAACTTGTTTGATTTGATCAGCCTTTGTACATAGAGATTGAAATCTCTATATGTTGTTCTTTTAATTCTTTTCTTCTAGCTTCTTCTTCTTCATCAACTTCTAGATTATGTGAATCAACCACAGTAGAAAGAATTAACAAATCAACCTCTTGTAGAATTTCAGATTCATCAGGATCTTGAACAGTGTCAGGATTAGACTCTTCAATTTGAGTTGTATTACTGATGAGAGTTGATTGTCTTGGTCTTCTCCTCAAAACAACTTGTGCTTCATAATCTTCACCCACTCCTTCATCATGAATAGTAGCCTGACAACCTGAGTATCAGAAACTGTTGGAGTTTGAGTGTCTTCAGTAATTTCCTCAATTCTTATTCCTCTAGACCTTGTTTGTCTAGGCACTGATTGAGTTGATGATCTCCTTCCTCTTCTAGCTCCTCTTCTACCTCCGCCTCTAACAGGAGCAGGATTGTTAAAACTTTCCATGATCTCTTTTTATTGTCTCAGAAAATCTTCTTGAGAAAGATCGGGATATTCTTCAGTAGCAGTAGAGAGAGCTTTTCTTGCAAACAATTGTTGAACTCTCTTATCAGTGTGATAAAGAGTAACAACATCACCATCTTTAGTTTTGAACTTCTGGAATAGATTAGCAGCATCCTCAGGATTTTCAATAAGTACATCTTCATCACCTTCAGGAATTGTACATAGGGTTTGTCCATGACCAGGCGTCAGGATTTGATCACCTGTCAGGATTTGCTCTTCCGTCAGGATCTGAGATTTCACTAAGGTTCTTAATGTTCTCACTCCAGAATCAGAAACATGAGTTGACTACATGGACTGACTTTGAGTAGTTTGTCTAGTAGACTTCACCATAGCAGCATCAGAGGTTTCTCCTTGTCTTACCATGTCATCACCATCATTTCCAGAATTATCATCCATCTTTTCTTAAGACTAGATCAGGTGTACATTTTGTGTGACTTACCTTCTCCCCCTTTTTGGCATCAGGATTTGATAATAAACATAAAATCAAAGAAAGAGAGGCTTGAATATCAGTTACCTTGGAATCCAGAGAGTCTATTCTGCTATTGATAGAAGACTGTTCAGTGATAAGAGACTTGACATGAGAATCCACAACTCTGAGTTGAAGAGCAGTAGGTGCCTTTGCCAAACTCTGTGAGATATCAGTCCTTACCAAAGAATTTGCAACCTTAACAGAATCAATCTCATCCTTGAGGCTCTTGCTTAACAGAGTGGTAGCCTTCAAGTGATTCCTAATATCTTCGTTTTCAATTACACTTGCTACATAAGAAGCATGTTGTAGTGCACATGGGTAGCTCACAGGATCAGCATATCTGTACCATTCATTTTCTCATTCATGCCTTCTTAATTGTTCGGCAGGATTAGTTGGAGAAGGACCAGAAAAGTTTCCTGAGGTAGCCTTGCCAGCCATGAAAGTGCTTGAAGAACCATAAGTAGTTCCAAGACTAGATTTGAGTGCAGTGGCAAGCTGATCCTTCTCAACATCATCATCATCATCATCATCATCACTATCATCAGATTCAGCAGAATTATCAGGATCAGGAATAACAATACCTTTGAGTTTATCCTGAGAATCTGAGATAGGATCCATCAATGGTCTTGAGCTAAGTGGTTGTATCAGGATTGACTTAACATCAAGAGCACCACTTGCATCAGGAGCAACACTGTCAGGATTTGATTTGCTTACATCAGTATTTACTACTAATGGTTCTTGTGTAGCTTGAGGTTTAGAAGTTGCTTCAACACTTTGAGTTAAAAGTTCTTGTGTACTTCCCTCAGTGACAGTGTTCTCGACCATAACTTCCATTTCAGGAATACTAGAAACCCCTTGAGCATTGTCAGGAAGTTCCCCAGAAACTGTAGCTGCTTTTCCTGCATCTTCACTTTGGGAAGATGGTTCTTGTGGGGCAGGAATGTGTATGTCTGCATTCTCCTTTTGAGAGAATGGTTCTTGTGGGACCATTCCTTCAGCTATGTCTGCACTCACACTTTAAGTGAGTGGTTCTTGTGTGACTGGATCTTTAGTAGCTGCTGAACCACTTTGAGGTTCAGGTTCTTGTAGGCTAGATGCCTTCAGTTTCTTCTGTCTTTGGAAAACTATCTCATCTGCCTTCCTTTTCTTCTGAAGTGGAGGTGTAAACCCAAGCTTGGAAGCAGTCTCAGCAACCTTCTCCCATGAAATTTCAACAATCCTTTTAGATGGAGAGGCTGGAGAGTCTGAGATTAAGACAGTCTTCTGTGGTGATGTATCAGGAATACTAACGTCAAGATTGGCTTGAGCATCAGGAATTGATGACTCATCAGGATTTGTCATCTGACCATCAGTATCCCTCACCTTCAAAGGAATATGATACCTGCTCTTTATCAATTTCCTTTTCTTCTGTGGCTTAGCAATTGGTGCCACAACTTCAATAACAGTATCAGCAACTTCCTTTTGTATCTTGAATTTAGAGGATAGTACCATATCATCCTCAGAATCAGAATCAACACCCAAAATCAACTTTCTTTTAACAGCAACCTCCTCCACTCTATCAGCCTTTTTCACCAGGACCCCTTGTACACCCCCTTGTTTCTTATGTTTAGTGAGTGGTGTAGAGGAGAAATCCTTTGATCCTGATTGCCTTCCAGACACATCAGATCTAGTTGATTTCTTTGTTTTTACAACTAAAGTCTTTTGAGAGACAGTAGAGGTGGTTGTGGACTGTTTAGACTGTTTGGGTTGGATACTTGTGTCGGGAACAAGGTGTGTTAGGCCTTGTCCCATAGCATCAGTAACTGATCCATATTGAGTAGGCATTTTCTCTTGCAAGAAAAGCCTGACCTCATCAGGAATGTAGGCATTGCCTTGAAAACCATTTGTCTTATCACTGTTGACTAAGGACTTCACATTATTATCAGTAATTCTAAAGATTGGTAGAATTACATCCTCTTCAAAAATAGCATCAGGACATAAGTGATTAAATATCAATTGGAAAAATCTAATAAAACAGACATAACCTAATTTATCTGCTTTTCTATCACTTAAAGCTTTTAACACAAAAGAGCCATAATCAAAGACTTTAGAGTAGAGAAGAGAATACCCAATCTTTAGTGATCCTGATGGTAGAGCATCAAAATTAGATGTCTTGTTCAGGAAATATCTATTAATTATGTCAAAGAAGAAATTCCACTCCTTCTTAAGCTTTGTCCTGAATAAGCTTCCATACCTCTTAAGCTCACCATTGTAGCCCAACTTAGTAACAAACTCAAAGAGCGTAGAGTCTGTAATGGTATCAGGAACACTATCACCCAGAATTGGCAAATGAAGTGCCTCTTCAACAGTAGCAGGAGTTACATAGTGAGTAACCCCATCATACTCGAAACTCATCGAATTGAGCCTGAGTGTCCTTTATAAAAAACAACCGTGTTCCATACCTGCATCACTGACTTAAAAGAAACACTTGCAGGTTCTGTTAAAACATACTTCAATGGACTTGAAGCTAAGAAATCATGTATTATGTGAAACTCATGTGGCAGTTCCTGATGATCTAATACAACTACAAAATTATTAGTGGCAAAAGTAATACCACTAATCACTGTCTGTTTGTTCAAGAATGATGAAGACACCATTGATAAAGTGTAGAAAATTGAGAATTGAGATTTAAAATTTAGGGTTCGTAAGCACAGAGAGAATGAAGATGAAAAACTGATGAAGTGAGAGAGTAATTAGAAAATTAGAAAAGAATTGTATTTTTGTTAAAACAAAAATTTACTCTCAGTGACAGGTGGCAAGCTGTGATTTGTGCACAAATATAGTGGACCAAATTACGTGTGTAATTAAACATAACTGCACCGCTTTTTAGGTGTATCTAGGTGTATGTATTTATCAGTGTGACACACGCGCGCATACAGTTGTCCAACTAAAACTCAAACGTTTATCATCAAATACTGACGAAAAATTAGGCACAAATTAAGCAAAATTAAAATGCTGACTTGTCCATCAGGATTGACCAAGTGACTTCCTATCAGGATTTTGTCATATCAGGATTAGATCAAAATTACATACCTTACTGAATGACCATCAGGATTTGATAGTCATCAGGAATTGTTCTCTGTAGCTTATCTCAGAAATTCTCAAAGTTCATCATTCCAATTTCATTCACCAATTTGTTGAAAGTAGCTTCGGGTAGTGGCTTGGTGAATATATCAGCTAGTTGTTGATCAGTAGGAACAAAATGTAGTTCAATTGTTCCTTCCAGTACTTGTTCTCTTATAAAATGGTACTTGATACTGATGTGCTTAGTAAGAGAATGCTTAACTGGATTTCCTGTCATTGCAATAGCACTTTGGTTATCACAATAAATAGGGATTTTGGAGTATGAAATGCCATGATCTAACAACTGATTTCTCATCCACATTATCTGAGCACAACAACTTCCTGCAGCAATGTACTCAGCTTCTGCAGTTGATGTAGAGATATACTTTTGCTTTTTACTGAACCAAGAAACAAGTCTACCACCCAAAAACTGACAGCTTCCTGAAGTGCTTTTCCTGTCTATTTTACACCCTGCAAAATCAGTATCTGAATAACCACACAAACCAAAATCTGATTCCATAGTATACCAAAGGCCAAGTGAAGGAGTGCCTTTAAGATATCTGAAAATTCTTTTAACTGCTATCAGATGTGGTTCCCTGGGATTTGCTTGAAATCTTGCACAAAGACAGGTTGCATACATGATATCTGGTCTACTTGCAGTGAGATATAAAAGAAAGCCAATCATTCCTATGTAGTGAGTTACATCTACCTCGGTACCTTGATGAGGATCAAGTTTGGTAGCTATAGCTATGGGAGTACTTGCAGTTGCACTATCTTGCATGTTAAACCTTTTCAATAAATTCCTGGTATACTTTGACTGATTGATAAAGATGCCATCATCAGTCTGTTTAACTTGGAGACCAAGAAAGTAACTCATTTCTCCCATCATGCTCATTTGATATCTAGACTGCATAAGCTTTGAAAACTTCTCACATAGCTTATTATTTGTTGACCCAAAAATGATATCATCAACATAAATCTGAACTAAAAGCAAATCCTTACCATGATTCAAATAAAACAGAGTTTTATCAATAGTACCTCTTTTGAATCCACTTTCCAGTAAGAATTGAGCTAGAGTTTCATACCATGCTCTTGGAGCTTGCTTTAGTCCATAAAGTGCATTATCCAATCTGTAGACATGATTTGGATATTTTGGATCAATGAAACCAAGAGGTTGTTCAACATAAACTTCTTCCTCCAGTTCACCATTTAAGAAAGCACTTTTCACATCCATCTGGAAAACCTTAAATTTCTCGTGGGCTGCATATGCCAGAAAGATCCTGATGGCTTCTAGTCTTGCAACAGGAGCAAAAGTTTCATCATAGTCAATTCCTTCTTGTTGAGAATACCCATTTGCAACTAGCCTTGCTTTGTTCCTGATTATTACTTCATCTCAATTTGTCTTGTTTTTGAATACCCACTTTGTACCAACAATTGACCTGTTCTTTGGTCTTGGCACTAGTTTCCAGACTTCATTCCTTTCAAATTCATTCAACTCTTCTTGCATTGCAGTAACCCAATCAGTTCAACTTTCTTTGGTTCCTCCTTGGATAGAAAGTTATGATATAGACATTCATTTTGAGTTACACTTCTTGTCTTAACACCTGCATCAGGATCCCCAATTATCAAATCAGGAGTGTGACTTTTAGTCCATTTCCTTGCTGGTGGTAAATCATTCTTTGAAGTAGATGATCCCCCTGGATTGGCGTTGTCTTGATTAAAAGAGTTTGAATCAGTAGAAGCTTCCCCTGAATTATTGTTGTCTCCTCCTAATGAGTTATCAGGATTGTTACTTGAATCAGTATCTGAAGAATCCCCTCCTGATGATTGAGTAGTTTCAGAATTAGTAACAGTTTGTTGTTGCTCCCCCTCAACATTTGAACTGTCAGTAGCATCATCTGTAGCACCATCTGTGGCACCATCATTATTTGGTGCATCATCAGGATTTGGTGCGTCACCAGGATTTGGTGACCCATCAGTATCTGATGAAGTGTCAGTATCTGATTCTTGTTCTTCAGGATTATTGGTAGCTTCATTTTCAAAAATAAAACTATCATGCGAATCTTCATTCATTCCAGTTATCTTCTCATCGTCAAAAGATACATGTATTGACTCCATGACAGTCCTTTTTCTCAAGTTGAAAACTCTAAAAGCTCTTGAGGCTGGATAGCCTATAAAGATACTCTCATCAGCTTTGGTTTCAAATTTGCCTAGCTGTTCAGGATGAGGTCTGAGAACAAAACATTTACAGCCAAACACATGCAGATGCTTCAAACTAGGTTTCTTCTCCTTGAGCATTTGATAGGGAGTTACACCATGTCTGTTTATCAGTGTGAGGTTTTGAGTATAACATGTTGTATTGACTGCTTCTGCCCAGAAATATGTAGACAATCTTTCTTCTTCCAACACAGTTCTGCCAGCTTCAATAAGAGTTCTATTCTTTCTTTCAACTACTCCATTTTGTTGAGGTGTGCCAGGAGCAGAGAATTGTTGTATGATTCCTTTGTATTTGCAGAACTCTTCCATTTTTGAATTCTTGAATTTAGTACCATTATCACTCCTCGGAATCTTGACTTTATACTTTGTGCCTGTCTCAATCATCCTCACATGGTCCAATAGTATTTCTGGAGTCTCATCTTTTCTGTGTAAAAAATACACCCAGGTGAATCTAGAAAATTCATCAACAATTACAAGAGTGTACCTTTTTTTACTGATGGACATTATGTTGACTGGTCCAAATAGGTCAAGATGTAGCATGTGATATGGTTCTCCAATAGAGGATTCAGATTTACTCTTGAATGATGTCCTTCTCTGTTTAGCTTTTTGGCATGCATCACAGAGTCCATCAGGAGTATACAAAGCTTTAGGCAATCCTCTAACCAAATCTTTCTTAACCAACTCATTGATATTGTTGAAGTTGAGATGAGAAAGCTTTTTATGCCAATTCCAACTTTCATCTACTGATGCTTTACTGATGAGACAAGTAGAGGAGCCATCAGTATTTGATTGAATGTTGGCTTCATATATGTTACCATGCCTGTAGCCAGTAAGTGCAACCTTTCCTGATTCTTTGCTGACTACTTCACAATGAGTAGAATAGAAGTTGACATGATAACCTCTGTCTGTGATTTGACTAATACTCAACAGGTTGTGTTTTAGTCCCTTCACTAGAGCTACTTTTTCAATGATGACATTGCCAATGATTATATTGCCATATCCCAAAGTTTGTCCAATGTTGCCATCTCCATAGGACACTGTTGGGCCAGCTTTTTTTTTTCATATTCTGACTGCAGGGCTTTGTTTCCAGTCATATGTACAAAACATCCACTATCTATGACTAACACATTTTTCTTTTTGCCCTGCAATCAACCAAAAACAACTAGTCAGAATATTTAAGAACCCACACTTGTTGGGCTCTTTTTCCATGCATTTTACTAAATTTAGCAATAGAAGACTTTTTGACTTTAGCAGTCTTGTCAGGATTGAGTCCAGCAGGATTTGCTTTGTCAATATCAGTATTGATAAATGCATGCTTCACATTGACATTCTTAAGATAACCAGAATTTGCACTTTTATTAAACTTAGGTAAAGGATCATAAAAGTTGTAGTACAAATTATGGTATTCTTCACAAGTATAAATAGAATGCCATTTACTACCACAATGAAAACAAGACTTCTGTGGTTTGTAAAATACTGATCTATTCCTAACATCAGACCTAGGAATTTCAGTAACCTTCTTTTTACTCTTCTTTCAATCAATAGCAAGATGATTAGAGTTACCACAGGTAAAACAACATTTTCTTGGTGCATTTGGGATATACTTATAATTAGTCTCTTTATTAATCCCAACTTTACCATTCCTGTTTCTCTTAACAGTAGGTGACCTTTGTTTACCTGTTTCTTCACAAACTTTGTCCCTAAGTTGTTTCTGAGACAATAGACCTACATTCTTATTTCCTTTACTCTTGACAGATTTAGACTTAGGAACTTTTACTGGTTGAACAGAAGTAGATCCCTTTTCAAAAGTTGAATTGGGATCTTTACCAAAAACAAAATCAACAGGTTTAATCTTAGATTTGGTTTTGTCTATAACATGCCTGTAGGTTTTTGGACTAACTGTCTCATCAATAACAACTTTCTTTTTCAATTTCTTATCTTCATCTGACTTATACCCTAGACACTCTTTCCAATTCTTAGAAGTATTGATTTCATGAAATTTCCTTCCTGAATCTGTCCAGGTTCTGATTTTCTCATTAGCATATTCAAGTTCCTTTTCAAGAGCAGTACATTTAAATTTCGTTTCAAGTTGCATGTGTTTAGCATTATCACATTCTTTTTGTACTGCTTGCATAAAAGAAAATTCAGCTTCTAGATGCTCATTTCTTTTCCTAAGTTCAGACATCTCAGATAAGATCCTAGCATTTTCAACAGATTGACTTCTAAAGCTAATATGCAATGACTTTAGAAAACATCTTAACTCAGAGACATTATTTGTATCAAAATCAAAAACAGTACTTGATACCTTTTCATCAGGAACATCAGTCTCATCAGTATTGGCCATTAGGGCATAGTTGACCACCTCATTATCAGATTCTGAGGAAGAGTTCATCCAATCCTTGCTTGATGTGATGAGTGCTTTAGCCTTCTTGCACTCAGTTGCAAAGTGCCCCATTCTATTACACTTGTAGCATCTTATTTTTGACTTGTCAAATTTGCCACTCTTGCTGTCCTTCTTGTTGTACTTGTCTTTGTCAGCATTGAAGGTCTTTTTCTGAAAGTTGCCTTATCTTCTAGCCTTCCTGAACTTCATCTTCTTGAAGCCCTTGACTATCATAGCAACCATCTCCTGCATGTCAGAGTCAGTAGAATCATCATCAGTATTGGCATCAGGATTGCCATCAGTATCTGATGATGAGTCATCGGGATCTGACTCCACAACTCTTGTCCTTCTTCTAGAGACCTCCACAACTTTTCCTTTTGATTTTGTCTCAACATTCAAGGCTACAGACTTTGCCTTGCTGCTTCTTTTGTTCTTTCTTTGTTGAACCTCAAGATCATAGGTTCTCAACATCCCATATACCTCATCAAGAGACACAGTGTTTAGATCATACTGGTGCCTAATGATTGATGTTTGTGTATCTCATTCTTCTGGTAAAGCTCTCAGAAACTTGGTGTTTGAGTCCTCAGTTACATACTCTTTGCCAACTAGAGATAGATTATTCAGTAGTGTCAGGAATCTATCATACATATCAGTAAGGCTCTCATCAGGTCTTGCATCGAATTGTTCATACTCTTGAATCAGTAGAGCCCTTCTGTTTTTCTTGACAGATGCAGATCCTTGGCATTGAGTTTCCAAGGTGTCCCAAATTTCCTTTGCAGACTTGCATGCAATCACCCTGTTAGATATGACAACATCAAGACTATTATGCAGTATATTCTTTACCTTAGCATCCCTGAGAACATGAGCCTTTTCTTCTGGAGTGCACTCACTTTTTACCTTGACCACGTAGTGTTCAGGTACTGTATCTGTTTGACCAACAATTCTCGTAGGGATATATGGTCCATCATGAATCCTGTCCAGATAATCAGGATCTGTGGCTTTCAGGTACATTAACATCTTTACCCTCCATGTAGGGTATTCAGTTTTCTTCAGGATGGGAATCTTCATGCTTTCATACTTGGTTGTCGACATCTTAGATCGTTTCTGATTTAGATTTAAATCAGTTTGCTCTAATACCAATTGTTGCCCAGTAATTAACAATTGTAGAAAGGGGGGTTGAATACAATTGTATAAGATTTTTGACTTAACAATAATATTAAACACAAATATGAAAATAATAACAGCTTTATTAACTCTGGTATAAAACTGTTACAAAACTCTCTCAAGAAATTCTGATGTTCTTGAAAGCTTCAAGGTTACAATGATACTCGTGTATGTGATTGATATAATATCAAAACTTAAACTGTGTTTATATAGTACACACAGATGCTCTATCAAATTACAAGATAAAACCAAATCAATTACAAACTATATTGATACATATCCTAACCGACAGCTGCATTCCTATAAACTAGGAACCGACAAATTAACTTTCCTTATATTCCTGGACTTGATAGTTATCTTGAAACAAATACTGATCAACTTCCAGTCCTGATGATAATCCTGATCACAGTCCTGATAGCAATCCTGATACTGACGCTCGTGCAATCCTGATGACGTCAGCAATCCTGATCAGTAGTCCAGATACTGACGATCATTGAATCCTGATCTAACATGTGCAGAGCCCAGGTTTATTGCAACCTCTCTCTATTCCAAGTCAGCCTTGGACACAAATATCTATGGATTTTGTAGAGCAACTTCCTAATTCTGAGGGCATGGATACTGTACTGGTTATAGTTGATAGGTTAACCAAATATGGTCATATCATTGCTTTAAGCCATCCTTTTACTGCTAAAGATGTTTCTACTATATTTCTGGATAACATTTTTAAACTGCATGGCATTCCTATTTCTATAATATGTGATAGAGACAAGATTTTTACTAGTGTTTTCTGGACCACTTTGTTTGAGAAACTGCGAGTAGCTATTCATTTTACAACAGCTTATCATCCGCAAAGTGATGGTCAGACAGAGAGATTAAATCAATGCCTTGAGGCTTATTTGAGATGTTTTACTGGAGACAGGCCTACTAGCTGGAAAAATTGGTTAGCTATGGCAGAATACTGGTACAATACTTCTTTCCACAACAGTTTGGGCATTACACCTCATGAAGCTTTATATGGAGTCAAACTTGTTCCTTTGAACTTAGGTAACTTACAAGATATGATACTGCCTGCTGCTCAAGATTTGTTACAATAAAGAAATCAGGTCTTGCAGGTATTGAAAGAGAATTTGGTTAAAGCCCAGAGTAGGATGAAATATTTTGCAGATCAGACATGAGTTTTGCAGTTGGGGATTGGGTATATTTGAAATTGCAACCTTATAGACAACAATCTGTTGCTATAAGAGTTTCATTAAAATTAGCTGCCAAATATTTTGGACCTTTCCAAGTTTTATCTAAAATAGAGAGTGTGGCATATAAGATGAAGTTGCCAATTCATGCTAAACTACATCCGGTTTTTCATGTGTCTTTGCTTAAAAAACATATGGGCACAACTCCTATTTCTGTAGGCTCCTTGCCTGAGGTCAATACAAATGACATATCACCTTTAGTACCTTTAACAGTGTTGCAGAGAAGAGATGTGATCAGAGATAACAAAAACATTCAACAATGGTTAATACATTGGCCAGGTCTGGATGTGACTGAAGCTTCATGAGAAGATGTGTCTTTTATTCGAAATCAATTTCCAGATTTTCAAGCTTGAGGACAAGATTTATTTGAAATGGAGAGCATTTGTCACGACTAGAAGAAAAATCGAAGATTCTGATTAGATTCCATTCGGAGAGTTAGTTACAGTTAGTTAGACACTTTTTATATAAAGTCTGTAATGAAGTTGTAGAAGTTATCGATGAATTGTGTAAACTGAACTACTGGAGTTCATTCTGTTTCTTCCTCTTCTATCAATAAACATTTCCTGTTACTAGTAATTCCATTTATGTATTCATAATCTTGACAATTTCAAACCAAAATGCTCATAAAAATGGATTCAAATGTCTTTTTTTTTTCTGTTTAGTAAATGGATTCAAGTATCCTGTGTAGTGTTTTGATTAATTATAATTTGTTTATTAGTAAAGGATATCAACATGAATTTAATTATTAAAAATATTTGGGCCTAATCAATTATTCCAAAGATACGTATACAATATAACATACCAATGTTAGAGCATCTTCAAATCTTCTCGATCCTTATCTATAATGTGCCATATATGTTAGAAACTTTTAGAAATTTATCTCAAAATTATCAATTTCAATAGGGCTCCTCATTTCGTAAAATTTTTATGTGAGAGAAACTTGAACCCCATATTTTGATAACCAAAATTGAGCCCCTATATATGGCCATGTCATCTCCTACCATCTTTTCCCTCATATTTTCATCTTTTCATCTTTCCCTCTGTTTCTTTCTTTCAACTGTGTGTTGTGTGTCGGTGTATATATACTGTTGCGTGTGTGTGTTTTTGTTTTGTTTTCTTCTCTATTTGATATTTAATTTTTCCTTTTATTTTAATTATTTAAAATGTAATATTTGATAAATGAAGGATATATATATAGTTGGAAAAAATAGATTTTTGATAAGAGTTATAAAATTTCATAATTTAAATTTATTTTAAATTAAATGAAAATTTGTGAAGTTATTTAATTTATTTTGAAATGCATAATAGAAGAGTACATCTAATACAACAATACATAAAAGAAAAGTACATCAAAATACACTAATATAAAAAGAAATTTATGAATAGTTGGGCACATAACTGCTTCTTGATTCAGGCTACTCCAATTCTAGGTCATGAATCTTCCAAAGATGTTCCACAAGATCATTTTGCAACTGAATATGAGTTTGTTTGTCCCGAATTTGTTGATGCACCCGTAGAAATTCTTTGAAATCCCTCGTACGAGCACGAGTTAATTCCAGTCCCCAGATGAAAATCAACGTCACGGGAAATGGAAGTTAATCCTGTTTCCCCAAATATGTGATACTTGTCCCTTGTTTAAAACATTTCTTAGTCTCCTTACTTCCGGGATAATAGAGGAAGTAAGTTACCATGTGGGTTGACCTCTGTCAACAGAATTAGGATCAGATAAGATTTCTCTTTTAAAAGATTACGACCTGGGAGTCAAACTATTTGGAAGTCTTTAAGGGTATTCCCTTCCCATTTGAGTGGTCAACGAATATTTATATCAACTCTTAAGATAGATTTAAATTAAAATAACATTTGGGAATCCCTACTTTAATTAAAATAAATTTTATAAAGGTCGGAAATATTCTTCATAATCATTGAAGGTCAAAGATAACTTTTTAAACAGTATACATCACCTTTGAGTTAATTAAAAGAACAATAAATATTCAAATAATATTCATCAATTAATAAATGATTAAATAATAATCAAAAGCTCAATAAATAATTAATAATCAAATCTAAGTTAATATTAAAATAATATTCCTTGAATAATGAAATAATTGAATATATCTATTCAATACACTTATCAGAAAATAAACCTTAACGGTTTAAAGAAGATATACCGACTCCCGGTCTAAGTTTCAAAATACAATTCGCATGCTCTACTCTAAGAGCCTTTACAAAAACCCGACTTATAACTATCATAACATATAGCTTATAAATCAATCACGATTCAAAAGATTCAAGTATCACAACAATATTATATTCACAAAATATAATCGAAAGCATTTTTCATCACAACAATAGTAGAAAGTCATAGGTTTTGGAAACTTGCCTGGAATTCCTAAAGCAGTGGTAAATCTCGGGTTGGTCCGGTAATCTAGAATCAACACATGGTTCAAGATTAATAACTTAAACGCCTTCACCATGCTAAGTATATACTATCTCAAGTACAACGTTCATTTTTAAGTTAACTCTTTAAGATTCTATACTCGAGCATGCTCGCTCACGCATTTTTATAAAATTTAGATTTAATCGTTTTAACACGAAATCTTTTCGAGGGTCTTCCTAAACATACCTAGTATGTTAACACAAAGTTTCACATTCCAATAAGGCACTTAAGGGGTTTGATCATTGCCTCGAAGTTGGCTAAGTGGTATAGTTTGGTTTCTCGAAACATACTTTACTTAAAACACTTATTTCTCCTAAACCGTAAATCGGATTCACATGATCTTCGCAGAAAAACGAACCTTGAAACACTACATACAATATTACAAGCAAAACATGGTTAAGGAAAATCGGGCATTATAACGGCTATGTTTTAATGATTCCAAAGTTTAAATCATAAACTTTACATGATCAACCAACCAAATCATCAAGTCAATTGCTCAACATCATTACTAATTCATAATCATCATCAACCATAGTCAAAACCAACATCTACTCATTCACCATCAAAACAACATCAAACTTTCATCAAAATCAATCATTTTTCCTTATGATCATACTAACTAATATACACTTAAAACTAACCATATAAATCAAATTATAACTAAGAGTTTCAAGAGTTTATACCTTCCTTGATGCTTTATAAACACCCACAATAGCTTATAATCCTTCCTTGAGCTTTAAACTATCCTTAACAAGCTTAATCTTTAAGAACAAAATCAAGAACACAAAAGATTACTATTCATAACACTATTCATTCTCATATTTGATCTAATATTCAAGCATGTTATGATCCATGGATGAAGCTAGGAATTAGAGTATACCTTAGTCTAGGAATTAGGAAACTTTTGAATCCAGCATCATGATTTATGGAAGCTTGGAAGATTGATTCTTGAAAAAGTATCTTGGTTGTATATTTTTGGGCCGAATGTTTTATTGAGGGGGGGGGGGGGGGGTTGTTTTCTTAATACTTGCATGATCCTTGATATTTTGTTGGTTAAGCATGTGCTTAAAGTGATTTTCTAAGCTTGGTAATTGATGATGTCATGGTGCTTATGTCATTCTTGCCACATGTCACCCTAAGAAGTGGTTCTTGAAAGTATCTTGCTTGGTGGCTAAGTTTGGTTGCACATGGATGATCCAAATGTTGCATTCCTTGAATTAATCTTGTTACATGTTACTTCCATGCTTGTATTTAATCCTGTAAGTGTCGCGTTGTTCCGTTACTGCTTAATCTCGTAGAACGTTCGCAGGGTTTCTTAAGTGTTCTATCGAAGTAGTTTTACCCTAGCGTTCTTGATATCACTAATGCTTTTACTAAATCCATATCCGTGGAATTGATAATTTAAAATCCTCCAATATATTCAAATAATGATTAATCCATCAGTTATTGGTGAAATTTCGGAGAAAACAGAAAATGTTATTCTTCTGATTCTTACAGCTTCTGAAAACTTTCTAAACGACAAAAGTTACTATTCATTAGTGGTTTTTAAATAAGTACAAAATTTGAGAATATTACACATACCTTACCATGGTGATGGGCCAGTCATAATATTTAATGAGGTTTGCTTTGATCAGAGATAAGTAGATGTGAGCAAAAAATCGAACTGTGATAAAAATCAAATCGTAAAAAATTGAAATCGAGTTAAAATCGAACCGAAATCGAAAATAAAAAAATCGAATCGTTCTTGAAGGTTGGGTTACGGTTTTAGGTCCCAACCGAACCGATTATTAAAATTAATAAATATTTAAATATATTATACATAATTTATATTTATTTCAGATAGTAGGAATACAAATATAGTTCGTAAAATATATTAAAAGTAATAGATGCAAGTTATTAAAGTACATAAAACTCGGCTTAAAATATCGAATACTATCAGTCCGATTACCAAATTTTTAATAAGAGTGGTCTACTTACTGCTGCCTGCTAGTTTAATTACTGTTGTCTGCTAGTTTAATTATGTTACATCACACATGCAAACCTGTTATACTTTGTTGGAGCATATACTGATAATACAAGTGATTTAACTGTGCGTCTGTGCCCTTAGTTTAAAGTTACTCCATTAGACAAGCATTTGATTTTTTTTAATTAAGCAATTTTTTTATTTAAGTTATAATAATTTTAATTTTTGCGATTTTAAAATCGAAATCGATCCGATTACAATCGAACCAAGGTTTTTGAAATTAAATCGTCGGTTTCAATTGCAGTTTCCGTTTTTAATTTTAAAAACCAAAAAATTTCAGTTTCGATTTTAATTTTATCCTAAAATCGCATCAATTCGATACGTATGAGTGTAATTATTTAAAGAAAACTATTAGAACTCATTTACCCTACCAAACAATATTTATTCCGAAGCCGATGGAATATACGTACATAAGTTGTGCTAAATTATCATAGCAAAGTATGGGTCCCACAGCGGCTTGGGAGGATTGTACACGTAGCGTTGGTATACTGAGTACACTACTACACTGTACTCTAGTGAGGCAAAAGGTGAGCAATTTACTAAACCATTGATTAGTGATAATAATTTCACTTAACGAATAATTTCACTCGCTACTTTGTTACGCCTCGCTCCTGAATTTTAAATAAGTGAACAATTAAGTGAATAGTAAGTAAAATAATTTAGTTTCTCCTGTATTTTTAATACGAACGAAAGTAAATAATATGAATACAAAATAAGCTGGAATAAAAGTATTTTTAATTATATTAAAAATTAATACATATCTCAACATTGTTTCGATGTATTTTTCTTATTTATTTTTCCCAAATAATTCCACCAAAACAAGTATACTCAATAACAGAGTTAATCTCTGAAAAACATCAAATCTCGTAAAAAATAAATTACAAATGATTATACATGCCCTATTGATTATTTAAAAATAAATAAATGTTTACCAAATGTCTTTTTCAACAAAATTAGCTAAAAAATATCAGTTTGAATAAATTATATTATGATAACTACTAATAGTAGCTATTGAATGCAAGTTTTTTCTACCATGATTCCATAAACAGAAAACTGAAAGTGTCAGAGCCCCGGTCTACAAAAACACTTTTGTGAGATGGGAGGGGTAAAAACGTAATAAAGTGGAAAGAGGTGTCGGTTACTTCAAAAATACATTAATTAATACAGTAAGTAGTATCTCGTATGTTTGGCGGGTACACAAACAAACTTGGACTAAAAAGAACAAAAGTGTTTGGAGTTCACATTGAAACAGACCAAAACAAACCCCCACCCCATCTCTCTCTCTCTCTCTCTCTCTCTCTCTCGGGAGAGAAACAGAAACCTTGTATATTTTTATAATTATATTCTCTCTGTGTCACTGTTCATACTTATCAATCACTTTCTTCTTCTCCGATCGTTTAAATTTACTGCGTGACTGTGTGTTTTTGTTTATTTTATATTTTTAGTGTTCATTTTGTAAAGGTAGTGTGTGTGTGACTGTGTGAGAGAGAAAGTTTAACAAGGGTTAGATATTTGTATGGAGTTGTACGGACATAGTAGAAACGGGTCACACACGGATCAATGGGCTACTCCGGGTCAGGAAACTGGACTTGAAGGTTTGTTTGTTTCGAGTTGTTTTCGAATTTGTTGTGCGTTTTGTGTTTGTTACTGTAGTGTGTGTGTGTGTGTAGGGTTTTGAAATTTGTGGTAATTTGTGATTGTTTTGTGAATGCAGAATCTATGATGCGGTTAGGGTTGTTAGGCAGAGAGTTTTATCCGGAGAGAGGAGGTGTGCCTAATTGTGCTTATTATATGCGAACTGGCTCTTGTGGATATGGTAACAAATGCCGGTACAATCATCCCCGTGATCGGAATTCGGTGAGTCTGTGGTTGCATTTGGAATGTAATTTAGGGGATGTAATGTTGTTATTTTGGTGCTGTTGCTTTTAATTTGCTATGTCTGGTTAAGTTAATACTTTTTACCTTTTTACTGTTGAGTTTCCGGTTTTGTGTTTAGCTTTAACTGTAAAGTTTAAGGTCAAAGAGCGTTCGGTGGAATTTTGTTTTATACGGAAAAGTATGCACTGCTGATAATGTATCGGTTATCTGTAGCATTTATTTCGTGCAGAAATAGGGGTATAATGTGCAGTTTCCATGGACTTGTGCCACCAGCTTTTCGTGTTTAAGTTTTGTCGCGTACTCGTGTATGCCTATTATTAGATTGTAGATCCAACTGGACCACATTTTGTTCAAGGCCCGAGTTATGATTTTTTTATTTGATGTGTGTGTGTTTATGTGTTCAAATTTAAAATCTAAATAATCTGTGTATGTAATCTATATGTCTGAGTTGGTTTTGATTTGCTACCTGCTGTTGAGTTAATACTTCATCCCTTTATTATTACCTAATTTGCGTTTTCATGTTTAAATTATGTGTTATGTCAAAGGTCAAAATTGTTTGGTGCGATTTTGTCTTCGGGGAAAGTATTCCTATATGAATAAATCTTGGCATACATACATATTTACTACTAAACTCACTACCTACAATTTAGGAACGATTTAAAACCCATTTTCTCCTACTTTTTTATGATTTCTCTAATTATTACTTCTTTTAAATTTTAACATACCCTTTAAAATCAAAAACTAGATGTAAATGATGAACCCTAATTTGTTCCTAAATCGTAGGTTGTGAGTTAGTAGTGAATATGTATGTATGTATGCCAAGATTTATTCTTCCTATATTGGTTATCTATGGCATTTATTTCATGCATAAATAGGTTTACAATGTGCGGTTTCAATGGGCTTGTGTACCTAGTTTTTCATGTTTATTTTGTCGTGCATGCGTATTATTTGGTTGTAGATCTAATTATGGGAACACATTTTATTCAAGCCCTTTCCATTGATCTTGCCATTTAATACATTATATATAATATAGGCGTCGGTAAAAACTTTTTAAAATTCCAGCAATACAAAAAAATTTCAAACGTTGAACTTTAGTTATGTCATTCGCATTTTTGTAAATAATTAAAAACCATGATCCCTCACACCGGTGGCATTTTTTGTAAAAAAAGTGAAATTTTGTATAACTAGGGTTCAACATATATAAACGTATAATATATAACTAGGCTTCAACACATGTGTTGAACTATAGTTATAATTGTGTTGAACCTTTGTATATTAATTTTTTAAACATTGTTATAACCAAGCAGAGTATATTAGAAAATTAATTTCATACTTCTATGCCCTAATTTTGAAACGGTGAACTCCAAAAGAATAGTTAGAAATTAAATATTATTTATTAAACTCAAACACATGTAAATGCATAAAGGTTTAACACATATATGATTAAGATTCAACATATTATATTGCTTATATTTTAAAAAAGTTTGTATACATTCCCGAGCCTGTAGATATTAACACGTGCCCATGTGCGTGCAATCCAATTTATTTATGTAATCTAAATATGTGAGTTGGTAATAATTTGCTATTTGTAGTTGAGTTAATACTTCATACCGTTATTATTGTCTAATTTGCAGTTTTATGTTAAGTTTTAGTATTAAGTTGAAGGTTAAGAAGTGTTTAGTGGGATTTTGTCTCAAGGGAAAAGTATATGTAGCTGATGCTATATTGGTTATCTATTTCATTTATTTCATGCATAAAAAAGGTTTACAATGTGTGGTTTCCCTGGGCTTGTGTACACACTTTCCCATGTTTATTTTGTCGTTTATGCCTATTATTAGGTTTTAGGTCTAATTGTTTTTAAAAAAAAAGAAGGTTGTAGATCTAACTGAGAGACCACATTTTATTTGAACCCTTTGTATTGATATTTCCATTTGATTTATATGTTTAACCCCATCCAAAATATGTTATAACTTTCATTTCTCTCCTTATTCCACAAACAAACCACAAAATAATACAACCGATGACATATATGAAAAGATAGAAGTAACTAAATACATGGGAAACAGAAATTAACTAATTACTTGATCCTGTCTTAGGTTGGATTTGGTTTTAGTTGAAAAAAGAAAACATGTCGAGACGAGATTAGTATATTTAATATCTATTTAATGCAACATACATGCTTAATGTTCGGTTGCAATGAGTTTTGTTTATCATATTTGTCTTTATTATATTTTGTGGCACCTGCCTCGAGCCCCCATCTAAAGGAAGGCCCTACATTTTTTTTATCATTCCTTAATTACTGGCGATACCAAACACTCAAACAGTGTTTAAAATTCTAATCTCTTAGTTGGCTGTTCAATTCTCATGGTTGTCTAGCTTGAGTCATGTTTTAAATATCTCTTTTTGTTGTGCTTCATACTTTCCTAAATCTCCACAATTGCGTAAAATCAGACTGTTCCTTATAAATACAATCAATTTTTGCTAATAAGTATAACAAAATACACCGTCACCAATATTAGTCTTTTTTGGAGATTTTTTTGGTCCCATATTACTTGTCTATGCCTACGTTCAATACAAGTTTGTAAACAATTTTCCAATATTATCCTAATAATTGTTATATCCAGTGTTGGCTCTTCTTTACATAAACATTGAATTAATGCAATTATTGAGGGTAAAGTGGAAACAAATATAGAAGTTGAATTTTCTTAAGATGCGTGAAGTTTCTAAAAAAGACTATTAAAAGGGGAGGGACGGAGTATCATTCTTAATTTGTGTTTTTGTTCCCCATCATCGTCTAAGCCAAGAAATAACAGAGGCAAACCTCCTCGTTTCCCTGTACATATTTGACAAAAGAAAATATAGCTGTTCTATAATTTTAGTATTTACAACTGCAGTTAGAAACATATAGTTCTTTTGATGTGCCTACTCCCCTGCTATCTTTATACTGACACTGGTGATCTGCAGCTCATATCTTTTCTTTTGTTTTTTTTTGAATAATACAGGCATATATGGTTCAGGTTGGTGGAGTTGCAAGGACTGAAGGAGGCGAATTTCCAGAGAGAATAGGGGAACCTGAATGCCAGGTTAATTGCTTTTAAGATTAAGTGGTTCTTGATAAATTTAAGTCCCCGTTAATTATTCCTCAAGTTCTGGTTTTCACTATCCATATAATGGACTTTGTTCTAATTCTGCAGTATTATTTAAGGACCGGGACTTGTAAATTTGGTGCAACTTGTAAATTTCATCACCCCCGTAATGGAGGTGGATCATTGAGTAATGTACCAGTAAATGTATATGGATACCCATTACGACCGGTACTTTTCTTTTCGCTTAAGTTCGTTTCCGCACTTTGTGAAAAGCATGTTTATATATGAGAAGTTATGTGCCTATATATGACCCTGATACAGCTTGATATTTGCTCCTAATCTTTCCAAACAGGGTGAGAAAGAATGCTCCTACTATTTGAAAACAGGGCAGTGCAAATTTGGTTTAACTTGTAAATTTAATCATCCTCAGCTACTTGGTGTATCAGTGCCGGCATCTGTAAGTCCATATTATCCAACTGTGCAGTCTTCACCCCCTCCTGAACAGTACGGAGGAGCAACCAGCTACAGGGTTCCAAGACCCCCATTATTGCCAGGGTCGTATGTATCAGGTGCTTATGGTCCCCTGCTGCTTCCCCAAGGTGTGATGCCTATTCCGAACTGGAGTCCTTACTCGGTAGGTTTGTTTCTGAATTGCTTTGAGAATATAACACATTTTTTACTATCTTCCTTATTTTGTGTTGAACTACATGATGTAGGGACCTGTAAGCCCCGTAATGTCTCCTGGTGCTCAAACTTCTTCAGTCGGACCAGCATCTCTGTATGGAGTGACACCGCTATCTTCTTCTGCTCCTGCATTTGCAGGACCTTATGCTCCTTTTCCTTCTTCTGTTGGTCTGTCAAGCAATAGCCAGACTCAACATCGATTTCCGGAGCGACCTGGCCAACCTGAATGTCAATACTATATGAAAAACGGGGACTGTAAATTTGGATCGTCTTGCAAGTACCACCATCCACCGGACTGGGCTGTATCAAAGACAAATTGCATTCTCAGCCACGTCGGACTACCTTTACGTCCGGTATGAATAATTTGCTTAGGACTGTTCTATTCTACAAATCATTAATTTCTACCAGGGTCTGTTTGGAAACAACTTGTAAGTCAGCGTATGGCTTATAAGTTGAAATCAGCTTATTTTGAACTGTTTGTGTAATGAGTAAAAGTTACTTATAAGTAACTTAAAAGTTGAAATCTGGATATTTGAAAATGTGTACTTATTTCAGTTATTTTAATTTTTGTAATTAAACTTTATAAAAATGCATACAATCCCTTCAAAAGGTAACTTTTAGTACTTTATTGTTATATTATGAGTTTTATAAGTTGCGAATTATTAATAAATTGATCCCAGCTGATAATAGTATCTCAGTTTGGATAAGCCAAAATTTACTTTGGTAAGTGAATTGAGATTTGCATGAACTTCTGAAGTTCTTTTATTCTGCAAAGCCCTTCCTGTGGAGGTGTAATATGTGTTCTGATTCCTAACTACCTTTCTTAGATATGACTGTAGATTACATAGTGGTCACTGGCTTTTAATTGGTTTAAACAAGTACAAAGATCCCGAAAATCAATGTACCCTATATATAACGGAAAATAATAGTTCCCCAGAACACCTACTTTGTAGTCTTGTTAGATATGTTATGTGTGTGGAGTGTTTGAGAAAGCTTGTTATGTAATCATCTTTTTCTATTGTAGTATGCTTCTTAATCCAAATTCAAAGTAAGATTTGGTGCTGATGTAGTCTCTCTGTTGATGCAACAGTTCATTTCAAGTTTAATGCAGAAATTCTTACTTTAAGTTTCCAAACAAAAAGTTGAGTTTGCTAGAAATTTGAGCGATCCTTGAGTAACTTTAAAGAAGATGGGGTTTAAGATATAGTTGAATTGAACACTGTAGTTATATGTTATTTCCAATTTGTTTCAACCTGCAACATCATACTTTTGTCTGATTTAAACATTAGGAATAGTTAAGATAGTTATTTGAATAACCTTGATAGCATAGTAATTAGTGTTAGGAGCAATAAGATGCTTACTCAAGGGTGTTCCTGTAAAGAACCACATCAACATGATTGAAAAGTGAAAATGTCTGCTGTCTGTCGATCGATGTTGCAGGGTTTGGGGACTAGTGTCATATATTTATTTATTCACACATCTTAGCTAAGGAAACATTAGAGATACATTAGAGATGACTGTTAGATATTCGTATAAAGTGCAGTAATAGATTTGAAAAGCTACGTGATAGAGCAAGGAGGAGCGAGGTAAAAACAATTTTCAATGTAGTATAAAATTTTCATAATGAACAGTTGGTAAAAATAATCTGTTGAGACTTGAGAAGAGAACTTTTTGCCGATAATCTATTTATTAAGGAGTGCAATCTTATTCTTCAGGTTTTCTATCGCAGTAACAGTGCCTAGGAGGGAATGTGTACCACTTTATTTCTGTAATTTATTTTTCCGTAATCTATTTCTATTATTCCACAATCTATTTAGTACAACTGAATGTAGCCCTGTGCTCTCTGTTCATTAAATTGAGACCAGTGCACAGTGTAATCTGCTATCAGTTTTGGTGTCGGAAAGTGTTGTCTTTAGGCAGTTAATTTCGTTATCGTTGTCATTTTTCTGATCCTAGTATATTACTATATTCCGTTCGCCAGTATTTTCAAATGTATAAATTTGACGTAAGAGCGTTTTGCTGACTGGCATTAGTATCGTTATGTAAAAATTTCTGAATGCATCCATCCAAAAAACTTTATTTGCCAACTCCCGTCCTTTATTTTTCTTGATTTTTCCATGCCATCCTCATGTTAATACACTGGGGGTGTATCCTATTCAATTGATGTCTGCTAGAAGGAATGTTAAAAGTGATCTGTCCCCTTGCCGTTGCCACCACACAGGCACACACAGATTATGCTTTTTGGAGTACACATTCCATTCTAATATTCTTTTTTTTGAACAGGGTGTGCCACCTTGCAGTTTCTATATGCAGAATAAACATTCCATTCTAATTTTCTTTTGTTGAACAGGGTGTGCAACCTTGCAGTTTCTATTTGCAGAATAAATACTGCAAATTTGGGCAGACTTGCAAGTTTGATCATCCGGTGGGAGCCATAAGATACAGCACATCCGCTTCATCTCTCAATGACATGACAATTGCTCCATACATGCTTCAGTCTACTCCTACAACTCTTCCATTTCCAGAGCTGCAGCCTGAATATGTATCAGGGTCTAATCTGGATTCTCATTTGACTTAAACTGCTACATGGAACACTGCAAGAGACTATGCAAGTTTCACTTCTTGATGATCTAGTTTTCTTGTCAGAATTTTCCCCTCAGGAACAATTAGTGCAGACGAAAACAAGGACAAGCTCACCGTCAATCTGAAAGTGTAAAAAAATGCTGCTTAATAATTGTCAATGTTTGGTTGCGCACCTATTTTTGGTTTTCTAGTTCTAGATCTGGAAAGCTAATGTAGTTTGTTGTGTGAAGTTTTATGTTTTCAAACTTTAATGGCCTACTTGGTACATTGCTCATGGTATATAGATAACTCAGGCAAATCTTTGTGGAGCATGTAATCTCAAATAACAAGCTTGACATGAAAAGATCAAACCTTCTCTTTCTTAATTCTAGTTAATTGGTAGATTCATTTCGTTTCAGGTCATACTTAGACAGCAAAATTAGTGTATTCATTTCGTTCCAGGTCATTTATAAAGAGAACGCTTACTGGAAAATATTTGAGTATGGTTATGTTATGGAAAATATATTTATAGTAAAATATATTTGTGGGCTATGTTTTTAATCATCTTAAAATATGCGTAAAAAGTCGCATAACTAATTTGGGACGGAGAGAGTAATATTATAAAATTGTAACACAACGGAATCAGTCCAATGAAGTCCTATCAATATATTAAAACAGGAATTGCAGAAGGTGACAAATGGGAGCATAGATTGTGATGTTCCAACAAAGATACGAATGGAAGATGTTAAAATGTAGTCGTTTGTATCGGAAAGGATAAATGACATGGACTATTACCATTTGCTATCAATATGATTCTATTATCTGTCAAACAATTTTGTGATCGTTAATACTTAGCACAAAAAGAACCTTATATCGTTGGTTTCTCAAAACAACGGTGCTTGGCATCTAAAGTCGGAAATTCATATTATTCTCTCAGTTCAATCTAGTATGTATTATCATTTTATTCTAATATTTTAGAGAACAATTTTTTTGAGATTATCTCAGGTTCTTCAAAATAAAAAGAAATTTAAAATTAAATATTATTGATCAGTAATTAGATATGGGGGACCGTCTACAACAAACGATTATTGCAGTAAACCGTACCGTAGAAAGTTTTCGCGGTATATGTACAGTAGGATTTTATGTATGCATACATGAGGGGTCATCATTTATACGTACCGTGAAAACTTTTCGCGATACAATTTGTTATAATAGTGGTTTGTTTTTATCATCTGCCATTAAATATTCATCATATTTAATATTCTACGTAAATTAAAGAAATGTATCTCAGAAAACATATTCTCAATCTTTTATATGGATATATCACGTTAACAAAAATTCCCCTAATGTGAAAGAAAATAGATATATTGATTCTCCGGTCTCTCTCATTTTACTCAAATTACATTAAAACATCGATAAATTTATAATTCATAAATTAGTAGTTGTTATTTCCACACAATGAATCTAGATTGTAGAAGAGATGATCGAATACAATCTATAAAAAATTTCTTTTGTTCCTGACGAAAGAGATATGATAAATTCAAGAACAGAAAAATAAACAAAGATACGATAACACAAGAATTAAAAATTCAGGTGGATTGATTTATCCACCTGAGAGATTTTTATTAGAAGATATCTCTGTGATGTTTATGAATAAACACACAGCTGCATACACACTATTCTAACTTCAGCAATTTATAAAGGATATTGCTTTGAGTTCTCTAAATTGCATAACTGATTTCTCTTTCTTTTAGAATAATGCTACACTTGGTCATATACCCCAAGTTTACAAAATATTTCGAACAACTAATAATACAAAAAGTAAATCTGTCCAAAATCCTTGTTTCTCAATTCCGAGTAGTGGTCCATGTGTTGGTAGCTTGCCCTTCTTGGCTGATTGTCTTTTATGGAAATGCTACTTTTGACCAGACAAAACAGAATGCTTCTTCTTCTCGTGAGTTTTCCAGAAATGCTGGTTTCCATGCTCTGTGAAATCTGTCAACCCATGTGCTCTGTCTGAACTGTCTCTTTCACAAAGTACAGAGTGTATCCATAGAAGCTATTTGAGTTGTATCCGTTGAGAGTATCTTGATCACATCCGTAGACAGCTAGTACTGTTATCCGTAGACAGTACTTTGTCCACATCCGTAGAAGGCTAATGTTGCTATCCGTAGACAGTCAATTTCACTTATGTAAAATTACAAGGCATAGACTATTCACAATTAGTCTTCCTATTCTACATATCTATTAACAGTCAACATGACTTATTCAGCCTAAAAACTAATACTTCTCAGGATTATACATCAGGATTACACAAGCATGTTACATTGAGTCTTATCCGTAGATAAGCTACCCTTCTACGAATACTGCAAAAGCATGTTATCCGTTGAAGACTACATTTTTACTTATACAATTTTCACTAAGTTAATCTAGTTATCATTAAGAAACAACATAGTTCCTAACAGTAGCTCATTATATATAATTAAGACAGTTTTTCAATCCTGACGCAACAATAATAGTGTTAATTTAAAAAAATTAATTTATATAGTCAAAATATATTAAAACATGTTCAAAAAATCAAGCGACTTATATAAAACTCATAGAAGAGGAAAGTTCTATGAAGACTACTGTGGAGACTTGACTAACATATATGTTCTGCAATCAAAATATTGCAAAATTGATTATAATTTGTAATAAAAAAATGAAATACGTATTATTTTGCTAAATATGTTCTATGAAAATTAATATTTCATTGAAAATCTTGAAAATCATGTATGTTTAACAAACTAAATATGAATGTTCTGCAAGTCGAACATGTTTTGCAAAATAATATATTTTGCAATGTCCTACTTGTAAAACATGTATAATTTTAAATATTTTCAATGAAATAGAGATTATCATATAACATAATGTACAAAATTTTAAATTTTGCAATATTTTACTTTGTAAAACGTATATGGTCTCCAAGTTCTGCAATGAAATAGTGGTCTCCATAGAACTTAACTCACTCATAAAAATCATTCTAAATTATCATAATTTCTAAAATTAGTGAGCTAATTATTAAATCTCAGAAATACTATCAAAATTATTAGCGAAAAATGGTTTTTGGGTCGGATATTCTAAATTATGCTTTTAAGAATTATATATGTTTAGATATGTTTTTAGAACCGGATATGAAATTTGTTTTTCTCGACTAAATATCTTGAGATATATTTTTAGCTCGGGTCGTACACGAATAAAATCGAATCGAGTTCTATCAAGTCGAGTTGAGTTAGACATTTCTTTAAAACAAACCGAATCGAGTCAAATTTTTTAAATCTAATGAAAAGTACTCCCTCCGTCCTTCTCAATTCTTTACATTGAAGTTGGACACGGAGGTTAAGAAAAAGTGTAATTTAGTTAAGAAAAGTAAGAAAATTGAGTAAAGTGGTGGGACCAATCAATATTTAATGTATAAAAGTGGAGATAGTGGGAGAAAGTACTGGATGTAGTTAATTTTTATATTATAAAATTTTATTATTTTAAGAAACTTTTGAAATGTAAAGAATTGAGAGGAACATCTCAAAAAGGAAAGTGTAAAGAAATGAGAGAGACGGAGGGAGTAATACTTAAGAGCATCTCCAACGGTGTTGGTCAAAGTCGTTGGCTAAAATCATATAAAATATTGATTATGTAAAATTTGCTGAACCTTTAAGGTGTTGTATTCCAATTGAGTTGGCTATACGAGATGACTATATTTTAAAAATAGAATGTTATTATTGGGTTAGGCTCAAGAGAGAACCAATCACTAAAAAAGAACTTTAGAACTATTATAAGCCGTTGGATTATTACTAGATCAACTGTTCAGATTCAACTCATTTTTATATACAAAATCTTATAAGGGTATTCTTGGAATAAAAGGATTCTATTGTCGAACCTATTTTGTTTCATAGTATAAATACAGTGTTCTGCAGCTGAATTTTAAAAGTTATGCATATGGACTTCAAAGTTCTACAACTGAACTTACTTTTTTCCACAAAGTTCTACAAGTGAACTTGATTATTTTTATAATGTTCAGTTGTTGAACAATGTTATTCACATTATTTTCATACCATAACTTTCGTGTTTTGCCGCTGAATATAAAAGTCATGCAATCGAATTTGAAATCAAACACATAAATTTTAAAGTTCTGCAACTGAACTTACTTGTATTTAAATGTTCAGCTGCTGAACACTGTTATCTGATATTGTGTTTATACAATAACTTGAATATTTTCACAAAAAATGATAAAAATAATTGGGGAAATTTGATGATGATGATGAAGAATTTTGTGATCGATATCGATGTATGATTATTATCGTTAATAAAATATTAATTAGCTCTAAATTATGTATTTTGTATTTTTGGACAACTTTACCCATGACCTTCATATAATAAATATATATTATTTTAAAAAATAAGATAAAGTTCTAAGGGTTCTAAGGTTAAGGGTTCTACAAGGAACATGACCCTGTTATTATTATTTGAATTTGTTAAAAATAGAACATTTTGTTTAAATATGGAAATAAATGACATGACTTTTTACTACATGTCTCTAGAGATTCGATAAATTTAGCCAATATGTATAAGTTGGCTAAAATTTTAGATAACACGAATGACCCATTAAAATGATTTTTTTTTACATATTCTCTATAATTATTATTTATGGTAACTTTTATTCAATTTTAGCCAAAAACTCTCTATGGTTGGAGATGGTCTAGGAGTTAAGATCAACTTGTAATAACCAAATCGAACCCACAAGTTTATCATGAATAATTCGAACCAAAACGAATGGAGTTGTTCGCTACTATTTCATATGTTTTATACTTAATTAAATTCAAATTTTAAAAAATTCACACAGTTCACAATTTAATCGCATTTTAGAATTTACAAGATTTTATTTATTAGTGATATACTAGGATGGTGATAGGTGGAGCTCGGATCTTTTTCAATTTTTTATGTGATTGTTTGTCTTTAGGAAAATCATTTTTTTTTTGAAATCAAACAAATTTCATATCAACTTAACAGATCAAAAGATAGAGCCTCCAACAAACACGTATGAGGAGACGTGAAAATAATAGGGGAATTAGCTACACATGGGATTCTAGCCATTACATGAGCTACCCTGTTAGCTTCTTTCCGAATAAAACGAACCGAAACTGATATCATGCTTTGCAGCTCCTGCTTACATTCCTCGACAATATCACCCACTTCCAACAAGTTCACTTTACCTTCCATAATAGCTTTGACACTAAGCAACGAATCTGACTCCACCACAACCTGGCCATTGTTGATTCGTTCTTCTTTGATCCAAGACAACGCCTCCCTAATACCTATAACCTCAGCCTCAAAAACAGATGCAGACATAGGAAAACAACTAACCTTGCCTGCAACATAAGACCCCAGATGATCCCTCAGCACCATTTCTACCGAGAAATTACGAGCATTTGGAAATACAGAAGCATCCACATTAACTTTGACACCCCCTGATTCTGGACAATGCCATCTGTTCTCAAATTTCTCCACTGCTGGTCTTGCCTGAGAGATGGAAATTCCCTGTTTTTTCTTTGCATCTAACCACTCTGAATACATTTTGAAACTGATGTCCATAGCAAACGCGGAGGTAACAACCTTTTCATCCCAGACTTTTTTATTTCTCCAAAACCACACTCCCCACAGCACAATACAAATCTTAACAACTTCTTCCTCATGTGCATTACTAATCTTCTCCAGTATCCATTCATGAGCATATTCGACATTACTCCAATCATGCCCTAAACCCACATGATGCCAACAATCACCTGCAAAATCACAATCAAAGAACAGATGTGACATATGTTCTATATCATTCAAACACATTGGACAGATGATAGGAACCCTAACTCCTCTAGCACTTAATCTCCTTCTGACCGGGATCACATTACGACAGAACCGCCAAATGAAAACTTTCACCTTATGAGGCACTTTCAAATGCCACACTTTCTTCCACCCAATACTCTGAGCAGCAGTACCATTCCCAAAATGCCTGTTAAACCAGTGGTGATAACCCGATTTCGCATTATACACACCATTGTTAGATCCCATCCAAGCCACCCTATCCGTAATATCTCTCTGAGGTATATGTAAAGCCAGAATAGCATCTGCATCTTCCTTTAAAAAACGTTCTCTGATCAAACTATGATTCCACTTCTTCTCATTAGGGCAAAAAAGACTCGAAACAACTTCATTCCTTCCATCGTAAAAAGGGTTTAGTTCAACACAAAAATTCCTTTTCGTACGCAGCCAAGGATCCTTAGTAGCTGCAATGTCATTTCCATTACCAAGAACCCATCTAAACCCTCTACTCAACTCCTCTTTAGCTGTCCATATTCCCTTCCATATGAAACTGGACTTACAACCTTTGCCAGCCTTCAAAACAGTTGAATTTGGAAAATATCGAGCTTTAAATAATCTGGACACAAGAGAATTAGTGTTGTGCAAAAAAGACCAAATATGTTTACCAAGCAATGCAATGTTAAAACCATATAAATCCCTGAATCCCAACCCTCCTTTACTCTTTGCATAACTCATATTCTTCCAAGAAAGCCAATTCAAACCTTTCTGATTTCCCGCCTTACCAGTTCTCCACCAATAGTTGTTATACATATGTTCTAATTCCTGACAGATGGACTTAGGAATCAAGAAACAAGACATGCTATAGGCTGGTATAGCCCGAGCTACATTTCTAATCAGAACAGTTTTGCCAGCTTGGGATATAGGTTTTGCTTGCCATGCCTGAATACGCTTGCTAGCCTTGTCCTTTAAATAACTGAACACCCTAGTCTTTGATCTACCTACTAACGAAGGTAAGCCAAGATATTTGGTACTTGCCAAGTCATAATGTACCCCCAGAATTGTTGAAATTTCCACCTGTTTATCACGTCTCACATTTGCACTGAAAAACACCCCTGACTTCTGGAAATTAACGGATTGCCCTGAACAAGATTCATAGTTCACCAGCAAGTTCTTTATATTCGTGGCTTCCTCTACTGTTGCTTGAAAGAAAAGGAAACTATCATCAGCGAATAAAAGGCGCGACACCATTGGAGCTTCTGGACAAATTCTACAACCACTGATTTCACCATTAGCTGCCGCCTCATCAAGAGCATTTGATAAACCCTCCACACATAATAAAAAGAGGTAATGGGAGAGAGGATCCCCCTGTCTTAACCCCTTCTTTGGCGTGATTGGTCCAATAACTGAGTCGTTGAGCAAAAATTGTAAGTGACTGTTTTCACACACATCATCATCCACTCGATACAGGTATCACAAAAACCCATGATAATCAGTCTTCGACGGAGAAATGACCAACTCACTATATCATACGCTTTACTAATATCCAACATAAGAGCCACTTCTCCCCCTGTTCCATGCTTTTTCAAACTCATGTGATGGATTAATTCAAAAGCAACTAGGACATTGTCCGTAATGCTTCTGTCTTTAACAAAAGCAGACTGATTCTCCGAGATGACATAAGGTAGAACAGTTTTCATTCTATTTGCAAGAACTTTAGCAACAATTTTGTAAAGGACATTACAAAGAGCAATAGGTCTGAGATCTTTTAAACAGGAAGCATTTTCTTTTTTCGGAATAAGGACAACATTTGTACAATTAAGATCACTTGGAAATTTCTTCGTATGCAGCCACTCCTTGCAATATTTGAACACCTCCTGTCCCATAATCGACCAAAAATTCTGGAAGAAAGCAGGGTTAAGGCCATCGGGACCCGAAGCCTTATCAGGATGCATTTGTTTTATGGCCTCTGTGAACTCACCAAAAGAAATTCCTCTGTTAACATTCTGTTCAGAGCTTCTGAAACAGACCTGTGCCCCCTTAAGTTCTGTGATTCACCAACGTTGTCATTCACAGTGAACAACGTAGTAAAGTAATCCTTGACTACTGCACACATACCCTCTTGATCCTCTACTTTATTGCCCTCATTGTCAAAGAGAAAACTGATCTTATTAGCCTTCTTTCTTGCAGAAGCTGAGGAATGAAAATTTTTAGTGTTCTCATCACCTTCTTGGAGCCAAAACAGCTTCGCTCGTTGTTTCCAATAAGTTTCCTCCTGAAGTAAAAGGATATTCAACTTCTCTTTCTCATCTATATACGCCTGCACACGTTGAGAATCACAACAATCCACCAACCTATCTAAGTTTGTCTTATGCTCCTTTACTTTCTCTCTGAATTTATGGAAAAAAGATCTCCCCCAACGGGCCATGAACGAAGAAACCTCAATTAGTTTAGGCAGTAGATGAGCCACATGAATAGCCTTCCAAACCTCAGTCACCTCCTTAGTAAAATTCGGATCCTTCAACCACACGTTTTCAAAACGAAACCTAAAAGTTTTCTTGCTGATATCCACTTTAAACAACTCCAACAATAGAGGATCATGATCAGAAACCGAAGTACGAATCACTTTCATATTGTGCATCGGAAATTTGCTCCACCAGTTCATTGTTGCAAATCCTCTGTCAAGTTTCTCCCTAACCCAAACATGTGTCCCCCTACTCTTCTCCCAAGTGAACTTCCATCCATTTAAGATAAGTTCAGAAAGCTGACACTCCTCCACCACATTACGAAAACCATCAAGCAAGCACCGGGGGTGAGGATTTGACCCTTTTTTATCCGAAGCACTTAACAAATCATTAAAATCTCCCCAAATAAGTCAGGGAAGTGAAGAAATACTAGCTAATCTACGAATTAAGTTCCAAGAATCTCTACGCCTTGTCCTATCTGGATACCCATAAAAGCATGACAGACGCCACGAAGCACTACTATTTTCCAGGAAAAGCACATCAATGTGATGTTGAGAGTACCCAGAAATTTCACACTGTAAAGAACGTTTCCATAAAACTGCTAAACCTCCCCTGCGACCTACTCTATCAACCGAGAAACAATAATCAAAACCAAAACGCACTCTGAGTTCTTCAATCTTGTTTGCAAAAGAAATAGTTTCTATTAAGAAGAGGAAACCGAGTTTACGATCTTTCAACAGATCATAAAGAGCACGAACTGTACGAGGATTCCCAAGCCCTCGACAGTTCCAACTTATGCAACTCATTGTGACTGGATAGCTTGCCTCGCAAGCGTAGCCAATAAAATAGGGGAGGTCTCCACACAATCCACATCAGAAAGAATGGAGTCCTTGTTAACGATGTTTTGATTTTTTGGTTGGGCTGTATTATCACGAACCTCACTCCTCTGCCTTTTCCTGTCTTCAAGATTAAGCCCATATTGCTCTTCAGAGTCCAATTCCTCAGGCCCATTAACATTTGGATTTCCCTCCTTATGCCCGAAGTTAATATCTCCAAATTTTGAATTACCCGTGATATCAGTAAAAGCAGTTGTTTTTTCCCTGTTACCTCGCGATGTACCAGCTCGCATAGGATCAGGTTTTTGAAATCCCGGATTTCCCGCCGTAGAATTATCCATCACAACCTGTCGTCCCCGATCACCATCGCCGTCTTCCCTAAGCCACTTACTCCTAACACCTCCCGTCGACCTTCGAGGTTGGGCACGTAACCACTGCCCCACTCCTTGCTAACCTCCTCACTACCAGCCTCCAGCTTTTTTTGACAAAAACGCTCCGTATGAGAGAGCATTCCACAAACAAAGCAAAAGTCCCCTAACTTCTCATACTTGCAGTTCACCATAACCTCTGACTTGTCTTTCTTGCAGATTTTCTTCTTTCTTTTCAGTGGTTTACGAACATCTAGTCTAACTCTCAACCTCATGAACTCTCTCCATATGCTCGAGTTGTTTTTCGTATCATATTGCAGAAATCGTCCAAAGAAATTACCCAGCTATTTTTAGACCTGGCAAATCAGTCGTGTCGTGTCGTTTCGTGTCGTGTAATTTCGTGTTTCGTGTACTTTTTGGTTATACACGAAAACGACACGAATTCAAATCATGTACCCAAAACTGTAACACGAACACGATACGAGTGATACACGACACGACACGAGATACACGAATTTTTTCGTGTACCATTCGTGTACACGAAATTAAACGAAACGAAATAGACACGAATAGCAACGAAAACACGAATGTTTACACGAAATTTCTTAAAATTCACATTAATATCAATTAATATTTATACTATATATATAATATATATTTTTAATTATTTATATATTTATTTATGTCATGTACTTCGTGTCGTGTCGTGTTGTGTACTTGAAGGGTAAATCCAAAAACGGCACTAAATCGGGGTCGTGTACTTTCGTGTTCGTGTATTTTCGTGTAGTGTACTTAAAATGCAAACACAAACACTAAATTTTCGTGTCGTGTAATTTGTGTCGTGTATAAAATTGCCGGGTCTAGCTGTTTTCCTACCACTTCAGTCATATAACCAACTGGTAAATCATGAATTTGAACCCAGAAATCCACCTCAACCAATGGCACTTTGATAGGATCTTCCCCTGATTTGATTATACTCTTCACCAGCAATGCACCATCAAAAGTCCAAGGACCATTTGAAATCACCCAATTCATATCCTCCCTGTGATAAAATTGAAACAAAAATAGTCCTGACTTCAAATCTTTAATACTGATACCCATAACAGGTTTCCACAAATCCGCCATCTTCGATTTCATTGCACGAACATTGATGTTCTTTTCCGTCAAGAAACGACCCACAAGTCATAACTCAAATCTATTAACCTCCTCTTCCACCCCTTCATCGAAAGTTAACTCCTCATTTTCTTCATTTGTTATGTCCATCTCCGCCAATTGCATTTCTATATCTTCCATAATTGAAAAACAAGAAAAGAAAAACTCACACAATCTTTGACAAGAAAGGAGAGAAAAACTCAAATGTTCTCACATGAATGGAGAGAAACCATTGATTACTTTAAAATAATTTTTTTATAATTTCCTATATGAATCACATGTTTGAGCTTGTCCCGTTTCTTAATTTATAATTTAGATAATGTATGGTTACCGTGTTACCGCATTTAATTACGGCAAGAGAGTTTCATAAACATGTGCACCGATGTAAATTCATTAAATTTTTTTTTTTTTTTTGATATCAACGTAGGAGTATATTATACACACAAAACCAGTCAATCTCACAAGCTTTTTCATAGCCCACAGTCTAAAAAGCAAAAACCAGAAGATAAGAGCACCCTTAAAATCAAATATTTTTTAGAAAGAAATTTGTTTCGAAGAAGAGCTATGAATTTCTGAAAATAGATTTCCATTTTTGAATGGATTTTTTTTTTCTAAAATGAATATATTTTCCCTCACTTTCACTATTTTTTAAAACAATGAAATGACTGACGAGACAAATTTTTTACAATATTTTCTAAAATCAAGTAAATTTTTGATTAATGAATAAATTACAAGAAACTACAATATATTTTTAGGAAAAAAATTAAATGATTAATTATAATTTTAAGAATGAAAAATATAATAATTTAAGCTATATTACATACTTATAATTTAAATTCTTCACTGTGAATTATGTTTATGAGATCATCTTTATTAGACCTAACAAATCGGATACTCGGTTCGGTTTCGGATCGGATTAATGTTAGGTTATGATACATCTTTGGTATAGTTCGGATCGGATCGGATTTGATTTGGTTCGGGTCTAATTCGGATTAAAATCGGATGAAATTTGAATTAAAATCGAATGAATTTCGTTCGGATCAAATTCGGTTCGGATCTTTTCGGATCATTACTCATTCATTTTTTTTAAATTTGTAAGACTCAGTGGCGGATCCAGAAAAATGGAGTAGTGGGGGCTAAATTATGGTAAAAAAAAAAAAAGAAGTTAAAATTGATGGATGACAATTAGTTTTTTAAGGAGAATTTTATCCCGTTCTAAAACTAAATAACAACAATATTTTCAAAATACACAAGAGTTTACATATATTAGAAAACAAAATTTTAAAATTATTAGACAACTTTTTTACGATACTAGAAATTACTCGTAAAAGTTTTGGTGCCATCTATTGGATTCAAATTTATATTTTAATAGTTAAAAAATAATAACTAAAATAAGATAAACATAATTTAAATGTCTGCATCAATATTAAAATAAGAGGAACATAATTTTGACATGACACTAAACAAATTGTAAAAGATTTTTTTGAATTTATATAAAACATATGCACATTTAAGAAATTAAAAGATAAAAAATAAAATAAAAATATACAAATATTGACTAAGATAATTATATGTGACTTTTTTCTTAATTTTAGTGGGGGCTGAAATATAAACTAAACTAGCTTATTCTAACCCCAGTGGGGGCTTTAGTCCCCACTAGCCCCAATGTAGCTCCGCCACTGGTAAGATTTTAAAAATATCTTATTATTAAATAAATTATATTTTATATAAAATAAAGTACTTTTTCAAAAGTATTGATTAAATATCATAGATATTTTTGACATGAAATTATTCTAATTATGAATTTTGTTTATAAATAGATTAATTTATTGAATTAAAAGTGACCTAATATATGTGAATTATGATTTGTAAATACCATAACTCAATTAAAACTGAATTTATCATTTTTTTAGTTCGGATTTAAATCGGATCTCGTATTTCGAATAATATTCGGTTCGGATAATTTATTATTCGGTTATGATCGATTCGGATCATAATCGGATAATTTTCGATTAAATTTTAGGTACGGATAATTTTCGGATCGGTACAAATCGGTTTTCGGATTATTATCGATTTAACTAATTCGAATACAAAATCATATTCGATTCTTCGTACCCATTTTGCCAGGTCTAATCTTTACGGTACTACCTTATTTAATATTTTGTCACATAAATATACTAGATTTATAATTTTATTAAAAAAATTTATGAAGCACGCCACTATCAGGAGATTAGCTTAAAAAAATTATTTATCCCATTTTTCATTAACATTTCTTCTTCCATATTACTCTCTCTGTCCCAAAATGAATGAGCCACTTCTTTTTGCACGCATTTCAATGAGCTCGTTTGAGGTAATTGTAAATATTATTTTTTTGGTTTTCTTATTTTGTATAAAAATATAGACTCTATATCTTTGTATAAATCAAAAAAATTAAAAATAAATTATTTATAAATATCTCAATCGAACGCATTAAAATGCGTGAAAAAGTCAAGAGTCGTAAATTAGGACAGAAGAAGTACCACCTAAGAAGGTAGTTTTGGAAGTTACAATTTGGTGTTAGCTGGCAAGGGGGCAATCTAGGAAACGTGTAATGTGTCGAAAAAAGTGCCCACACATTGTGTGACCCGTATGTATAAATAATAACGATACGTAGTACAGAGTGGCACAATGCATAAATAGTGGTGCATACAAGGACCTCTTCCTGTTGCCGCCCTTGCTTCACCATTCTCGAGGAACCAAATCCATAATACTCTACTTGTGTATTTTTTACATTCATATTTTCAGCTCCTAAATTGCATTATACAAAAAGTTGTATAACTCTGTTCAGACCTCTCCAACCAGATTATCTCAAGGTACTTGTATTGTATTTTCTTTAAATGCTTTCTTTTTACTTGATTTTTCGTGTTGAACTTGTATTTAATGTAATAAAAGTTAACAATCACACAGAGTCTAAACTGTATTAGCTGAATGGAGTTCATGCAGTTATGTGTTATCCATGTCTTTGTTCTATTTGTGCAGTATTTTTCGTTGTTGGTGATTTTACATTATGGTGTTCGTTTAAATGCAAATCGATTTAGCCTTGCGAATTACGAGCCAGGTTCCGGTGATAAATTTGTTATGATTTAGAAGACGGTGATTTCTAGCACTGTGACGGATCATTTGTAGAATTTGCAGCTTATTACAAAAAACATTTGATTGTAATTACTTAATGAGGTTCCTAATGCAACTTTTGCCTGATGTAGTATTGTGTTGGCATAAGAGGAAACTAGTTAAATGAGTTGGGTATGTTTGGTATCAATTTTAAGGTCACTTTTGGATGAAAATCAATCACAATCATGGTTCAGGTAAGTAGAAGAAACTTTTCTAAAATTTCATGCTAATCAGGTAATCTAGAACAAATTAGTGATATACAAGTTACGAGTCAGGATACAGCGACATATGTGGCTTGTTTTGTACATCATAGCTGAACTAACCTATCTATTTTTATCTTTACTTATCAAAATTCACTTTGTAATGCAACGTGAAGAGTTTTTGTGTATTAACTGGAACGTGTATTACTTCTTTCCATTGCACTAAAATTTAGGTGATTTTTGATATTCAAGGAAGGATATGGCTAGCCTGCAAGATATTGGTGTTGCAGCCGGAATAAATAGTCTCACGGCGTTGATATTTCTTATGGTGTTTGCTATTTTAAGACTACAACCGGTCAACGATAGAATCTACTTTCCGAAATGGTACTTGAAGGGTATAAGAGCTAGTCCAATAAGTTCAGGGTCATTGAAGAAAATCGTCAACTTGGATCCAAAAATGTACCTGAAGTTCTGGAACTGGATGCCTGCTGCCTTAAGAATGCCTGAACCAGAGCTTATAGATCATGCAGGACTTGATTCTGCTGTATATATTCGTATCTACCTTCTTGGGTGAGTTATATGTATTGTTTGCACTTTTGTTCATATTAATTTTTGGACCACAATGGATTGCATTCTGTTATTCTCATTAGCCAAATGTGTTTAGTCTACAGTTAGAAAAAAACAAGCCACTACAGATAATACAAATGAAAGCTGACTGCAGGCGGAAATGCTATGCTACAATTAATTTATTTACTTGTATCTTATCGGACCATGTCATATTTTTTTATGCAGTTTAAAGATCTTTGTTCCCATAACTGTACTTGCTTTTGTGGTATTGGTGCCTGTGAATTGGACTAACAATACTTTGGAGGAACTCAAAGATGTAACGTTTAGTGATCTTGACAAGCTTTCAATATCTAATGTCCCCGCTGGATCTTCAAGGTGAAATTATGGTAGATGAAATCCACTCCTCTTAGCAGGGTACTTTACACTCTGTTGAGAATCCATATGAGACAAGTGTCCTTATATGTTCAATTTCATTTCTCTACAGGTTTTGGGTTCATATAGGAATGATATATGTCTTCTCTTTTTGGACAATGTATAAGCTTTACAAGGAATACAAGATTATAGCTACTATGAGGTTGCATTTTCTAGCTTCTGAAAACCGCCGTCCGGATCAGTATACAGTGAGTTTATCAAGTTCTTAACAGATTAACTTGCAGGTTTTTCTGTTAATAACACTGCACTCTGGAAACAGTATCATGAGAGTGCATTTATTTGGTTCAGGTCATTAAAACCCCAACAAGATATGTTGTAAATCATCTAATAGTAATAACTTCCTCGTAATGAGTTGTAGCTTGCCAAAACCTAAAGAAAATTGTTGTGTTTCTTCCTCTGCCTTTATGGACATAATTTGAACATGAAGTGGCAATAATATGTTACTAGTGTGCAGTAGAACACATTCCATTGTTTTAAAACTGACCTAATATTAACAACATTAGAAAGTGCTAATGATTCTTAGAAGTATCCAACATGATGTTCAAATAGGTGTAAACCCACTGTTTAAATGTACAAACCATAAATTTTTGTATGCTATGAAGAGGAGGTCAAATTTACATAATACTTAAGGGTCTGTTAATTGTATGGACTAATATCACCAACCACTTGTAGCACTAAACTGGAGTAGTTAGTTAGCACTTTGATCACTTTGATATTTTGTCCATTCTTCCATATCATCTTCCCATATTTTCTTTGATGTTTAATCAGTTCTTAATTCTGTTGCAGGTCCTTGTGAAAAATGTCCCTTCGGATCCTGATGAATCAGTTAGTGAGCACGTTGATCACTTCTTTGTCGTTAATCATCCTGATCATTACCTTACTCACCAGGTCTGTCATTCTTTTCTTTTGAAGCCACCAGGTCTGTCATAATATGTAGGTTCAGTAATTTCAGAATAATATTAGGGGATTACTTACATAGTGAGGATGGCGGGGGTTTAGCAAGATTTGAATAATGGGATGCATATTCATTCTTCATACAGTTAAGATATAATTCAATACATGAAAGCATTCATAGCAGAGGACCAAGAATCAGTCCCTCCATTCTTTTTCAAATTAGGAGTCCTAATTTTATTTTGTATATATACTGGCCAAGTGGCTAGGAGATAAAGACCTTTTATCAATTTCAAAAATTATATCAGTTCACTGTTCTGAACCTTCAGGTAGCGTACAATGCAAACCATCTCGCCACTTTGGTGGAAAATAAGAAGAGTTTGCATAATTGGCTTACTTATTATCAAAACAAATATGAGAGAGATCCTTCAAAAAAGCCAACTATTAAGGTACCGTATCCTTTATCTTCTTTCAATTTTTAAAACATCTTTCAGATTTCATTTATGTGCTATATCTCAGTTACCCCTGTATCATTTCAGTAACTGACAATAAGGAGTTGGGCTACATTAATGTGTGTAGACAGGTTTTTGGGGTCTTTGGGGACAGAGAGTGGATGCAATTAACTACTACGCAGCTGAAATATCTAAGCTGAGTGAAGAAGTAAGTTTTTCATTGACTTAGCATGTTGTCTACTTTTGGGTTCTATGAATTATATGACATTGCCATCACGAGTAGCAAAAATAAGATATTTTCAGATCTAGAAATTAGAAATCATTAGGGGCTAGGGCAAAGAATTAAAGCAATGACATTCAGATAAAACAATTAGTGAGCGTTGAGAGTGTAAAAACTCTAAAGAAACACTAGTTTTTGTTTATATTCTTTCTTCATTACAAAGATCATTCCCGTATATAAAGACAATCTAAGGCTCATATCAGCATAATCCCAAATACAAACCTAGGCACAAACACGTGATTGAGAATCGGAGGTCCCTGACAAGCAACCACTTATGGTAAGACGTGTATCATAAACAGTGAAATTTGACAGTACATGGACAGAAGAATTGATGTATCTTAATATGTGAAGAACATTCTTTTAAATATTTCAATCTTTTAATAGTATGCGAAATGAAGCCGTGTTATGTTTTCTTTTGCTTGCCAAGTCTTTTCATGATATTCCAACTCCTGACTTTCTATCGGCTAATTTTTAATTAGAATAACCTCCGGTTATGGTAAAGTGAATGTCATGAGCTATCTTGTCAGTTATAGATACCAGGGAAACCTTGTCTAATTTAAATTGGTAGCTTTACATAGTTCCTTTACATTTCCTAATGAAGCTCGGCACTGTATTATAATCCAGTAAGTGCACAATTATGTAATTCTTTTTGCAAGCATAAAAACTGAAAACAAGGAAGATCTGGATTATTCAGTTGTTGTTTAAACATAAAAAATGATTAAAAATTGGAACACAAGTAAACGACAAGCAGAGCAGGGAACAACTGAATTTTGCCATCAGTTTGTTTTGATTGTTCATTTCTTTCATGGGTCCCATTTTCAATCAACACTTTGGTACATTCCTATTTGGGCTATGGAAGATATTTTTAGTTCTCTCCCCAATTTGGCTCTGTGGTCTAATGATTATGTGACTATAAGATTTGCATTGTTGCCTTGACATCTCTTCACATGCTGTTCATTATTGAAATCTCTAGTTTTTCTTCCTTCGCTTGGCAACCAAACCGAAGCTTCTTCATTTTTCCTTCTTCCTCAAAATAAAAACACCTTGCATGGTTTATCTAGTGAACAACTATCAAGCCTTAGATTAGTTATTCATGGAAGCCATAGATGTTCTTAGGGAGACAGAATACTATTACAAGATGGACACAGGAGTAATTTTTTGACACATTCTGTTGTTTCAATGTATGTTGTAAAATATTTCATTCTTTTTACTTTCTGTTGTTTTGATTTATGTCGTGACATATTTCATTCTTTTTACAATTTCCTGTTAATGTAAATGTCATCTCACAAGAAATTGATGTCACAAATTATTTTATTAAAGGATTTAATTGACCTGTGATATTTAGAATCAATTGTGCAAATTATATTGATCTCTTGGGGTATGGAGTAAAATATTATATTGAAACTTTCATGACCTACATTAACTTTTCTTCTGTACGAAGTTCTATGTTTGCTTCATCTAATTATTGTTAGCCTTGTGTTGGTTGAAATTCCTGAATAAGCGTCTTTAGTCTTTGGCCAGCGCTATCAAATTACATTGATCTCTTGGGGTATGGGGTTTGTTTATTTACTATGGATGATATACTTGTCCATTTCAGGAAGATGCTGAAAGAGAAAAGGTTATGAGTGACCCTAAAGCAATAATTCCTGCTGCATTTGTTTCATTTAAGTCGCGATGGGGAGCAGCTGTTTGTGCTCAAACCCAGCAAACAAGTAATCCTACCATTTGGTTGACTGAATGGGCTCCTGAACCACGTGATGTTTATTGGAGAAATTTAGCCATACCATATGTTGAACTCAATGTCCGAAGGTTCCTCGTGGCAGTTGCTCTTTTTTTCCTTGTGTTTTTCTTTATGATACCTATAACAATCGTTCAGTCGATAGCCAACCTGGAGGGAATTGAGAAGGTCCTTCCTTTCTTGAAGCCAGTAATAGAAGCGTAAGTTATTGTTCTTGTCTAAATCTTGTTTGCAGTAAATGCTAGTTTGTTTCTGTTTCTTGTTGAAGAATGCTATATATTATTCATGGGATATGCTGATAAAATTTAAATGTCTATACTTGCGTATAGATATGTTATAATAATAATTTAATGTTGGAAAAATTACATAAATAATCTTCACTTGATTTTGAGATGTGCTAACAACAGATGGTGATATTAGCCTTCACTAGTAAAGATCAATCTGAAATATACATATATTTGATACTGCAGTACCCTGCCTATTAGCTAAAGTTCCTTACAAATCATCTTAGAAAGTAACAAATATAAGACATAGTTTTATTCCGGAAAAAACGTCTCTGGCTTCTGTTGTGATTAGGTGAAATGCCTTGTTATGTGATTATTACAGATATTTGAGTAATTTAATTACGTGTCTCCTAGCAAGGAACATTGACATATTTCAACTGCAACATCTTTAATCTTTTCTAATCATCTCCTCCTATTTTAAGACATATATGAAGTGTTACTGTCATTGGGGCTGAAAAAAATTGAGTTGCATGTTAGTGTGATAAGAAAATTACCTGGGATATCATTGTATCAGCAAGTGAAAGCAATATATAATCATAGCATTGTGGATAAGAGTTACATTTTTCGATGGAAACTCTTTTGTTTAAATTATTACTATATTAGGTATCTCCCCAGAAAATAAAATGCATTAATTAGTTCCTTCTTTCTATGAATTTTCGTTTTTCTGTTATTACACTTTCCTGGATATATATGGTTATTAACTATTAGGTAAAATTCTAATATGAAATATTCTGTTGCAGAAAAATCATCAAGTCATTCATACAAGGGTTTCTTCCAGGCATTGCACTAAAGATATTCCTCATTCTTCTTCCAACACTACTCATGTTTATGTCTAAAATAGAAGGGTTCACGTCTCTTTCGTCTTTGGAGAGAAGATCTGCTTCCAAATATCACAAGTTTATATTAGTAAATGTATTTCTTGGAAGCATTGTTGCAGGAACTGCATTACAGCAAATCCATGAGTTTCTGAATCAATCTCCAGCAGAGTATGTTCCCTTGCCTGTACTTTCTTCTCTAGTTTCATGCTTCAAAATAAATTCTCCAACACATCGTCTAAGATTTAATTTTGATGTCTACGCAATCATGTCAAACTCAGTTCTCAACACAGATTTTAGTGCGATGGAGCTTCTTAGCATAAACTCCTTATCAGAATTTTCGAACGAGAATCCTGTTTAGATTATCTTGAATAGATAGGGGAAGAATGTTTACTAAGCTTGTATGACAAACTGCTATAGCACAGTTATGGCATAGGTTCAGAATATATCTTGGTCATATGTGAAAGAGGAACATAATTATGTGAGAAAGCGGGAGCTATAGTTAAGCTTACACTGTCAAATGAGTTGACACTTTCAAGGCTTTGTTGACTTGTCTTTTTCTTTTTTTTTGCTTCCATGAAAAGGAAATTTCTTGTTCTCACTTCTCTGACCTACCGACCCCTGTCCTTCTCCTTTTAGATTCAAAATTTACCTAACTGTGGGATGTCAAAAGCCAGAAGTTTCTTGTTGGTTATTTCCTTACTCTCATATAGAAGAATTTGGTTGTTTCCATTCTTAGGGCATTTCCTATAAAACACAGGGAGGAAGGGACAAAACATTATTCGATCTTCTAGTAAGTTAGACAAGAATGATTTAATGGGAATAATATTTTCTGGACTATCGACCTATTTGTTCTGAATTTATACTTAAGCATTCAATTTTCGAATGGACTAAATTTCAATCCTTTTTAGTTCATCTCCATGGGATAATAGCTTTGAACTTTGAAGGGAGAGAGTGAAATTATATAATTTCCCTAAAGTGAACTTGGAAGTGATCAATTATAGTCCATGAAATTTTATTTTAGAAGATTAGATGTGATAAAATGAGTGCAAAATGTTAATAGTCTGGTAATTATAGTCCTTGCACACAAACATAGCCCAGCTCGAGGATTGTTGATAGCTTGGTGGCAAGGCTACTACTTCACCCTCCCCCCATGACCTTCGAATCCTCATCCATCCTCATTATGTACTTAAAAAATCTAGTGCATTAAAAAATATATTAGACATTCCCAGGAAAGCACAGCTGAAGTCCTTAAATAAGAAATGAAATAAGTATAGGGTCAGGTTCAAATGAGAACAGGAGAACCATGAGAACCAAATTTTCTGCACTTTTTCTATGTTGTGTTCTGAAAAATTTTCTCTGCAGAACATTTTAGTACCAATATCTCCATTTTAAGGTGCTGACTTGCTGAAAAACCATTGTTTACCTTCATCTCCCCTAAGCCTAGTATGCTATACTGTGTGCTGCTACTTGATCGATGATTATTGCCTCTTGTCACGCACCACTCATTTTTATTCGAGAGATATGATAATTGCATGTGATCTTAAAATTTTCAAGACCGTTAAGGAACAATCAACAATGTATATTCTGACCTTCTTGATACATTTGACTATGTTTCACGGCCATACCGGACATAACTGGGTGAATGATTGTACCCTGAGCTTCTCAAGTGTTTTAATCCTCCCATATAATGAAACAGAATTACCTTCTGTAGTCGTGTATTGTTAATAGATACTTGTATTCCTGGTACAGTATATGAACCTTTTACATTGTATCATTGTACCTATGGTTCGATCTTCGATCATATATAAAAGAGAGTCTGAAACCTATTTTCCACTTGGTGCTGTAACGAAAGTGGTTCATGGCTATTAGAGTTAACTACTATACAAAGTTATATTCGAATTTCAAATTTCTAGTATTGAATTCAAGATTGTACAAATTGACACAAATGAGATAGGGTACACAAATGAGATAGGGTGCCCTTCTAATTTATAAACCAGTTCAGTATATGATAGTGTTAAAACGAGGCAAGTAAAAGCAATTCTGAGTAAAGTTCTGACTGATGTTCTGTTATTGCAGTTAAAATATCTCGATTTGTTAAGAAAAAAAAATTTCTCTACTTTAGATTGTATACAAGTACAGATTCTTGACTTTTATATAAAAAAAAAATTAGTTCCTTGTTATTAATCTTTACCCTGATTCTATATATAGTGGGTTAATGCATGCGAGGTAAAAGCAGTCTGCACATAGGTGGGTGACCCATTGGCGTCTCCATTAGTGGATTTTAATTTCGAAGTCATGTCATAGATGGATAGGCCTTTTCCTTAATTATTCTTGTATATCATGAGAATTTTAGTTTGGGAAGATTAAATTACAAAAGTGTGCTCTCCTTGCAGGATACCAAAAATTGTTGGTGTGTCCATACCAATGAAAGCTACTTTCTTTATTTCTTATATCATGGTTGATGGTTGGGCTGGTATTGCTGGGGAGATTCTCAGATTGGTACCTTTTGTTATGTTTCACATAAAGAACACGTTTCTGGTTAAGACAGAAAAGGACAGAGAAGAAGCAATGGATCCTGGTTCATTGACATTTGCTATATCAGAACCCCGCATTCAGTTATATTTTCTGTTGGGACTTGTGTATGCACCGGTCTCTCCAATACTTCTTCCCTTCATTGTTGTCTTCTTTGCCTTTGCCTATGTGGTTTTCCGCCATCAGGTAGGCTTGCTTTATGATTGCCTAATTTGTGTTGTCTTCTTTGCCTTCTCATATGTGGTTTTCCTCCACCAGATACATTTGCTTTGTAATTGCAATATGTTGACATTTAAAAAGGAAGATGGATCTGTAGCATAAAAAGTACATGAAATGAAGAAGTATTGTTATATGTTAAGATAAATACAGAGTAGTACATGCAACACCAACTTTCAAAGTTAAACTAGAGATAATAGAAAATGTAGAAACAACAAGGTTATCTTTTGGCTTCGGAATTGAAGGAATGGGTTGATGAAAACTCTTCCTTGTTAGTTTTTATACTTTGAAGACAGACTCTATCTCTAAACAGAAAGTTTCTGTGACAGAGGCAGAATCAAACCACTGTTCCTTACTGCTTTTTTTCATCAACTGAGTCTTAGGTAGGCAATTGATGTCACTCCTATTTTTTGAATCTCTTGGCACTTTTTTTAACACAATTTAAACAGGGAATCGTCTTGCAATTGAGTATTAAAAATTCATCAGCCCGTTGTAATATATTTAAACTGGAATTTTGACTAAACTTGACGAGTTGATCAGTTCCCATATCCCCCCCCCCCCCCCCCCCGATCTCCCACCTTACACTTTGTTTTTCCTGCTGGAATGAAACGAGACAATGATTTTCCATGAGATCGGATTCTTCATTTGGTTTTCTATAAGCGAGCCCACTTTTTGTATATTTTTCCATTCAGTGTTTCAGAAACTATTTAACCAAATAAAAGAGTACGGCTCCACCATCCTTTTCAAAACTAAATAGTGAAATTGTGAAGCACAAACTTTTGTACACGTGCTTTTACTATCTCTATTAGTTGTTCTATGCAAACGAACTTAAAAGTAGAGTTTTTTTATGTGCAGACAGAGTTCTTGTACTCTTTCTATCATCTGTTCTTGGTGAGAACCAGATTAGTTGAGGCATCTTTTTTTAAACGGAAATAGTTAAGTAAGAGGTAACCAAACATCAAAAGGTTAATTTGGATATCTGCATAGATCTTAAGGTGTATTAAGGTGTATCACAGTACTAATTCAGTAGCTTGGATCATATTCTGAAATTTTGGGTGTGGTTAAGAATGACCTGATTAAGTACTTATTTAGTAAGTTTGATGACTATGAACCTTATAGATTTTTGTGGTTTAGGTTTATATTTCTATGCATAGACATGTCTTGTTCTCTTACATTAATGTTATCAATACTTTTTGGTTGTACCTACTCATCTAAATGCTTCCCACTTTAAGGTTATCAATGTATATGATCAGAAGTACGAGAGTGGGGCCTCCTTCTGGCCAGATGTGCATGTGCGTATTATGATTGGTTTGGTTATATCACAACTTCTGCTCCTGGGATTACTGAGCACAAAAGAGGCAGGCGAAACGACGCCATTTTTGATTGCACTCCCTCTTTTAACAATCTGGTTCCATCTATTCTGCAAGGGGCGCTTCGAATCTGCATTCGTGAAATTTCCATTACAGGCAAGTTTAGTACGATTAAACTGTCAAGTTTATCTGTAAAACCATATATACATAATACATACAATACTGGCCTTTTTTTAAGTCATTACCAAGTATCGCAACATACGAATTTTAAAATAGAAATGTAAGAGCAGAGTTCTACATAAAATTGAATTACATGTAGAATGACTGCATGTGTTGCTACCCTTGGGTAAAAGATTATTAATATTATTGAAATTGTTGGTACAAGTCGAATATAATGTGAGTAGTCAAATGCTAGTGATAATAGTCATGCCAATTGACTATGTAGCCTATGTTGCATTCCATCATGTTACGTTACAATGACACTAGTCTTTTGTTTTCTGCATTGCAGGATGCAATGATCAAGGATACATTAGAGAAGGCCAGGGAACCAGACCTAAACTTGAAAGCATTCCTGGAAGATGCATACATTCACCCAATCTTCAAAGGCGGTGAGTTTGAAAAACCAATCTTAGACGAAGAGAGCCACCCTATGGTTGCAACCAAGAGGAATTCACGAATGGGTAGTAAGCGTGTTTCTAGTGAAGGCAGTACTAAATTGTTGTCTGGATGATGTGATTTACGGTTACACATTATTCTTTATTCACCTTGTATCATAACATTCCACTTAATCTAGATTCTTTGTATAAAAATTATAATGTGAATATTAGGAGTTAGAATACAGCTGAAATCAACAATCTTGTTCTGGTTTCAGCAGATTTTTAAGCAATGTCACTCTGATTGATATTTGGCAATGGGTATTCCCCTGTAGTGAATCTGAAAATTGAACCTTTAACCTAGATGCATCTTTGACACCCCTTGATTTTTCAAGCTGCATAGTGCACAAGCACTTTTAAAATACATCCACTTTAATATCTGCATATTGGAATACTATTCCCAAAGGAACATGTTTCAAGCTTCAAGCTTCAAGCTTCATACACCAGTGTAACTAGAGAGGAATAGGATAATAAATTACAAGTGTACTAGAAATCCAAGACACTGAAGAAATCTCAAAACTGTATCTACTTGTTACTTGTCCAAGATTTTGATGACACACTTGCGGCAGATAAGATATCCACAACCATCACATTAGAAAAATAAACCAACCTCATAGCCATCAGCACATTTCTTACAGATGCGCAGTAGAGAATTCTTCCTTCTTGTAGTCCTCTTTAAGACCATTGCAAATGTGTGTGGTTCATTATCAATATCAATCTTAATGGTCCCTCCAAACTTGACGCTTTCGTACCAACCAAGGCAATCATAATGAAAAGAATGACCTGATTGACTACAGTGATAGAGCCACCACTGATTGTTAACTTGTTCTTCACATATTTCACAATAGAATACCTCCTCGTGGAAGAACGGAGGGAGTCTTAAGGTCATGGGATGAAGATCATGTTTGCGTTTCATCCTACTTGGATATAATGTACAATTTATATGAATCTGAAACTTATTGCAATTTTCGCATGCATATTCCATGCTTGAAGAAATCCACAGCTTACTTGCACTACATACAGAATTGGAGAACTGGCTGAACAAGCGAGTGGTGCTTGTGAGATTTATGTTTATCCTGATGGGCAAGAATGCAATAGATATCAATTTTGACATCACACGTCTCACAGAGATAGTAAAATCCGGTTGTGGCTTGACTTCAAACTCCACATTTTACCAATCTATAGAAACTTTTAGTCTTCTGAAGAGAGAGCAAATGCTGGGGGTGAAATGGAGATGCTCCAGGAGGCAATTGCAGTGGCAACATAGTCGCACAAAAGGAGTGGAGAAAGAAACCACATTGGATGCAAGCATAGTAAGACGGATGAAAAATAGTTATCGGTTGAACACACCCATCGCATATAAACACTCTTCTATTATCATCACTGCCGTTGTTCTCATCCTCGGTAGCAGTAAACTGAAGCATTTCTAGTGGATGGTTTATGTGACTCCAGTGTTCTTCATATATGTGTGGATCATTAGTTGTTGATTTAATGACACTGGTTCCACCTTCACCTTTAAAGTCAACATGGAGCTTGCCACACTCGGCTAAAATTGGATCCAATAGTGATTCCTCACTAGGAAAAGGAAATTGTATCAAATCAGATTCATGATCACCGCAATCTTCTTCAATCACATTTATGAATACAAGAAACCAGAACTGGTTAAGGGATTACAGACTAGAAACCAATTAATTTAAAAAGCAAACAAGCCACATTCAAATTTTAGGGTACTCACAGCATAGATACTGATATAGCACATTTCATATATGCACAAAATATGTGCATGTGTGGCAATAATACAACCAGAAGTTGGTGTGAACTGGATTCTGGCAACTGTTGCATACTCGGGGGAAATTGCGATGCATGTTAAGGGATGGAGTAGATGAGTTTGAGGGGGCGGTCCAGGTGGTAAGGGAAGGCTGGAATATTTAATGGTGAAAATGCACATTTCTTGTGGATCCAAAATTCACATGTGGTGCATGCATAGGAGGAGTCTTTAGCTTCCTCTCCACAGGCATCACAATTAAACAAGGTTTTCCTTTTCATCAATGTCAGTGTGTGCTTGTGACCTTCATGATCAAGTTTTCTCTGTTCAAAAGCACAAAAGCACACACACATCAAATTGACAATCATGACATGTATAAGTGAAGAATTTCCACTTGCGACCACAAGTTTTGCAAATGCAAGGATGGCGTGGTAGAAGGAGGGTAAGGGGGTGTTGGTCGTGCTTGTGGTGAATAATTTGTTGAGGTAATTCTGCACAACTCTTGTGCAGGTAGAATCTTTTACAACCCTGTTAATACCCTCCCGGAAGAAGTCTCTTTGCCCGGAAGAAGTCTATTTACCTGCCAGATATGACCATGTCCCGGAAGAATTCAATGGACAGCTTGTCACACCCAAAGTGGACTAAGGAAAATAAGTGAATGCAATACTATCTCTTCCGGACCAAAGACAGTTCCTTCCTCCAGCACCTTCCACCTCTTGGGCAAAAGCTTCTCCCTTCTCCAATACTCTTACATCAACTCACACCTGTCACAAGGAAGGGAGCATTCTTCCGGACCGGGGGACAAAGGAAGGTAACACTAAACCTTATAAATACTCAAGCAACCTCACATATGCAGGGTTCTAATTTTTTTTCTACATTCACACACATTCACTCTCACATTCCACAAAAACGCTCTCTAAAACTCAGTCACCGGAAATATATTTTCTGATATTGTTTCTTGTTATTCTCCACCACCAAGTTACTTACTCTCACGCCGGAGGTGCTTGACGGCCACCACCCCCGGTCAGGCATTGTTTTGCAGACTCCCTTCCGACAGCTACACCACATCCCCGACCAAGCATAGCCGGAAGAGGGACAAGTGCGGTAGAGTGGAGCAAGGAGCATTATCATTTGGCGCTAGAAGGAGGGGATTTTCCTTATAGACACCCTCCATCCTTTCCAGTTTTACTTTTGGTGTTTGGGCATCCTTTGATTCCTTAGAATTAATCGACGTCCAAGCATACAAGAGAATTTTAGTCACAAATCCTTCTCAATGGGTCCGTCGAAGAATACAAGGTTGCAAGTAAGAAATATACCAGATGGGAACAACATAAACAACAATGAGGAGCAACTTCAAGACAATCAATATGAGACGATTCCTGACGTCTCTCACCATAGTGAACCCGTCCTCCAACGAGTTGGAGCAAGGGACGGGAACCCTCCTCTCAACTTGGACTTGACAAGTTTCGCTCCAAATCAAATCGATTTCCTTCTCAGTGTTGCTGCCAATCTCCAACACCCCAACCAGCAAAATGACCCACCTCGGTCTAAAGGGAGACGGGAACCACCTCCCCACGAGGATGAAGCACATAGTGCCATCAACAATGGCACCAAAAGGCCAAGGACAACAAAATCCATCTTCTCTCGTCTCGGTTCTTCCCAAAACACTCAAAATGTCCGCCATGATAAGCCTCACCACCGTCCCGAGACATGGAAGGAAAATCGAAGAGTACGGGACTTAAGACGTCAAATTGAGGACAAAAGGGCCGAGTACGAAAGGGAAAAGCGAAGACTGGAAGAAGAATTCTACCAAGAGAAGGAAAGGGACAGGACTCCCGAACCCACCCCGGTGGGAGGTGATGGCAGCTCTCAACAAGAAATCCTCCAAACTCTCATGGAGTTAAAGCGCAAAGTTGAGGGAGAAGTTTCAGCCAGCCCGGGAGAATCCCCCTTCTCCAAAAGATTAGAAGATGAAAGTAAGCAAACACATTTGAAACACCCTCACCTGGACTCATATGATGGCAATGGAGACCCGGAAGAACACTTGAGTTATTTTGATCAAATAGCCCTTTTCTATGGGTACCGGGACTTAACATGTTGCAGATTCTTTGCTTCCACCTTAAGAGGAAGTGCACAACGATGGTTTTGTAGGCTTCCTCCCAGGACCATTGACACATGGGCCGATTTCAAAAAAGCCTTTCTGAATAAGTTTAAGGCAAATCAACCACATGAAGTGCACACTGTCTTCCTTGAGACCATAGCCCAAAAGAGCGGAGAGACACTTGAAAGTTATCTAAAGAGGTTCAAGGAGGCGGTAAACAAAGTGGTGTCAGTGAATGAGACGGAAGCGTTAGTGCATCTAAGAAGGGGTCTAGACCCTTATGATTGTGAAAGATACATTTGCAAGCTTATGGAACACAAGCCCACTACGCTAGCCAGAGCATATGAATTGGCTTCTTACTTCATCACTGAGACGGAGGCCATGAGAGTCATGAAACAAACAAGGAATCCTCCCCAACCAAAGCCTTACTTCCAGAAGGAACGTTTCACTTTCCACCACACTCAGAGGCCCGTCCAGGAGCACCAAGTCCAAACCACACATGGTCCTGCCGTGTCAAGGCAAAAACCCGTCTTCGACAAGTCGAGGCTCTCTTCTTCCACCTCATTAAGGCCGGCACGGAAACCTGAACCAGAGTGGACAACCTTGAGCATGCCTAGAGCACATATCTTACGGGAGATACAGAACAAACCTTTCTACCAGGCACCTCAACCGCTTTGGACAGCCCCGGGTGACAGAGACTCCACTAAGCACTGTGAATATCATGCCACTCATGGACATACCACAGAGAATTGTCTCTCTCTCAAACACTTCCTCGAGAGGTTGGTCCGTCAAGGACTCATCAACCAATACCTTCCCCGGCAAATTACGAGCGGGAACAACTCGAATACTCCTTCCACTTCTCAAGCCAACAAAGGCAAGAACATTGTCAATGTGGTTATTGGAGGAACACAATCTCCCCCACGAGCTTCGGGAACTCAAGAAGTGTTAACGATATCAGAGAAAGACATGATGGGAGATGTTATCACTTTTTCTGACGCTGACTTGGAGGGAGTTAATCCTTACAATACTGAAGCTTTGGTGGTCACGGTAGAAACACGAGATAATGTGGTCAAGAAGGTCTTGATTGATAATGGCTCCTCGGTGGATATAATTTTCACGCACTGTTGGGAAAGGCTGAAGTTGGAAGATAAGTTGGAAGAATGTCGAGAGGAGGCACCCCTTTACGGTTTTGGCCACAATGCAGTCCCCATAGCGGGAATAGTGAAGTTGCCTATACTCTTCGGGACAGCCCCGAAGCAAGTTCGCCATTTTATCAAGCTTTATGTGGTCAACACACCGTCTTCTTATAATATGATCTTGGGAAGGCCGACTCTGACTCGCTTGAGGGCCATAACCTCCACTACCCACCTAAAAATGAAGTTCCCCACCATTGCAGGAATTGGAGAGATTAAAGGAGATACAGAGGCTTCAAAGTATTGCTATGGTTCCGCCCTCAACCTTGCTCAGACTGACCCAAGTAACCTAAGAAGGGCACGAACAACTCAGCGGAAAAGGGAGAAAAGGAAGAGGCATCTCGAACACCAACGAAACCAAAGGAAGAGGACCAGGGATGTCCAAGTAGTGGAAGCCACAAATGATCAGAACATGGAAGAATTAGAGCAGCGAATGGATGCCAACTTGAGAAAATGTTTACAGAAAGATGAAGTGCCCATTGTGACACCCGCAGTAGAAACAGAAAAGATCGAATTGGTACCCGGAGACGAGACGAAGCGAATTAGCATTGGTGCCGGTCTCGACTCGGTATTCAAGGAAGGATTGATAAAATTATTGCGAGAGTATGCCGACATTTTTGCTTGGAGCCCAAAGGAGATGCCTGGACTTGATGAGTCCGTAGCCATGCATAAATTGAATGTTCACAAAGATGCCATCCCAAAAATGCAAAAGAGAAGGAATGTTGCTCCAGATAGGCAGAAAGCAATTGATGAAGAGATAGACAAAATGCTAGACGCTGATCTCATTTGTGAAGTTACTTACCCGGAATGGGTAGCTAATGTGGTCTTGGTAAAGAAGGCTAATGGCAAGTGGAGGGTTTGTGTCGACTACACTGATCTTAATGCTGCATGTCCAAAGGATCCTTACCCTCTTCCAAGCATCGATCAACTAATTGATGCCACTGCGGGTCACCTCATGCTAAGTTTTATGGATGCCTTTTCGGGATATAATCAAATCAAGTTAGCACCAGAAGATAGAGAGAAAACATCTTTCATCACTCATCGAGGGGTTTATTGTTACAAGGTCATGCCTTTTGGGCTTATCAATGCTGGAGCAACGTATCAAAGGATGATGAATAAAATCTTTGCTGGGCAACTGGGTAGAAACATGGAGGTATATGTTGATGATATGATTGTTAAATCTTTGCTATTAAACACTCACCTTGCAGATTTGAAGGAATGTTTCGAGAAGTTACAAGCACATAACATGAAGCTCAATCCGGACAAGTGTACATTTGCCTTGGAGGCAGGAAAGTTCTTAGGTTTCTTGGTGAGTCAAAGAGGAATAGAGGCTAATCCAGAGAAAATTCAAGCAATATTGGACATGCACCCTCCCAAGACAATTCGTGATGTCCAAAGACTAACAGGAAGGTTGGCCGCCTTGAGAAGATTCATATCAAAATTAGCAGAGAGATGTCTACCTTTCTTTGATACTCTAAGGGGAGCCACAACTACAAAGACTATCAAGTGGACTCCCGAATGTCAAATCGCTTTTGATGAGTTGAAGGCATATCTCTCATCTCCACCTTTGCTAGCAACAGCCGCTCCATCCGAGCCTTTGTCCATCTATTTGTCGGCATCAAATGCGGCAGTGGGGGCCATCTTGATTAAGGAAGATGATGAGGGACAAAAACCCATCTATTATGTTAGTCAAGTATTGAAGGACGCGGAAACTCGTTACCCCCCTGTGGAGAAGTTTGCCTATGCCCTTGTCACTGCAAGCAGAAAATTAAGGCATTACTTCCAAGGGAGAGAGATCAAGGTTGTTACCAATCACCCTTTGAAAAAGCTTCTACACAAGCCAGACCTTTCAGGACGATTGATTAATTGGGCTGTGGAGTTAAGTCAATTCTCTATCTCTTATGAGCCAAGGAAAGCAATCAAGGCTCAAGCTCTTTCAGATTTCATTGTAGAATGTTCATTTGGTAACAAAGAAAAGATCCCCTCTCTGGAGGACAATTCACCCGCCAAAGAGCCTCTCCCTCCTCCAAACCCAACATGGAAACTCTTTGTGGATGGATCTTCCACCTCGGCAAGGAGTGGAGCAGGCCTTATCTTGATTAGCCCCGAAGGGTTCCAAGTGATGCAAGCCATAAGGTTCACTTTCAAGGCTACCAATAATCAAGCTGAGTATGAAGCACTCATTGCAGGTCTCAACTTGGCACGTAGTCTCCAAGTCCAACACCTCTCCATTTTTAGTGATTCCCAAATCGTGGTAAGGCAAACCATTGGGGATTATGCTACAAAAGACATCATTCTCACCAAGTACCAAGCTTTGGTTAGATCCCTTCTCTCTTTCTTTGCTAGCCACACACTTGTTCAAGTGGATAGAGAGGACAACACTATTGCGGACTTGCTTTCCAAGCTTGTAGAATCTGAAAAGGATCACCTAGATGGTTCCGTCTATTTTGAAGAACTAAAAGTGCCAGCAATTGAAGGACAACAAATCATGGAAATTGGCACGGAAGACTCTACTTGGATGACACCCATCATCGACTACTTGAAAGATGGAATTCTACCAGAAGACTCTACCAAGGCCAAACAACTCCGCTCTCAAGCTGCCAAATACTTCATTCAAGATGACACCCTCTACAAAAGAACTTTTGATTCTCCTATCCTAAAATGCGTCGACCCTGACGAAGCCTTGTATTGTATGAGAGAAGTCCACGAGGGAATATGTGGAGATCATATGGGAGGAAAAGCTCTGGCTCACAAAATTCTAAGACAAGGATACTTTTGGCCTACTTTGGCTAAGGATTGCCAGGCTTTCGCCAAAAAGTGTACACAATGCCAGCTCTTCAGCAATGTCCCTAAACAAGCACCTGCCTTGCCCTCTTCCATCTTATCCCCCATTCCCTTTGCCATGTGGGGAATCGATATCATGGGACCTTTTCCCAAAGCTAAGAATGAATTACAGTATGTGATGGTAGCAATTGATTACATGACTAAGTGGGTTGAAGCTAAGGCCCTAAGGAATATCACCCAAGAGGATGCTATAAAATTTGTCAATGAAAACATAGTTACAAGATTTGGAATCCCAAGGATAATGGTGTCGGACAATGGAACTCAATTTGTTGGGTCAAAGTTCGTGAAATTTCTTTCAGAAAGAGGAGTGAAACATAAGAAAGCTTCGGTGTGCCACCCTCAAAGCAATGGGCAAGTGGAAGTCACAAACCGCACTATCGTGCGAGGTCTTGAGAAAAGGCTCCAGACATCCAAGAAGAAATGGCCCGAAGAACTTCCTAATGTGTTGTGGGCTTACCGAACATCAGCTAGAAGCAGTACTAAGGAAACCCCTTACAAATTAGCCTTCGGCACTGAAGCCCTCCTCCCAGTAGAAGTAGGCTCACCCTCCTACCGAGTCTTAAACTTCGATGAAGAAGCTAACACAGAAGGCCTCCGTGACAACATCGAACTCCTTGATGAAGTCAGAGATGATGCGGTGCAAAGAATGGATACATATAAAGAGAAAACTAAGGAATACTTTGCCAAGAAGACAAGGATCCGAAAATTTGAAGAAGGAGATTTGGTGTTGCGGGCAACGGAGGCCTCAGACCCGCGCCATACGGGGAAACTCATGCCTAAATGGGAAGGTCCATACAAGGTGAAACAAGTGCTACGTCCAGGATCATACAAGTTGGAAAGGTTGGATGGAACCGAAGTAAACAACACATGGCATGGAGACAAGCTGCGAAAATATTACACCTAAGGGAAGTTTGTTCCCTATCACTACAAAGAAGTGTGGAAGGCGTAATTCTATAAGCCTCCATAACAAATTATCTATGTTTTTAGTACTTTTTCAATCAAAGGCTCATGTACCTGTCTGCCATGAATGAACTTTCCTTTTTCCGGTCACAATATGTTATACATTTAAATTATCTCAGACACAAGTCATACTCTTTCAGACACAAAGCGAAGATAATACCTCAGACACAATTGCAACACCTCCGACACAATTATCTCAGACAAAATTTAGTAAATTATGTTATCACATGAGTTTTATACAGACACAAGGCGGACGAAACCGCCACAGGAACAAATAACTTATCTCTGACACAAGTAACAATACTTCAGAAACAATTACGTGCAACATATTACCTAAGGAGAATTATTCAAACACAACATAAATACTTTTACGACAACTTTCATGAAATGCATTTTTTCCGAGTTTTATTTAGTCAAAAGAAGGATGCGGGTAAGAAACTCCAACATCATAAAATAGTTCAGCGTGATACAACTACAAATGAAAAGGTACAAGTACAAGAGCATTTTGACATGAGAAAACACTAAGTCATAATACACTAACTAATCAGAAGGAGGAGCATGTCACGGGGGCGGATGTGCCTTCCTACGAACATAAGCCTCCCTCCGGGCTTTCATCCACTCCATAAAGAAAACATCGAAGTCATCTTTTGGCCGTCTGAGATCATCCCTAAAAAACTCTCGGCAACAAGCAACGATAAGTGGAGCCATCTTCTGGCTCTCAGCACCAACTATCTCCTTAAAGACACTAGTCCCTCGGAAGGCTGCAACAGTATCATCACAGTCTTTCTTGTACGCCGGAGAAGCTTTATAATCTCGAATCACCTCTACTGCAGATGGCATGGCAGCCAACTTCTCCTTCGCACGGTTGGCATCATCCACAGCTTCTCTCACTTGATCTTCCAAGCGTTTCCGGTCAGCAGCGAAGCCTTCTTTAGCTTCTTCTTGTAGAAGATCCATGTCAGCTATTAGGCCACCATTCTCTTGCTTCAGGGTTTTTACTTGTCTCTCTGCCACCTTCCGCCTTTTTTCCTCACGTAAAAGCTTGTTTACCAATCCGGCGCCATAACCTCCAACCTACAACAAAGCATCAAACCAGGGAAATTGTTTAGAACTAACACAAATGAAAACAAGAAGACCGTATACACAAATAATACAGAAAGCTACAACTAAGAGTGTCACTTACCCGAGCATAATGCTTCTCAAACCTTAAAATCATCTTCTTTTTCGTCACCTTCGCAAGTTTTCCACGATCGTCAGGGGTAAGCATCTCGGGTAAAACCGCCTTGGGAGCTGTAGGAAACAAATATCCTACTCCTTTCCTTTGCACACCAGTAGAGGAATCTACAATCTCATCATCAGAGGACGCATTATAAGCAAAAGTGGAGTCTACCACCTGCTGCGAGCCGGACCTCCGTTTCATACCAAGTCGGGAGCAAGAAACTAATGTCTTTGGACGGGCTCTCAGTACACACCTAGCTCCACCAGCACCCTCACCGATAGCCTCCTCTACTCGACCGAGAGTATCTCCTTCCTCAACATGTTTTTCCCTCTCACCAGGCAGACCTACATCATAAATCAAAAAATATGGTGAACATGTCCAAAATAAATAAGCAAGAAACAAAGTAGACAAGAGGTAAGAATAAGGCAACATACCAGTGCTCATCAATGGCTCCTCATTATCCGCCACTAAAGCCTCCCCCGCGGGGGCAACGCTCTCTCCATCAAGTCCCCCCACAAAGAAATCAGCCTCCATTGACACATAATTAGCAAACACCGCATGCAAGTTGACAGGATTATCTCCTTCCACCCACGCCTCTGTGGTCACATTTTCCTGATGTTTCGTCGGCTCCCTAGTATTATGTACCGGACGAGACCCAATCAAATCTACACCATTACCAACATCAACTGGGACTCTCTCATGATCACCAAGTCTCGGCTCAAACACCTCCTCATACCCACCATCCAACGCCGCATCAACACCTTCTACCTCCTCATCTTCCATATCGGCATCATCGTCCTCGCCCTGTTTATTTAAGTGTTCGGGCTTAGGGGGTCCACTCTTTAAGAGCTCTTCAATCTTCCTTTTATCTTTACCCCATGCAAGCTCGGGCATATCCATTGACGCTGGTGGATACACTGTCACAAAAAATATATACTTAGTTCATGGCCAACATAACACAAATAGCAGGCTAAGTAATACATGCACATATCATATGACAGCATCTACCACAACAAAGGGAACACTTACATCCGTAGAATTTCAGCTTGCTAACACTCTGGAACTCAGCCTCGCCCAAGACAAACTCAAAAATACGGAGTAAATCCGCACAATGCCTCACTTGGTTATCCGCCAACGTATCTCTCCGTATAATACATTGTGGCTCGACTTTAGAGGAAAATCCCGGCATGTAGCTCCAATCCCCACCACGAATTACAACATATTCATATTGCCAATGCTTCTTAGTGGTCGTCAACTTCACTGGCTTATGGCCATCTGCAAGAAGACCCACCCGGCTATTTTTGTTACCTTGGACAATCTCATAAAATGGAGCACAGTTGGACTTTTTTGATGAAAAGATCGTGAAGAATGCCTCGAAGGTTGGCTGTCGATTACTATGATCACATGCAGCAATGAACCACAATATCAGTCGAATGGAATTTGGTGTAAATTGTGTTGGAGTACACTTAAACTGCTGTTTAAACAAAGCTACCAAGAATTTGTGAGGTTTGGGCGTTAAACCCGCTTTCAAGTGCTCAAGTGGCATAACTATCCCACCATCGTCGGGCCGTGAATATAACCTTTCGCTCGGAGTAGGAGCTCTCCAAGAATAATCTCCCCCAATTTGGAAGGCCTTCGGCATAAAATCCTTCCATTTGGAATATTGAAATGAGCTCCGATATTTCAAGTGCTTATACCCTCCCCATTCAGCATCCAATTGGGCACTATCAAACTGTGGTGGATCAATGTGCTTTTCTTGATAGTATTTATCCATACTAGTAAAGTAAGCTTCGGGATCAATAGTCACAGGAGGGACAGGAAAGTGAGTAAGGGAATCCGCCCAACTACCATCCTTACGGAGCAAGCTTGTAACAGTTTTGATGTTACTTCTTCCGCGAGAAGGACCAGCTCCAGCCATCTGTCAACACACAACAGAAACAAGTCAGAAATTTTCTCAATATAACAAGAAATATATTTACTATAAATTTTAAGTCAAGGTGGTGCAACAAGACATGCAGTCACAAATTAAATCAGCCTCCTTTCCGTTTTTAAATCAGCATACACAACATAATAAATTTACTAAGTAAATTTTCCTATACCCACAGCAGCAACCGTTTTACGCTTGTAAGGTTATACCTACACACACCCTCACACAAACATATTTTAGAATACAAAATTCACATAGCCAGAAATACACCAAAAAACTTAACAAAGCAGAAATTCACATAGCCTCCACTTTCTCGCTGCAGTATCCACTTCTTTTAAAGACAAATGCAACAAAACATTTCATGACTTCCCTTATACTATTATACACATAACACATGCACATAGCCCTGCTCCCCCACACCTTTCTACCCAACCCCCTTGGTCCCGCTTCCAAGACATGAAACCTGTTCCAGTAACTTACCTTCTGCAAGCAGTGAATTACCTACTATACACGCAAATACACGCAGCAAGTGACACTTTGCTATCCATCTGTTCCCGCTTCGAAAACTACAAACACCCCAAAATTTTAACTAAGTTAGTAAATCCCCAGTCCCGCTTCCCCCTTCCCTCTTCCCTCTTCCCGTTTCCCGCTTCCCCACTCCCGCTTCCACACTCCCGTTTCCAAGACAACAAAAACTCTACCTATACACAAAATAGATACGACATACATACACCCAGAACCTCTCACACTCCTCCCGCATCTCTCTTCCCGCTTCCCCACGCCCTCACACCCGTCTCCTGTGCTACACACACAAATACACAGCAAGTGAACACGTTCCTAAAAACCCACCTGCTCCCGCTCATACCCACCACAAGATTACAATACAAATTAACAAAGTTAAAGATTTCTTCCTAACTATACTATCAGACAACTTTTTTACATGTGATAAACCATGGCAAAAACTTCCCGTCCCGCCTTCTGCTTACCTTTTTTCCTCCACTTAACTGACAGAGGAACTCTTTGTAACCAGCATAGAGGCCAAGGATTCTAACTAAGTCAAAACCCAGTCCCGCCTTCCCGCCTTCTCGCCCTCTCATTGTCATAGCTACCGTCTATACATACACATTCAGAATCCTAGTTCCCATCATTTCCTACTCTTCAGTAGCTTCGTTTCCGAGCACAGCCTTGTTTAAGCTTCAAATGGACTAATACTATACATGTTTGGTCGACTTTTTACTGTCTGAATCGTATCCACCATCTTCACCATCCAACAGCAACAACAACAGCAGATATGATGTTGGTAATTGTTTTCAGCGACTAGTGCACAAACATGTGAACAGAGTGTTGAAGACTGGGAATGATTCTCTTGCAACATGCGTTTAGCTACAGGGCATGAATATAACTAGTGCTTAGTGCAGAGGGAAAACTCAAGTCAAGGCCCCAAGTTCAAGCCCCCCGTGAATGTAGATTCACTTCTGGAATAAAGGCCCAAGACTTGACTGTAAACTATGACACACTGCTGTGGCGAGACCGAAGCTGATGAACCGCTGTTTGATGTAGCTTGGTCACAGTAATCGGAATGATGTTATACAAAGCCTTGCCTCTATCGGACTGTATAAATGAAGTCTTCAACTCGGTCAAGTGGAAATCGCTAGAATGAGGCTCGTATGATAGTACTGGGATTTCTTCCTAAGCTGGGGTTATGAGTTTGGATATGTGTAGAGACTCCAGTGGATACTAACTCCTCTGTGTTGGGTTTGGGATCATGTCCTCATGTTTCGGTGTAAAGGATACAAAGGAGTTGTTTATTAAGTGCTTGTGGAAGGTAAATGGTGGTACGGTCGCAGCGCCGCCCGTTGGTTTACAATGGTGGTAACCAGCGGTGACATATATTTGTAGTGGTATGCAGTGCTCGTGTGGGATTTGAGGTATAATCAGAAAGTATACTCATGAAAACAATGCATATGGATGGAATCAACAGAAATGCGTATAAGCTTAAAGCTTCTACGGTATCTCCATGCATCACTTGCATACATATGAAACAACATACACACACGTAACAACACCCTACTTTGCTTCCTAAAAACCCCAGAATACAAACTAAAAACAGTATACAGACACCATGCAACAAAAACACAAATCACCCATCAACATACACACACCCGTACATCAAAACCCAGATCAAGACACACACACATGTTTTTTTTTAACAGTGGTGAAAGGAGAAAACACTGCATATACTACAGTACGTGTATATACCTGATTCAAAGGAATAATAGGTGGAGGGAGACGTTGGAGCCCACGTACTGATCAGCCTGAATTTGTTTGTTGGTTGGCCTGCATTTTCCCACAAACCTAACTGTACGTAGAGATGGTTTGAAGAAGATACAACTACACCTTTCTATATAGTAATACAATTATACAAGCGGTACATACACACTGAAGCCAGCTAATACAGGATACACGTTCTCACATGAAAGCCCATTGTTTTGACAATTTTCTAATATTTTGTACGGCCCACCACCTTTTTTAGTCTGAAGTCCTAAACACTACACTTCTAGTCCTACCCTGTTGCATGTACTACACGTACTACAATTCTTTATATAAAATTGTTAACCAAACAGTGCATGGTACTCAGTCAATATAAAATTATTATTATGTGCAATCACACAACTTTTACGTTGCCTTTGTCCGGCCACTCCCTTTCTTTTTCAAATTCAAACAGCCTACTACAGCCTCAAGGTTGTCAATTGTCAAATCTGTCAGCTTTTCATAATAAAAAACCTCAGAGCTTTTTCACCTATCAACCCCTACTCACACAGTTACAAGCAAGCTTAATTTTCGTTTCTCTTTTCTTTTCCAACATCACAATTTTAAACCTGTACCAACATTCCCATACAGTTCTAACCAGATGCAGCCAAATAATTATACTTTCTTGTCCGTATTTACGTCAACATATATGATAAATTGCTGCGCACACGAGCTCAATGATTAAATAAATAAAATACTAGCATAATAAATTATGTGCAGCATTATTTTTCTGATTCCCTATTTTTTTTTTTAAAAAAAAAAAACAAAAACATATTGCTAAAATCTAAAATTTTATTCTTCAAATTATTGCTACTCACTACCAATGCCCGGAGCACCAAAAAATTCCTTGGTCAAAATTTCAGGGGGGCACAAAAATTCCTTCCTCCCCAGACAGGGTTTTGCCCTCCTCCAACTACTTATACAAAAATCCCTTCCTCCCCAGACAGGGTTTTGCCCTCCTCCAACTACTTATACAAATTTCCACCAATAATTCCTTGGTCAAAATTTCAGGGGGGCACAAAAATTCCTTCCTCCCCAGACAGGGTTTTGCCCTCCTCCAACTACTTATACAAAAATTCCTTCCTCCCCAGACAGGGTTTTGCCCTCCAACTACTTATACAAATTTCCACCAATAATTCCTTGGTCAAAATTTCAGGGGGGCACAAAAATTCCTTCCTCCCCAGACAGGGTTTTGCCCTCCTCCAACTACTTATACAAAAATTCCTTCTTCCCCAGACAGGGTTTTGCCCTCCAACTACTTATACAAATTTCCACCAATAATTCCTTGGTCAAAATTTCAGGGGGGCACAAAAATTCCTTCCTCCCCAGACAGGGTTTTGCCCTCCTCCAACTACTTATACAAAAATTCCTTCCTCCCAGACAGGGTTTTGCCCTCCTCCAACTACTTATACAAAAATTCCTTCCTTCCCAGAAAATTTCTTTTCCCTCCTCCAAGCATGTAGAAAATTTTCATGTTGCGATCATTGCTAGCGGGCACTACCCACCAGCAATGTCCCGGGGGGAAACACGAGCCAAAATAACAAAGGTAGCACAAACAAAAAACAAACACATTTCATTCATTGAAAAGAGTTACATGACCAAGAAGATCAATGAAAGACAAATCCGTCAAGACCTCAGTACAATATCAAATAAAAGTAAGAACACTAAACTAAGCAGAGACATCTTCATCATCGGTCTCCTCACGGTCTACCTCATCCTTCAGCTCCTGCAACTTCATCAACACAGCTTCACGTTTGGCCATCTCCCAATCCCTCAAGCGGTCAATTTTGTTCATGTAGAAGCGATGCAGCTGGTTTTTCTCACGGACTAGCTCCTCAATAGCGTCACAAGCCCGAACACCAAGAGGCTCATCAATCCAAATGTCATAGTGACATTCCCTAGCTGCACAACACTCAAATCTCCGACCAGCATTATTCCCAACCCATACGGTCTTCATGACCACTGGCATGTCGCAGTAACAAGTAATTCTCCTACCTTCCATGAGGGAGCTTTTCAAGACCTACACAAAGGAGATACGAGATAAAAGATTTCAAGAAAGCAAGATAATCAAACACCTGGATACAACACATGTATTTATAGGGTCTCACCAGCTAGCCGTTGTAAAAGAGCCGTTGAAGTTATTAATCTCAAGAATCCCAGCAATGGTATGCATTTACTCCTCCAACTCACTAAAGTAAGTCGAAGGAGTGGGGGGCAATGTTAATACCCTCCCGGAAGAAGTCTCTTTGCCCGGAAGAAGTCTATTTACCTGCCAGATATGACCATGTCCCGGAAGAATTCAATGGACAGCTTGTCACACCCAAAGTGGACTAAGGAAAATAAGTGAATGCAATACTATCTCTTCCGGACCAAAGACAGTTCCTTCCTCCAGCACCTTCCACCTCTTGGGCAAAAGCTTCTCCCTTCTCCAATACTCTTACATCAACTCACACCTGTCACAAGGAAGGGAGCATTCTTCCGGACCGGGGGACAAAGGAAGGTAACACTAAACCTTATAAATACTCAAGCAACCTCACATATGCAGGGTTCTAATTTTTTTTCTACATTCACACACATTCACTCTCACATTCCACAAAAACGCTCTCTAAAACTCAGTCACCGGAAATATATTTTCTGATATTGTTTCTTGTTATTCTCCACCACCAAGTTACTTACTCTCACGCCGGAGGTGCTTGACGGCCACCACCCCCGGTCAGGCATTGTTTTACAGACTCCCTTCCGACAGCTACACCACATCCCCGACCAAGCATAGCCGGAAGAGGGACAAGTGCGGTAGAGTGGAGCAAGGAGCATTATCAAACCCTATAACTGGTTTGTTGCAACCACAATATTTAGTATCCTCTGTCATATCATAGTCAGTTAAATCTTCTCTGACGTGAACCCTAAAAAACAAAAAATGTTAATCAGTAAGACATTAGCTCATGACAAATCAGGAAAAAGTTGATATGAATAGCATACAGAACAGCAATCATTTAAGGGTACTCACTTTCCAGTACATTTTTAATGCACAAAAAATGTGCATATGTGACAATAATATAACCAGTGCACCGGGTTAACTATTTCAGAGTAGAGGTTGCAGTATCGTGTGAAATCGTGATGCATGTTAGGAATAGAGTAGATAAGATTGAGAGGGTGACGGTGAAAAGGAAATGTTATAATTGAAGGCGAAGAGCACAACTAGTGTGGATCTGAGAGTTACAGATGTTGCATATGCAGATGTTGCATATGGAATAATTGAAAGTTACGGTGAATCGTTGTGCCATATGCTCTCAAGTGCTTAACTTTTCCTTCCATATTGTGGAGCATAGTACCTTATGTAGTCGGGTTTCTTAAAAGAGACTTGTATTCATGATACGTTGTTTCTTGTTGCGAGCCTTTTACTCTGTATAAATTGTGTCCGTGATTCGATCATATATAAGTGCGTGTTTTGGGTATCATAAAAAAGTTGACTTATAAGTTATAAGTTGATGAATTCTCATAAGTTATACGGGTGTTTGAATAAATCAATACTATTATATAAAGGAGAAGACGGAGGCGGTGAGGTGGCGCTCTCAGATCGCTTCGTTCTATTTTTCTAATTTTCTCAATTTTTTGAATTAATAATATTAAAAATTCGAAAAAATCTCAATTATCTTTTAAATGCTTACTAATAGAGGAAACATATAATATTTTTGCATTTAAAATCTCTACTAATGGAGAAAGTAAAAATACAATAGATCTTTACTAATAGAGGAAACTAAATATCACTAATGAAAGAAACTAAATACTCAGTTATAATATTTTTGCCTTCAAAAATTTTCTTATTATTTTCGAATTTGCAGGCTTGATAGAACTTTCTTTTATTATTTCCAAACTTGATAGAACTTTTTTTGATTTAAAAAATTACAACTTTCATATTATTTTCGAATTTGTAGGACTTGATAGAACTTTCTTTTATTTAAAAAATTACAACTTACTTATTATTTTCGAATTTGTAGGCTCTTATGCTAATAATTGCAATTTTCTTTTTTAATTATTTTCACTCTTAATAGAACTTTCTTTTATTATTTTCAAATTTGATAGAACTTTATTTGATTTAGAAAATTACAACTTCCTTATATTTTCGAATTTTTAGAATCTTATGTTAATAATTGCAATTTTCTCTTTTATTTTTTTCAATCTTGATAGAACTTTCTTTTATTATTTTCATACTTGATAAAATTTTCTTTTATTATTTTCAAACTTGATAAAACTTTCTTTTATTATTTTCAAACTTTATAGAACTTTTCTTTTATAATACTTATTGACTTTTAAACATAATGGATTTCCATGTTATTCACCTTACAAACACCTATAAATTAAAGGCCATTCATAACAAAAAATCTACACCGAAACTTTTTTACATAGCTTCAAATTTTTACAACCATATTTACAATCAATACAACCATGGCCTACACCATGTTGGATGCTTTGAACGACAACAACTATACCTGGATGATAAGAGTACGAGTGTGTAGAATGTGGGAATCTGTCAATCCAAATACTGAAGAATTGATCAGTCTTGACATGATTTTGATCAATGAAAAGGTGAATAAATCAATATACTTATAACTTATTAGTTTGTCAAATTGTATGATGTTATTAACTTTTCTAAGATATGTTGTATAACAGGAAAATTTGATCCATGCTACGATCCCGAAGATTCTGGTCTCTCGGTTCAAAAATCTTTTAGAGGAAGGATCCATGTACAACATCAAAAATCTGAAAGTTGTTTCAAGTACAGGAAAATATAGACCACTATCACATGGGTCTAAAGTGCTCTTCATACGCATAACGTTGCCTAAGAGATTGTAAGGAGGCATCGTCAACATATCACATACTCTCAGGTTTTTGATGCAGTAATATATTAGAGTAATATATAAGTAATACTATTATATAAGTTATAATTCAAACTATCATGTTCTAATATTATTTTTTCTATGTTGATTTAGATGTTGTGGGCTGCTTGACCTACCTGGGTGGCATTGAAGTTGTCAAAGGCGGTTGAAAAAAAAGAGATCTCAAAATTGTCACAAATTAGTAAGTTATGTATTATATTAATTTTAATATAACTGTTAATTGTTTTTTATTGTTCTTGTAATTTTATATTACTTCTTTGGTTACCCCAATTTATTTGTTCTAATTTTTTTCTTAAACAGCTCCGTCACCGGTACCATAACTTTGTGGGAAAAGTTGGCCGAGATGGTTGATACAAATTTATACAAGGAGGATGGTGGACCCTATATAATAATTGTCACATCTACCAAGATTAAAAAATTTAGAATTAATTATCTTTATTAATGTTTTTATAATATATAGTTTTAGAAATTGCACATATATAAATCTATCTTATGTCGATTGAACGAATATCATTAGATATTATACAAATATTTGTTTCATTGATATTATTTTATTTAAATAATATTGTTAAGAATAAATTTTATTTGATAATTTAAATAATTTTGTAGATATTAATTTCACAATTTTTATTCTAATAATTTTTTTCTTAACAAATATATTTTAATGCCGCTGCGAAGCGCGGCTTAGTAACCTAGTTTACTTATAAGTTAGTAAGAATTTGCTAAATTAAATTTGAAAAAATAATTTTTAAATATAATGATTTCAACACTTGTATTTTAAATTAAAAAAATATTTAAAAACACAAATGTAAAAATATAAAATATTAGAAAAATAAAGAAATCAAAGAATAAGTTGATAAGTTAAGTAAAATGTTGGTGATTTCTAACATTCAACTTATCAATTTAGAGTGAATTGCACATTGTGTACCTAAACTATCAACAAACTGCAATTTGTGTACCTAAACTATCAATTGAACACATTGTGTACCTAAACTACGCATACCAGTACACTTTGTGTACAACCGTTACATCTGTTACTAACCCCGTTAAATCAAGGGATTTTCTTGTCTTTGCACAGAAAAGTATTTGGACATTATCAGTTATATACACGCATATAACCCTCACAGAAATAATTGTGCTCTCTCTTCTCTCTCTCTGATTAATTATTGAAACTAAATCAGCTTGTTTAATCGTGTTTATAATCGGAAAAAGCGATGACCTGGTTGATACGTGATGTTGATCATGGAGGTGGTGGTAGTTTTGGCGCAGAAACACCCGACTATGGAGGTAAAACACAAGTACTAGGTCATGTGTGAGGTTGTTTGTCTTTTCACAAACATTAATAATTATTAATGTTTTAAGTTTTACAATTCTTAGTTCGTTGTTGATTTGCATGTTTCCCTGTTTTTACCCATAATATTAGAGTTGAAAAATGCTAAATTTGGGGTTTTTTGTTGTTCTTGGTAATAAGTTGAATGAGTTCTTATTCTGCGTAATTTTACGTGTTTTTTGTACCCATGTAATCTTGTTTCACGTAATAGTGATTTGTTTACTCTAAAGTTGCATATTGGGGGTCATTTTTCATCAAACCCTAAGGCATATATAGGTGGTGAAATTAGATATGTTGACAAATGTGATACTGATGAATTGAGCTTGTTAGAAGTATTTAGCATGTTAACTGACTGTGGAGTAAACGTTGGAATGTGTGAACTTTTTATAAACTTCCAAAATCTACAATGGAGTTTGGATTGTTTCCCTTAAATTCTGATAACCATGTTCTTGAGATGTGCAAGCTGGTTGAGGGTTCTAGGTTAATGTATGTGTTTTGTGAAACTAGTGAAGAGACTCAAGCATCTCAATTTCCATATACACAGTGTGAATACCATGTTGAGCCCACTCCTAGTAACGAATTTGAAAAAAATCAGTTAAAGGATCTCTTTGAGCTTGAGGGAATAACTAAAGACATGTATAACATAGATCAATTGTTGGGTAACCCCATAATTGAAGAACCTCCAACTGAAGTTAGTGATCACGATGATGCTAGTTTTCATGAGGATAGTTCCAACATAGACAGTACTGATGAGGATGTTAGGAGTCACCAAAAAGCTAAGAATGATAAGAAAAATTCAGGAATTGTTGATGTTGTAGTCCATAATCAGAATTGGAGCACAGGCTTTGTGGAATCTGACTTTAGTGATGATGTTATTGATAGTGATGATGGGGAGAGAATGGTAGCTAATAGTACTGATGATGAGGATTCTGAGATGAGATTTCCTCGTTTTAATGAAGACACAGACATGGCTAATCCACAGTTTGAGATTGGTATGACTTTTCCAAGTGCAAGGTCCTTTAGAAGTGCTGTAAAAAATCAGGCTTTATCTCAGAGAAGGGCAATTATCCAGAAGAGGAATTATGAGCATAGAGTGAGATTTGTTTGTGAAGGTGTTGGTTGTAATTGGAAGATATATGCCTCACCAATTCCAAACTCCACCACATTTCAGATTAAGACCCTCAACAACAAACATAGTTGCACACAAACATTCACACAGAGACAGATAAATTCTAGGTGGATTGCACAATATTATGAGAATGAGATTAGGATGAACCCTACATGGCCCCTACCTGCATTCCAGAAAAAGGTTGTGAATGATTGGAAATGTAATGTTAGTATACATGCCATTGGGAGAGCTAGGAGAATGGCCTTAAAGAATATTAAGGGAGATCATGTTGCTGAGTATGCATTGTTATGGGACTACATGAATGAGATTAAGAAAAGCATGCCTGAAAGTACAGTTAAGCTAGAACTTGAAGATGCTGAACCTGGTGAGGAAAGAAGAAGATTCAAAAGATTCTACATTTGTCTTGGCCCTGTGAAGAGAGGTTTTAAGTCTGGTTGTAGGCCTTTGATTGGGCTGGATGGTTGTCATTTAAAGGGTCCCTATGGTATGCAACTTTTATCTGCTGTTGGGGCAGATTCAAATGATGGGATGTATCCTATTGCATGGGCTGTTGTGGAAGCAGAAAACACAGACTCATGGAATTGGTTTTTAAAGTTGGTTGCAGATGATGTTGGAATTGTCAATAGTGGTACATGGACATTCATTTCTGATAGACAAAAGGTAAATTTGTTAATTTCTTTGTTATTTCATGTATATATATTCATCCTAAGTTTATCATTTTCTTTGTTATGATGATATGCAGGGATTGATCAATGCCCTTGAAAATGTGGTCCCTAATGCAGAACACAGATTTTGTGTTATGCATCTCTACAACAACATGGAAAACCATATGAGATTACTCTGATTGTTTTTTTTTAATTTCATATAATAGATCTCCAAGAGATGTCATGACTGGCTCATGGAAAAGCCTAGGTCACAGTGGTCTAGGTCTGCTTTTAGAACATGTCATTCTGACATGTTTGTTAATAACCACTGTGAAGTCTTCAACAATAGTATTGGAGACTTTAGAGATCTGCCAATCATTGGCCTGCTCCAAGGGATACACAAAGGTGTTATGAGAAGGATCCAAATAAGGAGGGACAAGATGTTAAGTAGCTATCAATTGAATCCAGTTTGTCCTAATGCAATGCGGAAAGTAAACAAGTAAGGTCTTTGTATTTTTTGTCTGTGATGCATCTTTATACACTGTCATACATTTTCTAATACCTTGTTTATTAGGGACTTGGGATTTAGTGGTGCTTGTGTGGTCCAGTGGTCAGGGGACACCAAATATCTAGTGACAATAGCTGCTGGAGGGCATGAAATAGTAGTAGATTTGGATGGTAGAACTTGTGCTTGTAGAAAGTATGACTTGACTGGCCTACCTTGCTACCATGCATGTGCATGCATAAGATGGAAGGACTTAGAGATGTCTACTTATATTCACAAAACTTATCATAAGGATATGTTCTTAAGAACTTATCAACACACGGTGCAACCCATAAATAGTCAAGAATATTGGGAGAAGACACCATATCTTGGACCATTGCCACCAATAAGGAAAATTAAACCAGGAAGGCCCAAGAAAAATGATATTCCTACTGATAAGGTCAGAGATGGTACCAAACTGTGCAAAACATGCACCAAGGTACATTGTAGGATTTGCAAAGCAGAGGGTCACAATGCTAGGACATGCATGTCTAAGGTAATTAATTTTTCTTTTGTGTATTTAACTATGACTTTCAAATTTGTTAAGTGACACTTTTTTTTTCTTTTATAGAAACAACCTAAGAGCACAAAAAACACTCAGGACACAAGTTCAACTGAAGTGGGTAGTGAAGGTCCAGTTCCTAGTGAAGGTCCAATTCCTACTAAAGGACCTATGCCTTCTCAAGGCAGTACTGCACCTAGGCCCAAGAAGAAGAAAAAGAGTATTCCTCAAGTGCCACCTCAAGTGCCACCTCAAGTGCCATCTCAAGTGATACCTCAAGTGCCACCTCAAGTGCCTAATGATCATAGTCAAGGAGGCATCTTTTCTTGTGCTAATCAATCTGCTAAGCCTACTAATACCATGAAGCAACTACAGAAGACAAGAAATGAGAAAATGGCAGCTCTAAAAAAAAGGAAAGATTGGAAGTTGTAAATGCTAGCTGAAGGAGACATCTTTTACTTATTATTTTGCTTACTAAGTTATTGCCTAGTATCATCTTTTGATTATCAAACTTTAATCAAGCTTTAATCAAGCTCTGATGCTAGATATGGTGAATTGTCACCATTTTTTGTCAAATTGCATGTATAGGCAGTTTGTGTTTGGTACAATGAATGATGTAAGAGTTATGACTCTTAATATAATGTTACAAGCCCTGTAGTGGTTTGTTTTTTATATTAATTTGTTGTTCCATTTTTTTTTGCTTTCAATTTGTATTCAATTGGAGTTGAACACAATAAATCACAGGCATTGGTTGTTTGCTTGGATCAAAGGTTGAAGCTACATGCATTGGCCACTCTAGTCAATGGTCCAGTGTAGAATCTTGTAATCCTCAATCTTTACCATGACCATTGACTACACTTACACTCTGCCTATTAAAGCACACATTTGCAAACTGTAAATCTACAACTCATACAATATTTAACCTCAAACAAAATGTCTTACAAGTTATGTGTGAAAGGTGTGTTCGACATGTCCCAAATGAGATCGAGCTAGTGTAGGAGGAATTATTCTACATTATGGGAGGTGGGTGAGAGGTTTCGGGAGCATGATTGGCTTGGCTGACCCCCAGACTGCAGAACTTTGGGCCATATACTATGGTCTAAGGATGGCTTGGGAGCGTGAGATGACATCTGTGGTGGTGTTCACTGAGAGGAGGGATGCAATAGATCTCATCAATAACCCTGATCCAGCCTATCCAATGGCTGGCTTGATTGAGATGATTACCATGCTTAAATGGGAGGCATGGTCTCATGTGGACATCCAACACATCCATGCAGATGCTAATGTGGCTGCCAATGTCCTGGCCACCGATTGCCTTGATGGAGAAGGGGGTTTGAAAGAGTTTGCGGAGCCACCACATGCCATCATCCACCTTATCTAAGCAACAAAGACAGCAACCATGAGCCCTGTCTTTTTCCTATTTATCTAAATAATTTGGAGTACAAATTTGTTCCATTTAGTATGATCTACTACTTCCATTTGTACTCTTTGAATTTAATGATCAGTTCTTCTTTTCTATTTTAAATCCTTTAGTATGCTCTTTACAAACACAATTGAACAGCACATTAAACACAAAATTGCAAACGAATTGAACCAAGAAAATTTGGATTGCATTGGAAATTAACAAATGGTTACAAACTTGGTCATAACATTATCTAATCTAGCCAATCTAACCAACCATTATCCAAATGCTTACAACAACTACAAACACTACAAACCACTTCTTAATTGTCTTCTTCTCAGCCTCCAACACCTTCAACTTCTCTTCATTCTCCCTGTTCCTACGCAACAACCCTGGGATAATCGAGCAACAATGCGAACAACTTGGTGGATCAACCCAACGAAAGAAATTACACCCATTGCTACTATATAAACAACCAAGAAATCTACGCCCAACATTGTTTTTCGTCCATGAGGTTCTTTCAACTACAAACATACCACAATAACACATACTCATCCTTCCACAATTCTCTCTGTTCTGTCTGTTCTGAGCTTAGCTATTTTGCACTGCACAATATTGTAAATGTATAAGTAATGGCAGGGAAGAAAAAGAGGGAACAAAGGGAGGGAAATGGAGGGAACAAATGGGAAAGGCGCCAAACTGCAATACTAACCCCGTTAGTAACAATGTAACGGTTGTACACAAAGTGTACTGGTATGCATAGTTTAGGTACACAATGTGTTCAATTGATAGTTTAGGTACACAAATTGCAGTTTGTTGATAGTTTAGGTACACAATGTGCAATTCACTCATCAATTTATAAGTTATAAGTTATCAAATAAGCTGAGTACACAAACACCCCTCATAAGCTCTTATTGACTTATAATCTATAAGTCAAGTGACCCAAACAGACCCTAAGTTATATTCCGCTGGGTGCTGTAACAAAAGTGGCTTGTAGCAATTATAGTTAAATACTATACAAAGTGACAATGGGTAATTCACACAGCCCAAAACAACCCAGGCCCAATCCACCAAGACGAGCCCAACATTAAAGCCCAAAGAAAACAAGTCCAAAAACAATTTAAGAGTTAACAAATAAAACAAATTGCTACAGGGAACTGCCATAAGAAAACAAAAGGGATCAACGGCTAGGCTGAACTCCCGTCGATTGGTCCCCTAAACATGAAACCTCAGGCCAATCGAGAGGTAACACGTGACACCTTTTTGCCTTACTTATTCCCCTATAAATAATGGGAGAAAAGAGAAGAAAGGGGTTCACAAATTTTTTACACAAAGTCACTCTCAAAAGAATTTCTTCGCATTCCGTAAAGGGCTTTTCTTTGTGTAGTCTAATCTTATTCTCACGTCGGAGGTGTCGCGGAACGGCAACCCCCCACCGACATTGTTTTGCAGGACACCATTCCACACTTCCACCCGTTTCCAGCCCGAGCCTAGTGAAGGAAAAGCACCAGCCCGGAAAGCAGGGTTATCACAAAATTATTTTCGTATCTTAAATTTTTTAGGTCTATTGGACTACAATTTTCAATCCACGTATTAGATGTGGACTAAAGTACAGGTCCATTGTGGTAAATGAAGATGGGTAATAGGTCAACTGGGTTGAATTAAAGTTCAATGAGAGGTTATAGATATCCAGAGGTTCCTCACAGAAATGTGGGTTAACAGGTTCATTCAAGGAACAAGTTTCATCATCCAGAACAGGTCACGTCAACTCAGAGCATGACTATGAGTATCCAGTAAAGCAAAGAACCTTTATGAAATTCACTGGACTAACTTATTTGTCACATGTGCAGGTACAGGTGCTTGAGGCCAGGTTCCTATGCGCAGCCAGTTTATGCAAGCAGAATTGTACTATGATTAAGTGTCCTATTATTTAAGAGCAATACAAGAAAAGTCCTTGTTAGATTGTATTTCTTGAGTGCAGGTGATCCTTGAATATCTCTATAGGGAGTGAATTAGAAAAGAGAATCCTAGTCGAACATGAACTTGAGTTCTACTCGGTTTAGGTAACCTCTTCGGTGTTGACTGTGGAGAAAAGGCGACCAATTAGGACTGCGAACGGAGCATAATTGTTGCCACGACAGACTTGTTATCGAATTAGAATTACTAGCTTAAAACCCGTGCGAGACACAGATTATTTTTAATATTATATGTGAAATTTTTAAAACATGAATTTGGTAGGCTTAAAATTATAAATGATATGTCTTGATAATAATTTTTATATGTTGTCCGTAATAAAAAAAAAAAAGGGATATTAGTTTGAAAGTATAGAATAGATGATACGTTTTTAGTTATGTGTCTTAATTAGAATATGTATATAAAATATGTATAGCCAATCAGTTGGGGTTGGCTAAATTTTTTGCTAAGGGTTTTGTACCATTGGAGTTGTGAAATTTTTACATAATATCTATGTATCTTATTTATGTCATGCCACATAACATTTTAGCCAAGGGTTTTAACACATTGCAGATGTTGTTAGAGCATCTCCAACGCTCTTGAACCATTAACATAAACATCCACATGGCAGCTGAATAGTAACAGAAATGACCAATCTTTCAAAACATCACCTCTCCAACCGTCTCGTGCCCTTGTCTAAAATTATAGCCATCTTCAATCCATTGGCTATTTATGTTGAAGCACTACAGATCTGTAACTACATCCACATCAGCTTATGCGAATTCTCATTTATTTTTTAGGCAATAATGGGTGAGGCTGGGGTGGACGTTGGTAAACTGATTCCCATTTTATTTTATTTTTGGTCAGTGTAAGCTAATTGTATTGGAACAACTTAAAAATCATAAAACATGCCACATTATAAATCCTGTTATAAATTTATTTTTTAATTAAGAAAACACAGTTTCACATAATTTTATTAGAATTATAATCATACAATAATTCTAAAAATATAGGGTTTAAGATCAATTATGTCAATGTTAATATATTAGATTTAATTTTTGTTAAAAAGGTATTGTTCAAAGTAATAAAATACTATATTCAAAATATAGCCAACCATTATAACCAACCACATTGGAGTACAACACGTTACAGATTTAACAAATTTTAGTCAATTATTATTTTATATTATTTTAGCCAATCGTTTTAGCTAATGTCATTGGAGATGCTCTTAGGCTTCTTATCTGGCAGTAATGGTGCATATTTGATTTGTTTGAGCTCCGTGTATTGAGTATTTTGAAGAATAAAATGATATTTTTCCATCAAATATTATATCTCTTTTCCTCTTGTATCAAAATAACATGGTATTATAGCTTCAATAATCTTAAGGGATTTGTGAGTGTAAGTTCATAGCTGACATGGAATAAAAAAATCTCAATCAATTAGTATATATACTAAATACATTTCTAAATAACATGTTTGATTTTAATTTGCTATTGTTGTTGTTTCGCTAAATTTAGTAATATAATATAAAAAATAATAAATACTAAATTTTAAATTAAAAGAAGATACTAAAAATCAAATCATGTCAAAAGATATCAAATATTACGTACACCATTATATAAATCAAAATATGAGATAACTACAGCTGTACACCATTATATAAATCCAGATGTGAGATAATTACTGTATCAATTATAAAATCCAAATATGACATAATAAGGATATAAATTAAATACAAAAGATATGAGATAATTACTGTATCAATTATAAAATCCAAATATGACATAATAAGGATTTAAATTAGATACAAAAGATACAGTGACTTTACTTTTCACGATCAATTTCAAAAAAAACAGTCAGTTACAACATGAAACCGTTGCACCTAAGAAGCTACGTATGCAAATTACAAAATAAATACCCTGCAAATACAATCCCCACCAAAGTAACCACCTCAGAGTCTCAGACCGCCCTGTATCTACATACAACTGCACCTCCTTGCCTTCTTCTTTCTAATCTTCAAATGGGATCTAGTGGATTGCTTCCACGTGATTATGCTAAACTTATAGATGAAGCTACCATCTTTAAATCCGACAATAAGTCCGATCCTTTTGAAGACTTTTACGAAGAATTTTTTCCCGACATTTACTGGGAGGATAGTCAGTGCGGCTGCTACCAGGGACAAAAATCGCCGAACCCGGTTACCGAATCTGGTCCAGCCATTGGTGATGACACTGGAGTGAGAGTTATCCAAGGTTTGCTGGGAGAGGTATCAGACCCAGTGGATTTATCGGGATCCGGAGCAGTAGCTAAAGCCAGTGAAGCTCCTGTCGACGAAACACATGAACCAAAATTAGCATCCAGATTCGACCCAGTGCACGTAATCGGATCCGACCCGGTGCCCATAGCAGGATCCGATCCGGTGCCCGTAACCAGATCCGGTCCGGTTTTTGGATCCAACGATTTGATGGTGGCTATGGTAGTTGAACGCGGATGGGGAAACACCGGGAAGGGTATGAAATGTGCAAGAGGAAAGAGAAAGGTGAAGCTGACAAAGCCTTCCAAAACACTACAAGGAATCTAGTATTAACTAGCTACCAATAATTTACCTACCATTATGTATTAGTAGAAAATAATTGTTTTCAGTTGCTAATATTTATATGCGTAGGATACATTGGTGTTCCTGCAAATGGAAAATGACAAGAGTTGTATTAACACTTGTTTACGTAACTCAAATAATAAATCTTGTTTAATCATGTATCTGGAGTCGAACCCGAGTTTTGTGATGGCCAAATTTGGTACTTGGTTATTTTTGCACGCCAATTAGACATTGTTTTGTTTATTAATAAAGAATATAAATGTGACTTTGATCCCAATAGAAATGAATACATAGGTATCTCGAGGATAGATACACACATTTAAATGATCACCAAAGGCACATGTGGTTATTGAAAGTAACCTTAAGCACAGCAAGGGGCAAACCCAAGATTTTAAATCCACCTGGGCTCTGAGTAATTTTTTTTTCTCCCGTATCTAAGTGATATGGTCAGAAAAGTAATTATAGAAATATAATTGACAAGTCAATGGAAAGGCCGATATTTAAGGTCCGACACCCTAATTATTCATTAATTTCGTAATTAATGAATAGGGAAAATATATATCTCATAAAAAGAGTCCAAAATATGGTAAATTCATCAAAGAAGGATCCGGAATCCCAATTAAAGGCAATTAATGAGTCATAGCCTTTATCAACAAGGAAACGAATCCTCCAGCAAGAAATACAATGTTTATCCAATATCAAAAAAGAGACTTATTCGCTAAGACTCCTAAACATACCTTAAATACTAGGCTCTAGACGCCTATATAAGGACCCTGATCCTACAATCAGAACTAAGTTTTGGACACATCTCCATACGTCCTCTACTACATTTTGGACACAGCTCCATACGTCATCTACTACGTTTTGGGCACAACTCCATACATCACAACGCCTCGAAGGCGCAACAAGCCATAAAGGCATCCCTAGAACTACGTTTTAGACTTCATCCTCGAATAAGGGCATACAAGTCACTACGTCCTTGGTGTGCCCCTCCCTCCATAGTCCCGAGGGCAACACCAAGAACTACGTCTTTGGCTTGATTCTCAATAACGAATTGAGATACGTAGGCATCTTGTGAGGACCGATTTAGTCTCGAAACACAAGTGCAGCCGTAAAAGATCGAAGCTCATTAAACCCTCGCATTAAATTCGTAAGCTCAGATTTTATTCCACAACATTTGGCGCTGTCTGTGGGAAGACAACATCAACCATGGAAAACACACGAAGAACATGCTCGAGATACTCAAACTCCTGAGGATTGCCCTGTCACCTCTGAGGCTGATACTCACGGAAATGAACCACCGCCAACTACTGGCACTCAAGGGACGAATATCCCCACCAACACTCAAGGACCGGAAATCCCAATTTCGGTTGAAGGGACGAATCCCCTACAGATGGTCATTCATGGATCTAATCCACAAGAGACCGTTCACCAGCAACCAATCTCGACTTCTCCACTCATCATGAATGCACCGAGAAGCCTTCAACTCCATACTAATGATCTCCCTCAATACGCGAATCAGACTTTGGGGATGCCAAGCTATGGCATGCCTCCTCGACCCATGGAGGGCGGTAGTGGAACTAATCCAATCTACCATGAGGCATATGTGCCCCCTTATATTCAAGGTCTGGGACCCCAAAATCAACAAACTCGCCAGACCCCTTTCGTTCAAGATTACTCGGGCCCATACACCGAGGATGAGGGTTATACAACTGGAGAGGATGTCGCCCCAAGAAGGAGACGTTCTTCCTAGACAAATCGGGATCAACCCCAAACTACTAAGGAGAAAATTGCAGCCCATGAGGCAGAGACTGCAAGACTCAAGAAACTCCTTGCTGAGGATAAGGCCGCTCAATCTCAAGGCCGAACGACTGAAGGGATCCCGATAATCAACTTGGATCCACCGGCAAGAAGAACCAAGAGGGCCAAAGCCCCAAGGGGTGATCCTAGTATTCTATTGCCCCTAGGAGATCCTGATGATCCTACACCACCGTTTACTCAAGACATCATGAAAATGGCTATATCCAGAAAATTCAAGATGTCTTCGATCAAAGCCTATGATGGAATGGGAGATCCCTCAAATCATGTAAGGACCTTCTCCAATGCACTGCTGTTGCAGTCAACCAATGATGCGGTCAAGTGTAGGGCGTTTCCACAAACCTTGGCAGACATGGCCCAACGCTGGTATAGCCGTCTTCCTCCCAACTCAATTGGGTCTTTCAAGGAACTAAGCAAAGCTTTTATCAATCAGTTCATTAGTGGAAGGGTGCATGAGAAAAGCTCTGCATCACTCATGACAATCCAGCAAGGAAAGAATGAAGCCCTAAGGGACTACATCAATCGATTCACTCGGAAGGCTTTGAAAGTCCCGGACTTAGAGGACAGAGTGGCTATGATAGCCCTGCAACAAGGAACTACTAATGACCACTTCAAAAGGTCATTAGATAAACATCCACCCGAGAGCAGGCTGAAGCTCCAAGATAGAGCCGAAAAGTATATCAAGGCTGAAGAAAGCATGAGAAAGTATGAACCCACTGCTAGCGGTAGTGGAAACTCAAAGAAAAGAAAAGAAACTCAGGAGTACGATGTCAAGGAAAAGTTTCCCAGAACGTCAAAGGACTCTGATTCTCCACCCAACAGAAACAATTTTGGGCCAAAGTTTACGGAGTATGCAAGATTGAACACTTCTAGGAGTCAAATTCTGATGGAGATAGCTAAGGAAGGAGATCTCAAATGGCCGAAGCCAATGAAGGCTGACATGTCCAAACGGAACCAAAATCAGTTCTGTCGGTTCCACAAAGAAGTCGGTCACGACACCGACGATTGTAGGCAATTGAAAGATGAGATCGAATTTCTGATACGAAGAGGAAAACTCAGCAAATTCACCAAGGATGGAAATCAAGGGAGTCAAAGAGGAAACTATGAAAGGAAGGATTACGATAGAAGGGACAACGACCAAGATCGTAACTCTAAGCCCCGAGGGCCAGTCATCAACATGATATTCGGAGGGCCAACTGCTGTTGGGTCCTCCCGAAACTCAAGAAAAGCTTATGCTCGAGAGGTAATGACTGTGGTTGGAGAAGAACCGAAGCGTGCCAGAACAGAAGTGTCAATAGGTTTTGATGATTCAGACTTGGAAGGGGTGAAGTTCCCCCACGATGACCCTCTAGTCATCGTACCTGTGATTGGCAATTCCGAAACAAAGAGAGTCCTAGTCGACAATGGAGCTTCAGTGGATATCTTGTTCCACGATGCTTTTATCAAGATGGGTTACACTGATTCTCAGTTAACACCCTCAAATATGCCCATATACGAATTCAACGGGGTGGAATCAAAAGTGGAAGGCACTATCCAACTCCCAATGACCATGGGCAAGGGATGAATACGTCTACTCAAATGCTGAACTTCATAGTTATAAAGGCAACTTCAACCTACAATGCAATCCTGGGAAGGACTGGTCTTCATGCATTCAAGGCCGTTGCCTCATCTTATCATCTGAAAATCAAGTTCCCAACGAGGAATGGGATTGGTGAAGAACGAGGAGACCAAAAGATGGCTAGAAGTTGTTATGTAGCCGCGTTAAGGCCTGATGGAATCGGGGGGCAAGTTCTCCCAATTGAAGACATGGATACTGACGACAATGAGGACCGAAGAGGGAAACCAGCTGAGGATTTAATCCCAATTCCCTTAGTCCCTGGTGAACCGGAGAAGGTGACTTATGTCGGGGCACTACTACCTGAGTCATTGAAAAGCAAGCTCATATCTTTTCTTCAAGAGAACAATGACGTTTTTGCTTGGACAGCGGCTGACATGCCAGGGATTGATCCCCAATTGATAACTCACAAGTTGAATGTGGATCCTGAAAGAAAGACGGTGAAACAAAAGAAGAGAAATTTTGCTCCAGAAAGGCAAGAGGCCATTAAACAAGAAGTTGAAAAACTTCTAGAGGCCGGATTCATTGAAGAGATACAATTCCCGGAATGGTTGGCTAACCCCGTAATGGTCAAAAAGGCCAATGGAAAATGGAGGATGTGTGTAGACTTAACTGACTTGAATGATGCATGTCCTAAGGATTGTTTTCCCTTACCAAGGATTGATGCATTAATAGATGCTACAGCTGGACACGAGATGCTCAGCTTCATGGATGGCTTCAGTGGATACAACCAAATCAAAATGCACAAGGATGACATCTCCAAGGTATCATTCATCACTGACTTTGGTATTTTCTGTTATCTAGTCATGGCATTTGGACTTAAGAATGCAGGGGCAACCTACCAAAGATTGGTGAACAAAATTTTTGGACACCTAATTGGAAAAACCATGGAGGTCTACGTAGATGACATGTTAGTCAAGAGCCTTGATAAGGCCGATCACATTGAGCACCTCCGAGAGGCACTTGAAGTGCTAAGGCACCACAAGATGATGTTGAATCCAGCTAAGTGTGCCTTTGGTGTAGGCTCGGGAAAGTTTTTAGGCCTAATGGTTTCCAAGAGAGGAATCGAGGCCAATACCGACAAAATTAAAGCAATTGTAGACATGGAACCACCAAAGACTGTCAAGGATGTCCAAAAACTAACGGGAAGAGTGGCAGCATTGGGAAGATTTATCTCCAAGTCAGGAGAGAAGTGCTTATCTTTCTTCAAAGCACTCAAGAACGTGAAAAATTTTGAATGGACAACGGAGAGCCAAGAGGCCTTTGAGGCCCTAAAGAAATACATGGCTGATGCACCACTGTTGGCAAAGCCCAAGCCAGGGGAAATTCTCTATTTGTACTTGGCGGTTTCTAGCACAGCCCTTGGAGCCGTTTTGGTAAACGAAGAATTGAAGGTTCAGAAACCCATCTACTATGTGAGTAAGATTCTACATGGGGTAGAAATAAACTACTCAACGATTGAGAAGTTTGCTTTAACCTTGGTAATGGCCTCAAGAAAGCTACGCCCGTACTTCCAGGCTCACAAAATAGAGGTCTTGACTGATCAACCTCTAAGAAACATCTTGCATAGCCCTCAAGTTAGTGGAAGGTTGATCAAATGGGCCATTGAATTGGGCGAATTTGACATCAAGTATAAGTCTCGAACGACCATAAAAGCTCAAGTACTTGCTGACTTCATGGTTGAATGTACCATTGACAACCAAGAAGTCGGGGGGCAGGAAGTAATAGTGGAGGATGAGAAAGATCAAGAGATGGATTTCAAAGAATATTGGGTGCTCTATTTTGATGGAGCATCAAAAACAAAATCAAGTGGAGCCGGTTTAGTGCTACAAAGTCCTGATGGATTCCTCAGAGAGTATGCACTAAAACTTGACTTCCCAACGACAAACAATGAGGCCGAGTATGAAGCTCTGATAGTTGGCTTAGGGCTGGCTGGAGCCTTGAGAGTTAAAACTCTGAAAGTATGTGGAGATTCGAGGCTAGTGGTTTCCCAAGTAAATGGGGAATTTGAGGCCAGAGATGAAGTCATGGCCAAGTATTTGAAACTTGTCAAGGCCATCATGACTCAGTTCGACGAATGCTATGTAGAGCACATTCCAAGGGAAGAAAACATGAAGGCTGATGCCTTGTCTAAATTTGCTTCTTTCGAAATTGAAAACTATGCAGGGAGTGTATACTTCCAAGTCCTGAGGACCCCAAGCATCAACGGAAAGTTGGTAGCACCCTTTGATGTTGCTAGTTGTTGGATAGATCCCATCAAGGCTCATCTGGAAACTGGGTGGTTACCCAACGACACTTCAGAAGCACGAAAGCTGTATGTGAGAGCACTAAGGTATACCCTGATTGAGGGAATCCTATACAAGAAGTCTTTCATCGTTCCATATCTGAAATGTTTGAGACCTCAAGAGGCAGAATTGGCCCTGAAGGAAGTACATGAAGGAATTTGTGGGCAGCACTTGGGGGGGCAGAGCCCTTGCCCATAAGATCACTCGTCTAGGTTTCTACTGGCCAAGCATGCTAGCAGATGCTAAAAGCTACGTGAAGAAATGTGAAAGGTGCCAGAAGCATGCACCAGTGCTTAGGCAACTACCAGAGATGTTGACATCCATAAACTCACCAATTCCATTTGCCATGTGGGGAATGGATATACTTGGACCTTTCCCAATGGCAAGTGCACAACGAAAGTTCTTGATAGTAACAATCGACTACTTCACCAAGTGGATTGAGGCTAAGCCATTAGCCAAGATAACCACCAAGCAAGTGATGCATTTCTTCTGGGAAAATGTGATATGCAGATACGGGATTCCACGTATCTTGGTCACAGACAATGGAACTCAGTTTAACAACGATGAGTTTAAGAAATATTGTGATGAGAATGATATCAAGTTGCGCTTCACTTCTGTCGCCCATCCTTAAGCAAATGGGCAAGCTGAGGTTGCAAATCGAATTATCCTAGATGGACTGAAGAAAAGAGTTGAACGCTCCAGAAACACTTGGGTGGACGAATTGCTCCCCATACTATGGGCATATCGTACTACCTGCAAAGTCACCACTGGAGCTACCCCCTTTCTGTTGGCATATGGGGCAGAGGCAGTGGTTCCAGTGGAGATTACTCACACGTCTCCAAGAATTGAGGCTTATGAGCCAGAAACAAATGAGGAAGGCTTGAGGCTGGCCTTAGATTTGATTGATGAAGTTAGAGATGAGGCAAATGCCAAGATAGTTCAGCATCAGAAACGAGCATCTTTCTATTAAAACCTAAGGGTTAAAGAGAGATTCTTTCGACAAGGAGATTTAGTCCTCCGAAAGATTGAGGCATCCGGAGTTGGACAAAAAGGCAAGTTGGCCCCAAATTGGGAAAGACCATATCGCGTCAAGAACGTATTTGGTCGAGGCTCGTACAAGCTAGAAACCCTCGAAGAGCATGAGGTGCCAAGGACTTGGCATGCCTCAAATTTGAAAGTCTATTATGTTTAAAGTGTGTCCTGATTGGACTCACTACTAGGACAAATAGAAATAAGGTTCGATGAAATCATGAGCTTCCTAGAAAGCAAATGAAGGGTTGAAACCCCAGAAACCTAAGACATTCAGTCCAAACCCCATCATTCGATATGCTCAATGAAAGGCTTGAAGCCAAAACAAGACGGTATAAGACATAAAAGGCTTATGCAAATGTCAAGTTAGCCTCGAATAAGGCAAAATCGTCGTAAATGTGTAGGTCGCTCCACACTTTACACCAAGACGATACTCGTGAAACACTAGTGTATATTGAAATCCCCAAAAAAGGGTAGTAAGTCCCAGGTAAGGGATAAAAAGACCCCAAGTCTCGAAAAAGACCGGTATAACTTCTATGAAATCCTAGTGCATTATCATAGACGTTGGGAAGCGCGATCAGCCATTTTAAACCCAGAATCTTCAAAGAAAGCCCAAAATCTTCAAAGAATTCTTCAAAACTTCAAGTAAGAAACCCAGAAAACGATGAGATTCAACAGAAAATCTCGCCAGGAATTGCCTAGTGACTGGAAACCCAACCGATTAAGGAAGGGCAACCGTCTATAGCCAGTTAAGGCCCACAAATCCATTTATGGATTATAGAGATTAAAACCCAAATAATTTGGGTCTCAGGCAAATTCGAAGCCCAAACAATAAAGGCCCAATAAGGCCCAAGGCTGGAATAATTTAAGTCCAATTAAAAATTGGGCTAGTTAAGGCCCAAGAAAAGAATGAAATTTGAAATATGGCCAAGGCAAAATCAAAGATTTAAGGTCGAAAAGACATTAAATCGAAATCGTACGACCGAGGTCGAAAACATATGGGAAAACGAGGTCAATTCCAACGACCTCGCTCCCAAATAAAGTCAAAAAATAATGAAATTGAGGTCGAAAAAACCTTAGAACGACATCGAAGTCTCGAAGTCGAAAATATACGAGGAATTGAGGTCGTTTCCATCGACTTCGCACAAAAAATCCAGTCAAAAAATTGAAAATTTGAGGTCGAAAAGACCCTAGATCGAAGTCGATTGATTGAGATCGAAAATACACTATAAATCGAGCTCGAACCCTTCGACCTCACACCCAAGTGAGGTCGAAAACAGAAGGATTCAAGGTCGAAAGAATGAGGTCGAATATGACCTAGAAAACGAGGTCTAAGCGTTCGACCTCACGCCAAAATGAGGTCGAAAACGACCTAGAGATCGTGGTCGATATTGACTTAGAAATCATGGTCGAAAAAGGCTGGAACGAGGTCGAATGACCCAGGTCGAAAATGACCTGCAAAATGAGGTCGAAAGTATGAGGAATCAAGGTCGAATGACCCAGGTCGAAAATGACCTGTAAATCGAGGTCGAAAGTATAAGGGATCGAGGTCGAATGACCGAGGTCGAAAATGACTGGGAAGTCGAGGTCGAAACCATCGACCTGGGACCAATCAAGGTCGAAAAAAGGCTGGATCGAGGTCGAAGGCTCGAGGTCAAAAAAGACTTAAAAATCGAGGTCTAAACCTTCGACCTCACTCCAGTCGAGGTCGAAATCCAGATCGAATTTCAGGTCGAAAATGACCTGTTTCCTGGTCGAATTTGAGGTCGAAAATGACTTGTTTCCTGGTCAAAAAGGAGGTCGAAAATGACCTAATTTGAGGTCGAAAATGCCCTTAAAAATGGAAAATTTTGAGGAAAAGCACGTTATAACTTCTACGAAAACCCCAAGGAGATTTTCCCAGAAGTTGGGGGGCAAATGATATGGTCAGAAAAGTAATTATAGAAATATAATTGACAAGTCAATGGAAAGGCCGATATTTAAGGCCCGACACCCTAATTATTCATTAATTTCGTAATTAATGAATAAGGAAAATATACAGCTCATAAAAAGAGTCCAAAATATGGTAAATTCATCAAAGAAGGATCCGGAATCCCAATTAAAGGTAATTAATGAGTCATAGCCTTTATCAACAAGGAAACGAATTCTCCAACAAGAAATACAATGTTTATCCAATATCAAAAAGGAGACTTATTCGCTAAGACTCCTAAACATACCTTAAATACTAGGCTCTAGACGCCTATATAAGGACCCTGATCCTACAATCAGAACTACGTTTTGGACACATCTCCATACGTCCTCTACTACGTTTTGGACACAGCTCCATACGTCATCTACTACGTTTTGGGCACAGCTCCATACGTCACAACGCCTCGAAGGCGCAACAAGCCATAAAGGCACCCCTAGAACTACGTTTTAGACTTCATCCTCGAATAAGGGCATACAAGTCACTACGTCCTTGGTGTGCCCCTGCCGCCATAGCCCCGAGGGCAACACCAAGAACTACGTCTTTGGCTTGATTCTCAATAACGAATTGAGATACGTAGGCATCTTGTGAGGACCGATTTAGTCTCGAAACACAAGTGCAGCCATAAAAGCTCGAAGCTCATTAAACCCTCGCATTAAATTCGTAAGCTCAGATTTTATTCCACAACACTAAGAAGAACTAAACTTTTCTAGAAGAACGTCTTTCTCATCTCTTTCGGTCTGTATGCAACAATCTAATTTCAAGGATTATTAAAGTGAATATTTAATAATAATAGTAAAAAAATACATATAAAACAAGAATAATTAAATCTATAATTAATAAATTAAACCGACACATTTGTTTAAATAAAAACCGACATGTAAAACAATCTTTAATTTTTTCACCAAAAACAATATATCTTAGTTATTTTTGTACTTGAAATTGCATATTCTTCTAATAGAAGAGAAGTAAAATGCACAGTCAAAATTCATATCATTTCATAAAATAAATTAAGCCTAGTAAAATAAAGCACAAAAATACATATAAAAAGTTCATATCAATTCACAAAATATATTACATCCACAAACATCATCCACAAAAATAACCATAATAAATAAGGCTTGTTTAAGCGGAAAAAGAAAAGATACTCTCTCCGTCCCTAATTAGTTGTCATGTTTTGACTTTCAGCGGTCAAATTGACCAATCTTTGACTAATATTCACGTGTTCTCATTATATAATTTAAAAAATCTGAAAAATACATATTAAAGTAGATTAAATGTATTTTTCAATGATATACTTTTTATTATATTTTTAATTCATATTATATATGTAATATTTGGTCAAAGTTTGATCAATTTGATCATTCAAAAATCAAATGTGACAACTAATTAGGCCCAGAGGGAGTATTCGATTAATCAATTCTTCACGCATTTAAACCCACAACACTAAAAAGAAAGTATACAAAACTATATCATGTCAAAACTAAAAAGAAAGTATACAACTAAACATTTGGCTTGTGTAAAATTTAGATTCGAATGATGGATATTCCCATATGCATGAACTACACGCTCAGGTGGTTATAGACATTGTAATGAGGGTGTTAGGTTTTAGACAAAAACACTGATGGCTAAACTTCCTGAATCCTGACCATCGAGACTAGTATCTTGCTTGATCACTGGGTTTGTCTAATGTACCTTACTCATGGCCAAAATGCCAAAAGACAGCGTTTTAACAAGTTCTGTAGTTCTATAATTATACTGAATCCAATTGGGTTTTTTCCTATTTAAATTCTCTTGTTGTAATGCTCAGAAAAGCATTGATTTTTTTATCCTCAAATTTGCTCTGTCTCATAGGCTAGTTTTTACCATTAATCTAACTAAACTAAACTAATTAAAAAAATATATGTGATATGTTATACACATTGTTACACATAACTTCACTAACAAAGAGTAAATGAAAAACTTATTTAAATCCGCAAACAGTTCAAAGGTCACAACCACAGTTATATCTTACAACTTTTAAGTAATAAATCTTGCATCATCAAAACCGATTAATTGAGGGGCTAAAAGTACCCCCATTGTATTCTTGAAAATCAACTTCTTCAAAGTGGATGGTCAGATATGTTCTTTTTACTATGTTTTAATTTTAACTGGTATGAGTTTGGACTTTGGTGTTTGACAAAAGGTAAAGGTATAGTAGGCTTAAGTACCAAAATTTAAAGTGTATTTTCAAAAATACGTACAATATATGTTCATTGATGATAACATAAACTGATGTCGATAATAAGATATATTATATACTGATGTCGATGATGAAGAGAAGTAACATAAAACTATGTCGATAATAAGAGGAGTTACATAAAACTGATGTCGATAATGAAGAATCAACATTCATTACACCTCAAACTAGATTTCAAGTCCCTGCTGGGCTTACTCCCTACCACTTAAATATGTACACATACATATAATTTAAAAAAAAAAGAGAGGACAGAAATGAATCTGACGCAAGTTCCCTTAAAGATTCCAAACGACAACTTAACTGGAAACCGGAGGCTTTCTTTTGTCTGCATGCAGAAAAAATCTATTTACTTGCATCACTTAAATTTATTATTTTTTCTTGAAATACACTACTACATTTATCTACCACCCAATATAATGCCTGGGATTTATCGTTAAAAAAAATCTGATGTTGAGCTTGAGGCTGATGGGTAATATATCAAGACATGCTGTTGTTATTAAACTGCAGTTTTAGTCACAAATTTGGCTCACGAAATCCCATTACTCAGCTGGGCTTTTGTTTGTTTTTCTTCTTATCACTTCAATAAGAAGAAATGGTGAAGTTGTGTTTAATGGTTTCTCAATGTTCTCTTCCTGGTTTTGTCTATAACCCTGACCAAGGCTTGCGCAGACTCTCTTCCGTAAGTTCATTAACTTCTTTCTCGACATTTACTTCTAGCTCAGTTTCAGTTTCTCTAACTAACTGAATTTTACTAGGATATCTCAGTATCAGGATTCGGTATACATACTTTTTTATAAGACTTTACGGAAACAACCTCAATACTTTTTTAGGAGTAGGACTCCTACTTACTACTGTAGTTATCTTTGATATGTTACAGAAGATTTTGTGATACACGATTCTTTTTATTCTTTAAGGCTACTTGATGATGTTTTCACAACTCGATGAAGCCATTTACCTTTGTTTTGAAATTAGGGACCTTACTTGATGTTATGAATTAGTGTTCAAATACTTTTAATGCAATTCACTGAAAATCAATCTCACTTTCATATAACATAGAGACTTCTTCAGTGTTTTTTGACCATTGATCCCCCCAACCTTCTTTTTCATGCTTAATTCAGCACCGGATGACCTTTGCACCTTAACTCACATGTGTTCTCTTTTTAATATATTTCCTATCGCGGATCTCTGTCAGATACAATTGAACTCGGCATTCCGATGTCGTACTACTATCTCGTTCAAATAGAGATGAACCAACTTATCCATTGAATATCTCTCGTCAATCCGTCACTAGTAACCCAAATAACATCATGATTAGCTCTAGGCCTTGGCAACTCTACTACAAAGTCTATCTTAATACGTTTCCACTTCCATTCAGGAATCTCTTAGTTGTAATAGTCTACTATCTCTCTCGTTCTGTCTTCATTTTCTGACATCTCAAGTACTTAGATACTCACCAACATTAATACAAATATTGTAAATTGCAGGATTATCAGCCTCTTTTCCTTAGTCCTGAATCAACACAAGATTTGGCACGACCAGGCTTCCTTGCTCTGAATCCGCAAGGCCCACATCAGATTGAGCGGCCATTGAACTATATGAGAGGGTTATTGGATAGTAACAAGCTTGTTACGATTGACTCAGCTATTAGAAGGCGTGTACTAATTGATGTGCAAGGTCTGTAGCTTATTCTAGACTTTCATGTTTTCTAACGTGTATGGTATAAGATTTATGTAGTAGATAGTTAGTTAATGGGCTACTTTGCCAATAATATTGGTTCTAAATCATATAGTTTTGCATATTATTACTTGGACTATGACATGTCACTAAGATTGTTTTATCTTTTGTAGTTTCAATGGTCCTGCTTTATTTCCTTTTTTTTTTAATTATTATAAAGAAATTTCTTTGCTACACTGTTAAATCATTCTAAAATTTCTTTCTATAACCGTCACAGGCAACAGGCGAGATTCTATGCTATTCAGCTATGGAATTGCCAAAGAATGCAGAAATCAGGGGGAAATCTTAGCATTCCTCTCATCTGGATCAAGTGAAGAGGAAGAAAGTGGATTGAAGTCATCTGCAGTAAATGATTTAAAGGGGCTTAAAACAATTCCTACTCAAATGTCTGATCAGTGTTTATATGCACCTGACTATGGGTTTTCTTTCCAAAGTTCCGAGTCTCATCAGCCTACTGGCTTTTTTCCTAGTAGTAACTTGTATTTTGAGAAGCCTCTTTCAAACTTCGATGATGATTTGGATCATGAGTCAGAAGGTATGGTTTATCTGCATGACCAAGCTGCATTGTCTAGTGCTCAGACTGAGATGAAAGATAGACTTTATATTATTTCTGAGTATTACTTGTCAAAACACTCAACAAAACGGAGAAGGCAATCAGTGCTGGTACCTCAATTTGACAGGTATAGATTCTTCTTTAAGTTATTGTGTAATGTTAATCCAAAACCAAAAAACTTGGGACTTCTTTCGCTGAGAATCATATACATTATTCTCTTACACAAAATGTAGCATGAGTCAGATGAGATACTCTATCGTTTGATTAACTTAAAATTTTACAGTTAATTTCCGTACGTTCAGTTTATCAGTAACAATTATCTGTCATGTTGTATATACAACAAAGAAATAAAAAAAAATTCTTCCATATTACAATATAATTATGTTCATCCGTTCATTAATTACTAATGTTTAACTAGAAATCTCATCAAACAGGCTGGAATTCAGTGAAGCAAGGTCTACTATTAATGCATCCGTGAAGCTTGAACCTTTGAATGTTGTCCCTTTAAAGAGGTAATCCGCTGATGCATGATGACAATTTCGCACTTCTATATATATATTTTTTGTCATTTCTTAGATGTTCGTGCTACCATCTTTCTCAAATAGTTATCTTATAACCATGTTAAATTTATTTGCATAGTTCTTAAGTGTAACTTTTGAGCTGGGAATATCAGCTATTACCCAAACATATTCCATCTTATAGAATGACTAGCATTAGTATAATAACCTACAGAGTTATCTGATGGACCATTTTTGAGTGATTGCAGATGCTTTACACTTAAGAACGAAGAATAATCTAATTAGCAATTATTTGCTTCTTTCAATGTATTCATAGTTAATCTGACATGCCTGAATGCACAAAAAGAAGCAAACGGACCAGTTTTTCATGATGAATTCTAAATTTTAACATGAGGTTAGATGATTACATATAGATAGTCAAAATTTTTTGATGTTGGTAATAATCGAACACAAACTCTTTTACATAGGCGATGCCTGAAACTTGCTTATAACATATCTGTTTTGTGTAAGATTGACATTCTTTTAACTCTTGTCTCTTGTACTTGCACATGTGCCTTCTTGACACAAGTTGCTTACCAATTATAGTTAAATATGTTACCTGAATGTGGACACAGGGCACTAATGCCTCTGTCTTATATTTGTTATGATTCACAGTCCTCAAAAAACCAGACTCAGGTCATCACAGAAAAAGAAGTACACTCGTAAAGTAGGAAAAGAGAGGGAACAATACAGTAAAAACTACTCCTATTCGTGTGAGAGTCTTTTGTCTATAATAGTCGACAAGAAGAGGCACGGAAAAACTGCAATTCTTGAGCTGAAAAAATCCGGCCCTGAGTTGAGCCATCTTCTGACTCAATTCTCTGCCAGCATTGCCGGGGCAGGCCTTGCTCTTCTCTTCTCAGTTGTCTGTAAAGTGGCTACTGGTAGGGTACCCTTTTGTGCATCAAAGCTCTTGAACACAGGTTTGGGATTTGGGCTGGTGTGGCTTTCTTGGTCAGTTAATAGACTGAGGAACATGATCATCCAGATAAGCAAGAATTCAGACAAGAGAGCTTCGAAGGAAGTAGAAATGTTGAAGAATCTGGACAGTAGTGTGAAAGAAATCTTCTTCAGAGCTGCAACGTTGACGGCAATGATGGTACTGAGGCTTGCATGAACTTGAGGTAAGAATAGGTTAACGTGTAAGGAGGATATAATGAAGGAAATGTGCATTCTGAGTTTGGAGATGGTTAAAAGTGCAAATAGTTTGAAGGCTTGAGGTGGAAATTTTGTATTTCTTGATTAGAAGCCGTTTAAGAAATATGTAACCCCAAGGTTAGTTTTGATCATCTGTCAGTAGATGTTTTTGGAGTACATTGCCCTGTATATTTAGTGCAGATAATGTACTTGTGCATATATAAATAAAGCTAATTTTTGTATTGGACTAAATGTCGATTAAACTTAATTAAATTGTGTTTTTTGTTTGCTTACTTTGCTTGCTTTATAAATTGGTTAAAATTTATAACAATGTTCTTTCAAATTCATTAACATTCCAGCAACTTTTGTTGTTTAGTAATTTGCCTTTGACATTTGGCCCATTTCTGATCATGGTTTATGCACAAAACAGGAGTCTAAAACACTGAGCAAAGTCCCCCCCCCCCCCCCCCCCCTGTAAGCTTAACTTCAAATCAGTCCTTTCAGGATGAAAAATATCACCCAGCAAAAGAACCATATCAAGATTATTCAACAATTGCCTACAAATAAAAGTCCTGGCTCTGATAATTTCATATCGCCTTCTGTATGTAATGCTAGATTTCCTAGATTGGATAACGAGGTTTCAAATGCATCTAATAATACATCGTAAATGCATGTAAGACCTCATTCGGCATACGATTGAATTCATGACCAACTTCCCTGTCATAAGTTTGAAGCTGCCCATGCCTCCCACAGACTTGCAACCAATCTCATGTGAATTCTGGGTGAAATCAAAACGTTAATTGTAGGTTTACATGTAAGAAATCTGTAAACACTTGTCTGTATCAAATAATTGTAGGTTAATTTAAGATCTAAAAGAAAACCAAATTAATCAAGTTTTTCAACTGATTGGCCTGACATAACTTGGACAAAGATTTCATTAAGCAGATGTAAGAAAATACAACTTCAAATAAAAACACATATCCGAAACAAACATGCCCCTTTAATTGATTTGCCAGAAACTACAATTACACAAACAATTCTAGAAATAAAATTACAACTTTTAACAGAAACATTGCCCTAATTGGTTTTCCAGAGACTGCAATTACACAAACAACTCCACTAATTTCTTCAAAAACCCTTTCACTAATCTCGAATCTCACTAGGTTCCAAACCATACTCCTTGATCAACGTCTGGAACACCTCCCAAACAGATTCTTGATCAGCCAGAAACGTCTTAATCAAAGTCAAATCAACATCCAAACCCTTGTAAATCTTCCTCTTCACCTTCTTGCCACCCTTGTTTTTGACATCTCCCATGGAAACAATCTGGCTAATAATCTTATCATGTAAATACTCCTTCACATTCAAAGATTCAAGAACTCCAGAGGATTTAATAAAATTCTTGGTTTGACTGTTGTCTTTGAACAAGAGACGTTTATCGACGCAAATAGTCTCTTCTCCAGTTCTTTCTAGTTTAGTTCCGATTAGAGACGAGTTTAAATCGACATATCTCTTTCGAGTGTATGTGAAGAAGGTGATACGGAGGCGATTCGATGATTTGCAGTTCAAAGGGCAAGGACGAACAACTTCATTAGGACGGGTTTTTCGGACTCGGACTTCTAGTTGTGATTTACCAAATCTGACAATCTCGTAACCCATTAGGTATGAAGATGTTTTGTAAGGTTGTATGGAATGGGATATATATATAGGGATTGATTTTTGATTGCTTATCCTAGAGAGGGTTGGAATCGGAAAGGAGTGCTTATCCGGGTTGGAATCGGAAAGGAAAGTTATTTTAATTTTTTAATTTTAATTTTAATTTTAATTTAATTTTATTTTATTTTTTTAATTTTTTTGTTAAGTAAAATCTATACTAAAATTAAAACAAAGATCCATTAGCTGAGTTGTTTGTCAGGTCACCTTCTTATCAACGTAAAAGTTTCTCCGCGTCTCTTTGCTCATTAATTAATTATTGAACTCCATTAATATTTTTTCTTCATTGTTTTCAATTTTTTTTGTTTTTCTAATTTATGTTTAAATACTTTTTACTCATCTTATCATATGTTATTCATACTTTAATACTTCAAACAAAATACATTTATTTAAATTTATTAAAAAATAATATAATAATTATAATTTAAGTAAAATTTATTGAAAGAAAAGAAACATAGTAATTGTTACTAAAAAAAACTTTAGAGCATCTTCAAGATACTCTTAAATGAATGATCAAATAAATTAAGTAGAAATGATCTGATATTTTCCGATTATATAGGTAAATGGAAGTTATACACATTCTTGATATGAAATTAATATACAAATTTAACTCGCGAAACATATTTTTAAAATTGTGATTTTTTTTAACAAATTTAAAGTAAATTTCATTAATGTGAAAAGAACTCGGTTGAGATAAATCTCCAACCGGCAAGTTGAAAAACAAATAAATGAGCTAAACAATTACCCGTTTTGTTTTCGGGTCGTTTAACATAAAATATATAAAAATTCTTTGAACAAGAAAAGATTACAATGGCTTTCCAAAAAATCCAACATCCGTCATCCTTGAAACCAGTAGCATCACAATTGACCTTCACACAATTAATTCCGGTTGTAGTCCAATGTTCAGAACTTTCAGTTGCATCAACTGAAATTGAAGGGACAGATGCCCTCATAATATGAACAATATTCCGTTGTGAAAGGTGAGATTTTGCGATTTCCACCACCGACCAAATCTTGATGCGGGCTTCCCAGATCCCAAAAACACCAATTGAATCATTCTTAAAAACACAAAACAACCAACCAAAAATACCAAAAACATAACAAACACTCCAAAGGAGGACAAATAAAACACCCAAAAAATTGGGTATGCAACAATCCTTACTAAAGAAGGATGATTATTGAAGGAAAAAAAGAATTATGGTGATCAGATGAGAGAAATTTAATTTGCATAGAAATGAAATGTTATACTCTTTAATATATTATATATGTAATAAAGCAATTAGAGGGTTGTGTGAGGAAAAAAAAAAAAGCAGAGTGAAATTACGATTATGCCCCCAGTTATTCGGTCTCAATTTAGTAAACTACCCTTACTTATTATATAATAATAATTCTGTAATTAATGCATATATTAATTACATCTAATTCATTAATCGTCATTAATACCTATATATTTATTATCCATTAATATTAAATACAATAATTTATAATTATATTTGTACAAATACTTAAATAATTAGATATTTAATATCGTCTATTAAACTTTTAACATTACATTTATAACGAAAAGGGTTTTAAATTTGCACATAAACAGATAAAAACGAATATTTACTTCAATTATAACACTTAAACAAATTAACTAATGACAACACATATTTTTGTCAACATTCGAATAACTCATTTATCACACTAAAAACATTCATAAAATTTAATAAAATTTGAGAATTCAGAATATATTCGTGTTTTTGATTACTAAAATTAACATATTTTTCAATTAGTTAAATGAAACTGAGGACCGAAGTGCAACTTTGATCAATTGATGCTGAAAGGAGTAATATGTTATTGTGTGAAAAAAAAGAGACATTTGAGATATCTTAGTGCATGGCGGATGGCCTAGATAAATTTGGTATTAAAAAATTTACTTAATAATATTTCAAAATTAATATGTCAATACATATATGTGTGTGTATGTGTATATTAAAATGTATCGTTAAACCTGAAATATTAAAAAATTATCGACCATGTCGGACTTTTAGTTTTCGTTACACCTTATATATGCCAAAACCAAAAAGCATACAATCTGAACAGTGCAGGTGGCTGACTCTCACGCATTTGATGGAATTAATGAGAGACAGTTGCTATCGTGTATATTACAGACACAACATATAAAATTAAGACAACTGATGCAAATCAACTCACTTTCTTCTTAATCCATTAATTATATCTCTTCCAAACTGATGAACGCCCATATTCAATCATGACTACTGCAAAATTCAAAACTTCAAAATTCTTACATATTTTTTTCAATTAGCTAAATGAAACTGAGGACCGGAGTGCAACTTTGATCAATTGATGCTGAAAGGAGTAATATGTTATTATGTGAAAAGAAAGAGACATTTCAGATATCTTAGTTAGCAGTGAAAGAATCAGATGAATAAACATCAAATAGAGTGTTAGCTAAAGCTGCCAGTATAGCAGCCCTAGCCACCCCATCCTTTTCCTCCCACATAGCATAAGCCCTAATAGATTCAGCATTTTCCTGATCAATAACTGGTTTCTCATACTGCACCACCGGCCATAGACCCTTTACCGTAAGCCATAGTTTCATCTTTTTCTGCCAACGAGAAAAACCAACACCCCGCTGAATTTATCAGGCATTCCTGACAAATCGATAGGCTGTGGGAAACGGTACGTGGTCCAATCGATGGTAGGTGCAGTAACACCAGAACCAGAAGCAGTAGCACCAACATGAGTTTCAGTTTCGTTAACCATCTTGTTAATTAACAATATATAACACGGATAATCTCTTCAAGATTGTTGGGTATAATTCACTAACTACACAGCAATAATAGGGCAGTTATATATATATTTATATTAACAAGAACAGGCAAATATACCAAGTAACAAAACAAACACGAAGGTCGAAATAAGATAATAATCAGAGACTGTAAATAACAAGATAAGAAAGAATAACTTATCTCTCTGTAGCTTTTAACAAGTACTGATAGATAAATAACAGCTGAGTCGCCAAGCCTTAGAGAAGTCTTGACTGTTCTTGAAGATTATTGCCCCACTTACGCTGTGTTGGGTTGCAGCAATATCACTTCCAGGATAAAACAACTCAGATCAATCCACTCACAGTAATGACAATGATCAACAGCGACCTGCACCTCAATTCGCCCAAAAACTATGTATATTCTATATGTGTTTTGAGAGAGTAGAGAAGAAAACCGTTGCTAGGGTTTTTCTGTATATATCTTAGTACAATATCTCTCTATTGTGTCAAACGTTTAGTTTTGTATATATCATACAAAATAAAACGTAACAGACCAAAATAAAATTGTAACTAAAGATATGACATTTAATACTAAATATTCTGATTTAATTTCATTAAAAGCTGTCATCAGGATTTCATATCAGTTTCAGTTACAGCTTCCATTAGGATCAGTAGTAAACTGGTCCAAGCCATCAGGATTAAATAAACAGGTAATAAAATTCCTCGCCCAGGTCGCCTCGCGTACGCGAGACGCCGAGACATTCGCCCAAATCTTCCTTCGACCAGACCCGACCCGAGTCGAGTCGTGTCGTGTCGTGGCGAGGCGGGGCGGCCGGTGGCGGCGCGCGTGTATGTGTGCGCGCGCATGAGGCACACAATAACACCATGCACACCCACATGCCTTAGTAGTTGTACACTACTCTTGCACATGGTTCTATATAAACCCACCAACCTCTCATTACCATTTCTATGTGGGATATAAGTTATTTCAACTTAAATAACCCACATAACCCATTTCAAGCAACCTATTTCAACTCAATTTATTTATGGATTACACTAAGAAAATGTCTTAGATCCAAACATGAAAGTTTAAGTCCTCATAACAAGGAACAACCTCCAATTGTTAATTTCCGGAAATTCCATCAAGAACATATTTAAAATATGCCTCAAACTTTCCATTTTCTAACATTTCTTACCATGTTTGGTACAAAAACTAAAACCTAAAATACAGTGCCTTGTATCTCAGGATTTCAGCTTATCACTTTGGAGACTACTCATGCACCAACAGTTCTACCACCCTCCCTCAAAGCAAACCTTTGTCCTGTGAGAAAACAAGCAATATAGATATCAAGACCTCAATTACTTCATTTTAAGTGATTCTCTAAAACAAATCGACAAAACCAAATAACCAACAGAAGCAAGAAGACTAGTGACTGAAAAAGGACGTGATATCATTTTCTTTGACAGAAAGCAAGTAAAAACATGACAGGTAGGGCTGTAATTCGAGTCGGGCGGCTCGCGAACCCGACCCGACTCGACTCGATTAGTAAGACCCGACTCGGCTCGAGCTCGAACACAATTTCATACTCGTTTAGATAAACGAGCTGGACCGGGTATGTGCCGAACTCGAATGAAACCCGACTCGATAACAAGAACTCGACCCGGCTCGAACTCGAGCTCGAGCTCGATTACAGAAACAATTGAAAAAACAAAAATAATTTTGTTGGGATTTATGGGTGATAGCATAGGAACAACTTAACTTTGTATATACTTAATTTTTTAATTAAGTAGAACATACTGTACAGCCAAAGTATGTTCTTGTAATCAGTATGCAATGTTATTTTAATTGTGTAATTTGGAAGAAGTTCACTTTCTGTGTTCAAGCCTCAAAGAATGCATATTAGACGACAACATGAATAAAGGTTACTGTCATAAGCATTGACAGTAAGATTACAAGAAGACAGAATGTTGCAAGTCAAGACAGCATATTCACTCTGACAGCAACATTGGCGGAAGACTACGCGACAACAACTTTAGCCCTCGACAGCAAGTTTGGAAACCTCGACAGCACACTATGCGGGGAACTCCTACTGTCACCAAAAGCACATTCCTGTGACAGCAAGCTTTGCGGCAAAAGTAACTGTCTCGAGAAAGATCCTTTTTCTAGGTATCTTTCTCAGTCAAATCCCGTGACAGTTTCAATGTTCAAGAAACAGGCGTGTTGCAGTATCCCTAAGCTGCACCAAGTCTGCAAGACTACGACAGAAGCTTCAAGCACTGCAAACAAAAGCGAATCAATTCAAGAGCAAGGCCAAGTCTCTATTTGCTGAATTGTTTTAGCTAGAAACAGAATGAATCTAGGTTGCTTTCTTTGTAATGTATATCTGACATTGTTAGCAATTTAGGAAAGTCACATGGGTAGACACTTTGTAAGAAGCTGCCACTTGATAATGACAGCAGCTTCACAGACCCGTGTTGACAATGATAGGATTAGTTTTATACTTAGACTTTAATTCATTCTAGGTATGTAATGAAGACAAGCAAGTGTCTTGAAGAAAAACCGAAGCTCAAGAATTCTCTCTTGAGGTTGTAGCAACACTTTGCAAAATAAATAAAACATTTATTTTGTGAATCATGTCTTCTCGATTATACTGTTTGTGAATGCATACATATTATTGATAACATTAAATCTTAGTTTTGGTTGTTGAAACTGAGATTGAATTTTATCAGTATTGCATTCATCCCCCCCCCCCTTCTGCAATACACGAGGACCAACAACTCTATCAGAGAAAATAGATTAACATACATATCTGAGATCACGACGACAATGCAGAAATCAAACAGTATCAAGATCCCAGCTTTTGATAAAGAGAACTACAGCATTTGGAAAAGAAAGATCTTGTTGTTTATCAAAGCTGCGAATCCACTATACCCAGGTATTCTCGAGAATGGTCCTTTCATTCCAAGGAAGGAAATTGAAGCCACAACAGTAAATGGTGAAGTTATTCCTGCACATTGGGTTCCAAAAGATCCCTCTGAATTTTTGGAACCTGAGAAGGAGAAAATGGTGCTAGATGATCACTTGCAACTCATCTTGCTCGATTCTCTCACGTTGGATAAAGCCATGTGTGGAAGTGTGATAAGCTGCACATCTGCCAAGGAGATGTGGATCATGTTAGCTTTACTATGTGAAGGAAGTGAAGAAGTTAAGGGTAATCAAAGGCAAATACTGATATCACAATATGAGGCATTCATGGCCAAGCCTGGTGAAGACTTAACTTCCATGTTTGAAAGGTTCAGTAAGCTCTTAACTGAACTACAGATACATGGCAAGTACTATGACAAGAAAAGAATTAAATGTCAAGTTCTTGCTTACACTGCCTGATCACCTTGAACACAAGACAACAGCCATACGAGAAGGAAGAGATCTCAACAATATAACCTTTGAGACACTTTATGGCATTCTGAAATCTTATGAACTTGAACTCTTTCAAAAGAGAGCCATACAAAGTGGAACAAGGAACAAGATGGCCAATATGTCAAGTGCCCTAGTAGCACAAGTGCCAAGGATCACACAACCAAGTGAAGTACTACAAATCACACAACCAACCCCTGTACAATCCTTGAAGATAGAAGAGGTTGTTGAAGATGATGAGAAAGTAGTACTACAGCTCAAGGATGTGGAAGATGAAGACTTCTACACAATGGAGGAACTGGAAAGCATGGACAATCCTACTATGGCCTACATGGCTAAAAAGTTCAAGAACTTTAGGTTCAAGAAGGATAGGTCATTCAGGCCCCAAGGCCAAGCATCCAAGTTCACCAAGGGAAGCTCATCAAAGGCTGCTGTGGGAAGCTCATCCAAAGGAGGATACAAGACTGGATTTGTGGATAGGTCTAAATTCAAGTGTTACAACTATGGTGAACCTGGTCATTTTGCTACTGAATGCAAAAGACCCAAACAGGTTCAGAGATTTGAGAAAGGAACTGGTGGATACTCTAAGAAGAATCAAGGTAGAGCCTATGTGGCTGAAGGAAAGTGTTGGGATGAGTCTGATGATGAAGATGAAGAAGAATATGTCAACCTAGCTCTCATGGCTAGCACTGATGAAGTAACATCAACATCTTCAAGTCAGGTACCTTCACTTGTCTTACTTGATATGTCCATTGATGAGTATAAGAAAACCATTAAAGACTTAAGTGCTGAAATGTTCAATGTCTATACTAGCTTATCTGCTGCTAATGAGGAAATCACTAGGCTGAGTAAGCTAAATGAAACACTAAAGTCTGAAAATGAATCTCTTGTTCTCAAAACCAGTTCACTAGACTCTTTAGCTCAGGAGAATGCTAGATTTACAAATGAATTAAAATGTGCTAAAGAAGTTGAGGAATTCCTGAGGAATGAGATTGCTGAAAATGAATTCAAGATCAAGGCTTATAAAAACTCATCTAAGATAGTTCAGGATTACAATGATAAGCATACAGAAAATCAGACAGTTGGTATAGGTTTTTCTTATGATAGAAGACCTGGAAAGGAAACTGTGATTCAAGATTGTTCTGGAAGTGCTGCTGTCAAACCCACCATTCTCAAGAAGGTTAAAACTCCTATTTTCAAAGCTGCAGAAATTGAGTTTGATGAAGAAGCCATGCTCATCAAACAAGAAATTCTTGATGAGGATGAAGGTGTTGACAGCACATTCAAGGATGGAAAGGATACTGTCACAATCCCCAAGACAATAAACTTACCAAGCAATCAGACAGTAAGTTCAAAAGATGCTGTCACAGTTGGCAAGACAGTATCTTCCAAAGATGCTGTCAAGAATGGTTCCAAGACAGTAACTTCCAAACCTTCTGTCAAGACAGTAGGAATAAAAGGTACTGTCAAGGAAAGTTCGACAGCAACTTCTGAACATACTGTCAATCCAGTAACTCCCAAGTTTAAGAATAGGAATGGTAAGGTAGGTGTCAATAAAGGAAATGGATACACTAATGTTGGAGGTGTTTCTAGGAAACTATGCAATAACTGTGGATCTTCACATCATTTAACACACGTTTGTAAGAACCCAATTGAGGATAAGATCAATGCTACTGAACTCAATGGTAACTTACACAGAACCCCCCTTATGCATAGAACTATGAGTGTCTGTAATAACATTGAATGTATGTCATGCAAGATCACTGCCATGAGTACATGCTTTAACTTACCTATTCTCACTACTGAAAAATGTTCATACATGCACACTGTTGAGACTTCTGTGCCTGCTAGTGACAGCAAAAAGGCCTCATCCACTAAGAAAAGGATCAAGTCCAATTCTAAGCCTAAGTGGGTGAAAAGAGAAGTCAAACAGGAGGTTATTGATGATGCTTGTGAATTTGTAATTGGAAGAAACTCAGGAGACACTAAAGCTGCAGGACCCAACAAGGATTGGGTACCATATGCATCTTAAATACATTCTGTTTTGTAGGGCAAGAAGAAAGATCAAGTCATGTGGATCATTGACAGTGGCTGCTCAAGACACATGACAGGTGATAAAGCCCTGCTATCACACTATGTAGAGAAAGCTGGCCCAATCATAACCTTTGGAGACAACAGCAAGGGTTACACAATGGGATATGGCTGTCTGGAAATTGGAAATGTTGTCATTGAAGATATTGCTCTTGTGGATGGATTGAAGCACAATCTACTCAGTGTCAGCCAATTCAGTGACAGGGGATTCAAGGTTGATTTTGATATGATGTTGTGTAACATCTATCACAAGAAGGATGGAAGCCTCTCTCTAAAAGGGGTTAGAAAAGGAAGCTTGTTTGTTGCTGACTTAAACTCAACAAAGAAGGATAAAGTTTACTGTTTCTACAGTAAAGCAACTGTTGGTGACAGTATGCTTTGGCATAGGAAGCTCTCACATCTCAACTTCAAAACAATGAATATTTTGATGAAGAAGGAGTTAGTGAGAGATTTGCCCCAACAGGAATTCTGTCAAGAAGGACTGTGTGGAGATTGTCAAATGGGCAAACTAAGGAGAGTTGTGCACAAGTCCAAGCAAATGAACACCAACATAGAAGCACTCAAGTTGATTCATATGGATCTTTTTGGACCAGTCAATGTACCATCTATGGCCAAAAAGAGATATGCCTTAGTAATGGTGGATGATTACTCAAGGTACACTTGGGTGAAGTTTCTTGAAACCAAAGATGAAGCTGCTCAAGTGATTATTGATCAAGTCAGAGTTCTTGATAGAACTCCAAACTCAAAAGTTCAAATCTTGAGGAGTGACAATGGTACAGAATTCAGAAATGCCACACTTGGAAATTTCTGTAAAGATGAAGGAATTGTACAACAATTCTCTGCTTCAAGGACTCCACAGCAGAATGGAGTTGTAGAAAGAAAGAACAGGACTCTCATTGAAGCAGCTATAACTATGTTGCATGATGCCAAACTACCAACATATTTCTGGGCTGAAGCTATCAACACAGCTTGTTATACTCAAAACAGAACCATGATCAACAAAACTCATGCAAGTACACCTTACTGTCTGTTTACTGGAAAGAAACCTACTGTCAAATATTTTCATGTGTTTGGGAGCAAATTCTTTATGATGAAGGATAACCATGAGAAGAAAGGAAAATTTGACACTAAGGCATTTGAAGGACTATTCATGGGTTACAGCACAGAAAGGACAGCCTACAGAGTTTATGTTATGGAACACAGGATTATTGAAGAGAGTGTAAATGTCACATTTGATGAAACCAAGTTTCCAGGACTACATGAAGAAGGAAAGATGCAGACTTTCAGATTTGAGAATCAAGGATACCTGGAAACTAAGGAAATTGTTAATGAAGAGCCTAGCTTCACTCAAAGTGTTGAAGTTGATAAAGATACTGTTAATACCACTACTGTCAACCAAACTCCAGCTCAGTCACATACCATAACCTCTAACATTCATAACAGTGGTGACTCTGGAGACAATGAAGAACATGGTGAAGACAATGGGATTGGTGAGCATTCAACTCAACAAACTGAAGCAACTGTTCCTGTACAATCAAGTAGCTTGCCCAAAATCACCAAGTGGAACAAGGATCACACAAATGACCTTATCATTGGTGACCCTACTTCTGGAGTGAGGACAAGGAATAAAGTCTCTGCTGACAGCATGTTTTCATGCTTCCTGTCTCAAATGGAACCTAAGACAACTGATGAAGCATTGTTGGATTCTGACTGGGTGATAGCCATGCAAGAAGAGCTAAATCAGTTTGAAAGAAACAATGTATGGAAGTTGGTTCCAAGACCTAAGGGAAAGTCAGTCATTGAGACCAAATGGGTTTTCAGAAACAAGCTTGATGAAAATGGATCAGTGACAAGAAACAAAGCAAGGCTAGTGGCTAAAGGTTACTGTCAACAGGAAGGAATAGATTATGATGAGACATTTGCACCTGTTGCAAGACTTGAAGCTATAAGAATCTTTCTAGCCTATGTTGCACACTGCAACTTCAAAGTATTTCAGATGGATGTCAAAAGTGCCTTCCTAAATGGAGAGTTGGAAGAAGAAGTGTATGTTGAACAACCACCAGGGTTTGAGGATGCTGAAATGTATGATTTTGTATACAAACTCTTCAAAGCTTTGTATGGACTAAAGCAAGCACCCAGGGCATGGTATGACACACTTTCCACCTTTCTTTTGGAAAATCAGTTTACTAGAGGAGTTGTGGACAAGACACTTTTCTACAAACACCATGGCAAGGATATCATTCTGGTACAAATCTATGTGGATGACATCATTTTTGGTTCTACAAATGAGAAGCTGTGTGAGAAGTTTTCCTCTCTCATGAGTAACAAATATGAGATGAGTATGATGGGAGAATTGTCATTCTTTCTGGGATTACAAATTCTTCAACAACCTGATGGAATCTTCATTTGTCAAGCTAAATACATCAAGGAACTTCTCAAAAAGTTCAACCTGGAAGATTCATCACCTGCAAAGACACCAATGTCCACATCAACTAGTCTGGACCTTGATCCTAAAGGAAAGAAAGTTGACTCAAGCACCTATCGAGGCATGGTAGGATCTCTCCTATATCTAACTGCTAGCAGGCCTGACATCATGTTTGCTACATGTCTCTGTGTAAGGTTTCAAAGTGATCCAAAGGAGTCACATTTAGTAGCCATCAAGAGAATCTTTAGATACTTAAAAGGCACTCCTAATCTAGGCCTTTGGTATCCTAAGAATACTGGATTTGATCTAATTGGCTACTCAGACTCAGACTATGCTGGATGCAAGATTGACAGAAAGAGTACTACTGGTAGCTGTCAATTTCTTGGTGGGAGATTGGTCTCATGGTTTAGCAAGAAGCAGCATTCAGTTTCTACCTCAACTGCAGAAGCTGAGTATATTGTTGCAGGCAGTTGCTGTGCACAAATTCTATGGATGAAGAATCAACTTCAGGATTATGGTCTAGTGTTAAGAGACATTCCTATCTACTGTGACAACACTAGTGCCATAGCTATTTCAGACAATCCAGTTCAACACTCTAGGACAAAGCACATTGATATAAGACATCACTTTATCAGAGAGCATGTTGAACAAGGAACTGTGAAACTGATTTATGTTCCAACTGACAAGCAACTTGCTGACATCTTCACTAAGCCATTGGATGAAGCAACCTTCAACAGGTTGGTAAGTGAATTGGGAATGCTGAATCTGGTATGTTGATTTACTCAGTTTTCTATGTTTCCAAATTCTCCTTTGAAGCTCATGACAGCAACTTCAAACCTGCTGTCAAGAGAAGTTACTGTCTACTTGGTCTATGTCTGTTATGTGACAGCATGTGTTGATTTGACTTTTCATGTCAGTATTTTGTGCCAGTCTCATACTTTTAGACCGTGTATGACATTAATGTGGTTACTTGTTTAGTTTGAGAGATAAAAATCTGTTCCATTGGACTTTCACACCGTTTTGCACTAATCTGTAGGATTAAAGGAGGACACGACCATTAATTACTTTTGTGGTAGTTGTATGGGTACTCTAACTGTTGACCATTAGACTTTAATCCTTAGACGGTTTTGCCTATAAATTAACGTTAGGTTTCACCAGTCTGCTCTTAGTTTTAAAGTAAATAATGGAAAACAAAGTAGGAATTGAAGTCGGGCTAAAACGGTGCGATAGTGAACCCTACAATGAAGAGGTTGAGGAGCTCTTCGAGGTGCTGTTGGATGCCCTCGATGAAATAGACGAGGAAAAGGAAAAGGAGGAGGAGGCCAAGGTGGAAGAAGAGGAGAAGGAGCTTCAGGCACTTCTCAAGGAAGAAGGTCGCACTGAAGAAGTGGTTAAGGAAGAGATTTTGAACTAGTTGATAAAATCATAAAATGATGTACTCAATGCTCTATTCCAATGATTTTATTAATAAAAATAAAAGTTTACTGTTTTTGTGGTTATTGAGTTTATGATTTGTCTGTGTTAATTGCATAATATCTGTGTTCAAAAGATTACATTGCTAAATCCATAATTTGTCAATTTTAGGTTAAGTTAATGAATAAAGCATTCTAATAAGTTCATGACAGAAACAATTCCCAATCGAAGTTACTGTCATTAAGAAGGATACTGTCGTGTGTTTCTTGACAGCAACCTTCTTGACAGCAGGGAAATACTTTATGTCAAGACTTGTAAAGGATACTGTCATTCATATGCTTAACGGTGACATCAAGTTTTTGCGCAATAGTTGCTGTCGCGCAAAACCTACTGTCACCACCTCTTATTATTGACAGATTGTTTCTAGCGCACAGGTTACTGTCAACAATAGTGGACCGTTGAAATTGGATATTTATCCCACGTTGGTCAGTGAATAACGGGCAGTAACTGACGTGTTATAAGAGTGGGTTAAGACACGTTCTTTAATTCCACTTTTTGTGCACAACGTTTGAGATACCTCTATTTATTCCCCAGTTACTCAGACATATCACTCTCATCGAACTCAAGGCAAAATACTTTTCTTCAAGCAAAAAGCCACTTTCTTACTTTCTTTTTTTCCTGAAATCTCCATGGCACCCAAACAGACTCTCTCTCAAACAAACTTTGCTGGCATCTTTTCCCCAAATGATGCTGGTGAAGGTTTCAAAGGACTGGTGTTTTTCTTGAACAAGTCCTATCTTGGTTCTGCCATTACCTCAACACCCATTCTCGACTTAGACAGAATTGAGGCATTTTGGCAAACTGCTGTTGCTCAAACGGAGGGTGAGAACCCATCCATTCAATTCACAATCAATGGGCAACACTACACTCTTACAGCTGAGGTCATCAACACTGCTCTTGGAATTACACTTCAAGAAGGCAGAAATTTTGCTGAACTTGCTGATAATGACACTCTCAAGAAGCTCTTCTTGAAGATTGGGTATGTTGGCCCTATTCTCGAAGAGGGCACAACCAAATGGTATCCGTCTGGTGAAATGGATAGGAAGTATCTGCGAAAGGAGTCGAGCATGATACTTGATGTGATGGTCAAGGTGTTCTCTACCAAGTCCACATGCTGGAATGGAATACCCTCCTACATCAAGAAACTGACGCATTCTCTTGTCCATGGATACAAGGTGAATGTTGGAGCTCTCCTCATGGCACACCTCAGGGCTGCCATAGGTAAGAAGGTATCAATCTACACTCGCTTTTTTATGATGTGCATTAATTCATTCTGTGATTTTAATAATGATGCCCCTCGTTTAGAGGCTTGCTCAGTTTTGAAAAAGAACACTCACACACTGTTATTCTCACAGAATCTCAATGCACATATTCCACTTTGTTTCACTCAGCACATAGTTGATCAAGTGTCCAACCCTGATTTACCATTACCCTCTGGTTATGACTCTTTCACTCTTGAGAATGAAACTGAATTAGACCCAAATTCAGTTAACCCACATTGAACACCATACACTCAGCCTAGGCCCTCTAGACTTTCCAAAGCCCAAAGAGAAGCCTTGCAAGAATCCAGAAAACGACCCTTAGAAGCTGATGTTGGTGGTAGCTCTGTTAGTCAAGAGGGAGACACTGCACCTAGTGCAGCAAATAAGGAGGCTAGTCAAATAGAACCCCCAGTGGTTCCCCCTGAGCCTAGGAAGAAGAGAGCTAGGAGGACTAAAACCACTGTTAGCCAAGCTGCAGTTTCTCAACAAACTGTGGTTACTGAAAGGGATTCAAACACCTCCCTAGATGTGCGTTCTCAACAAGGTGCATCTATTGAAATTGGCATGTCTCCCAAGGCACCCTGTACAGAGTCTGCACAAACTCATGGTTCACAACCTGAGGAACCTCCACTTGAAGAAACACACAGTGAGTTAGGGCACAGTGAGGATTTCTCTATTCCTTTTGATGATTCACATGTTTCACCTGTGAATCAGCCCCCACTCTCTGCTACACTTTCACCTTCTTCCTTCCCTACCCATTCTTTTGTTTCTTCTCCACAACCTAGAGAAGGGGACAGTACCAACCCTTCAGGTTTTGATCATCCATCTCCAATCATGGATGTGCCCCCATCTAGTGGTCCACAAGAACCCATTTCTCAAAGTGAAATGGACACCACTCCTCCAAACACTGAGCCAGGGAAAAGTGGTAGTTTGTCAGAAAATGAAACAGCCAACACTTTGTTTGAACTCCAAGGAGCATCTTACCTTCAGGAAGATGCTGTCACAGCCTCTGTTGCTGTCAAAGACACTGGCAATGTTGCTGTCCTGGACATAGCTGTTGTCATGGGTGAAGAGAAAGATACTGTCACTACAGAACCTATTGTCACTCCACAACCCAAAGATGCTGTCATGCCAGAACCTACTGTCCAGACTCCAACTGACAGTAACATTCCTGCCAAAGATACTGTCCAGTCCTCTCAGCCTGATTTTGATGCTGTAATCATTGAGGATGCCTCTGATGATGATCTACCTCTTGCCAAACTCTTAAAGGTACATTCTAAATCTTCTCCTTCCATGCATGTTAGTACTGCTCATACCCATGCATCTAGGTTGAGTGAGGGTGTGCAAAAGAAAAGAGAGGTGAGCATAAAAATGAGAGGCAGCCAAATGAGCTGGCAAAAGGAGAGGGACTTGAGCATGTCCAGAGAGACTTTGAGGGAGCCCACACTATTCAGGCATTAGGCCTTGAGATTCAATCTGTGAGGAGTGATGAGATCACTCAAAAACACCCTGAGAGTGTGAGAACCCCCATAGCCTCCAAGCCCCTTTCTTTTCCTTCCCCTCCAAGAAGGTTAAGGTATGGTGGCCCCTCTGCTACTTTTGGTAACAGGATTGCAGCTCTGGAAGGACAGTGTGCTACTTTGCACTCCAAGATGGACTCTCTCTCTCAACTGGTGGTTGATGGCTTTGTTGCTACTCAGCTCTCTATCCAGTTCCTTACTGACCTAGTAGCTGCCAACTCAACTAAGGGGGAGAAGGTAGCAAGATTAGAATCATTGTCTATTCAGGAATCAGGTGGAACTCAGGGGGAGCCAGTAACTGTGAAGACCAAAGGGGGAGCTAAGGGGAAAGCAATGTCTAAGGGGGAGCAAGTCAAACCAAGCAGTGGACAACCAAAGGATAAAGCTGAAGAACTTGTTGAAGTTGACTTGGATGGAGAAAGGGTGTTGATGTCTAAGGCAACTCAAGATGCACTGCAAAGAAGACCTGCATCTAGACACCCAATTCTACCTCCTGTGACAATTAGAGAACCAACCTCAGCAACTCAAGAATCTGCTCTACAAAGAAGATGGAAAGAAATGGAGGAACAGAATAAGGTTGGGAAAGGTAAAGGGAAACTGCCTGAATCCATCCATAAAGGAAATACTTGGTACAATGGTACTGAGTATGATCAAGAAGAAGTCAATACTTTAATGGTGGATTACAGGGAGAGCACATTACACAACCATGACAGTGAATTTAGCAGTTTGGTGGAAGAAGCAATGAATGCTCCAAGCAACCGTCCAACCAACACCACAAAACTGTTAAATGATCAAATCACCAGTGTCAGTGTAATGGTGAATGATGAGAAAAGATGGGTTGTAAGTATCTATTTCACTTCTGGCATATCTTATTTCATCACAATGCAGTTATTGCAGAGTCTGCCAGCAAAGGTGTTGTGTGCTTTGAAGGGAAAGATCAGGGCAACTCAAACACCATTCAATGAAATATTGGATATGCAAATCCAGAACCTGATCACACAGAAGCTACCTGAAGTCTACAAAAATCCACCAAGTGTTTTCTACAGATCTAAAACTAAGGATGACACAAGAAGGAACAGCTTCATGAATTTGGTTAGCCCATCCAGAATGAAAACCAAGTCAATTCTGAAAGTGTTAGATGGAATACTCAGTTCAAATGCCAATCCAGGAAGAGTTCATGATGTTCAAGAGATCTACAAAATGCTGGTGTTGAGAGAAGGAACTAATCTCTAGAGCCAATGCCAAAAGAAATGATCAAGGTGGAAGCTGTCTCTATGACATTCCTCCTCAGGATGATGATGATGATGATGATGATGAGGTTAGAGGTGGTGAAGCTTCTGGAAATGCTGGAAATGCTGGTGGAAGTAATTCTGGGAATACTGGTATTCAATCTCAGAATGAAGGCAATGAAGAAACTCCTAGTCAAGAAAAGAAAGATGCTGATGCAACAGATGAAGAGGAGCCAAGAATACTGGAAGCTTTGGAGGCAAGCATTCTTAGATGTGCTATTGATTGCATAAATGCAGAAATTTGGCTACAACTTTGCAGATTTTGATGATGCTGATATTTCAACTGATTTACCAGCTTCTCCTATACCATATCACTGGTACTATGAGTTTGATGATTCACCCACAGAAGAAAGGCAAACCCACAGAGGAAGGGCAACCCAAGCCAAGCAAAAGACCTGACTGTTCTCAGTACTCTCAATATCAGACAGAACTTGATAAGAAGGAAGCTGAACTCCTGGAAAGATGCAAGACTGCCAACAAGGCAGAAAGTGAAGCTCCAAATTATCAAACATGTATGCTGGAAAATCCCTTAAGAATCAAGCATCTAAAAGAAGAAATCTATGTTTGTAGCTTGCACAAACTAAAAACAACTATTCTGAAGGATTTACAGTATATGGTAGCTGGATCAATTCATCCCCTGGAGCAGATCTGTTCTGATAAGATAGAGGAATTATTGGAAAGGAGAAAAGGAGAAGACTCAAAGCTGGACAAGCAAAGGAGGATGTCTCTCAATGCTTATCGTGGAAGTAGATTCAAGCTCATTCATGAAGAACTCCACTTCAGAAGCTATCCATTTGATCAAGAGCAATGGTTGAATCTCAGGGATGCTAGTTCTCTTATTTCTCCTACTATCAAGAAGATCATTGAAGAAATAGAAGATGCTGCAGTCACACCTGCTGAAATCTCTCTTGTAGAAGGTCTAAGAGGCTGCTTGGTAGAAGCTCTCAGAAGAGTAAGTAACAAGACAGAAGAGGAAATCTCAAGCTAAGTAAACATTCTAAATCCATTCTGATCTTGTTAGTTAAGTTGTCACCATATATTGTCAATTTGTTGTTATTGTCCATAAAAACAAATTGGGGGAGATTGTTGGGATTTATGGGTGATAGCATAGGAACAACTTAACTTTGTATATACTTAATTGTTTAATTAAGTAGAACATACTGTCACAGCCAAAGTATGTTCTTGTAATCAGTATGCAATGTTATTTTAATTGTGTAATTTGGAAGAAGTTCACTTTCTGTGTTCAAGCCTCAAAGAATGCATATTAGACGACAACATGAATAAAGGTTACTGTCATAAGCATTGACAGTAAGATTACAAGAAGACAGAATGTTGCAAGTCAAGACAGCATATTCACTCTGACAGCAACATTGGCGGAAGACTACGCGACAACAACTTTAGCCCTCGACAGCACACTATACGGGGAACTCCTACTGTCACCAAAAGCACATTCCTGTGACAGCAAGCTTTGCGGCAAAAGTAACTGTCTCGAGAAAGATCCTTTTTCTAGGTATCTTTCTCAGTCAAATCCCGTGACAGTTTCAATGTTCAAGAAACAGGCGTGTTGCAGTATCCCTAAGCTGCACCAAGTCTGCAAGACTATGATAGAAGCTTCAAGCACTGCAAACAAAAGCGAATCAATTCAAGAGCAAGGTCAAGTCTCTATTTGCTGAATTGTTTTAGCTAGAAACAGAATGAATCTAGGTTGCTTTCTTTGTAATGTATATCTGACATTGTTAGCAATTTAGGAAAGTCACATGGGTAGACACTTTGTAAGAAGCTGCCACTTGATAATGACAGCAGCTTCACAGACCCGTGTTGACAATGATAGGATTAGTTTTATACTTAGACTATTAATTCATTCTAGGTATGTAATGAAGACAAGCAAGTGTCTTGAAGAAAAACCGAAGCTCAAGAATTCTCTCTTGAGGTTGTAACAACACTTTGCAAAATAAATAAAACATTTATTTTGTGAATCCTGTCTTCTCGATTATACTGTTTGTGAATGCATACATATTATTGATAACATTAAATCTTAGTTTTGGTTGTTGAAACTGAGATTGAATTTTATCAGTATTGCATTCATCCCCCCCCCCCCCTCTGCAATACACGAGGACCAACAAATTTATACATGCATTGTACATTTGTACCTGTAACCTGTGCCATATAAAACAAAATAACTAGCTTAAGCATAATAATTTTACCAGTTGCACTTGATCAACACATCACATACTTAACATTTATCAACATGTTAACATGATTCACAGCCTCACAGTCACAGGGCATTAGCCTTACTGCCTTACACTTTAGAGTTGAGACTTGACTATTGAGTACAGGACATAAGTTGCATTACTTACTGCATTACATTGATAATATCATAAAATGTCTAAAGATTCTCAATAATTTCTACCAAAAAACTGAAGCCATCGAATAAGGCAATAAGCCATAGCCCATCAACACATTTGGCATTCAGGACTCAGGAGTAAACACTACGGAGATACTATGTCGGTTCATCAGTTCAAAAATTGACATCGAATGTTCCATCAACAAAATGACATACCAAAATGGAACCTGTTTAAAAAATAGAGAAAAGATTAAAAATACAATAAATCATCTCATTGAATCAGAAATCTAGACTTAGCAAAAGAAAAATCTACAACCTAAAGTATATGTGCATAGGAGTTAGGACATACCTAATGACATGTGTGCTCTGGTCAGCCAAATACACTTACTAATACAAATTAATCTCCACGGGCTTTATTTGCTTTTTCTAATAAAAAATATAAATCATTATATTACAGGTTAATTAAGTAAACATACTAATCAAACTAATTTGAAATTGAAATTTAAAGACTTTAATTTAGCAAGATATGTACCTGGCATGGTTTCTTTAATCCATATAAAGCACGTGACCAATCAGCACCACATAACAACATTTCTACTGTTTCCGTTTTCAAGCAAGAGCGATGAGGCTCGATAACTCGACCACCAGCACTGAAAGATGCCTCTGATGCAACTGTGATCATTGGAACAGCTAGTGATAAAATGGGATATTTGGGATAAAATGGGATATTTGGCGCTATTTCCTTTCCACCAGGATAGTACATCAAAAGACTTCGCTGAACTCGAAACAAAAAGACCTTCAAACAAATACTCATCTAATTCTGACTTGGCTGGTTCAACTGCTGCCCCACTATCACGAATAAAAGCTTCATATTCACTCATACCTGCCGGAGTTTCCATATCATCCATGAAAATATTATGATCCGATGAAGAAACTTGACTTGATTCGAGGGTTATTCCTTTAATTCTCGAAGCTTCAGCAGCATATTCTTGGTATAAGTCATGCAAGACACCTTTCAAATGGGCCAGCTGTTTTCCACTTTGATATTCATGCGGATAAATAATAGGAAAACAATAATTAATAAGTTTCATCTTGAGTCTCGGATCCATGACCGCCCCAATGGATATCATTAAGTTACTTTCACCCCAATATTTATCAAACTTCTCATGCATTGTACTTGCCATTTCTCTCATGTAAGAATTTGAATCAAAAGCTTTTTTATCTAGAAATTCTTTCACCCTTTTAAGCTCTGAAAGAAACAAATTTGAAGTGGGATACTCACTGCCTGAAACTATTCTAGTAGCATCGTCAAACACTTTTAACAAAGAACAAACATGTCCTACTTTTACCCAATCTTCTTCATCAGGCACTAATTATGCACACAATATACTGTTATTCTGTTAATGATCTAATATATACACATTTCTTTTACATTATTAATGGTTGACTGTACTAGCATATGTGTCGATCTTGTAGATGTACTGCAATTTTTTGATTAGTCCAATATGTTCAGAACAGGTAAATCATGATACAATGTCGGGCATCCTGGAAGCCCTGGAAGCAGCTCATGAATTTGGCATAAAGATAATCCCAGGTGTTGAAATCAGCACAATTTTTTATCCAGGGTAATATAAGGGATGGACGTGCGAAAAACATGGTCGCAAAACTTAACAAGTTCCACTATATAGTTTATTAGTTAATTACGACAACATTGATTCCCCCTGCAATTTAACTATACCATATGTCATTGCATACAACATATTAATCTACTGATTCCATAGACATGGGTTTAATATCAATCAAGTAAACAAATAGCTTATATACAAGCAATCAAAGAACTAAAATAATAAGTGGTCAATCTTTCAGGAATATATTCAAACACCTTATATACAACAAAAATATTAGAAGAAAATATTTGAAATTTGTGTAGCAAAGCCAGGATAGCCAAAGCCAATTAATTATATGCACCTAAAATCAACAAGAAATATATATCATAATCATAACAAAAAGCTGCATCGACATACTATATATATACTAATATACATATAATTATACAAGAGAGATACTATATATATACTAATATACATATAAGAGAGATACTTGAGTAGTTGAATTGATTGTAACTTTGTAACTTACTTGAATTAGCTTTAACATTTGTACACAGCAGCAGCAGCAGCAGTGACTCGCCTCTCGTTAAATTAGGTTTTTGCCTTGTAACTGGATAACAGGATAAGATAAAAGACAATAATAGTTTTAATACTTTAGTGGACAAAACTTTGTTTTTGGGCTGGACTCATTGAAATGGACCTATTGAATACTTACTTTTGGCTTCATTTTCAATTAAAAGAATTAACCGAGCTATCCGACTCGGCTCGTATAAACCCGGCTCGGTGAACTCGCGAGTAAACTCGACTCGACTCGAATTATAAACGAGTCGGGTTCGGACAATATTTTTGGCTCGTATAAATTTTCCGTCCGGCTCGACTCGTTTAATTAAACCCGAACTCGAACTCGTATATTTGAAACCCGGCTCGACCCGACCCGAATTACAGCCCTAATGACAGGCTACCAAAAACAATTAGTAGCGCAACAATTTGGCTTGCTTTGAGACAATACAATACACGTCCATCTCCTAGGAAACAATGGAATAACATAAATGGTTATGGAAACTCAAACATTAGGGAGATAACTTAACTTGTCTTACACTCGAACAAACATAAAAAAAACATGGCTAGAAAATATGTCCCTTCTTTTTATCCAATTAAAATTTGAAAAGTAATAGCAATCAGAAGTCAGACATACATATGCATACAAGCACTTACTGTTGGATATCTATGATTCAAATTTAAAATAAAATTATTTGTGTTTTAGATTTTAATAAATCCTAATGTTTAGGAATTAGTTTTAAATTTTAGATGAGATATTTGTGAGTATTTTTTTTTAGTGATGATTAGGATTACCTACTTTGTAGGTGAATTTGTTTGATATGGAGCCTATATAAAGGCTTATTGATGTATTGTATTTTATGGCAACAACATAATAAAACACTTTTGTTTTATTTACTTTTTTATTACTTTTTGATTACTTCTATTTTATTTTTTATAACTATCACATATTTTTATAAAGCTAACAGTGCCACTGTTAGTATTTTAAAGTACTAAAAGAAGAGAGAAAACAGAGAGATTATGAAAAAGATTTATTAGATGCATACTCGACACTACAACCAAATAAACAACGTGTGTTGTTTTTAAACACAAAAATAAACTGAAACCCCTAAAACCTAGCATCTACCTTATCTATTTATTATTTAAAAAACACCTAACAAACTAATCAACAATATTTGAAAACAATTCAAATAATTTTGAATTATTCTCAACACTTACGACAGGAAAGATAACACCTAAACTTAAATAGGAAAAGGAAGAAATAAGCTCTTCAAATGATGAATCATTTGAAGAGCTAAAAGAACTAGAAAATAATTATATGGATATGTTTTCTACTTAGAGAATTTCATAACAAATAAGAGACAGCATCAAAAGTATCACATCAGTTTCATTCTAAAGATGTATAAATGTACTTGTATCAAGTGGAACTGGATTGATCAACTCAAATATAGCAGTCACATTTTCCCCAGGCATGACCATCTTGACATCTTCAGGCAATTCCACTTTACCGGTAACATTTGCAGTTCTTAGGTAAAACTGGGGCCTGTAGTTTGAGAAAAAGGCAGTATGACGACCACCCTCGTTCTTTGTCAGGACGTATATCTCCACCTCGAACCTTTTGTATGTTTTCACGGAACCGGGCTTTGCAATCACCTATTTTAGCAAGGTAGTTCAGAAGACAGATAGACAAATTATTAATTTTCAAGATCCGGCTTTACTTTTCAACACATTAAAAAAATAACAGTTCCGTACTTTTCAATTTTCAACCGACAGGGAAGTAAATTCTCAAAAAAAGTCAGTGATAAGAAATTTATGATTTCATTATACGATGCAAAGTAACAACAACCTTCTCAATTAGTTTCAAGATTCTAGATATCACAAACATTCCATGAATAATATATTTGAAGAAGCACAGTGATTGAGTGACATGTTAGGACCAGGTCTGACCTGCTCTAATATAATAGTAAAACCTCTTTTATTGATAAACACACACACTGAAAACAAGATATAGGTATTATTCCAGAGACCACCTGTTCTCCACAATATTTGAGAGACCACCCACTCTCCACACACTCCTCAATCAATCTTATTTTCTTGATACCTCAATCATATAGAGGGCTTCTTTATTTATAACCCTAACATCAACTCACAATCCCTAAATTAAAGCTGGAATATTTTAATTCCCACCATATCCTCCCTTTCAAATCCGTAATTGATGCACACACTAATTATTCAGATTTGTAATTGATTTATGAATTATTATTTTTATTATGTTTCCTAACATTACTCCCCGCCCAAACTTGAACCTTGTCCTCAAGGTTCAAATAAATTGTTCCATCGGTATTTCTTCTTCTTCTTCTTCTTCTTCTTTTTCCTTTTCTTTCTATTCCAGAACCTATGACTCACCACCAACACTTTCTTACATTCCTCCCGGTTGCAAGAAGGTCATTGACACTCTTTGCAATAGTACAAGAACAAAAGATCGGTTTTCAAGCATACTACAACTGGCCAAAGCTTCTTTGTTGGTGATGAGAGATTAATAAGGTCAAAATAATTTTCAGCCTCTAATGACCAACTTTCTAGTTTTACGCCTTCGAACACGACTGTGTTAAGTCTTCGTGATAACGAGTCCATGGATGCACTTGAAGTTGGAGAGACATCAAACAAACAAGTCTCTTGTTCTTTGCTATTGCCACTATGGGAATCTACCACCCAATATAATGCCTGGGATACACTACTACATTTATCCACCACCCAATATAATGCCCGGGATTTATCGTTAAAAAAAATCTGATGTTGAGCTTGAGGCTGATGGGTGATATATCAAGACATGCTGTTGTTATTAAACTGCAGTTTTAGTCACAAATTTGGCTCACGAAATCCCATTACTCAGTTGGGCTTTTGTTTGTTTTTCTTCTTATCCCTTCAATAAGAAGAAATGGTGAAGTTGTGTTTAATGGTTTCTGTTATAGCCAAAATTTGATAACGAGTTTTTAGGTTAGATTCGGGTCAAGTAGGATTCAATTGGGATATCCAAGATGTAATTAGGGTCAGGACTAATATAAAGAATGATTAGGCTTACCCTCATAGGGGTAAGGGCACGTCCTTTAGGTCGTCCACCCCTTGAGGGCGCGCCCTCACGGTGATAACAGACAACTTGACATAAATGGGTGGCTTGACAAAGGAAAACAACTACATTGACAAGGGACTTGTATAGGAAAAACTTAGGGCTTGTCCTCATTGTAACGCCCCAAATCCGGGGTCAAAGGATTTGGTCATCACACTGCATCCTCAACTCCAACAACCTGTTTAATATTAAATCAACACAATAATAACATCTGCGGCCCCAACTCTACTAAGAATCTTTAAAGGTTATAGTGCTAGAAACAAGAATCCAAAATTCCATTACACAAAATTTTCTTCTTTACAATTATTCTCTTTACATAAATCCTATAATACTAGTATAACTTCGACAAGAAGTATACCAGGCAAATCTAATCTGATACAACATAGTATTTAATAAAAATCACTTTATACAATAACCTTACACTAGTTCCAAATACTCTATATCATAACGTCTTCATACTAACATCTTCTTCCTTTTCTGCCCAGTTACGCGGATAACTCCCGCCAATATGCCTTCTTACTGAAAGGCTAAAATATATAAAGAAAGCAAGTATAAGCGAAAGAATTGCTCAGCAAGTGCATTATCAAGTATAATATGAAAAGTTTCCAAAATAAACTTTGGATTTTCAAATAAACAAGCCTTTGGTTAAAACATTTGTAATCTCTAAAATTCTCAAATCAAGTTTGGTAATTTACCACAATTTCTCATTCAGCTTTTAGAAACTGAATAGTTTAAAACACAAAGAAAATTTATATTGGTCGTCACGGTTACCCGAACAACAATAACTACAATAGTATGTAGAAAATATGAAATAAATATAACTCATACGTCTTCAAGACCATAGTTTGAACAAAAATACTAGTTTTGAAGGTAACAGTTCTATTCACAACATTTTCTGAAACCAACAACTCTGGAAGGGTAGAATAATCAAGGAGTGAGAATGAGCCAACGCGCTCGGCCATGGAAGAAAGAACGTACTTCACGACTTCAATATGGTACCGACTGGATATGCGGTATGAATAAAACTCATCAAGGTAGATATCTCACAACTGCCAATAGAATCGAGGAAGTGGATTTTGACTATTTGAAATCCATTATACTACGAGTAAGTGGGTTCAGCAGGCTTGAAACCCCTTCTTATTAATCACCGAACCAACAATGATGGTAACAGATATAATTACTAATAAGAATAGAATATGTTCTGATAATTCCGACAATAATCAAATGCCATAAGGAAGTGGCTACTAGACAATTCGAGTTCAATATTTGAATTAGAATTGGACTTCTATTTTATTTTTTAAAACACAAGGTTAGGCTGCTGATCAGTCACGCACTAACCCCGGACAATGGACACAACAAAGTCCTACAACTAGGATCCTTGGCCATCTTGGCCATAATTCATTCTGACCAAGAATCCGGTCCGACCATTATTGGTCCATTTAAAAACATTCCAATTCTATATTATACACGTCAGGTGTCAGTACAATTGACAACCTTACTTCGACAATCAGGTGTCGGAAGGATCGACAACCTTAATACAACAATCGCTGGAAAACTCACGTTCCAGGAAACAATTCAACTATGAAGAATCCATCAAGGAATAACAATATAATCTAGTATCGACGAGATCGGCACAATATTGGGAGGTGCACATGAAAAGCGACAATATAATAAACATCGACGAGATCGATGCAACAACTGGGATAATAATGAAGAATACACAATAACATGCTCGACAAGATTAAGTCTGATATGAAACAGGCATTATGACATCAACAGAAATTGCAACAGCTCAATATAGGGTAGGGTTCAAAGAACTGGCTCTAGATGGCCTCAACAGTACAAATTATCACATTATGGAAGAATTAGTTCAGATTCACCAATTTGGTAAGTGACAAGAAAGTCAAGTTCGAGTTTAAGGAAAATTCAAGTGAAGTTTATGAATAGGGAAATAAGGGTTTACTGACTTCTGAAAGAAATAGTTTAAGTCCTTCAAAAATATACTTATAATAGATAAGACTTATATTTGAAGGAAATAACCTAAATCATGCACAGCATATATGAGTTCGAATCAAGGACTGGATCAGATAATCGCATCGACAAGAAATGATAATAATACTTGCATAGGTGCAAGATGGAAAAATAGAATACTTGTAGAACAAGTACCACAACTTCAGAATTTAAAATAACATTTTTACCCTCATCGGGTTCACAAGTTCCCACTCATCTAGGGTTGGCAACATTTCAACCTAATATTTTTAAATCAAGATTTTTGAAAGAAAGCCTTAGTATAAGGCCCATAACTATCTTTTAAATCGTTTCAACATAATAAATATACTTTTCCCAATTAATATGGAAATATAAATCTGACCTCATAAGATATGAAAGAATACTCGTCAATTTACGAGATTAAATAAAATACTTGCACATTAATGCAAAAAGTCATCATTTAAAATTTAGTGAAGAGTATGCCAATTGCATAATAATAATTCAAGAGAATATCACTCAAATAATAAGCAAGGGTATAAACACTTGCCTCTGGTCCTTAGCTATTACGTAATGCTGAATAACACGACTTCCTCCTTATTCTGTCTTATAACACGATTCTCTATTTCCGTCCTTCTTTGATTTAACGCTCTTGTGATTACCATCAATCTGATCCTTACGATTTTGAATCCACACATCTGCCTCGATAGTCAAACATGAGACGGTACTTTAGTCTTCATCGTATGATTCTCACATTCCATAAACAATTGTAACTTAACTCTGACACACTTACTAGTCTTACCGATATCTCCGTGGGAATAAAATACTTGTAAATGTCCCCTTGGTGTTAAATCGCCTCACAAATAATCCAATCAGACGTAAACAATACCTCGTCCTTCCCCGACGTCTTTCATTTAAGATGCTTCGATAATCTGACTCGTCTCGTCCAATAGCCTATGTTGCATAGATAACCATATTTCAATTGATAGAATAATTACGATTAACTAAATAAATAATCCACGTATCACGCTCGTCGAAAATCTCTATACTATAAAAGTCAACATCTAAGTCAACGGTCTCGTAAATCTCATTTTCTAAAAATACTGACAAATTCCTATTCCAACTACCCCTCGTTATAATATTAGACACGACCAAAGTATTTAAACAAGTCTCAAAAACAATTATTCGTATTTATGACTCACTAACCAGATAATTCACATAATTCACATAGCACATTTTGTCATTTAATTGTGATAAATAAATCACATAATTCTCGTAACATCTAAGAAATAATTTTAGAAAAATATTCGACTCTTGTTTCAAAGAAATTAAATCTCAAAATATTTTTAGGTCAAAAATTGGATCGTTAATCCCAATATAACGATTTAAAAACAATTTAATCAATTAATATAAAAATTAATTGACTAATTCCAACACTTAAACAAATTTGTATGAATAAAACCAAGCCACGAAAATAATTAAATCTAATTTAAATTAATTAGATTTAATTAATAATTATTTAATAGAATTAACTGATTATTAAAATTAATCAATTAATTAAATTAATTAATTATTAATCAAAAATAATTAAAATAATTAAATTTAATCAATTTTCGAATTTAAATAAATATTTATAATTTTATAAAATTTTCTGAATAATAAAAATGTATTTTTAAATCAAAGATATGATTTTTAGAATTTTAAAACAATTTTTGGAATTATTTTTAAAAATTAATCCCAAAAACACTATTAACTACTAGAATTAGGGTTAGGGGGATTGAAACCGGGTCGGGGCTAATGGGTAAACGGGTCGCGAAAAATACGACCGGGTTGCCAAGAACACCCGCCAGTTTCCGGTGCCGTTTTGGCGGCCGGTCGCATTCCGGCGACCACAACCTCCCCCAAACACACTACCTCCTTCTCTAAACAAACCCAACAACATCCCTAGCACTGAAATAAGCAGAAACAAGGCTAACATCGACGAAAACAACCCAGAATCGGCCGGAAAATCCCGAAAACCGGCGACCCGTGATTTTCCGGTCATCCCAAAAATTCGAACCAAATTTAAAACTTCTTAGATGTATCAATTCTACTTCCTACGATCTATCTCATGGCATAAGTTTCAACAACAACCGCTTAATCAATCTCCAACTCCGGCCAAAAACAAAACTCTAATGAACTTAACTACTTTTCCGATTTGATCATTTTCGAACTCAAAAATCACAGAAATATCATCAATATGCTCCTCATAACATGTACAATCCAACCATGTAATCAATTAACAAGAACAATCAAGAACAAAGATTCCCCCAATTTAAATTCATAAATTCGAATTAATTAAAATAATTAAAAATAAGAAAACTCAGAAATCATACCCACACGAATTTTGATGATGGATTTGGATAGAGGATGATGATAGATTCGATTCGACTACTAGAGCGTCGAAATCGGATTCCGGTAACGCCTTCAAAATTGAGTTTGATTCTCAAGAACACGAAGAACACGGTTCAGAGATTTTAGATATTTAACGATAATTAAGCTTGATAATACGCAAAATAATGTACGATTCGCCTTTTTATATTAAACGGAAAATAATACCCCAACCAATATTTTTGGATCGATATTGATCCTTTGGATCGCTTTGATACAATTTAATAGAATACACGTTTTTCGAGACGATAGTTATCCAGAATATATGGATAACTACAAGAATCGTTTAATAATAGATATACGAACCAAAATACCTCTTTCACGAATATTTCCCACTTTAACGAATGAAATATTGGTACGAACGATATACCAATTTCCCGAATAATTAGGGAACGAACTAAATTTTCTTTTCGATAAATAAAATAAAATGAAATAGAATGACCTCCTTTTAAAAATAATTTTTTTAATCACCACAAATATTCACATAACATCTCGTCATCACATCTTTGACCATTTAACGAATAACTTAACACATTTAAACAGATAAAGCATTTAATAATTACATATATGAAAATAAAATTTCATTTCACGTAAAATATTAACACGTAATTTTCCCGGATCTTACATCCTTCCCCGCTTAAAAGGATTATGTCCTCAGAATCAGCTTATGCAAACAGATGCGGATACTTTTCCAACATCTCACTCTCAAGTTCCTAGATTGACTCTTCAACCTTAGGATTCCTCCACTAAATTCTTACTAATTCGACTATTTTATTACTTAACACTTTCTCATACCCACTTAATATCTTAATCGGTTGCTCAACATGGAACAAATTTAACTAAATCTATGTAGGTTCATATTCTATGAAATACATTATGAATACACTGCATATGGAGTGGTAAACAAATTCGTACGCAACTTTCCCAACACGCAATAGATCGACGTAAGGTAGCATTTCAAAATCGTCGTAGTAACTGTTGTTACAAATAAATTTAACCAATGGTAAGTGATCCTTCCAATTACCTTCAAAATTTAGTGCACAACTATAGTCTGTCTTGTAGTCATTTGGATGGTCTCCTCATTCCGACCGTCTGTCTGAATTCTTAAATTAAGTCACGGATCTCTGTCAGATACAATTGAACTCGGCATTCCATGTCGTACTACTATCTCGTTCAAATAGAGATGAACCAACTTATCCATTGAATATCTCTCGTCAATCCGTCACTAGTAACCCAAATAACATCATGATTAGCTCTAGGCCTTGGCAACTCTACTACAAAGTCTATCTTAATACGTTTCCACTTCCATTCAGGAATCTCTTAGTTGTAATAGTCTACTATCTCTCTCGTTCTGTCTTCATTTTATGACATCTCAAGTACTTAGATACTCACCAACATTAATACAAATATTGTAAATTGCAGGATTATCAGCCTCTTTTCCTTAGTCCTGAATCAACACAAGATTTGGCACGACCAGGCTTCCTTGCTCTGAATCCGCAAGGCCCACATCAGATTGAGCGGTCATTGAACTATATGAGAGGGTTATTGGATAGTAACAAGCTTGTTACGATTGACTCAGCTATTAGAAGGCGTGTACTAATTGATGTGCAAGGTCTGTAGCTTATTCTTGACTTCCATGTTATCTAACGTGTATGGTATAAGATTTATTCTAGACTTTTATGTTTTCTTTGCTACACTGTTAAATCATTCTAAAATGTCTTTCTATAACCGTCACAGGCAACAGGCAAGATTCCATGCTATTCAGCTATGGAATTGCCAAAGAATGCAGAAATCAGGGGGAAATCTTAGCATTCCTCTCATCTGGATCAAGTGAAGAGGAAGAAAGTGGATTGAAGTCATCTGCAGTAAATAATTTAAAGGGGCTTAAAACAATTCCTACTCAAATGTCTGATCAGTGTTTATATGCACCTGACAATGGGTTTTCTTTCCAAAGTTCCGAGTCTCATCAGCCTACTGGCTTTTTCCTTGTAGTAACTTGTATTTTGAGAAGCTTCTTTCAAACTTCGATGATGATTTGGATCATGAGTCAGAAGGTATGGTTTATCTGGATGACCAAACTGCATTGTCTAGTGCTCAGACTGAGATGAAAGATAGACTTTATATTATTTCTGAGTATTACTTGTCAAAACACTCAACAAAACGGAGAAAGCAATCAGTGCTGGTACCTCAATTTGACAGGTTTAGATTCTTCTTTAAGTTATTGTGTAATGTTAATCCAAAACTAAAAACTTGGGACTTCTTCCACTGAGAATCATATACATTATTCTCTTACACAAAATGTAGCATGAGTCAGATGAGATACTCTATCGTTTGATTAACTTGAAATTTTACATTTAATTTCCGTACGTTCAGTTAGTTTATCAGTAACAATTATCTTTCATGTTGTATATACAACAAAGAAATAAAAAAATTTCTTCCATATTACAATATAATTTATGTTCATCCGTTCATTAATTACTAATGTTTAACTAGAAATCTAATCAAACAGGCTGGAATTCAGTAAAGCAAGGTCTACTATTAATGCATCCGTGAACCTTGAACCCTTGAATGTTGTCCCTTTAAAGAGGTAATCCGCTGATGCATGATGACAATTTCGCACTTCTATATTTATTTTTGTCATTGCTTAGATGTTCGTGCTACCATCTTTCTCAAATAGTTATCTTACCATGTTAAATTTATTTGCATAGTTCTTAAGTGTAAACCCAAACATATTCCATCTTATAGAATGACTAGCATTAGTATAATAACCTGCAGAGTTATCTGATGGACCATTTTTCAGTGATTGCAGATGCCTTACACTTAGGAACGAAGAATAATCTAATTAGCAATTATTTGCTTCTTTCATTGTATTCATAGTTAATCTGACATGCGTGAATGCACAAAAAGAAGCAAACGGACCAGTTTTTCATGATGAATTCTAAATTTTAACATGAGGTTAGATGATTACATATAGATAGTCAAAAATTTTTGATGTTGGTAATAATCGAACACAAACTCTTTTACATAGGCGATGCCTGAAACTTGCTTATAACATATCTGTTTTGTGTAAGATTGACATTCTTTTAACTCTTGTCTCTTGTACTTGCACATGTGCCTTCTTGACACAAGTTGCTTACCAATTATAGTTAAATATGTTACCTGAATGTGGACACAGGGCACTAATGCCTCTGTCTTATATTTGTTATGATGCACAGTCCTCAAAAAACCAGACTCAGGCCATCACAGAAAAAGAAGTACACTCGTAAAGTAGGAAAAGAGAGGGAACAATACAGTAAAAACTACTCCTATTCGTGTGAGAGTCTTTTGTCTATAATAGTCGACAAGAAGAGGCACGGAAAAACTGCAATTCTTGAGCTGAAAAAATCCGGCCCTGAGTTGAGCCATCTTCTGACTCAATTCTCTGCCAGCATTGCCGGGGCAGGCCTTGCTCTTCTCTTCTCAGTTGTCTGTAAAGTGGCTACTGGTAGGGTACCCTTTTGTGCATCAAAGCTCTTGAACACAGGTTTGGGATTTGGGCTGGTGTGGCTTTCTTGGTCAGTTAATAGACTGAGGAACATGATCATCCAGATAAGCAAGAATTCAGACAAGAGAGCTTCGAAGGAAGTAGAAATGTTGAAGAATCTGGACAGTAGTGTGAAAGAAATCTTCTTCAGAGCTGCAACGTTGACGGCAATGATGGTACTGAGGCTTGCATGAACTTGAGGTAAGAATAGGTTAACGTGTAAGGAGGATATAATGAAGGAAATGTGCATTCTGAGTTTGGAGATGGTTAAAAGTGCAAATAGTTTGAAGGCTTGAGGTGGAAATTTTGTATTTCTTGATTAGAAGCCGTTTAAGAAATATGTAACCCCAAGGTTAGTTTTGATCATCTGTCAGTAGATGTTTTTGGAGTACATTGCCCTGTATATTTAGTGCAGATAATGTACTTGTGCATATATAAATAAAGCTAATTTTTGTATTGGACTAAATGTCGATTAAACTTAATTAAATTGTGTTTTTTGTTTGCTTACTTTGCTTGCTTTATAAATTGGTTAAAATTTATAACAATGTTCTTTCAAATTCATTAACATTCCAGCAACTTTTGTTGTTTAGTAATTTGCCTTTGACATTTGGCCCATTTCTGATCATGGTTTATGCACAAAACAGGAGTCTAAAACACTGAGCAAAGTCCCCCCCCCCCCCCCCCCCTGTAAGCTTAACTTCAAATCAGTCCTTTCAGGATGAAAAATATCACCCAGCAAAAGAACCATATCAAGATTATTCAACAATTGCCTACAAATAAAAGTCCTGGCTCTGATAATTTCATATCGCCTTCTGTATGTAATGCTAGATTTCCTAGATTGGATAACGAGGTTTCAAATGCATCTAATAATACATCGTAAATGCATGTAAGACCTCATTCGGCATACGATTGAATTCATGACCAACTTCCCTGTCATAAGTTTGAAGCTGCCCATGCCTCCCACAGACTTGCAACCAATCTCATGTGAATTCTGGGTGAAATCAAAACGTTAATTGTAGGTTTACATGTAAGAAATCTGTAAACACTTGTCTGTATCAAATAATTGTAGGTTAATTTAAGATCTAAAAGAAAACCAAATTAATCAAGTTTTTCAACTGATTGGCCTGACATAACTTGGACAAAGATTTCATTAAGCAGATGTAAGAAAATACAACTTCAAATAAAAACACATATCCGAAACAAACATGCCCCTTTAATTGATTTGCCAGAAACTACAATTACACAAACAATTCTAGAAATAAAATTACAACTTTTAACAGAAACATTGCCCTAATTGGTTTTCCAGAGACTGCAATTACACAAACAACTCCACTAATTTCTTCAAAAACCCTTTCACTAATCTCGAATCTCACTAGGTTCCAAACCATACTCCTTGATCAACGTCTGGAACACCTCCCAAACAGATTCTTGATCAGCCAGAAACGTCTTAATCAAAGTCAAATCAACATCCAAACCCTTGTAAATCTTCCTCTTCACCTTCTTGCCACCCTTGTTTTTGACATCTCCCATGGAAACAATCTGGCTAATAATCTTATCATGTAAATACTCCTTCACATTCAAAGATTCAAGAACTCCAGAGGATTTAATAAAATTCTTGGTTTGACTGTTGTCTTTGAACAAGAGACGTTTATCGACGCAAATAGTCTCTTCTCCAGTTCTTTCTAGTTTAGTTCCGATTAGAGACGAGTTTAAATCGACATATCTCTTTCGAGTGTATGTGAAGAAGGTGATACGGAGGCGATTCGATGATTTGCAGTTCAAAGGGCAAGGACGAACAACTTCATTAGGACGGGTTTTTCGGACTCGGACTTCTAGTTGTGATTTACCAAATCTGACAATCTCGTAACCCATTAGGTATGAAGATGTTTTGTAAGGTTGTATGGAATGGGATATATATATAGGGATTGATTTTTGATTGCTTATCCTAGAGAGGGTTGGAATCGGAAAGGAGTGCTTATCCTAGAGTGGGTTGGAATCGGAAAGGAAAATACATTATTTTATTTTTTTAATTTTTTTGTTAAGTAAAATCTATACTAAAATTAAAACAAAGATCCATTAGCTGAGTTGTTTGTCATGTCACCTTCTTATTAACGTAAAAGTTTTTTCGCATCTCTTTGCTCATTAGTTAAGTATTGAACTCCATTAATATTTTTTCTTCATTGTTTTCAATTTTTTTTGTTTTTCTAATTTATGTTTAAATAGTTTATTAAGCCACGCTTCACAACGGCATTATAATATTTTACAATTTTTAAAATATTTACCTTACTTTATACAATTTTTTAAAATTAATATTAATTTATACAATTAATTAAAATATTTATACAATTTATAATATTTATACAATTTATTCAATTTATACAATTTGATCAGGTTTATAATTTGATTATTATAATATTGTTACCTTACTTGAATTAAATTCTAAATATAATTGATCTTTATATATTTATTGTCATTCCAGATAATTCGAATGTAAATAAGAAAATTTAATTTTATTTAATTAAAATAGAGGAGCTAAACTTTGTAAAAGTAACAAAAAATTCCTTCATTAAAATCTATTTCAGAAACAATTATGATTCAATTCTTTAAATAAACTAAAACTAAAATAAATAGTTGTTCAATTAAATTGTAAACATGATTGATTTTTACATATTTATTATCTTTGATATAAATTCGAATGTGAATAAGCAAATTAATTTTTATTTAATTAAAATTGAGAAACTCTAGTTATATAATTTTATTAGATTTATAATTTTTAGAAAACTTATTTTTTAGAAGTAGGAGTTATAAAAGAAAATATTAAAAAGTTTTTATTTTTTTCTCTAAATTGAGAAAGTTTGATTTTACTTATTTACCCTTACTTATTTAAAAAAAACTATTACTCCCTCTGTCACAAAATAATCTTCCCATTTGGGAAAAAACACAAGTTTTAAGAAAAACAATAAACAAATGTCTAACAATCATTTGGGGGGATTAGGATGCTGCTAACAGAATGGTTTATGGGGGGAAAAGTAGATAAACTTTCCCTCCATTTTACTTTACAATTCAAAACAGCCAAGCAGAGCTGTCCACATAAACAGATTACATAAGAAAAATGTGATTACATAAGCAAATTACATATACACAGATTACATATAAAACAGATTACAAAGAAGAAAGTAAGGCATCACTGCTTGGCCATTCTGTGCTCAGAAAAATGAGTGTTGGAGGCTTCCCTTTCGATCTCAATCAACCACCAGCAACAGAAGAAGGTAATGAAGGCATGGCAGGTTTTCTCCACCAGTTTGATTTAAATGAACCAGCAGAAGGAGACACACAAGGGCATGCACAACATCAACATATGGATGGTAATCATCATTGCAGAAAATGGACCAAGCTCAGCTGTGATGCAAGATTACAAGTTCTGATTTACTTGCTAAGCAACCCATCAACAGAAATAGAAGGTAAACCTTACCATGGTGCCATAAGAGATGCAGCAAACAAGTTCAATGTCACTAGAAGAACAATTAGCAAAATATGGAATAAAGCACAACAACAAAAAGCATGCATGCAGAGTTACAACATGGCAACAGATGGACACAATTCCGGAAGGAAAAGAATCCAACTGCCACCTAATGCAGTAACAAGCATAAATATGGGAGATAGATCATGCATAAGGGACCTGGCAGCTCAGTTGAAAGTATCACACAGTACTGCTAACAGAATGATAAAAAGGGGACTGATAAAACCTCACACAAATCCTCTACATCCTGGATTAAAAGATGCAAATGTCATGCAAAGAATGGAATGGGTTCTAGGCCTACTCATGGGAGACACAGCAGCAACAAAGAGGCAGTATAAGGCAATGTATGATTTTGTGCATATAGACGAAAAATGGTTTTACCTTAGCAAGAAAGCAGTGAGAGTTTATTTAGAAAAAAATGAAAGAGGCAAGTACAGATCTGCAAAGTCAAGTAAGTTCATACCAAAGGTGATGTTCACTGCAGCAGTTGCAAGACCAAGGTTTAATGCACAAGATGAATGCATATTTGATGGCAAAATAGGCATATTTCCATTCACATATAAAGAACCAGCAAAGAGGGCATCTAAAAACAGACCTAAGGGTACTATAATCACTAAGGTGGTTGAGTCAGTAGGCAAAAAAGAAACAAGAAGCATGCTTATCAATCACATAGTACCAGCAATCATGGAGAAATGGCCAAAATTTGAAGGACCAAAGGTAATATTTATACAACAGGACAATGCAAGGACTCACATTACTCAATCAGATGAAGAATGGCAACAAGTGCATCAACAAGGTGACTTCACATTCATTCTTGTACAACAACCACCAAACAGTCCTGACCTAAACATTTTAGACTTGGGTTTTTTCAGAAGTATTCAGTCTCTAATGCACAAGAAGATGCCAAAAGATGTTGAAGGAATGCTGGATGCAGTAAGTGAAGCATTTTATGGGTTAGAGCCAAAAACACTTGCAAATGTATGGCTAACTTTGCAGTATGTGATGAATGAAATTCTTAAAGTAAAGGGCAGCAATGACTACCTACTACCTCATGTAAACAAGAACAAATTAGCTCGAGAAGGTCAACTACCAGTTCAGGTAACAGCACCAATGTGGGCAGTATATGAAGCATGGAATTTGATTCATGCTCCACAACAGAACTAGATGCAGGAAGCATTTTATGCACATGTAGTAATGTATGCATTGTATATGAATGCAAGACTAAATGTAATGAACATAAATATGAATGTAAACAATATGTATGACAATGTATGACAATGTATGACAATGTATGACAATGTGGCCGTGTCCAGCAGGGATGCAGATTCAAGGAGGCTCAATGGACCCCCAAGATCCGATTTTAGTTCACAAATACCCCCTTTCTTTCCCTATATACATATGACTAAAGAACACAAGTAGCTTCTCAAATTACAATAAAAAAAATTAATTAAACTATAAACCAACCACAGGAAGAATCAAGACAGGTCACTTGTATTCACTTGTATACATAATTTGATAATTTATGTATACTGAAGTCCCTTTAGAAGTCCCAATATACAAATAAAACTGTAAATTTCAGTCCCAAAATGACAATTACAAATTTCAAAACACGGACAAGCCAAAAACACGGACAAATGAAACCTCAACCATCACAAAGAATAAAAGAAGAAAGTGACATGCATATCATTTTTTCAACTACGCCTCATCACTCCCAATCAAATCAAAATTAGAGGTACACAAAAATGAGTATTTACTTACAAATTAGGAACGAGAGCAAGCATCTTCTGAATCAGGCTCAACGTCGTCGTCGGAGTCATCGATCGACGGTTCTGGAGCAACAACGACGGACACTTGATCTGGATCTGAACAAAGAGGGGACACTTCAACCTTGGGTTCTTCAATAACACTTCCATGAAACGGCGATCGAAGGTATTTTTCCACTGTTACTTCCGATTTATCCAACGATTCACCATCACTTCCCCATCTCAATCGAACATATTCACGACTATAATTGTGTTCTCCATCACAAGAAACACCTTTGTCACAGTTATCGGGATCAGAGCAAGCATAATCAACAGTATTAGCAGATTCATCATCGGAATCTGAAAATCTGTGATGGAAACTCATGTTTTTGATAGCTTATAAAAAAGACGACTGAAAAAATGAAGAGAGAAACGAGAGAAAATAAATTAGGGATTGAAATGAGAGTAGGTGGGGAGACTGAGTGGAGGACCGTTGTTTTGTTTTTTTTAACAGGTGTCGATATATGTGTATAAAATTGTAAATATATATAAGTAAAATAATTTTTGGGGAAAAGAGATATATATTTGTTTAAGTTGGTGGGTTAGTTTTTTAATATACTTTTGTTACTATTTTAGGAAAGGGGAAGAGTATTTTGAATGTACCAATAAGGAAAATGGGAAGTGTTTTATGAGACGGAGGGAGTACTAAACTAAATCTATACTATTATATCTTTATATATAATTAGAGAAAAGGTTGTTGTTTTTTGTATGGTTTGGTGTGATCGTCAAAGGGCCCACTAATTAAACACCTAACATTTACCACAAAAACAAATAAAAACCTACGTGTTTATGATAAACCAACAGGTAGCAACACAACTAATATTTCAAGAGGTACAGTTTCTTCAATCACGTAGTAAACTTCAAAAACATCCAAATTTGTGATTTAAAGGTCTGGCCACTATAAAACATATTTTAAAAATAACTTTAACATTAAAATAAAAGATATAGAAAAAAAACAATCTGTGGAATAAAACAAACATGTAACACCAATCACAAAATTGAAATAAAATACTCATCATCTACACACAAAAAAAAACTCATCCTCTACACAAAAACCTAACAATTTAAATACAATCATAACCCAAAATTTAAAAAACAAAACAAAAGCTTCTCATGCTTCTTCCCAACACAAATTACAAACAAGAAAAATGAAAAAATTACTAACTTTGACAACAAAGTATGAAATACACAAATAAATATTAAACTAAAATGAACAAAGTAAAATTTACAAAAAAAACGAATAACCAAAAAATGCATATAACAAAAAAAAATGCTTTCCTCATTAATAAATAAATATGCATAAATCCAAATAAAAAACAAAATTACTTGTAAAATAAAATATATCATTTCAACTTTAGCTACTAACAAAAAATAAATAAATTATGAAACAGTCTTTTACAAACAACTTTAACATTAAAATATAAAAGGTAGAAAAAACTTCCTGTCAATAAAAAGACATGCAACACTAATCACAAAAATAAAATAAAAATCTCATAATCTACACACCAAAAAAACTCCTCATCGTTTACAAAAAAAAAAACTAACAATTGAAATACAATTATAACCAAAAATATAAAAAAAACAAAATAAAAGCTTCCCGTGCTTCGCACGGGTATAAAACTAGTATTATTAAAGACGAAACATTAAAAGTTTTGGTCGCTCGTCCGTCGGTCGGTATTTGGGTATTTGGGCCGATTCACGGGCCTATCTATAATCAATTTATTAATAACCAAATACCTTTTTTCACTACATTACCTATTTTATATATTTTTTTTAAACCAAACCAACTCATCTTCTAAAAATAAAACGGGCAACATATATATAATATGGTAATATTATTATATATTTATAACTGATTACCTTTTTCAGCTAAAACACATTATTTTTATATTTTTACCTAAAAAAACTCATCTTATAAATATGACACATATATGGAAACCAAGTTATTGATAATCAATTACCTTTTTCAGCTAAATTATATTACCTATTTCATATATCTATTTAACTAAAACAAATCATTTTCTAAAAATAAGACGGACAATATATATATAAAATGGTAATATTATTATATATTTATAACTGACAACTAAAACACATTATGTGTTTTATATTTTCTAACTAAAACAACTTATCTTCTAAATATAATACATGCAAAATAAATATAAAATGGTAATATTGTTTTATATAAATATTAATAAATAACAAGTTATTCTTTTCAGCTAAAACAAATTACCTCTTTTATATTTTCTAACTTAAACAACTAATTTTATAAAAAAAAATGCAGACTTATATATATAAAAATTAATATAATTTTATATAATTGATAATAAGTAACTAATTGTCTTTTTAAGGATATTACATGTTATATTTTTTTAACTGAAACAACTCATGTTCAAATTAAAAATAACACGGGCAAAAGATAGATATATTGGTAATATTATTATATTAAACTTATGAAATTCATGTTTATTATAATTTTTTTAACATTCAATTTAAACGAGATAATTAATTAAAATAAAAGTAATTGTATATTCAAATAAACTCGGTATATTGAACAAGCACATATTTTGATATTTGCACTTGAGTCCCTTTTTAGATTTTTAAGAGTAAAAAAATACGAATCATTAGATATGTTATTTTAAAATATTTTATATTTTAATATCTAAAATACTACTGTTGATTACGTCAATAATATATTAAATTTAAATATTATATTGTTAGATTTATAAATCCAATATATATATATATATATATATATATATATATTAAAATTTTATCAAATTATATATAATAACTAAAATCTAAATAAAAAATAAGAAAATATTAAAGAAGACCGTGCATCGCACGGGATATAAGCTAGTAATAACATTATTTATAACCAATTACATTTTCAGCTAAAATACATTACATTTTCTATTTTTTCTAACAAAATTCTCTCTTTTTCTTAAAAAAAACACGTGCAATTACCTTTTCAAACTGAAACATATTACTATTTATATTTTTCTTTTTATATTTTTTCTAACAAAATTCTCTCTTTTTAAAAAAAAAATCAGGGGCAATTACTTTTATCACCTAAAACATGTTACTATTTCTATTTTTCCTTACTAAAACCCCTCATTTTCCAAAAATATCTCAGATAAACCTTACTTATTTATTTTGAAACCTATTTTAGAATTTTTAATTACGGGCACTTACCTTTTCATCTAAAACATGTTACTTTTTCTATTTTTTTTATTTTTAAAGAAACTATTATTGAATAATAACATTATTTATAACCAATTACTTTTTTCAGTTAAAATACATTACCATTTTAACAATATTCTCTCTTTTTAAAAAATAAAAAATAATCACGGGCAATTATCTTTTTCAACTAAAATATGTTACTCTTTCTATTTTTACTTACTAAAAACCCCTCTTTTTCCAAAAATATCATGAGCAAATCCTTACTTATTTATTTTAAAACCTATTTTAATATTTTTAATTACGGACAAGTATATTTTCAATTAAAACAAAGATTTAACTCTATTCAAATCTTTAAATAAATGCTGCATGTCTACACCATAAAATCCAGCGGATGTTGAGTAAGATTAAATTTAGAAAACATCATGTTGTTTCCCCAAGAAAGTAATGGAGAACAAATATTGTGAAGAATTAGCTGAAAAAATTCAATCCAGAAGCTAGCAAAATAGAAATCACATCCAAGTGCAAAATTTTGTAAATCCAGAAGCTAGCAAAATAGAAATCACATCCAAGTGCAAAATTTTGTAAATCAATAGCAGAGATAAAAAATCTGATAAGCGTTGGATAAAAAAATCTGTCTCGGTATGTATGATTATTATCCGTCACAAGTATCGAATGATCCTCTGGATTAAGATATGTTATATCAAAAACTCTGATTAGTCTTAATAAGTATCGATCATTACATAAATTCATAAACACAATACACAAAAACATAAAATACAAAGCAACCCCCGAATTATCTGATTAAATTAAAAGTGAGAATACATAAACGCAAAACACTAAACTGATTGTAACAATCAACAAAAAGGTGTGCCTGGGTTCAAAATCGGTAACACCATAACAAACATTAGTTGGCTTGTAAAATAAAAAAGAAATCAAATAAAGCTATTGCATAAATTCATATAATATTGTCATGTAATTACAAATTACTTAAAACAATATATAAAAGAAACTCCGATCAGTTGGTAAAATTAGGTCTAACAGTTTAAAATATCAAAATTCATATTCAAACTAATACAACAGAGTAGTAGTATGTAATTGGATTAAAAAATTCATGTTAAAGGAAAATAAATATACAAATAAGGTACAGTTACTAAACCACGCGGTAGTCATCTCCTTCATCTTGATGAAATCTGTCAAAACAATTAAGCATTGTTAGTCGGTAGGTCATCACATAAACATAACACACAACAAAGATAACATAAAAAAAATTATCTATTAAAATTGACTAAAATAAAGTAAGAGAACATGAAGAGATAATTAAACAAATTGGAGAGTCAATACGTTTGTATTGATTTATATAGAGATGAGGATGAGATACATTCCTATAATTAATAAGGAAAAAAAGGAAATTTAATTTTATTGAGTTATAATAGAGAAGCTATAGAAAAAAAAATATTTTTTTTTATATAAAAATATAAAGATATAATAAAGAAGAAGATAACCTCACCACCCTCGTCTTCTCCTTTATATAAGTATATTGATACTTTTTACTCATCTTATCATATGCTATTCATACTTTAATACTTCAAACAAAATACATTTATTTAAATTTATTAAAAAAATAATATAATAATTATAATTTAAGTAAAATTTATTGAAAGAAAAGAAACATAGTAATTGTTATCAAAAAAAAAAACTTTAGAGCAAATTCAAGATACTCTTAAAGTAGAAATTAAGTAGAAATGATCTGATATTTTCCGATTATACAGGTAAATGGAAGTTATACACATTCTTGATATGAAATTAATATACAAATTTAACTCGCGAAAAATATTTTTTTAATTGTAATTTTTTTTTTGACAAATTTAAAGCAAATTTTATTAACGTGAAAAGAACTCGGCTGAGACAAATCCTCAACCGGCAGGTTGAAAAATAAATAAACGAGCTTAACAATTAGCCGTTTTATTTCCAGATTGCTTAACATAAAAAATATAAAAATTATTTGAACAAGAAAAGATTACAATGACTTTCCGAAAAATCCAACATCCGTCATCCATGAATCCAGTAGCATCACAATTGATCTTCACACAATTAATTCTGGTTGTAGTTCAATGTTTAAAATTTTGAGTTACATCAACTGAAATTGGAGGGACGGATAGGGTTGGAATTGGAAAGGAGAGTACATTATTTTATTTTTTTTATTTTTTTGTTAAGTTAAATCTATACTAAAATTAAAACAAAGATCCATTTGCTGAGTTGTTTGTCACGTCACCTTCTTATTACGGTAAAAGTTTTTCCGCATCTTTCTGCTCATTAATTATTGAATTCTACTAAATACATTTCTTCATTGTTTTCAATTTTTTTTGTTTTTCTAATTTATTTTTAAATACTTTTTACTCATCTTATCATATGCTATTCATACTTTAATACTTCAAACAAAATACATTTATTTAAATTTATTAAAAAATATTATAATTATTATAATAATTATAATTTAAGTAAAATTTATTGAAAGAAAAGAAACACAGTAGATTGTTACTAAAAAAAAAACTTTAGAGCATCTTCAAGATACTCTTAAATGAATGATCACATAAATTAAGTAGAAATAATATGATATTTTCCGATTATATAGGTAGATGGAAGTTATACACATTCTTGATATGAAATTAATATACAAATTTAACTCGCCAAACATATTTTTAAAATTGTGATTTTTTTTTTTTGATAAATTTAAAGCAAATTTCATTAATGTGAAAAGAACTCGGCTGAGACAGATTCTCAACTGGCAGGTTGGAAATACAAATAAACGAGCTAAACAATTAGCCGCTTTGTTTCCAGATCGCTTGAACAAGAAAAGATTATAACGGCTTTCCGAAAAATCAAATCTCCGTCATCCATGAAACCAGTAGCATCACAAGTGATCTTCACACAATTAATTTCGATTGTAGTCCAATGTTCAGAACTTTCAGTTGCATCAACTGAAATTGGAGGGACAGATGCCCTTATAATATAAACAATCTTCCGTTATGAAAGGTGAGATTTTGCGATTTCCACCACCGACCCAATCTTGATGCGGGCTTTCCGGATCCCCAAAATACCAATTGAATCATTCTCAAAGATACAAAACAACCAAACAAAAATACCAAAAACATAATAAACACTCCAAAATGAGGACAAACAAAACACCCAGAAAATTGGGTACGCAACAATCCTTATTAAAGAAGGATGATTATTGAAGAAAAACAAGAATTATGGTGATCAGATGAGAGAAATTTAATTTGCATAGAAATGAAATGTTATACTCTTTAATTATATTTTAATTGCGTGAAAAAAGTTAATGTATGATTTTATATTATAGGTAAGGACAAATAAGATTATTAATGTTCACCTAAGATCTTCTAAGCAAAATAAATAAATAAATAAAATATTCTAAGTCATCTAACTTCTTTATGGAATACATACCCTGAATTGGATCCCAAAAAAATATTCTCGAATGACACTTGTCGTATTTTTATACGTAAAATTCATATGCTTAAAAAAACTTTTCGAAGTGAGCTTTCTTTAGGGTGATGGACCGATTTAACCCATTTTTTTTTATGTAAAATAGACTAAAATAATCAATTTCAGTTACGGGAACATTTATAGCCTATCGATTACGCATTCAGTAAGAAGATATCACTATTACGCATTACGCAAATGGGTATTCACCATTTTTTGAACTGAATACGCAAGTGGGGATGAGGTGTCCTAAAGAATACGCAGTTGGGGAAGGAGTATTAGCTCAATACGCATGAGCTGATGGGATATTACAAACATATAGAGTATGTCCTTTAGTTTGTGATGATACATATAACATATTCATACATACATAAATATCATTTATATATTATAAATGTTGATTATACTTGTATATGGATGGGTAGAGATTGGGAGGGTTCAAACATTATGAATGTTAATTGTAAATTGCAAGTTCATGTCCGGATCAAATGGATGGAGTCAAAGAACCACATATTTCAAATTTGTCATTTTAGTAAAATTTTATAATAAAAAAAGTTAATTTGTCAAATTTTCCTTTCTTTACTATCGTTTCAACACGATGACGGGGAAATTTTAAATTAATATGTTCAAGTGCCCTGATACTAAAAATACAACTACAAATTGGGAAATATTTTTACCAAATGCTGGAAACTGTTTGTACTAGACTACGAGGACTCTGCAGCGTTTACAATTACAAAAGGCTCCGAAACAATGAACTTGCATCTTTTCTAGATGCTTGAACAAAATTGGAATTCCCCAAAGGATTATTATCTTGATCAGAATTTGAACAAACGTTGTATTGTCTCCATCATCGAAACACAGAACTCGTTGGTTAAATGCACAATATTCTTACGGCTACTCTATGTAAAGCTCCTCATTACCGCTTCAAGTCTTTTTAGGCAAATATTTACAAGCCTAAATGGTAAATTTGCACCAACTGAATTTACAAAGGCTGTTTCAGAAACCCAGTTGGATCCTAAAGCTACAATCAGCATCATCATTCTGGGTAATGGAAGGAAATCTCCTAACCATTTGAATACTATTAATTAGTGTACAAATGAGACAAAGAAAGCTCCATACAAAACAAAACTATTAGTTTACTACCATATTTATTCAAACTGTTTTAGGCATATAATAAAGATTATCCAAATATACACCATTGGAAAATACTGCACAAAAAATGCGAGCAAAAGTAATGACCTGCAGCATGGACCCAATCTGGTACTCTATAGTGATCTAAGTACCGTGGTCGGTAGTCCCAGCAGCAATAATAATATTTATTAATTTTATATGTAAACTAAAATCGTCTAAAGCAACCACATATATATCTGCATAGGTTACAAATGGAGCAACTTATAGATGACCTTCCTCTTCCAGTATATTAAATTTCACTGGCCTTGTTACTTCAAAAGCAATTTGTCACATGAAATGAAAACCTCATATTCAAATACTCATGGAACTAATTTCAAAGAGATGTTTCGCTATACTGCGTATTTCTTACCCTGTTTGGTACAAGAACGAAAACCTAAAATGCAGTGCCTTGTATCTCAGGATTTCAGCTTATCACTTTGGAGACTACTCCTGCACCAACAGTTCTACCACCCTCCCTCAAAGCAAACCTTTGTCCTGTGAGAAAACAAGTAATATAGATATCAAGACCTCGATTACTTCATTTTAAGTGATTCTCTAAAACAAATCGACAAAAACAAATAACCAACAGAAGCAAGAAGACTAGTGACTGAAAAAGGACGTGATATCTTTTTCTTATGACAGAAAGCAAGTAAAAAAATGCCAGGCTACCAAAAAAAATTAGTAGCGCAACAATTTGCTTGCTTTGAGACAATACATGTCCATCTCCTAGGAAACAATGGAATAGCATAAATGGTTATGGAAACTCAAACACTAGGGAGATAACTTAACTTGTCTTACACTCGAACAAACATTAAAAAACACGGCTAGGAAATCTGTCCCTTCTTTTTATCCAATTAAAATTTGAAAAGTAATAGCAATCAGAAGTCAGTCACTTACGACGGGAAAGATAACACCTAAACTTAAATAGGAAAAGGAAGAAAGAAGCTGTTCAAATGATAAATCATTTGAAGAGCTAAAAGAACCAGAAAATAATTCTATGGATATGTTTTCTACTTGAAGAATTTCATAACTAATAAGAGACAGCATCAAAAGTATCACATCAGTTTCATTCTAAAGATGTATAAATGTACCTGCATCAAGTGGAACTGGAGTGATCAACTCAAATATAGCAGTCACATTGTCCCCAGGCATGACCATCTTGACATCTTCAGGCAATTCCACTTTACCGGTAACATCTGCAGTTCTTAGGTAAAACTGGGGCCTGTAGTTTGAGAAAAAGGCAGTATGACGACCACCCTCGTCCTTTGTCAGGACGTATATCTCCGCCTCAAACCTTTTGTATGTTTTCACGGAACCGGGCTTTGCAATCACCTATTTTAGCAAGGTAGTTCAGAAGACAGATAGACAAATTATGAATTTTCAAGATCCGGATTTACTTTTCAACACATTAAAAAAATAACAGTTCTGTACTTTTCAATTTTCAACCGACAGGGAAGTAAATTCTCTAAAAAAGTCAGTGATAAGAAATTTATGATTTCATTATACGATGCAAAGTAACAACCTTCCCAATCAGTTTCAAGATTCTAGATATCACAGGCATTCCATGAATAATATATTTGAAGAAGCACAGTGACTGAGTGACATACAACTGAACATACTTCATATACTAAACAATTGAGTACATGATACAACTGACCCCACACTGTTCAGATGCTAGTACACCCACTTACTGCACAATGGATCTCAATATTTAGTATACTAGGAGTTCACTTAAGTAAAATATGAATATATATATATATATATCAAAAATTAATATTTTGCCTCAATTTGGTGATTTAGATAGAACTGATTGCTATAAACTAGAGGAAGACAAGTCAACTAGTTTATGATTATAATAACATGGTTGAATATTGCCAAAATGTTGAACCACACCTGTCCTCGCTGAATATCATCTCTTTTTAAACCACGCAAAAGAAGTCCCACATTGTCACCAGCCTAGTAAAATGAAAGAACTTGAGAACATATTAATAAAACATAAACTAAAGCTCAGAGGGTACAAGTAAACTGCTTACTTCACCATGATCCAATATTTTCTTAAACATCTCAACTCCAGTCACTGTAGACTTTAAATTTCCCTACAAATAGTGATCAATGCAAAAAAGGGTAAAACTAAGCAATCTAAGATCAGGTGTATATAAAATAAAAACGGACCATAACCCACAAACTTGCCTGCATCAGTCCTAAGATCTCAACATCCTCGCCAACTTTAATTGTCCCTTGTTCAACACGACCAGTGGCAACAGTTCCACGCCCCTAATACAGACAAATGTAAGTATGCAACTGACAAAAACATTGGTATGACAGTATTAAAGATAGAAAAACATATCCTTGTGAGATAACATGAAATAAATAATTAAACCCTCTCAAGCACAGAGAAAAGATAAGGAAAAACTTTACGATATATGTGTATATGGTTAGCAGGAGGGGTTTTAAGAACAGTTCACATAAAAATTGCTACACTAATATAGGCTTGGCACTAGTGCAATTCATACCAAACAGATGTAATAGATAAACTGGTGACACCTTAAACTTACAGCCTCATTTTGTGTAATCTTGATAGTGTATGATCGTGCAAACAATATTTAACATACCTTTTCAAACATAATTACTGTTTCAAATATACATAAGCCACTTTTTACCTGAATTGAAAAAACATCTTCTATAGGCATCAAGAAAGGCTTGTCAAGTTGGCGGACAGGGTCAGGAATGTATTCATCTACAGCATCCATCAATTTAAGTATAGCCTTCTTTCCAATTTCTTCATTTGTACCCTGTAAAGCTGACAAGGCTGAACCTCGGATGATTGGGATGTCATCTCCAGGGAACTTGTAGAAGTTGAGTAAGTCTGTAAAAAAATTAAAAATTGTAATATCACTTCCCAGTTATCACAGTTGGTGATATCACCTAATAAATATCTTGTGAGATCTAGGAGTGGAAAAGGAAATACCTCGGAGCTCCATCTCCACAAGTTCCAGCAATTCGGGGTCATCAACAGCATCAACTTTGTTCAGAAAGCAGACAAGTGACGGAACACCAACCTGCACGAGAGAATATATGCCATACTCAAAACTGAACCGATAAGAGACATTTCAAACAGATTTACAGGCTTTTATCAATAGACAGCCACCTGTCGTGCAAGCAGAATATGTTCCTTCGTCTGTGGCATAGGACCATCGGGGGCAGATACAACTAGAATACCTCCATCCATTTGAGCAGCTCCAGTAATCATGTTCTGCAAATAATATAGGTCCCTTACAGAGCTAATGGGTACACGACACAAACAGTAGACATAATCACATACTTCAAATTGATCTTTACTGTAAGAGGGGACAATATTCCTAGAATAGACTCAAAATAGTGAGTTTAGGTACTGCACTAAATTTAATACATGACTTGAATTAATAACTTACTTTGACATAATCGGCATGGCCTGGACAATCTACATGGGCATAATGCCGCTTGGCAGTCTCATACTCAACATGGGCCTGAGACACAAAATTGTATTATTCAACGTGCCAATACATGATCACCAAAACAAGCCAAATGAACTTAGTCAAAGGATTATGTGAAAATAATGTTCCAACCGTGGCAATTGTAATTCCTCTTTTTTTCTCTTCCGGGGCCTTGTCAATTTCATCAAAGGCAACAGCCTTGGCATTTCCTTCCTCGGACAAAACCTAAAGAAGTAAAACAACATGCCTTAGCAACAGATGCTTAATATTTCACCACATACATAACACTAATAAGTTTACAATATTATTCTACACGCTTGCTACTCAATAAATAAAGCAATAATATTCTATATCATGAAAAGAGCAGCAACAGACAAATACAGTATCAGAGATCCACACCTTTGTGATTGCTGCCGTTAGAGTTGTCTTTCCATGATCAACATGCCCAATTGTACCTACATTCACGTGAGGTTTCCTGCAAGTTGTCACACGTCAATTAAATGAAATATCCAAGTTGGAACCAGGACACATAACTATGAATCCTAATTATTACTACATGTTAGAAAAAATAGGAAAAAGTAGAGCTCCCGTAATGTAACTCAAGCTGAATTGCAAAATTAACTTAAAAAGTATCTACAATTCATAGGCATTTACAATGTTATAATATTTTGCGGATATCCTGCACCCATATACAATGATAACTATCCTTTATCATTATCATACCCCCCACCACATTCACTTTGCTAGTTTCAAAACTCTGCTATGCTTAATAAAAAATTATGAAATACGCACACTTATTCAAGAGTGTCTAATGGTGTATAATTAGTCTAAAAATGACGTCATTTATCACAACACAAAAGTAAAGTTCACAAATTCCGCTAAATTAAAATTTATGTTCCAATACAAACACTCCCAATTTTAGCCAAAACAAAGCATTTCTTTCACAACAATTACGAAAAATCGAACTTCACAACTTTAACTAAACAACTATTATCATCTCACAATTACTATCCAACTAGTCCATCTCAACATTAACAAAACAGATCAAGATTACAATAAACAAGTCACCATATAAAAACACAAAACAAATACACACTGCATATTATTGAAAAAGAAATAAAGCGTATTCATAAAATTAAAAAAGAAATAAAGGGTTGTCGAGTGGCATACGTGCGAGTAAAAGTGGCCATGGATCTCCACCAAGGAGAAGAGGAAACGACGTCGTTTGGGAGAGCGGAATGAGAGACATTAGGAGTAATAGATCCACGACAAGTACAAGAAGAGGAGTATAAGAGTTGAGATGAGATTTGAAGAGCGAATCTTTTTGAGTTTGGATTTCTCAGAGCTACAGACGCCATTTTTGCAAAATGAAAACAATGAAGTCTTTGGGGTTTTCACAGGGTTTTAGTGTCTTTTTAGGGCAGTGATGCGCAACATTAGGGTAAGTTAGATACGATGTCGTTTAAGGAAAAACAAATTTTAATTTCTTTCTTTTTTTGTCTGGGACACATTTTCATTTTTTTTTTGTTTTATTCGAGTTAAAATAAAATTTTGTAACTTATTACAAAATTTTAAAAAAAATTGCCCGCACGTGTTAGAAAAAAAAGTTAAATATTACAGTTAAGATGAGAGGAAAGTTATTTATATTCTGCAATCAAAATATTCTAAAATTGATTATATTTGATAATTAAAAAATTGCAAAACGTATTTTTTTGCAAAGTATGTTCTATGAAAATCACTATTTTATTGAAAAATCATGCATATTCTGCAAACTAAACAAGAATGTTCTGCAAGCCAAACATGTTTCGTAGAACAATATGTTTTGCAATATTTAGCTTGCAAAACATATATAATTTTAAAGATTTTTAATGATACGGTGATTTTTATAGAACAAAATATACAAAATATTGCATTTTGTAATATTTTATTTATAAAATATATATGATCTCCAAGATCTTCAATTAATAATGATCTCCATAAAACTTAACTCGTTCAGTTAAATATAAATTCAAATTAAATTAAGATATATTAAAATGATTGAGAGATTGAGCGCTACAAAATAGCTAAAGCTATATACCCATGGATAAGATGGTGATGATCCTAAATGCCCCATTTTGAAAATGGATGGCCCTAAATGCCCCCTGGACACTGTATTTTGTCTGCAGTAACAGCCTGTTATGGCGTTTCGTGTGCAGCAACAGCCTATCACGGCGTTTTGTGTAACGCATTACAAGTAATACGGAAGACGATTCACTGTGACTGCCTCTATTTGTCCCCTGTGTGCCCTGATCAGTAGTGACACACGGTATATTGTATGCCGTGTTTGGGAGACATGGAACACGGTGTAACGCAATAGGTACCAGATACGGTACACGAAACACCGTATCTTTTGTAAAAATTTTGAGCAAATGCGGTAGACGATTCACTGTGACTGGGAGGTAGGTGAGGGCCAAACTTTTGTGGCTGTTGGTCTACCTTCAGCCATATAGGCTCTTCCTTGTCCTCTCTTGTATTGTCCACTTGACCCTCTGTCCATTTTCTGATTTGCTTTGGCCTTCTGCATTCTGTAGCAAAATGACCAAGTTCATTGCAGTTGTAGCATCTGAATTTAGACCTATCCATCATTCCAGTTTTGTATCCTCCTCTTGTATCATTGCCAGCAATCTTGGAAGAATTCCCTTTGCTGAACCTTGATGTTTGACCCCGAGGCTTGTATGGCTTGTTTCTTCTGAATCTTATATTTTTGAATTTATTTGCCATATAAGCCATGGTTGGATTATCCATCTTCTCCATCTCTTCTATAGAATAGAAGTCCTCATCTTCAACGTCATCAAGTTGCAGCACTACTTTCTCCTCATCATCCACCACCTCTTCAATCTTTAAGGAAGATACTTGAGTTGGTTGAATGATTTGTACTGCTTCATTGGGCAGGGTAACCTTTGGCTCATGAGCTACAAGAGCACCAAACATGTTAGCCATTTTTCCTTTAGATCCACTTTGAATAGCTCTTTTCTGAAAGAGTTCTAGCTCATATGACTTGAGCACTCCATACAGTGTTTCAAGAGAGACACTTTTCAGATCTCTTCCTTCTCTTATTGTTGTAATTCAGTGCTCAAGATGCTCAGGAAGGGTGAGTAAGAACTTGACATTGATTTCCTTCTTGTTAGGTCCTGATAAGTTTGTAGAAGGGGGTTGAATACAAACTATACCGTTTTATCGAATTTGTTCTGTTTAGAATAAAACAATTTAAGAACAAATAATGGCGGAATTAAATGAAACAGAATTCAAGTTAAATATAACTTATATTAAACTTGAAAGGTGTTACAAATGAGGTACTGATTACAAGATTGAATCTCAAACTAATTAAAACAAATCTAGAATAAATTCGACATGAATTTATCTATTTTTGTAATAAAAAGATATAACAATATTTGATAATTTGAGATACGTTCTAGGGATAAAAATCCGCTAGATAGTCAAAGCAGTACAAGTAAATGAATTCTAGTGGTTTAGATTTAACACAATGATTTACTAGAATTAATTCACAGAAGAAATTGAATCGGCAGTTCTTGACAGAAGCTTTTCTTGAAATGTAATGTTCTTGATCTATCTGCTTTCTGTCTGATTACTTTTTCTAATTATACTAATCCACTTGACAAAAAGTAACCTGCATGTTTCTTACTTTTCATTCCACTAGGAATGACTATCAAACTAGTCTTGGAATGACTATCTTAAAAGCCTAGAATGACTATCAAAAGAACTGGAATGACTATGAGAATTTACATAAATTAAATCAGAATTTCTAGAAATGTACTAGGATGACTATCGGGAATCGGGATGACTATCCCTTGATAGTCATTCCAGTACATTTTTAATATAAATAAACTTGGAATGACTATCGGGATGACTATCCTGGATAGTCATTCCAGTTCATTTTAATTAAGAAATTCTAAACTAATTCTATTTCTGATTTAAATTAATTCTGATAATTAATTTATTTCATAAATTAAATTCTGATGAATTTAATTTATTCAATAAATTAATTACTTAATTTATTTGTTAAATTAATTCAGAAGAATTAATTTAATAAATAAATTAATAACTAATTTAAAAGAGAATGTAAATTCGTATAACATAGTAAAACCAATTCTTGAACCACTTGAACTGCTGAAGAGTATCCATTGTCTGAGGTTGTCATTTGATGCACGGTCTGGTTCATAAATGACTAACTTCAATGTATGTTCTTCATCTTGACTTTAAGTTGTGGTCCATTGTCTGCTTTTGACTGTTGATCAATCTTTGTGTTAGATCAGAATTCAATGATCGTCAGGAGCTAGACTCAACTGATCAGGATTGCTAACGTCATCAGGATTACATGGTCGTCAGGATCAAGATACATATCAGGACTGGGATCAGGATTGATCATCAGGACTGGAAGCTGATCAGGATTCCTACTTCGAGTTATATTTGGAGTCTAGTTAAACATGGAAGTTTATTCTGTCAGTTCCTGGTTTGTAGAATGTAGCTATCAATTATGGATAGGTTTCAATCTTTCTAATTGATTAGGACTTATCATTGATAGAGAAGCTGTGTAGTATATAAACACAGTTTTGGTTTCGATTTATGTACGTGAACATAATCAAATAGAAGCTCTTAAGAACATAGAATTTCTTGAGAGAGTTTTTGTAAGCTAGCAGCTCTCAAGAACATCAGAATTTCTTGAGAGAGTTTGTAACAGTTTTATATCAGATTTAATAAAGCTGTTATCTTTCTTTCATATTTGTGATATATACATTAAGAAGTCGATTATCTTATACTATTGTATTCAACCCCCCTTCTACAATAGATTATTACTGGGCAACAATTGATATCAGAGCAAACTGATTTAATTCTGAATCAGATACGATCTAAAGATGTCGACAACCAAGTATGAAAGCATGAAGATTCCCATCTTGAAGAAATCAGAATATCCAACATGGAGGGTAAAGATGCTGATGTACCTGGAGGCTATGGATCCTGACTATTTGGACAGGATTCGTGATGGACCATATATTCCTACACGGATTGTAGAACGAACAGATACAATGCCTGAACATTATGTGGTCAAGGCTAAAAGTGAATGGACTCCAGAAGAAAAAGCTCATGTACTCAGGGAACCAAAGATAAAGAATATCTTACACAGTAGTCTTGATGCTGTCATGTCAAACAGAGTGATTGCATGCAAGTCTTCAAAAGAAATCTGGGATACTTTGGAAACTCGGTGCCAGGGATCTGCATCTGTTAAGAAAAACAGAAGGGCTTTTTTGATTCAAGAATATGAACAATTTGATGCAAGACCCGATGAGAGCCTAACTGATCTATATGATAGATTTCTGACACTATTGAACAGTTTATCTTTAGTTGACAAGGAATATGAAACTGAAGATTCAAACACCAAGTTTCTAAGAGCTTTACCTGAAGAATGGGACACTCAGACATCGATCATTAGACATCAGTATGATCTTAACACTGTGTCTCTTGATGAAGTCTATGGGATGCTAAGAACTCATGATCTTGAAGTTCAACAGAGAAAGAACAAGAAAAGCAGCAAGGCAAAATCAATTGCTTTGAAAGCAGAGGCTAAATCAAAAGGAAAAGTTATGGAGGTCTCTAGAAGTAAAACAAGAATAGTTGAGTCAGATCCTGATGACTCTTCATCAGATACTGATGGCAATGCTGATGCCAATACTGATGATGATTCTTCTGACTCAGACATGGAAGAGATGGTTGCTATGATTGTCAGAAACTTCAGAAGGATGAAGTTCAGGAAGAATAGAAGACAAGGCAACTTTCAGAAAAAGGCTTTCAATCCAAACAAAGATAAGTATATCAAAAAGGACAGCAAGGGTAGCAAATTTGACAAGTCAAAGGTTAGATGCTACAAGTGCAATGGTATGAGTCACTTTGCTTCTGAGTGCAAGAAGACGAAGGCACTTATCACATCAAGCAAGGATTGGATGGACTCTTCCTCAGAATCTGATACTGAGGTGGTCAACTATGCTCTAATGGCCAATGCCGATGTAATTGCTGCTCCTGATGATAAGGTACTAAATACTATCTTTGATTTTGATACTGATAATGCTTCTGAGTTAAGATGTTTTCTAAAGTCATTACATATTAGCTTTAGAAGTCAAACTGCTGAAAATACTAGGATCTTATCTGAGATGTCTGAACTTAGAAAAAGGAATGATATATTAGAAGCTGAATTTTCTCGTATGCAAGAAGTACAAAAAGAATGTGATAATGTGAATCACATGTATGTAGAGATGAAATCCAAATGTATTGCTCTTGAAAAGGAACTTGAAAATGCTAATGAGAAAATCAGAACCTGGACAGACTCTGGTAGGAAATTTCATGAGATTAATACCTCTAAGAATTGGAAAGAGTGTCTAGGATATAAGTCAGATGAGGATAAGAAGTTGGAAGAGAAAATTGTCATTGATGAGACAGTCAGTCCAAAGACCTATAGACATGTTATAGATGCAACCAAATCTAAGATTACTCCTGTTAATTTTGTTTTTGGTAAGGATTCCAATTCTACTTTTGAAAAAGGATCAACTTCTACTCAAGGAATTAAAATCATAAAGTCTAAACCTGTCTTGAATAAAGTCATTAAGAATGTAGGTCTATTGTCTCAGAAACAACTTAAGGATAAAATCTGTGAGGTGACAGATAAGAAAAAGGAATCTACTGTTAAGAGAAACAGGAATGGTAAAGTTGGGATCAACAAAGAGAATGGTTACAAATATATCCCAAATGCACCTAGAAAGTGTTGTTTTAACTGTGGTAACTCTAATCATCTTGCTATTGATTGTAAGAAGAGTAAGAAGAAGATTACTGATATTCCTAAGTCTGATGTTAGGAATAGATTAGTATTTTATAAACCACAGAAGTCCTGTTTTCATTGTGGTAGTATATGGCATTCTATTTATACTTGTAAAGATTATCAAAAGTTGTACTATAACTTTTATGATCCATTGCCTAAAGTTGATAAAAATAGTGCAAACTCTGGTAGCATTAAGAATGTCAAGTTGGAACATGCTTTTGTTAATACTGATACTGACAAAGCAAATCCTGATGAAGTAAATCATGTCAGGACTGCTAAGGTCAGAAAGTCTTCTGATGTGAAAGTTAATAAATTGCATGGAAAAGGAACCCAACAAGTATGGGTTCCTAAATGTTCTAACTAGTGTGTTTCTATTCTGATTGCAGGGTAAAAAGAAAAATGTGTTAGTCATGGATAGTGAATGTTCTGTGCACATGACTGGAAACAAAGCCCTGTTATCAGAATATGAGGAAAAAGCTGGCCCAACTGTGTCTTATGGAGATGGCAACATTGGACAAACCTTGGGATATGGCAATATAATCATTGGAAATGTCATCATTGAAAAAGTAGCTCTAGTGAAGGGACTAAAACACAACCTGTTGAGTATTAGTCAAATCACTAACAGAGGTTATCATGTCAACTTCTATTCCACTCATTGTGAAGTAGTCAGTAAGGCAACAAGCAAGATAGCACTGACTGGCTACAGGCATGGTAACATATATGAAGCCAACATTCAATCAAATACTGATGACTCCCCTACCTGTCTGATCAGTAAAGCTTCAGTAGATGAAAGTTGGAATTGGCACAAGAAGCTTTCTCATCTCAACTTCAGCAATATCAATGAGTTGGTTAAGAAAGATTTAGTGAGAGGATTACCAAAAGTGTTATATACTCCTGATGGACTCTGTGATGCATGTCAAAAAGCAAAACAAAGAAGGACATCATTCCAGAGTAAATCAGAATCCTCTATTGGAGAACCATATCACATGCTACATCTTGATCTATTTGGTCCAGTCAACATCATGACCATCAGTAAGAAAAGATACACTCTTGTAATTGTTGATGAATATTCTAGATTCACCTGGGTGTATTTTCTGCACAGAAAAGATGAGACTCCTGAAGTTCTGTTGGATCATGTAAGAATGATTGAGACAACCACAAAGTACAAAGTCAAGATACTAAGAAGTGATAATGGTACTGAATTTAAGAATTCAAAGATGGAAGAGTTCTGCAAATACAAAGGAATCATTCAACAATTCTCTGCTCCTGGCACACCTCAGCAAAATGGAGTAGTTGAAAGGAAAAATAGAACTCTTATTGAAGCTGGCAGAACTATGTTGGAAGAAGCAAAATTACCTACATATTTCTGGGCAGAAGCAGTCAACACAGCATGCTACACTCAAAATCTCACATTAATAAACAGACATGGTGTTACTCCTTATCAGTCACTCAAGGAAAAGAAACCAAGTCTGAAGCATCTGCATGTGTTTGGCTGTAAATGTTTTGTTCTCAGAAATCATCGTGAACAACTAGGGAAATTTGAAACAAAGGCTGATGAAGGAATTTTCATAGGCTATCCTGCATCAAGAGCCTTCAGAGTTTTTAATTTGAGGACAAGGACTGTCATGGAGTCAATACATGTATCTTTTGATGACAAGAAGATAGCTGGAATCAATGAAGACTCTCATGATAGATTGATTTTTGAAAATGAAGCTACCAAGGAACCTGAAGAAAGTGAATCAGATCCTGTCCATACATCAGATCCTGATGGGTCACCAAATCCCGATGACACACCAGATGCTGATGGTGCAAATACTGATGATGCAATCAATAGTAATACTTCTAGTAGTGCTAATGTTGAGGGGGAGCAACATCATTCTACTACAAGTTCAGAGTCAACACAATCATCAGGACAGAATTCTTCAGATACTGATTCAAGTGATGATCCTGATAACTTATCAGGAGGAAATAACAATAATTCAGGGGGAGCTTCAAGACAAGCAAGTTCTTCAAATCAAGATAACACCAATCCAGGGAGAGCATCTATTTCAAGAAACAATTTAACACCAGCAAGGAAATGGACTGCAAGTCGTACTCCTGATTTGATCATTGGGAATCCTGATGCAGGTGTTCAAACAAGAAGTGCAACTCAGAATGAATGTCTATACAATAACTTTCTATCCAAGGATGAGACAAAGAAAGTTGAAGATGCACTTAAAGATGCTGATTAGGTTACAGCAATGCAAGAGGAACTGAATGAATTTGAAAGAAATGAAGTCTGGAAACTGGTACCAAGACCAAAGAATAGATCAATTGTTGGTACAAAGTGGATTTTCAAGAACAAGACTGATTCTGATGGAGTAATAATCAGAAACAAAGCAAGACTAGTTGCAAAGGGGTATTCTCAACAAGAGGGAATTGATTATGATGAAACGTTTGCTCCTGTTGCAAGACTAGAAGCCATCAGGATATTTCTTGCTTATGCAACACATAAGAAATTCAAGGTTTTCCAGATGGATGTTAAAAGTGCTTTCTTAAATGGAGAACTGGAGGAAGAAGTCTATGTTGAGCAACCTCCTGGTTTCATTGATCCTAACTATCCAGATCATGTCTACAGATTGGATAAGGCACTTTATGGACTAAAGCAAGCTCCAAGAGCATGGTATGAAACTTTAGCTCTATTCTTACTGGAAAGTGGATTCAAAAGAGGTGCTATTGATAAAACTCTATTTTATTTGAATCATGGTAAGGACTTGTTGTTAGTTCAGATTTATGTTGATGATATCATTTTTGGGTCAACAAACAATAAGCTTTGTGAAAAGTTTTCCAAGCTTATGCAGTCAAGATATCAAATGAGCATGATGGGAGAAATGAGTTACTTTCTTGGTCTTCAAGTTAAACAGACTGATGAAGGGATTTTTATTAATCAGTCTAAATATACAAGGAATTTATTGACAAGGTTTAACATGCAAGATAGTTCTCCTGCTACAACTCCCATAGCTACAGCTACCAAACTTGATCCTGATCAAGGTGCTGAGGTAGATGTAACTCACTACAGAGGAATGATTGGCTCTTTATTGTATCTCACTACAAGTAGACCAGATATCATGTTTGCAACTTGTCTGTGTGCAAGATTTCAAGCAAAACCTAGAGAACCCCATATGATTGCAATCAAAAGAATTTTCAGATATCTCAAAGGCACTTCTTCACTTGGCCTTTGGTATGCAAGGGAGTCAGATTTTGGGTTGTGTGGTTATTCAGATGCTGATTTTGCTGGATGCAAAATAGACAGGAAAAGTACTTCAGGAAGCTGTTAGTTTTTGGGTGGAAGACTAGTTTCATGGTTCAGTAAAAAGCAAAAATCCATTTCCACTTCAACTGCAGAAGCTGAGTACATTGCTGCAGGAAGTTGTTGTGCTCAGATAATGTGGATGAGAAATCAGTTGTTAGATTATGGCATGTCATACTCAAAAATCCCTATTTATTGTGATAACCAAAGTGCTATTGCAATGACAGGAAATCTAGTTCAACATTCTCTTTCTAAACACATCAGTATTCGATATCACTTCATAAGAGAACAAGTTCTGGAAGGAACAATTGAACTTCACTTTGTTCCTACTGATCAACAACTAGCTAATATATTCACCAAGCCACTACCTGAAGCTACTTTCAATAAATTGGTGAATGAACTTGGAATGATGAACTTTGAGAATTTCTGAGGAAAGCTACAGAGAGGAAATCCTGATAACTGTCAAATCCTGATGGTTATTCAGAAAGGTATGTTTTCTTTGATCAAATCCTGATAGGATGTTATCCTGACAGGAAGTCAACTGGTCAAATCCTGATGCTCAGATATTGAAGCTGGTATGAAAACCAGAGGTTCTATGCTAATTTGTCATCAACACTTCTGGTAAACTCTGGAAAATAAGATTTTTACTTAGTCTTTGATTAAGTTTTCAGTCTTAATTCTCAATTTCAATTATATTTTTATCAGAGTTTTCTATTCGTCATTTTATATGTCAAATGCAGTGTTACTAACAAATTGTGCAGGAAAAGTAAGAAGGACAAGAACAATTGAGCAAATTGATAGTTTTCATTAAATCTTGAAGATTCATTACAAATGAAAATGGAAATTACATATTCTTTTCCTAGTCTACTTTTCTACTCAGGAACACGTGCCCTTCAAATAAGAATGAACGCTCCTGAGCAGCTTCACAGTCCATCAGGATTGGAAGATCTCTTGTTCCATCCTTAAAGGACAAGGAGGGGAGCAGATGCACTTGAAGGTGGCTCGTCCCCATGATCACCGGGACTCTTCCAAGCCTCCAACTTGCAAGACCTGCGAGCATCCAAGATCTTCTTTTTCCTCCTCTCAAGCTCTCGTACGAGCTCTTCATCCTCATCCTCTTCATAGATGAGGTTATCAAGCGGATTCCAGTCAAGATTGGCCTGCTGGAAATTGTGCCAAAGCACATCAGCCATTGCGTTAACAAAGGCTTCATGTTCCTGAGGGTCAGGAACTGGTTGAGGCTCTTCATCTTCTGCAATTTCTGCAAGCACCTGATCCAACTCCTGCCAGATTATTTCTAATTCATCGAGTTCTTGATCAGGTAAGTCGTTTTGTTGTTGGTTGGCAGCCATTGAAAAACAAAGAAGGTGAAAGGTTTTCGTAAGTTTTTCTCTAGAGAGGGTTTGTGTTTTAATAGATATATGATGATTATGCTTAACAGTTCTATTTTATAGAGAATGTGTGTTAAGGATGCAGGTCATTTTTGTTTATCGAGGCGACTGTTCAGTTTCTCATAATTACTTTGCCTCGGTAATTGGTAAGAATGGTTACATGGGTATTATGCTATTTGTTCTGTAATCATTTTTTTTTTTAAAAACAGCATTTATCAGGATTGTCAAAATAAATTTTGTTTTCATAAATAAAATTTTATTTTACTTCATATTAAAAATTTTGCGTTTTTCAATCCTGATAAGGCAAATGGTTTCATAGGAAATGCTTTTATTCCTGATGAGGTTAGGTTTTTCTTACATAGGAAAATGCCTACTTGTTATGGTTTAATTTCTAAAGCTATGGGGCAAGGCCAATCACACCTTGTTCCTAACCCAAGCATTCATCCTAAACAGTCTAAACAGTCAACTGCCACCTCTAATGTCTCTAAAAAGACTTTAGTTGTAAAAGCAAAGAAGTCAGCTAGAACTGATGTGTCAGGAAGGCAATCAGGTACAAAGGACTTTACTTCTACACCTATCACTAAAAAGAAGTTACAAGGGGGTGTACAAGGGGTCCTGGTGAAGAAAGCTGCAAAGAGAGGTGAGGATGTTTCTGTTAAAAGAAAGTTAGTGCTTAGGGATGAGACTGACTCAGAGGATGATTTACCTATATCCTCTGTGGTGAATGTGAATAAGGAAGTTGCTGATACTGCTACTGCAGCTGTGGTTCCATTGTCTACACCACAGAAGAAAAGGAAGTTATCAAAAAGCAGGTATCATATTCCTTTAGAAAAGAAGCAGGATACTGATGTACATGACACTTCTATTCTGAATGAGCAATCAGTTTCTACTGCTCAAGCAAATCCTGTTGTTAGTATTCCTGATGCTGCACCAAGTCAAGTGGTTAATATTTCAGACTCTCCAGCACAGGACTCTCCAACAAAAAGACATGTTGATATTTCATGGGAGAAGTATGGTGCTGCTGCTTCCAATCTTGGGATAAAACATCCAATGGAAAAGCTAAGGAAGGCAGAAGAGTTAGTCTATCAGAGACAGAAGAAACTGAAAGGATCAAGCCCACAAGAACCTGAACCTCAAAGTGGTTCAGCAGCTCTTTCTGATGATCCAGCCACACAAGAACCACTCAATCAAAGTTTGAGTGAAGGCTTAGCTAGTGGAATGGTCCCACAAGAACCATTTTCTCAAAGGGAGAATGAAGACATCTACATTCCAGCTACACAAGAACCATCTTCTCAAAGTGAAGATGCAGGCCAAGCTACAGTTTCTGAGAAATTTCCTGACAATGCTCAAGGGATTTCTGGTGCAGATGAAGTTCAAAGATTGGTCGAGGACACTGTCAATGAGGGAAGCACACAAGAACCTTTGACTCAAAGTATTGAAGAAGCTTCTGAACCTCAAGCTCCACAAGAACCATTGGTAGCAAATACTGATGCAAGCATATCAAATCCTGACGGTGTTCATCCTGACGTTAGTGGTGCTCCTGATGTTGAACCTATCCTGATACAGCCACTTCGTTCAAGACCAATGGATCATCCTATCACAGATTCACAGGATAAAATGAAAGGTATAGCTATTCCTGATCCTGATGATACTCATAGTACTGATGATGATGACTCTGATGATAGTGATGATGATGAGAATCAAAAAGAGAAGGAACAGCTTGCTACAGCACTCAAAATTAGTCTTGGAACTAATTTTGGTTCATCAAGTACATATATGGATGGCAAAGCTTCCACTGGGAAAGATCAGAGACAAGATTTTTCTATTCCTTCCTTTAATCCTGCTGAGGCACTTAGACAGAATGAATGGAACAATTCATGGCACAGATCTGCTGAATCTGTAAGTTATTCTTCTGCTTTGGAACATGCCTATGATGCAGTGAAATCTATAGAGAATCAAGACTTGAAGAATCATCTGAAGGCTACAACTTTGTTATCCAAAAGTCTAAAAAGTGAGATTGATTCTATCAAGAATTCAACTGAGTTGGTGAGGAATGATATTTCTCAAAATTTTACAAAGGTGCCTACTGCTTTTCAGCTAAGGGTAGTAGAATCCCAAGTGAAATCTGTTATTTCTGAACAAACCTCTATCAACAGAAGGATTGATTCTCTGGATACCAAGGTAACTGACATTCAAGCTTCTCTTTCCTTAATTTTGAATTTATTGTCAAATCCTGATGTCAAAAAGGGGGAGAAGGTTAGTCGGACAAAATGCACACCTGATCTAGTATTAAGGAATAATGATGCTGATACTGGAGATGATGGTTGTGACAAAGTGATACAAGGAGAAACCTCTGATGCTGCTGTTATGAAGTCTACAATTCAAACTTCACAAAGTCAAACAACGCAGTCAACTCATGTTTCTGATTCTGGAGTTAAGACAGTAAGAACGTTGGTGCAATCTCAGATCCTGACGGAAGAACAAATCCTGACACCTGGTCATGGACATACTCTTGCTACAATTGCTCAAGGTGATGAAGATGTGATTATTGATAATCCTGAAGATGCATCAAATTTATTCCAGAAGTTTTCTACAAAAGATGGCAGAATTGTTACTCTATATCACACTGATAAAAGAGTTCAACAATTATATGCAAGAAAAGCACTCTCTACAGCAAGTGAAGAATATCTTGATCTCTCACATGAAGAATTCTTAAGACAACAGAGACAAATGATGGAAAGCTTTAATAACCCTGCTCCTGCTAGAGGTAGAGGAGGCAGAGGTAGGAGAGGAGCTAGAAGAAGTAGAAGAGGTTCTTCAACTCAAACAATACCTAGACAGACAAGGTCTCGAGGGTTAAGAATTGAAGAAATTCCTGAACCTATTCAAACTCTAGTAGTTCCTGACATATCTACTTTTGGTGATGATGGAAATATTGAAGAAGAACCTGAATTGAGAAGAAAATCAAGAAAATCAAATCTCTGCAATACAAATCAAATTGAAGAATCTAATCCTGATGTTGTTCCTGATGATATTCAAGATCATGATGATTCTGAAATTCTATAAGAGATTGACTTGATAATTTTATCTACTGTGGTTGATTCTCACAACAAGGAAGTAGATGAAGAAGAAGAAGCCGGAAGAAGAAAAATGACAAGATCAATAAATAGAGATTTCAATCTCTATGTACAAAGGCTTAAACTCTCAAACAGAAGAGTGTGGAGGAACCCAAGCAGACAAGAATCTTCACTGGAAAGAAGCTATGCCTTTGAAAAGGAAAAGGATAAGAAGTGGAAACATATTAGCACATTAAGTTGTGATACACTTATCAATTTTCAGTCTGGAGGAATTATTACAAGCGCTTCAAGTGTTGTTGATTTATCTGGGATGGTTAGATCAAAAGCACTTTGGTTAAAGATGTTTTCAAATCTGAAGCAATTGACAAGTAATTCAAGAGGAGGTATTGGACACAGGGATGCTGAATATCTGAATATGTCATATGTTGATCCTTACTCCTTAACTGAAATTGGAGGTACTTTAACTTCTGAAAACCTGAACAATTTACTAGCTGTTGATATAGTTATAGATTGTCATGATGGTTTTGACAAGAAAGAAAAGCTTCTGTACTTTATGAAAGATGGTAGTGTGAAGATTTTATCTATTCAAGATCTGCTGATGAAAACTACACAGGAACTGAAATATGTTCATTATCTTTTGAGATCGAAGAATCAAATATGCAAAGAATGGAGTGACATGATTTTGTCAACAATAAGAAGAAGACTGGATGGAAACAGTAATTTCAATGGTAATTATACTCCCATGTACTTAAATCAAAGAGGTCAGGATGTGGAAATGCAAAGGGGTACTGCTGTTAAAGATGTAAATTTTGGCATGACTCATCTTACTCTCAATCCTGATGAGAAGGAAATTACTTATCTTTTGCTTGAAGAGCATAGTCTTCAGAGAAACTCCATATTGAATCTCAGAGCAGCTATCTACCAGATTAATGAGGAAGATGAAGAACTCAGAAATCTTAAGGAAAGACTGATTCAAATTCTTGAAGAAAAAGAAGAAAATTTGTTATCCAACTTCTTGAAGATGAATCTGTTCTATCAAAGAATTTAAACAGATAAGTTGTTGCTGCAAATTCTGTACATTTTGTATTTATGTTTTTGACATCATTGAATCTTAGGAATCTATACTTTATTTCACAAAGTATGAGATTAGGGGAGATTGTTAGATCATAATTCAATGATCGTCAGGAGCTAGACTCAACTGATCAGGATTGCTAACGTCATCAGGATTACATGGTCGTCAGGATCAAGATACATATCAGGACTGGGATCAGGATTGATCATCAGGACTGGAAGCTGATCAGGATTCCTACTTCGAGTTATATTTGGAGTCTAGTTAAACATGGAAGTTTATTCTGTCGGTTCCTGGTTTGTAGAATGTAGCTATCAATTATGGATAGGTTTCAATCTTTCTAATTGATTAGGACTTATCATTGATAGAGAAGCTGTGTAGTATATAAACACAGTTTTGGTTTCGATTTATGTACGTGAACATAATCGAATAGAAGCTCTTAAGAACATAGAATTTCTTGAGAGAGTTTTTGTAAGCTAGCAGCTCTCAAGAACATCAGAATTTCTTGAGAGAGTTTGTAACAGTTTTATATCAGATTTAATAAAGCTGTTATCTTTCTTTCATATTTGTGATATATACATTAAGAAGTCGATTATCTTATACTATTGTATTCAACCCCCCTTCTACAATAGATTATTACTGGGCAACACTTTGTAACCTGTACATTTGCTGTCACAAATCTGAAACCTCTGTCACTTTAATAAATCCACTTCTTTGAAGACTTCACTGAGGCTTGAACAAATAATTGAACTTCTTTCAATGTAGTATTTCTTCAAATCTGTAGGATGACTTTAATCTGTATTCTTCTGACATATATGATCTTCTGAGATTCCTGTGACTGTGACAATTGAATTATTACTTACTTATTACAAACTTGTTTAAGTTGAGTTGAATCCTTGATGTAAACAAATAGGCTAAAACATATGGCTTTCAATCTCCCCCTATTTGTTTGTTAGAGAATAACAAGCAAATACCTAGAGGATAACTCAACTAACTAAACAAGTAAAAATAAGACTTTAAAAGTTAAGTAAATAATAACACAAAGTTCTGGATTTCATTAAACATTTTCCAGATTCAAACAGTAAAGATAAATACAAGATAGATGTTCCTCTAGACTGAACATATGTATACATTGATCCTATCTTGATTTACCTAAGCTCTATACATTTAACATTTACAGAACAGAGCTTCTTCAAATTTCAGACTCAATCATCTCTCCTTCTTCAAGTGCTTCAAGCAAATCCTTGTCCAGAACACGATCAGATTCAGAAGTAATGCCACTAGGTCTGACAGGTTGAGTTGTAACTTTCTTCAGCCTATTCTTCATTTGATGATATCTCTTGATATTGGCAATGCAATAGTCTTGAATCAAATCAGCAACTTCTGTCTTTTCTTGTGTAGCAAACCCTGTTGTCCTCAACATGTTCTCCATATAGACAAGATGCTTGGTAGGATAATCTTTCAAAGAGATGGGATCCACACCACAAGTTTGAAGTGCCCTCCCTTTATAAAATTTAACTTCATATGGCACATCCACAACTTGAGGACTAGCTTTCATGGAAAAATCTCTAAGCTGATCATGCAATAGCTCACATAGAGGTGAAGACCTTTTAATCTTTGTCATGAAAACCCAAAACTCAGAGAGAGTTCTACCTTCCAGAAGATTAAGAGAAACTATGAAAGTTCCCTCATTATGAGTGTAGATGTAGATCTTCAACTCCTCTCTGACTCTGTCATATCCAGTAGTAATTCTTGAAATCTCCGCATGAAGAGCTTTCATATAGATTGTGTTGTCTGGATTGACCTTTTTGTACCTTTCCAACATGCTAAAGAACTTTCTATCATTGTCTGACCCTGTCGGATGTGAGAACATCTCTCTAGCTCTATCCCATTCTTCTCCAAGCTTCAGCCTCACATATAACTTCCTGTCCTTGACCTTTATATCATGAAGCCGTTGCTTTTCTTGATGTTCAGCTTTTTGGATAACTAGATGCTTTGAGATGATGTCAGACACTTTAGCATTCTCCTCCTCTCTTCTCTTCAGATCAGCTTTCTGTCTTAACAGCCCAGCTTCAAAGGCAGGATCCACTTCAGGTTCATCTTCCCAGTCAGCAAAATCAGCCTCTCCTTCAACCTCCACTTCACCAAAGATATCTTCAGGGGGTTTCTTCAGATTCAATATCATCAAACTCTCCCTGTTCATCTTGATAGTAGACATCATCAGAAAAAGTTAACTTTTGCTTCCCTTTGTCCTTTCCAGAACCAGAACCTTGAGCTTCACCTCCTTGATCTCTCACTCCTTCTCCTTATTCTCCCCCTTAGTTGAGGAATCCTCTTTGGATTTAACTTTATCAGTTTTAGGATCCTCTTTCCTACTTCTTCCTTCTCCTTCTTCATCTCCTCCTTCATCCTTACCATCATTATCGTCATCATCATCATCATCACCATAAAAGAATTTCTTCTGTTCAGCATTGGGTTGATGTGAGTTCTTGATCATGTTGTACAGATGTGTTAGGTCCTAAAGTATCGTAGAAGGGGGTGTTGAATACGATACTCACTAATTCATCAAAAAATTCTTTCGAATCTTTTGCGGATAAATAAATTAGTATACTCTCAGTGGGTACGTGTTCAAGTGAAACGAATAGCAATTTGATTTCTTCGGATAGATCTATGTAGGTTCTCGAAATCAAATCAACCAAGCCAAACACAAGCAATTCAGGGAATATATTGTTTTATAAATATAAACCTCGAAGGGTGCTACAAATTCTAATCCGTAGGATTAGCTGCAAATAGTTCAAGCTCACTTAATACAAACACGGATTAGAGTTTAAGGCTGTCTACGAATTTATAAATATTCCAGCTCTTAAACTCTTCTCCGGCTATCTCTCTCTGTCAAAACTATGAACTCTAAAATATGAACTACTGAAGAAGATGAACTTCTTCTGTCTATTTGTAGACTTTTCAAAACCAATCTTCCGATAGATTTTGCTTCGACCAATCAGAATGCAGCAGGTGTCCAATCTACTTTTTAGAATAATTAAAAACTATCGAAGGCTTAATAAAAACAATCGAAAGCTTTGTTTTAAAACAAAAACTATCGAAAGTTTTGTTTTAAAACAAAAACTATCGAAGGAGTATTCACCTGGCCAATTTGAAAAACCAAAGGGGCTTATTTCGTCCTTTTGTGTAATTCGTCCTGTAGTCTGACAGCTCCTTAAAAATGCTTTTCGACCCGCACAACTTCTAATCTTAATAAATAATTAATTAATTTAATCCAGAAAATATATAAATAAATATCTAATAATATGTAGATATTTATAAATATAATTTTCTAATTAAATAAAATATTTAATTATTTATTTAAATCCTTATAGTCTAAGCTGCGGTCTGTGAGTGTCTGGAACTGGACTCCTTTTGCTTAGCAAACCATATATCAATTCCAACCGGGGTTCCATCTTTCCAAATATCTCAACCTGCATTTCTTTCGGGTTTATTATTTTCATAACTTTGGCTCAGTGGGTTCCTGTAGCTGTTTGGACGTATCCTGTTCTGACCTGTTTTCTCCTATAAATTCCTTAGAACTTTCAGGGAGAACCAAGTCTGACTGTATCAATTTTTTCTGTAGAATAGATATGTAGATCATCCTCATATGTGTTGACGCCTCGTGCAACGGTCTGGTTCACAGACGACTAACAGTGATTCAAACCTTCACATCTTCATTTCAATACAATTGACAAGTCGCTGCATTCTTGATTGCTTCAAACACTAACTGTCAATAAACACGTGTACCTTCACTGGAATCCTTACTGGTATTCAGACAACGTCTTCATATCTTCTTTTAAACCTTTGTCCTTTACCCTGTATACATTGCTTTCGGATTCCTATGCTTCCTACACTGTCTATGTCACAATCAATGCTAATACACTGAAATCTTCTAGTGGCACTGTATTCTGAATCTTCAATACTTTTGAAACCCTGAATGTCTTCAACCCTTATTCTTCACTGAGGCATGAACATGATAATGAACTTCTTTCAGTGACCCTTAACTAGACTTCAGAATTACTTCTTGTATCTTGATTCCTTGTATTTGCCCTATCTTCATTTCTTCCTAATTTCTGTGTAGTCGTAGTATTATTTACCTGTCCTGTTCTAGTGTTGAGTTATCATCGATACATTGAGTTCCTGTACACACTGCCTTGGAATCTAACCAACAATCTCCCCCTATTTGATTGTTAAACTAACAAACAAATAAATAGAGAGGATAACTCAACTAACAACTAGAAAAAAATACCTTTCCTGGACTTGTAAATAATGCTACTGGTTTTCTGGATCAAATTCTTCACTTCCAGATTTCTTGTTCAAACTGAAATGATAGATGATTGTTCCTTTAGCACTTGACTGATATCCATGTAGTAACGGATCTTCATTTCTTTGGTTCTTTAAATCTCTGTCACATAATCCTTCTCAGTCTTGAAGTAATCATGAGCAGCTTCTCAAGGTTCTTCAGTGGTAATGAATATGTCTTTGTCTACCACTTACTGAAGTATACCTTTCCACTTCTCTCGGTTAAGAGTTCAGCGGCTTCTGTTGTACAACCATATTTCCTTTCTGAAAAGCACATATCTCCCTTGCTTCTCCTCCTTTGGAATACAGCTTCTCCCCCTATGGAATACAGCTGCTCCCCTTAGAACAGTGGTGAACCAATACCACTTCTCTGTCTTCTAGGAAATCTACCACTTCTCCCCTTAGTCTCTCCCCAATAGTTGAAAGATCAATAGAATTGTGGTGTGGTGTACCTCTACTTTTTCTTACCACTTCTCCCCCTTAGTTGAGGAATCCTCCAATAATCTGATTATAACTCATTTCTCCCCCTTAGTTAAGAAAAGAAGTTTTCCTGGGTCTTGAAGGAATTCTCATGTAGCATCTGTTAGAAAAGAAGTAGTAATATGTAGTCTGATCAACTGTGCTCTTTAAATACTGCAAGATGGCTTCACCGTCGATCGTCCTACGAACCAAATTTCCCGACATCTTCCTTATACCTCCCAACTGTTAGATCACACTTTTTAGGGCCCTAAAACAACCGAATGTTAGGTCCCAAAATGAGGTCTCAACTGTTAGGTCTTTAAAGGTAAAACATTACGAACCAAGTTTAAGGGATAGGGAATGGGATTTGGTGTTTCTCTTTCTTCCTCACTGTGAGTGTGTGATTCTGTTTCGTGTACCTCACTAGTGTTTCACTCTTATCTCTCAGAGCTTCAGCATCCAAATGTACCTGCAAGGAAAATCACCATAGCCATCCTTAAGGAGGTCACTGGTGGTGCAATGGGATTTCGCAAATCCCCATCCTTGGTTAAACCAAGTTGTTGATCATCTTGCGATGATCAGTCCTCAACAGGATCCAGAGTTTGAATCTCTGGGGGGTTGGAATCAGGCTCTATTGATAGCAGAGGCCCTGAAACTCCCTCTGAAGTCTTTGCAGACATATCCTCAGGTAACTCCTCAAATGAAATTGATTCATTGTTACCGAGTTGCCGATCTGCACCTATGTCAGACCCGGTACCCGCAGGATCCAGATATGTTCCATCTGGGGAGTTAGGCAATGACCCTTTAGATTGTGCATTTGGGTCAGAGCCTTCTCTCAACGTCTGTGAAGACTCTTGGTTCAGTAAAGAACCTTCAAACGGTGGTCCTGACCGTAATATGGTCGGAGAACTAGTTGCTTCCGTCAATTTTCCTTTTTCTGTTTGGGGTAGGGGTTCAGATATAGCTTTGGTTATCACTGCCCAATCAGCTTCAGAAAAATCTGTTAGAGGCTCGGTGAAAGAAGGTAATGAAGTTTCAACAGTTGCCTCGTTTTCTAGTTTTCTCCTTTTAGAGGAAGGCAAAGCTGTTGTTGAATGGTTTTTCTCCTTATTTGGTGCTGCTTTGGCACTGACTCCCTCTACACTCTCAGTTATTTGAGTGGGTGGTATAGTAGGGGTAGGAGTTTCTGTTGTTGTTTCATTTGTTTCTTTCAAAGGCTCTATGACCGTGGTTAGAGGCTGTTGGTTTTTAACCTCCTGGTCGGGAATGGCCACTGAGGGCTCTGGATCTATGTCCATTTGTGACATCTCACGTTCGATAGTTTTCAAAATGAACTATCGAGAAGTTGTATTTTTCTGAAAACTATCAAGAAATTCGAATATTAAAGAATTGAATTCTTTCGATAGATTTCATTTCCAATTTCAAAAGCTATCGAGACTTTTCTTCGATAGTTTTTCTTTTCTTTAACAAAAACCATCGAAAATTGCTTTCGATACTTTTTATCAAGTACTCAGAAAACTATCGAGATTCCTTTTTTTCGATAGATTTTGCTGCTGATTAATTTTAAAGCTGTTACCAGTTTTAAAACCAACCTTTTGTTTTCTGTTTTCTGTGAACTTTTTCAAATCAGATATTCATTTGAAATTCACATTTAACAAAAATATCACAATTTTATTAGAATAAAATCGACTAAATATCATTACTAATATAAGCCAATTAAAATCCAATAAATTATGCTGCATATTTATTTTATGTATTTTAAATTATGGAGCAAATAAGATATTGAACTGCTTCAATTTCCATAATTCAAATTGAATAAAATAAATAAATCAATAAATAAATACTAAATATCTATGAGTTAGATATTAGCACTTAATTATTAACATGAGGACTGGATGTTAAATAAATTCACAAGTCCTTAAAATATGGACAACTTAATACTTGTGAGCTTATTTTTAAGAGTTTCTTGCAGATGAGATTTTCAAATAATGTGCATGTCTACAAGTTACTCTATGAATTGAAGACATGCTCTCGAAAGAAATGATACCTGGTGTCAAGGTGCATTGTCGTGGAGTGGTCCACAGAGTTGTTGGAGATGAAGTTATTTCAAGAAATCAATCTTCCTCCACGAAGTTGACAGCTTCTAGAGATGCTTCTCCTGTCATTTGGGTTGACAGCTTCCAGAGATGCTTCTCCTGTCTTTCTTACAACCTGCGTATTTTATATCTATATAGCTAAACATGTTAACAAGTATCTTTAGGGTACCATATACCGAGATTTGGTATTCCCTTAAGATATCTAAAAATCATGTTAATAGCTATAAGACTAGATTTTCTGAAATCCAATTGGAACCTTGCACATTGGCAACTTGAGAATAAAATATGTGTGGTCAATTTACAGCTAATAAGTTAATGAGATGATCATACCTCTCTAGCTTGTCATTTCTGTCTTTTACCTGATTTGTCCTGATCAAGCTTTAGTGGCTACTGTTGGCAGGGAGTCTTGGCATGTCTAGAATCTTCCCAATTGTGCACATTCAAAAGATTCTTGACTTATTTTTATTGCCGTCACTCTTTTGGCTTACTTGTGCTCCTAAAAGAATTATTCTTTTGGCTTGCTCAAAGTAATTCCAAAAAGAATTGCAACTTTCCCAACATACTCATCTTGTACATACTCTGCAATGACTTGGCAAATTTCTTGCACAAGTTTTCGTTAGTAGACCAACATATAATATAATCATGATATCACTGCACATTTATGACATTATGTTTGTGCCTTAAGATATAGAGAGTTATATATATATGACGACTCTAATAAATTCATATTCTGCAAAAGTTCAGTTAGAATGTCATACCATGTCTTTGACGATTGCTTGAGTATTGATACTAGTTCATACCAACCCGTTGTGATCTTGAAGAGAAGCTGTACATTGACTTCTTCTACTATCTCATCAATCAGGAGTGCACTTGATCATATTCACCATATAGATATTAAAGTTTGAATATGCAGCAGGTGCCAGATATATCCTGATATCCTCAAGTCTCGTCACTGGTGCTTCTTGTTCGATACTGCTTCCTGATAGTAACCTAGCCTCCAGTTTGGCCTTGTCCCTCATAACAATGCCATTGTCATCCAGTAAACTTCTGGTTATCCTTATACCAATTACAACTCTGTTATTTGGTCTAGATACCAGCTTCCATACAATCTGCCTTTAGAATTGATTGAGTTCATCTTGCTATGCAATCACCCAATCTGGATCTATCAGAGCTTCTTTAACTTTCCTAGTTTCTTCTTCAGAAAGAAAACCAAGGAAATAATCATTCATACTCTATAGCTCCAGTCTTCACTCCACCACTAGGATCACTAAGAACTAGACATCAGGAATGATCTTGAATCTAAACCCTTTGTCTTGACAGATCTGTTCTTGAAGTGTCCTCTTGATTTTCATTGTGGTGTTGATCTGACTAATTGATCCTTCTCCTGCTCCCCCTGAGTTGTTGACGGTGTGATCTGTTGATTCTGTTAATTGACTAGTGGATCCTGTAGAAGTTTGAGGATCTCCATCACTGTCACCACTTGGTCCAGAATCATTATCATTATGATTATTATTATCACCGGGAACAACTTCAGGTTCTTCCTCTATGTCAGAGAGATCTCCTGATAGATTTTCAAATACCAAGGATTCAGAGTTCTCTCTAGTTTGCAGGCCTGATATTTTGGTGTCGTCGAATGTTACATTTAAGCTTTCCAACACCTTCTTGTCTTCAATCACATATACCCTGTAAGCTTTAGATTCAAGAGAATAGCCCAGAAAAATGCCTTCATCTGCTTTGGCATCAAACTTGCCTAGATGTCCTCCATCTTTTAGTACAAAGCACTTTGCACCAAACACATGAAAAAACTTCAGTGTTGGTTTCTTGTTGGCCATTAACTCATACGGAGTCTTATTATGATCTTTGTTAATCAGGGTTCGATTCTGAGTGTATCAAGCTGTATTCACTGCTTCAGCCCAAAAGTAAGTGGGAAGTTTTGATTCATTCAACATGGTCCTTGCTGCTTCAACCAAGGCCCTGTTCTTCCTTTCCACTACTCCATTCTGTTGTGGAGTTCTTGGTGCTGAAAACTGTCTTGATATTCCTTTCTCTGAACAGAAATCATTTAGAACCGCATTCTTGAATTCAGTTCCATTGTTTGATCTGATTGTCCGTACAGGTAGCTTAGCTTCCACTTCTATCTTTTTGATGTGATCAATGATTAGTTGTGTTGCTTCATCTTTTGAATGTACGAACAACACCCACGTGTACTTGGAGTAGCCATCCACCATCACCAATGCATATCTTTTTCTTGAAAGTGACATAACATTTACTGCACCAAATAAATCCATATGAATCAGTTGTAATGGTTCAGCAATGCTTGTCATTTCTTTGCTTCTATGTGATGCTTTCTTTGACTTCCCTTTTTCACATGCTTCACATGGTCCCTCCTGATTGAATTCCATCAGGGGCAACCCTCTCACTAACTCTCTCTTTATCAAAGAGTTCATAGTTTTAAAGTTCAAATGTGAGAGCTTCTTGTGCCATAACCAACTTTGTTCTGAAGATGCCTTTCCATAGAAACATGTAATTGCTCCTTCACTGGTAGAACTTAAGTCAGCTATGAACAGGTTTCCTTTTCTCACTCCCAGTAGAGTAAGCTTCTCATCCTTCCTGTTGGTGATCAAGCACTTGTCCTTTCTGAAATCTACATTGTAGCCTTTATCACAGAACTGACTGATACTTAGAAGATTGTGCTTTAATCTTCAGCAAGAAAGATGCTTCTAATTGTTATCCTTGACTCCAATTATTAGTTGTTATCAATGATACCAATTATTTTAAACATGATGACATTCCTTTTCCAACGTAGCCATGTCCCGTGATGAAAACCTTTGCTGTCATCTCCAAAGATTATTGACGGAACATCTTTCTCAATCACATTTGATAGCAAGTTCTTTCTTCGATCATATGTCTTCAGTAGTAATGACCAAGAAACCATATAAATCGATTAACCTGATTTGCCCTGCACTCACAAATGGATTAAAAGTTCTTGGTACCCAACTTCTTTGCTTGGGTCCAGATGGATTAGAGATTTTGCTTTTAACAGAGGTAACAACAGCTTCAACCTATACATGCTTATTCTTATCTCCGACTGACCTTGCAGTCATTGCCCTAATGTGATTCTTAAACATGCTTTTTCTATGATTAATGCAAGTACTAAGAGATGCATTCATAACATTTAAATAAGCAAGCATGTTACTAAGAATACATGGCATACATTTAGCATTATGACATTGCAGATAAGAAATGTGCAAATTAGGCATTTTAGAAAATTCAGTACTTTCTACTTTAACCAATATACACAAGTGTAACAGGTAGCAAGTAGATTTACCGGTATTCAATAATTTTCTAAATACACATGGAATAAAAGAATTAACAATTAGATCACTAATTCTATCTAATCCATTCTGTTGTTGTATGTCATCTAACTTTCTCTATTACCTAAGTCAGTTTTAGATATAGCTTGGTGTTCTACAAATTCTACTGACACTAAAGGTAATTCTTCCATCTTTTAAACTATTTATTCCTTAACAAACAATTTAGAATAAATGAGCAAATCTTGTTCTACTAGGGATACTGAAACTTATCTTAACGAAGGTCTTATATGCCAGAAACTTAACCCCTAAAAGTAAGAGTTGTTTCTTAAGAAAGCTTAAGGAAATGATACCTGAGATATGTGAGGTGAATCATCTTTAGAGATTGCTATGAAAGCAAGATATCCATGATCTTCTCGTCATCTGATCCATCCCAACTCTTTCCTTAAGCAACATAAGTTTCGTCCCGATGCTTCCTCAACAAAGCATTCCACTTTTGTTTCAGCTCATTAACTGAGTCCCTATTCTTCTTTGTTTGTCAGGCTCCTTGTACTGTGTAGCAAACCCTGATAGTTTCTTGTAACATAGTTCTTATCATAGTTGAAACTATCAATCTTGTTTTTGTCACCATCTCAGTCTTGTAACTACCTCTTGAACTAAATCCTGAAGAGTCTTTGCTTCGTAATAAAAAGGCATGTTCCTTGGATGTAGCTTTTGTACTCCTTCTGAATCTGATGTGACTAAACTTCCTTGACATGTGAAACACTGATCTGTAGTCCAGTCTCTCAAGGTTTTCTAAAGTGTACAAGTCACTTCCATCTACCTGAGCTTCCTAAGATTTAGCTACTAGTAATTCTTCTATTCTGTTCTGAGGTTCCAGCATTAATGTATGTTACTGAGATATTTGAATGTCCATTCCATTGTCTCTAACCTCGTCAATTCCTTTCCTTATTTTCTCTTCTGATTCGCAGATAAATGTAGCATTGGTACAATTCACTTTGTGATTGTGTATCCCTGAATCAATAGAGTTGATTACAAATCTCTTGAAAAATTGTATCCGTAGAAACTTCTTCCTTTCCTGCATCTGAAAATCTAGTGGGATCCTATGGAGTAAGCCTTTGAGGAAATTCCACAATTTTCTTCAGTAGTTTCTGAAATCAGCTTCTTTAAATTAAGACAACCATTTTCTTCAATTCCCGTGTTCAGGGATTTTCCGTCTGAATAACACATGGTCAACTTTTTCTTCAAAAGATTAAAATCATCTTTACCGCTCAGAGGAATCTTGAATCTAACAATCTTTTGAGAACCCTTGGCTTAGGATAAAAAATATTTTAAATTCCAAGAATTTCGAACTTTTTGAAAAATAAAAATATTTCAAGAATAAAATTCAAATTATTTAAAATTCAAAAATTTCAAGAAATGAAAATTTTGAAAATTAAAAAATCCGAAAATTTTGAGAACTTGAATGTTTGGTCTAAAACACCGGATCTGATCTGTATATCGATCAACAAGCTCTGATACCAATTGTTAGGTCCTAAAGTATCGTAGAAGGGGGGGGGGGGGGGGGTTGAATACGATACTCACTAATTCATCAAAAAATTCTTTCGAATCTTTTGCGGATAAATAAATTAGTATACTCTCAGCGGGTACGTGTTCAAGTGAAACGAATAGCAATTTGATTTCTTCGAATAGATCTATGTAGGTTCTCGAAATCAAATCAACCAAGCCAAACACAAGCAATTCAGGGAATATATTGTTTTATAAATATAAACCTCGAAGGGTGCTACAAATTCTAATCCGTAGGATTAGCTGCAAATAGTTCAAGCTCACTTAATACAAACACGGATTAGAGTTTAAGGCTGTCTACGAATTTATAAATATTCCAGCTCTTAAACTCTTCTCCGGCTATCTCTCTCTGTCAAAACTATGAACTCTAAAATATGAACTACTGAAGAAGATGAACTTCTTCTGTCTATTTGTAGACTTTTCAAAACCAATCTTCCGATAGATTTTGCTTCGACCAATCAGAATGCAGCAGGTGTCCAATCTACTTTTTAGAATAATTAAAAACTATCGAAAGCTTTGTTTTAAAACAAAAACTATCGAAAGTTTTGTTTTAAAACAAAAACTATCGAAGGAGTATTCACCTGGCCAATTTGAAAAACCAAAGGGGCTTATTTCGTCCTTTTGTGTAATTCGTCCTGTAGTCTGACAGCTCCTTAAAAATGCTTTTCGACCCGCACAACTTCTAATCTTAATAAATAATTAATTAATTTAATCCAGAAAATATATAAATAAATATCTAATAATATGTAGATATTTATAAATATAATTTTCTAATTAAATAAAATATTTAATTATTTATTTAAATCCTTATAGTCCAAGCTGCGGTCTGTGAGTGTCTGGAACTGGACTCCTTTTGCTTAGCAAACCATATATCAATTCCAACCGGGGTTCCATCTTTCCAAATATCTCAACCTGCATTTCTTTCGGGTTTATTATTTTCATAACTTTGGCTCAGTGGGTTCCTGTAGCTGTTTGGACGTATCCTGTTCTGACCTGTTTTCTCCTATAAATTCCTTAGAACTTTCAGGGAGAACCAAGTCTGACTGTATCAATTTCTTCTGTAGAATAGATATGTAGATCATCCTCGTATGTGTTGACGCCTCGTGCAACGGTCTGGTTCACAGACGACTAACAGTGATTCAAACCTTCACATCTTCATTTCAATACAATTGACAAGTCGCTGCATTCTTGATTGCTTCAAACACTAACTATCAATAAACACGTGTACCTTCACTGGAATCCGTACTGGTATTCAGACAACGTCTTCATATCTTATTTTAAACCTTTGTCCTTTACCCTGTATACATTGCTTTCAGATTCCTATGCTTCCTACACTGTCTATGTCACAATCAATGCTAATACACTGAAATCTTCTAGTGGCACTGTATTCTGAATCTTCAATACTTTTGAAACCCTGAATGTCTTCAACCCTTATTCTTCACTGAGGCATGAACATGATAATGAACTTCTTTCAGTGACCCTTAACTAGACTTCAGAATTACTTCTTGTATCTTGATTCCTTGTATTTGCCCTATCTTCATTTCTTCCTGATTTCTGTGTAGTCGTAGTATTATTTACCTGTCCTGTTCTAGTGTTGAGTTATCATCGATACATTGAGTTCCTGTACACACTGCCTTGGAATCTCACCAACAAGATGCTTCATGCCTTCATTCAGATGCTGCATCCCTCCTTCAATCCTTGCAAACCTTTCATCATTGAACCACTAATTTTCATCAACAGTCTCCTGAATGTAGTCCACCCGAGTTGAAATGGAAGCAATCTGTTTGACACTCTCTGTTATCTCAGCATTTGACGTTATAATCTCAGAGATGTCTGAAGCCACTAACACCTGGGACTCTTGAATGGCATTCATCCTGGGGATAAGAGTAGTCTTCAATCCTTCAATTTCATCCTTGATAGTACCCAGCTGATTAGTTACAGAGGTGGAAGAAGAAGACCATTCAACCACTTGTGCCTTGAGAATATCTTTTTCAGCCTGAGTTTGTTGAAGTTGTTTCTGTAGGCTAGCTATTTGAGCCAATAAAGAAGCAGTGTAAGTGTCATTGTGTGCACTCATCTCAATTTCTCTCGATGGTGTTTCACTCTGCTCACGTGCTTGTGTATCGCTCTGTGTTTGTCTCTCAGATCTAACCATTAGCTCTCTATCCATATTGGGAGTTGATGTACCTACAGGAAAAATCACCCTAGCCCCTTCTTGAGAGGTCAGTGGTGGTGCAATGGGAGTTCGCGATTCCCAATCCCTAGAGAAATCCAATAGATCATCTGGAATTTGAAACTGAATTGCTTCAGTGTTGGATTCAATAGGTTGCCTTCCACTTTCTCCAGTAAAAACTGCGAGTGGAAAATCCCTTAAGGGAGATAGAGATGTTCCCTCTGGGAGGGGAGAAAATGATTCTATTTGAGTTGGCAAAGAATAAAATTTTCCCTCAGATGCCTGTGAAGGCACTTCTACCGTTACAATGGTAGGCACTGTCTCATGTCCTAAGTGCTCTCCTAGCAAAGTGTCCTGAGTTGCATCTAAAGTTATGTTTTCTCCCATTGTGAGTAACGGTAGTGTGCTTGACTCGGTACAAGATGCCATGGCCCTATGGCGAACTTCAATAGATTCACCCTGTTGAGAGGATGTCTCCAGAGACTGTGTATTGGCCATTTCAAAATCCATATCCTGTTGGGAGGATACAGACGGGCTTACATATATCTCCCTATATGTTCTTCTTTTCTTAGGAGGTGGAGATAGAGCTGCGGGATCACTCATTGTTTCTTCATCACTACTATTTCTGTTTCTGGTATAGAGATAAGGTTCAGGTTGATTTGGATATGACTCAGTGTTTGGCTCTATGACCGGGGATAAAGTTTGTGGTTCTACAAACTCTTGGTCAGCCCTATCAACCTCTTGGGTTTCAGAAACAGTACCAGAAGAACCAGGGATAGAAGTCCTTACCTGTGGTTGTATGACCTCTTCAGTTCCAGCTGATGTAACTATCCTTTGCTCGGGAACTGGTGGTTCAAATGATGGTAGGTTGATGAAGTTTGTCATGAAGTTGGATATGAGAACTAGAACATTGCTATACCTGAAAGATGTTTGCAATCTTTGATAGAACTTTTTGTCAGTGGGCGGAGAAATGAAAAAACGACCATTCCTGAACAGTTCTTGATGCTCATTAGAAAGTAAAGAATTAAGAACAAGTGATAGAAAACGAGGATAAAAACATTTTATCTTTATACCATGATCAAATTCCTTTCTAGCATTAAACACCCTCCTAACAACAATTTCCCATAAAAGGTGGCCAAAATTGAGTCTTTTGTTGAAGACAATTGCATAAACAATAACTTGTAAAAGATAAGGAATATTCTGAAAGTTATTTTTCGTGCAATTGCCAAAGACCTTAGCCAAGGTATCAAAGAATAAATCCCATTCACACACAAGATTCCCCTTAAGTAATTTAGTCATATTTAGGGGACCTTGATAGTGAATACTGATGAAAAACCTAGTTAATTCTTCTTCAGTGGGGAGTCTGTCAAAATTATCCCGAGGAAACTGCAAGGCATTACAAAATGTTTCCTTAGTGATAATGTACTGTGTGTCCTGAATATTGAAAGAGATAGTTGAGAAATCATCAGAGACAACAGCAGTTGAGCAAAGTAAATATAAAGGATCAACTTTTAAATCAACATTAGAACAAATAACATAATTAACACAAGAATGTTGATTAAGAAAGGAGATCCAAGGCCTAAAACGTTCAAATGAACATTTCAGGGGATCAAAATAGCCATGGTAATTAGTAAGAACAATCTCAAATTGTTGGGCCATTTTAACACAAATTAATAGAGTTAATTTTAGATTAATTCTAATTTAGGGAATAAATTCCAAGAAATAAGAATTATATCAGAAATTAATTAAATCAATTTATGTCGATCCAAGTACAAACAAATTGACAGTAGTTCTTTACTTAAGAGAATAAAGAACCAAACTAGAGAGAAAAGAAACTTTGTAAAAACAAGAGTTTGTGAGGAATGAGAAGAAAAGACTTTCAGTTTAGTATTTATAGGTAGTCCTCGGAATAGCCTGGAATGACTATCGGGATGACTACCGGGTAGTCATACCGATAGTCATTCCAGTATAAAACTGAGAATGACTTAAAATATAAACAGAAAGTCAGAGAAAATAATCATAATAATAATAATAATAAAATGCATATAATTAGAATGACTATCAGGATGACTATGGGATAGTCATACCGATAGTCATTCCAGTACAAAAATAAAAGTACTGAAATAAAAGGCAGAAAAATATAATTAAAACGAATTAAAACTAAACTAAACTATAATGACTACTGGAATGACTATGTGAGATAGTCATTCTGATAGTCATTCTAGTACAAAAACAAAATAAACAAACCTGTTTAACAAAAACTAGCAGAATTAATTAAAATAAATACAGAAAAATGCATAAAACTTATAGAAATGCATGAAATATTTATAAAAGACTAGAAAAATTCACAGAAAATTCCATAAATCCTAGAAAAATATGCAGAATATTATAGAATTGCATAAAAATAATATAAACTTGCAGAAATATTTAAACAACAATATTTACAATCTGAAAAACACCTAAATAATTCTAAATAAATATATTTTCAATAAAAATACATTTCTCCACTTAAAAAATATGAGAAAAATATTTTTAAAGAAAATAAATTATTCAGAATATTTAAATTAACAAGCTTTACACAATAAACATGGATTGACAATATTTAACATCTAAAATCAACAAGAGAAAATGATTTAGATAAGAACAAACCTACCAGAGACATTGTCAATCACTAAGACTGTTTATCATACCCAATTTACCAACTAACCTGGTAAATGTGGATTCGTCAACAGATTTAGTGAATATATCTGCAGTCTGTTCTTCAGTGGGTACAAAGTGTAACTCCACAGTTCCATTCATAACATTCTCTCTAATAAAATGATACCTGATATCAATGTGCTTTGTTCTCGAATGCTGAACAGGGTTGTTGGAGATTGCTATGGCACTTGTATTATCACATAAGATAGGGATTTTGTCTAATGCAAAGCCATAGTCTTTCAATTGATTCCTTATCCATAGGATCTGAGCACAACAGCTTCCAGCAACAATATATTCAGCTTCTGCTGTTGAATTGGAAAATGTTTGTTGTTTCTTGCTATACCAGTAAATCAATCTACCTCCTAGGAATTGACAACTCCCAGAGGTACTCTTTCTATCCACAACACTACCTGCATAATCAGAATCTGTATATCCAACAAGGTTAAAACCATAATCTTTAGGGTACCAGATACCTAAATTAGGTGTACCCTTAAGATATCTCAAGATTCTTTTAACAGCAACGAGATGTAAATCTCTAGGGTCCGCTTGGAACCTTGCACACAAGCATGTAACATACATAATATCTGGTCTACTTGCAGTAAGATAGAGTAAGGAACCAATCATACCTCTGTAGCTTGTAACATCTACCTTGATAGAATTGTCAGAAGCTCCAAGTTTGATTGTTGTTGAAGATGGAGTCCTTGCTGATGCTGAATCCTCCATGTGATATTTCTTGAGGAGTTCTTTGAGATACTTGGATTGACAAATAAATATACCATTTGACCTTTGACTTACTTGCAATCCAAGAAAGAACTTCAGCTCACCCATCATACTCATTTCAAACTTACTCTGCATTAGCTTAGCAAATCTCTTACAGAGATCATCATTAGTAGACCCAAATATGATGTCATCCACATAGACTTGGACTAATATCATATCACTTTTGTGTTTCTTTGAAAAAAGAGTTTTGTCTATGATACCTCTAACAAAACCATTTTCTAAAAGAAAAACAGAGAGAGTGTCAGACCATTTTCTTGGGGCTTGTTTGAGACCATAGATAGCCTTGAAGAGAAAGTACACAAAGTCCAGCAGTTCCTGATTTTCAAAGCCAGGGGGCTGTTCCACATAAACTTCTTCATCAAGCTCACCATTCAGGAATGCACTCTTAACATCCATTTGATAGACTTTAAAATTGGAATAAGCAACAAATGCTAAGAACATCCTGATGGCCTCAAGTCTAGCCACTGGTGCATAGGTTTCATCATAATCAATGCCTTCAGCTTGAGAATACCCTTGTGCAACCAGTCTTTCCTTGTTCCTTGTAACAATGCCATCCTCATCTAGCTTGTTCCTGTATACCCATCTTGTACCAACTACTTTCTTGTTCTTTGGCCTGGGTACCAGCTTCCAGACTTGCTGTTGTTCAAACTGATTGAGTTCATCTTGCATAGCAATCACCCAATCTGGATCAGTCAGTGCTTCCTCAGTTTTCTTTGGCTCCATTTCAGATATAAATGCTGAATAATGACATTCATTCTGAGTTGCACTTCTAGTTTTAACTCCAACACCTGGATCACCAATGATCAGCTCAAAAGGATGAGCTCTATTCCATATAGTCTGTCTTGGAAGATTTGATCTTGATGATTCGCCTTGAAATTCACTTTGATGTTGTGAGTGACTAGATGATCCTTCATTTGCTCCCCCTGAGTTGTTGCTTGATTGCCTTGATGATTCTTCTCCAGTGTTGGTGGTATCTCCATTGTTACCAGTGTTTCCACCACCACCACCATGATCATTATCATCATTGTTATTATCATTACCAGCAATAACTTCAGGTGGGGTTACATCATCTGATTCTGAGTCTGGCAAGTTATCAAACTTCAGCTTCTCAGATGAATCTTCTTTTTGGATATTAGGGAACTTAGTGTCATCAAAAGTAACATTGACACTTTCCTTTACTGTGTGACTTCCAACCAAGTAGACTCTGTAAGATCTTCTGGAATAACCAACAAAAATAGCTTCTTGTGCCTTTGCATCAAACTTGCCACGTTTCACATTGTCATCTATAAGCACAAAGCATTTTGCTCCAAATACGTGAAAGTACTTGACAGTTGGTTTCTTGTTGTTCATGATCTCATAAGGAGTCTTCATTAAGTCCTTGTTGATTAAAGTTCGATTCTGAGTATAAGAATCTGTATTTGCTGCTTCAGCCCAAAAGTACGTTGGAAGTTTGGACTCACTTAACATAGTCCTAGCAGCTTCAATCAATGTACGATTCTTTCTTTCCACTACTCCATTTTATTGAGGAGTTCTAGGGGCAGAATACTGTCTTGTTATTCCTTTATCAGCACAAAAGTCATTTAGAATTGCATTCTTGAATTCAGTACCATTATCTGACCTTATGGCTCTAACAGGGAATCTAGAATCCACCTCAATCACCAGGTGTGGGGTCTCATCCTTGGAATGTAGGAATAAAACCCATGTATATTTAGAAAAGTCATCAACAATCACAAGTGCATATTGTTTCTTTGACATGGACATCACATTAACTGGACCAAATAAATCCATGTGCAGTAGCTGAAGTGGTTCAGTTATTGATGATGTGTCAGTGCCCTTGTGAGAAGCTTTCTTTGACTTTCCTTTCTGACATGCCTCACACAGTCCTTCCCATGTAAATTCCATCTGAGGCAAACCTCTAACCAATTCCCTCTTAACTAAAGAGTTCATGGTTTTGAAGTTAAGGTGAGACATCTTCTTGTGCCATAGCCAACTTTCATTTGATGAAGCTTTAGCATAAAAACAATTAACTTCATCTTGGGATCCGGAGTGTAGATCAGCTATGAACAAGTTACCTTTCCTTACTCCTTGAAGAGCAGGCTTTCCATTCTTCTTGTGAAGGATCTGACACTTCTCTCTTTCAAAGGAAACAACATATCCTCTGTCACAGAAATGACTGATGCTGAGAAGATTGAACCTCAGACCTTCCACAAATGATACATCTTCAATGATAACATTTCCAAACTTCAAACAGCCATATCCTTTCGTAATACCCTTGCTGTTATCTCCAAAGGTAACTACTGGGTCAGCTTTCACAACCAAATCTGATAGCAGGGCTCTATCTCCGGTCATATGCCTTGAACATCCACTGTCAAGAATCCACATAACACGGTTTACCTGTTTAACTCCCTGCAATATCAAATTGATTAGTCCTTCCTCGGAACCCAAACTTGATTGGGTCCAGCATACTTAAAGAACTGGCCTTTGTCAGGCAAAACAACCTTTTTAGCTACAACTACTTCAACCTCTTTCACAAAAGAGTGTTTCCATTTATAGCCAGCCTTAACACATTTCTGAGTAGGCTTAGGGATAAATGAATCCACTCTAGTCTTAGGAGGACTAGTAGTCTTAGCTCTAACATGCTTCTTATTATTAACATGTTGACGTGGAGCAGTCTTATCATTAGACACATGCTTACTATTAAAATAAGCATACATAACATTGAAAGCACAAGACATGCAATTAATCACACCACATGCTTTATGAGAAGAATTAACAGCAGGCATGTTAGTTCTACAGTTGTTTTGATCCAACTTATGGATATCTGATTTAGTCTTTTTAGTTGTAACAATTTGACTGGAATATCAGATATACACTTGTTGGACTGTTCAACTTCAAAAACAAGATCTTCTTCACGTATCTCCTCTGCAATGATGATAGAGTATTCATTCAGAGTATCTGCTTGAGACTCTCTAAAGAAAGGTTTATCAATACCTTTAAGCACATCAGGAATACCCCTTTCTTCAGGACTGACTCTATTAGGGGTATTTATGCTTAATTTACCAATAGACTCATTATAGTCATACCCTATTCCTACGGTCTGACTAATACTTTGTTTATTGATAATTTCTTTAGCAGTCTTACAAGAGTTGAAGTAAGCATTAGCTTTAGTCTTCAGCTCACTATTCTTTTCCTTGAGAATGGTTTCCAGTTGAATATAACATTTAACCCTATTCTCAAGAAATGCTATTTTCTCAGTAAGTTCATTCTGATTAACATGCACAAGTTTTAATTCTTTTATCTCCTTTTCAAGAGCTGTGTTCAAAAGAATTATTCTATCATTTTCAGTGCTTGCACAAGAAATAGTACCACTAAGATGACGAATCATTTCAGTGTCAGTGAACTTTACCTCTGACATGTATGCAGATGAAGTGCTTGCCTCTTTAGCCACTAAAGCAAGGTTCCCAATCTCACCTGCTTCTTCATCACTGTCAGTGTCATCCCAACTCTTTCCTTTAGCAACATAGGCTTTCCCAATCTTGTTCTTCTTACTAGAATCAAATGTGTTTCTTGTCACTTGATTTGGCTTTCTGCATTCAGTAGCAAAGTGATCCAACTCATTGCAATTGTAGCATCTGATTGTGCTCCTATCCACAGTTCCAGTTTTGTAGCCACCCCTTGTACTACTTGAAGAGGAAGATCCACCTCTCTGAAATCTGGGCCTGAACTTAAGATTGGGATTCCTCTTGAATCTGAACTTCCCAAACTTCCTGACTATCAAAGCCAAATCACCATCCTCCAGCTGATCAAGTTCCTCTAAATAATAGAAGTCACCACCAGATTGATCAATGGATGTTAATCCATATTCAGCATCAATAACATTCATGTTAGAACTGGAAGGTTGAACAGCCTTCACTTCCAGTTTCTGTGGGACTTCAGCAGCCAATGCAGTAGAAGTACTAACTATCCTCCCAGTTCCATATAACTCATCCTGTTGAATCTACTCCAGCTCATAGGTCTTCAGAACACCATACAGTCTTTCCAAAGCAATCTCTCCCAGATCTCTTGCTTCTCTAATGGCAGATATTCTGTGCTCCAAATGACGTGGAAGTGTAAGTAGGAACTTCTTGTTAATTTCCTTGATAGTGTAGCGCTTCCCATTGAGATTCAGATCATTGATTAATTTGTTGTATCTCTCAAAAACCTCAGAGATATCTTCACCAGGGTTTGATCTGAAATGCTCATATTGAGAGGTGAGAATTTCCAGCTTATTCTCTCTAACTTCCTCTGTCCCCTCATTGATTATCTCTATAGTTTCCCAAATGTGTTTGGCAGTATCACAGTTTAGGACATGATTATGCATGATAGGATCAAGACAATCAATAAGGATCAACTGAAGACAGGCATCCAAGGTAACATCCTCTTTTTCATCAGGAGTGTAGTCCTTGGGATCCTTAGGGTACATCCTAGCAGCCCTAGTAACAATCTGATTCTCTATAAGTTCTCCCTCAATAATCATAGGGACTTTGGGACCATTCTTCAGCACATCAAAGTATTTAGGATTAGCAACTTTAAGAAATAGGAGCATTTTCTTCTTCCACATAGGATAATGCTCCTTGCTGAATATTGGGATTTTGACTGCACCCACTTTCTGTGTAGTAGACATCTTTTGAGATTTTTAGGAAAAATAAAAATTTCAGAGTTTAAGAAAAAAATCTCAAAACAATTGGATCTTTGATTTGTATATCAATCAAAAGGCTCTGATACCAATTGTTAGGTCCTGATAAGTTTGTAGAAGGGGGATTGAATACAAACTATACCATTTTATCGAATTTGTTCTGTTTAGAATAAAACAATTTAAGAACAAATAATGGCGGAATTAAATGAAACAGAATTCAAGTTAAATATAACTTATATTAATCTTGAAAGGTGTTACAAATGAGGTACTGATTACAAGATTGAATCTCAAACTAATTAAAACAAATCTAGAATAAATTTGACATGAATTTATCTATTTTTGTAATAAAAAGATATAACAATATTTGATAATTTAAGATACGTTCTAGGGATAAAAATCCGATAGATAGTCAAAGCAGTTCAAGTAAATGAATTCTAGTGGTTTAGATTTAACACAATGATTTACTAGAATTAATTCACAGAAGAAATTGAATCGGCAGTTCTTGACAAAAGCTTTTCTTGAAATATAATGTTCTTGATCTATCTGATTTCTGTCTGATTACTTTTTCTAATTATACTAATCCACTTGACAAAAAGTAACCTGCACGTTTCTTACTTTTCATTCCACTAGGAATGACTATCAAAATAGTCTTGGAATGACTATCTTAAAAGCCTGGAATGACTATCAAAAGAACTGGAATGACAATGAGAATTTACATAAATTAAATCAGAATTTCTAGAAATGTACTAGGATGACTATCGGGATGACTATCCCTTGATAGTCATTCCAGTACATTTTTAATATAAATAAACTTGGAATGACTATCGGGATGACTATCCTGGATAGTCATTCCAGTTCATTTTAATTAAGAAATTCTAAACTAATTCTATTTCTGATTTAAATTAATTCTGATAATTAATTTATTTCATAATTAAATTATGATGAATTTAATTTATTCAATAAATTAATTACTTAATTTATTTGTTAAATTAATTCAGAAGAATTAATTTAATAAATAAATTAATAACTAATTTAAAAGAGAATGTAAATTCTTATAACATAGTAAAACCAATTCTTGAACCACTTGAACTGCTGAAGAGTATCCATTGTCTGAGGTTGTCATTTGATGCACGGTCTGGTTCATAAATGACTAACTTCAATGTCTGTTCTTCATCTTGACTTTAAGCTGTGGTCCATTGTCTACTTTTGACTGTTGATCAATCTTTATAACATGTACATTTGCTGTCACAAATCTGAAACCTCTGTCACTTTAATAAATCCACTTCTTTGAAGACTTCACTGAGGCTTGAACAAATAATTGAACTTCTTTCAATGTAGTATTTCTTCAAATCTGTAGGATGACTTTAATCTATATTCTTCTGACATATATGATCTTCTGAGATTCCTGTGACTGTGACAATTGAATTATTACGTACTTATTACAAACTTGTTTAAGTTGAGTTGAATCCTCGATGTAAACAAATAGGCTAAAACATATGTCTTTCACTTCTTCTCATAGAACTTGCCATGAATCTGGAGTTCAGTAAGAAGTTTTCTAAATCTTTCAAACATCGGTGTCAGTTCTTCACCAGGCTTTGCCATGAAGGCTTCATATTGGGAGACAAGAATCTGTCTTTGATTTTCTCTGACTTCTTCACTTCCTTCGCATAACAGCTCGATCTTGTTCCATATTTCCTTGGCTGATGTACATCCAATAACATTCCCACATATGGCTTTATCCAAAGTGAGAGAATCAAGCAGAATGAGTTGCAAGTAGTCATCCAGAACTATCTTTTCTTTTTCTGGCTCTAAAAACTCAGATGGCTTCTTGGCAACCCAATGTGCTGGAATAACAACACCATCCACAGTCGAGGCTGCATTCTCTTTCTGGGGAACAAATGGACCATTCTCTAGGATTCCCATGTATAGTGGATTCGCAGATTTGATAAACAGCAAGATTTTTCTTTTCCAAATATTGTAGTTCTCTTTATCAAAATTTGGGATCTTGATACTACTTGATTTCTGTATACTCGTCATGATCTCAGATTTGTTTATCAATCTGTTGCTCTGATACCAGTTGTTGGTCCTTGAGTATTGCAGAAGGGGGGTTGAATGCAATACTGATAAATTTCAATCTTTGTTTCAACAACTAAAACTAAGATTAATGTTTATCAGTAGAAGAAATGCAAACACAAGTAGATTACTCACAAAATAATTGTTTTATTTATTTTGCAAAGTGTTGCTACAACCTTAAGAAAAAGTGAGTTTTTCTCAAGCTTCGATTCTTCAGGAATACACAACATAGAATGAGAGATAGTCTAAGTATACTAATCCTATCTCTATCATCACGGGTTTGTGGAGATGCTGTCATTTTCATGTGGCAGCTCCTTCCAATTTGCCCACCCGTGTGTCTTACCCAAATTGCTATACAATCAAAGTTATCATTACAGAAAAAACAATCTAGATACATTCTATATTTAGCTAACACAATTCCAGTAGATGTTGATTTGTCATACTCTTGAATTGGTGAGCTTTGTCTTGTGATCCCTTAAGCTTCTGTCGTAGTATTTGCAGACCTGATGTAGTGTTGGGATACTGCATCACGCCTGTTTCTTGAACATCCAAACTGTCACATGTTTGACTGGGTAGATCCCCAATTCAAAGTTTATCCCTCTAAGACAGTATCATGCATTTCCAAGTTTATTGTCACAAGAATACGCTTTTAGGTGACAGTATGAAATCCCCGCAAAAGGTGTTGTCAGGAGTTCCAAACTTGTTGTCAGGAGAATAGAGAGTTGCTGTCTCAAGGCTTCCGCCAATGTTGCTGTCATAGTGAATATGCTGTCATGACTTGCAATATGTTGTCTTCTTGTAACCTTACTGGGCATGCCAATAGTTTTTATTCTTGTTGTCGACCTGATATACTCCTTGAGGCTTGATCAATCAAATGAACTTCTTCCAAGATGTACACACAATTTTATTACAGCAAATTAATTGGCTACAAGAACATACTCTGATTGTGACAATATGTTCTACTTAATAAAATTAAGTATTTACAAAACATAAAGTTAAGTTGTCTCTAAGATATCACCCATAAATCCTAACAGTGGCCGAGACATTTTGGTATTTAACTCTGGATAAGAAAGATTGGTCTCAGAAGAGCCTTTACCCAATTTAGAAAATATCATTTATAATAAATTACTAAAAGAATTTTTTTGCAGGAGTATTTATTAATATTTAATAATTTTTCTTTACATTTTAAGAAATATAAAATAATAAAATTATATATATATATATATATATATATATTTTATCTATTTATGTAATATATCGATATATGTTAACCCAAGACCATTGTACAAAATTATATTCTTATATATAATAAGCATTAGGTAGATCTTATCCAAAAGTTTGGTCAGGTCTTGTACGACCAAAATAATAAGGTCATTAGATAATTAACCTATAGATAAGAACTGTAATATTAAAAATGTATTTGATTTATAGTAGGATTATATTTAAATAATAATAAGGGTATTTTGATTCATAGTAGGATTATATTTAAATAATAATAAGGGTATTTTGATAATTTAAACCAAATATAAATGGGTTTTCTATATTGAATAGAATTCTTCATGTGAAAATTTGTAACTCTATTTTCTCTTCAATTTATGGATAAATTTAGTTAAATGATAATTATTAAACCATCTTAAAAATAAAGATAATTTCGTTAGTTTCACATGTGCCATAAAATCGTCAAAATCTGACTTTTAAAACTCAAGATAAAACACAAATAGTAAAGTGACTATTTAAATTCTAATGAATATAATTGTACCGTTGGATATAATATTAAAAAGTGTATTTGATTCATAGTAGGATTATATATAAATAATAATAAGGGTATTTTGATACATAGTAGGATTATATTTAAATAATAATAAGGGTATTTTGATAATTTAAACCAAATATAAATAAGTTTTCTATATTGAATAGAATTCTTCATGTGAAAATTCGTAACTCTCTTTTCTCTTCAATTTATGGATAAATTTAGTTAGATGATAATTATTAAACCATTTTTAAAATAAAGATAATTTCGTTAGTTTCGCGTGGGCTATAAAATCGTCAAAATATGACTTTTAAAACTCAAGATAAAGCACAAATAGTAAAGTGAGTATTTAAATTCAAATGAATATAATTGTTTTATTAATATTTTAACACCAATAAATTAATTTTAATGTTTTGTATTTAATATAATAGTATCGATATTTGCAGCATATAACAAATACAAAATGGATATTATGTAGAATTTTGATCGTCACGATATAATACTTGAAAAGAAGAAAAACTAATACGAAAAAATATGGGATCAAAATACTATAATACCTAAAACAATCTTAATCATAAGATCTGCTATTTTTAAAAATAGACGTTCAAGATTATGTCATATAAAAATAAGAAATTATAATCTAAAAAAGATATAAGTTAAAATTGGTTGTATTAGAATATGAATTTTCAAAAAGTCTAAACTGAAAAATAGTTATACTTTAACAGGGAGACCAATTTAAATAACACGTAAATTATATTCCATTTCTATTATATATCAAAATAATAAGGATCATTAGATCTTAAAATAGATAGATGAGAACCGTTTGATTTAATATTAAAAAGTATTTTTGGTTGTATGACTGTATTCAAATACGTAAAATAGTATTTTCATAATCTAAATCTAATATAAATAGATTTCCTAAATTACATAGAACTTCTAAGGTAAAAATTGATCAATTTCTTTTCTCTTCTGTTTCAGGTTAGTTTTAATTAGAAAAAAAATTGTTAAACCATCATAAACTTAAAGATAATTTCGTCAGCTTCGCATGAGTTGTAAAATCGTTGAAATCTGATTTTTAAAACTTAAGATACAACACAAATAATATATTGAGCGTCTAAAACCTACTCCCTCTGTTACACCCAATTCTTTACATTGGGATTGGACACGGAAAAATAAGAAAAAAAAATGTAATTTAGTGGAGAAAAATAAGAAAAGTGAGTAAGTAGTGGAACTAATTAATTTTTAATGTATAAAGTGAGTAAAGTGGAGGAAAATAGTGAATTAAGTTAATTTTTATATTATAAAACTTTACTACTTTTGGAAAGTTTTGAAATGTAAACAATTGAGATGAACATTTAAAAAAGGAAAATGTAAAGAAATGAATGGGGGTGGAGGCTCTGTTCTAAAAGCCGACGAATAATCGAAATTAATCGCTGATTAATTCCTAGACAATGACTAACCGTCTCGATTATACAAAAATCGGGTCAAAAATGGTTTTTTGAAAAAATCTGTCTAATCGGTCAAAAATCGGTTTAATCGGTCTAATGGGTTGAAATTAATAAAAAAATTAAAAAATAGTTAAAAAATTTAAAAGGCATAAATTTGAATAAAAATATAAGAAAAATATTAATTTTGTATATATGATTACTATTTTGGAAGGTTAAATCACATAATTTTCTTAATTTTTCCTCTCATATTGATCCATAATTCAAAAGTTAGATCTGGAAATTTTTATTTATTTCAATAATATAATATTTTGAAAATTATTTGTAAAAATATATGATAATTATACATGTATACATAAATCAATAAAATAATTATATATAGAAAATAATTATATATAAAAATAATATTAAATTAATTCCGTGTTAATCCCCGATTACCCGTCTTTACTGACTCTGATTCCCAATTTTTACAACATTGGGTGGAGGGACTAATAAATAAAGTTTAAACATAAATAACATAAAAATATTAAAAAATTTATAAATATATTCTAAATTCATATACTAAAACATTTAACATTTGTGATAGAAAGATAATCCAAAAAGAAAGGTGAATTAAAATACAAATTATTCCTCATTTTGTTTCTTATAATATTTCCAAATACCTAATAGGATGGTATTTGTCTTTTCTCTTTTCTCTTCTCAAGAACTATAATATTCATTTTTGTTTTTTGATCAATTTTAGCACTTGTTTGTTCAATTTTGATTATTTTTATAGATGTCGTATAACTTTTGATTAATGAATTATTTACCTTTCACAAAAAATTAAATTAAACTACAAATTATTCTTCATTTATTTGTACACATAAATTTGGAAAAATGCTTCTTTTGAAAATGAATTTTGCGACTCACTTTCTCCACAAAAGAAAATATTTTTCTGTCACTTGACTATCACAAAAAAATAGTACGAATGTATTAAAGTATCCAAAATATTTTTCAAAAACACTCTCAAATTTTGTTGTTAATATATAATTAGGTTTCTTCGTTCCTTAAAAATAGTTTTCAGAAAAATGTTTTATAAATTTTTCTGCGTTTATTTAGGTTGTAGAGTATATTTTTCAAATTTGTTCGTTGTTTAGAAAAATAAAATATTCTTCAAAAGCGAATAATTTCTTTCCAAAAATGATATGAATTCCTGAAAAATGTCTTATTCTAAGATATACATTTCTTAAAATGAACATTTTCTCAATATTTTTCATAATAGCAAAATAACGGAAAATAATTTAATGTCATTTATCAAAATTTTATGAGCTAGAGAAGACATATTTTATAGAAAAACTCAAAAAAAGTTCCCATTTTCTGAAAGTGGATATCATTTTTTTCAAAAATTAATCACATTTTGCTAATTTAAAAAATGTTTCATTTTAAAATATTTGTTATAATATTTTATGTTTATTTAGATTTTTTCAAAATGGCCAGTTAGTTGAGGCTATATCAAGCTGCAGGCAGGGTACTGTCTCTCCGTAAATGGCTGAAGCCATAGGTATTATAGAGGCGTTAAGTTGGATAAATGATCAAAACACGATCAATGTTGAGGTAGAATCAAACTCCATGCCAGTAGTTCAAGCCATTCGTTGCAATTCAGTGAGATTATTTTACCTGGGCAGGGTGGTAGAAGACTGTAGGTTGAAGCTGAAGATCGAAAGGTGTCTTTAAGATTTATTAAGCGGTCCATGAACAATGTGGCTCATTATCTAAGCGAGGTTTAGTTGTTCTGTACTCAAAATTTATCTATGTATTGCTGAATGATTTGCATTAATAAAAATCTCAGTTCCTTGAAAAAAAAATTAGGGTTTCACTACGTCAAATTTTGGCTTCCGTCACATCAAATACCACTAGTACAGAATGGACTTTATACGTCGCCTCTTATACGTCGGTTAAGTCCAAAGGCGACGTATAAAGTACTTATATACGTCGGTTCAGAAGAACGCCGACGTATAATGTCAATTTTCATCATTTTTTACGTCGGTTCAAAAAAACGCCGACATATAAGGTCATATTATACGTCGGTTGAGAAAAAGCCGACGTATATGATCTACTTTATACGTCGGTTGAGATGAAAGGCGACGTATATATGACAATATTATACGTCGGTTGTAGAGGCGACATATATAAGTACTTTATACGTCGGTTGAGAAGAAAGGCGACGTATATGTGATGATATTATACGTCGGCGCTTAACCGACGTATAAAGTCAGTTTTAACCGACGTATAAAGTGTTTTTTGTACTAGTGTACGTGTGGCTAAGCACTTTACGTCACGTTTTAATTTTTCAGCAAAGTGTCACCTAAGGTCGGATCATTTTACGCCCCCTACGGCCACACGCCAGCTGTGTGGCTGTAACTCAAAACAGAGTGACTAAAGCATACCACCCCTTGGGTCTGACAGCCCCTGTTTTAAGCTCAAAAGTGTGACTAAATACCAGCTTTCAGGCAGAGGATGGGTCGTGGCTAAAGAGAATTAATAACGTGGCTAAATACCAACATTCATCAAAGGCTTAGTTTTGGTCGCACTATTTATTGGTAAATCGTGGCAAAAAACTTGGGTATGGCCACATTTTATAATTTTTCTGTGGTCGTTTGTATGTTTTATATACTATTAAACAACTGCTTTTAGTCACTAATAATTGTAGTAACTATCCCCCAATATAATATAATAGGTAGTGTGGCTGAAGTGTGGTACTAGCCACACATACTTAACCACATCACAAACAGGTTTCATTTGTAATATAAATGACCACGGCCGTACCAAAAAGCCGATACAAATCACAATACCAAAAGGCCACAATCCAATTCAAAAAGGCCACAATATGCAAACAAGTAAAATGCCAAAATACAAGTACAAAAAAATGCCAAATTCCAAACTAGTCCATATTAATCCATAAAATCCATACTAAATCCATGATCCATAACAACGATATGGAGTATAACTCCACAATCCATAAAAAGCACATAACCATAACCAGAGTACAGAAAATTAACAACTTATCGAAAAGTTCACAACCAGAAAACCACATTAACATGAGTCAAATTCAGTTTACAATTACACCACCAGCTTCCGCTTCTTCCTCAGCTTGTCTGCCTTGTTTGCCTTAGCCTTTGAACGTGTTACTGGGGAACCAGTAATGGTATTACATCTCTTCTTCTCCTTCTTAACTTGATCTGCACTATGTTCTTCCTTAGCTTGAGCTGCGCTATGTTCTTCCCCTTTCCCATTGGCCGTTGGATTTGGTACCTAGAGTAAAACATGAAAACAAATACGATGATCATTCCAACAGCCCTCAAGTTAAGACCATTCTAACACAAGTAATGTAATTCTATAGATAAGCAAGTTAAGACCGTTGGACAAGTAATGTTATTTAATTAAAGCTCCATCATTTTAAACAAAATTATAAAGCAGGATAATAAATGCACACAACCAAAATGGAATGCAAAGTAAGAAACGTACTTGATGATCAATTATCTTGATAAGGTTTTTGGGCCAAGCCACAAAAGAACCCAAAGCATCCTCAACTGTCCGCATATCACCGGCTTCATAAGGTAAGAATGCTGCCCCCTTCACAACTTCATCAACAGAAACTCTATAGCAATCATCTTGTAGGGGGACTCCATGAATGGTTTGTCCTTTCTGGTCTGAAAGGATAGCTGTACCACGTGCAACCGGGTTGTTCAAATTCAACATATACAGAGTACACTTCATTGGCTACAAAAGTACGTGGCATAATTAACATCATAAAGGTAAAGTGAACTAATATACATACGCATTTAGAAATATAATGCATACCGATTGGACAACTGTTGAGGTTTGATTTGACTGAGATGGCGACTGAGATGGCATTTGACCAGAGATAGTGCTAGGCTGAGATAAATTAATCTTCTTCCTGGTTCCGGATCTAATTACCTTTTCCTACAAAAGTAGAAGCATAATTGCCAACATATTAAAGTTAAAGTTAATCTCAATATACATGTGCATTTAGCAATGTTGTAATACCTGTTGCACAATTGTTGGATCTTCTTGTGATTTAGTGGTACGCGGAGATATATAAACTTTCCTCCTGGTGGTGATGACCTTTTGCGCCATTATGGATGTGTTGGCAGTGATCACCTTTTGCGCCATTATGGATGTGTCGGCAGTAGGAGTCACTTGCTTCTCCACAGATTTAACCTACAATTTAAGAAATTTGGACAAGAAATCAGCAACTACTTGGAAAAAATTAAAAACAAATTAAAGTAGCCATTACTTACAGGTGTTAAAAACTCTTTCGATGCTGGGATGGTAACATTAATGCAGCTGTCCCTCGAACCATTCCCACTTATCGGTGTTCCCTACAGAATGTAACGTGAAATGGGAAAGTCAAGTGATAACACAAGTTTTGTAAACTATGTTTTGGAATATAGACACAAGATAACTAAATTCTAACACAAAAAACTCCAACAATTTACGTAGTGCTTACATCTTGTTTTGTTGCTGAAAGCAGTCCTTGCGAATCCAATTGAGCCATGACTTTATTCAGTTTATTGTTCGTTGCCTCCATCTGCAACGACAGGTTCTTCAGCTCTTCATCCTTCTTCTCACGCAGCAGTTTCTCATTTTCCAATTGAAGCTCCAGAATCTTGATTTTATGTTTTCCTGTTGTCCTTTGCCGAGGACAATGCTAGTACGCACTGGGAGTGACTCCACAACCAACACCTCTCAAGTATGAACCCTGCTCCCTGCCAAAAACCACTGTAAGGGCATCCTCGTCCGGCCCAATCTTGATTAGTCCGTCCTTTATCTGTGCTTCAATATCCATCTGTAAAGAAAAAAGTGAAGAAAATTAGTAACAAGGACATGTTCTTCACTTTAGGATATACTAACTCTCATATTTAAACTTACTAAATAATCTGCCATGCTCTTCACTTTTGGATCTACCAACTCTCCATCTTTGTTTTCCCTCCCCTTCCTCCACATAAAAGCACGGGTGGGGACATCATCAACCTTTATTTCATTTTTTGAAACCTTGCATAATGCAACGATGACACAATCAGACATTTAATATCCAAAATAATCACTAGTAACACAATAAAAACACATCTGAATTACCAATTTTTCTTTGAGATGAGGGTATCCTCCTCGTCCCAAGCGATGATCAAAAACGGACCGTGATCGCGCAATTTTCGTAGTTTTGGAGACATCCTTCCAATAGTCAAAAGAATTATTTCAGCAAAGTGCATTGGAAAAATACGTTAATTAAAACGATGATCCGTATATTAAAGTATTACAACCTTGAATTTATCCGTTTGCGTGTGGGCTACGAACCTATCCCAATCAGCTTGCTCTACCAGTGTACGATACTGCCTAGGAACTTTTGCAAGTTTTGCTGGTTTATTCAGGTTAGGTTGTATGAATCTTGCATACATCTTTCTTCTGAAATTGCGAAGCAGCCCACCAAGCCGAGTCATTGTAAACTTTCGACGACAAAGTTCTATATCAAAAAAATGCTGCAATATATAATACATGGTGTTAATACACATAAAAGGCAAGCAGATAAGTTCAACAATAGTGTTTCATATTAAAAATGTAACATATATTTAGAGTACTTAATGCGAAGTAGCTGATTTACCGTTACTTGATCCCACAGCTTAGCCTTCACTTCTTTTGGCACCTCCTTCCATGTTAACCATCTTAAGCCAACATGCTCCCTGACCGTGTCTCCCAAAAAGCTCGTAAATTCTGATCTGTATTCCCCCATTAACCTACCAAGTGAGTCAAATTCAACCTCATGTCTTTTTCCACCAGAGTTTGTAAACCTGGTACGCAGCTTCGGCAACCTGGTTAGCCCCCTCTTAGCTTTGACATCATTCTTTTGTTGCACCTTTTTGCACTCTTCTACTTCTTCTTCTGCGTTTTCTCCTTCGTCTTCTACTTCTGTGCTTTCTTCTTCTTCGCTACACTCTTCCGTTGAATATTGTTCCTCAAATTCCTCATTGTCCTCACCTACAACCAGTATAAGAACCCTTAGCAATTACAGGATTTATCTGTTCAATATACATACACATGCATAAATATGAGAAGTCAAAAATTAGTCTACCTAGGTATTCTTCTTCAACGCAAACTGGTGCAGTAGCTGTGGACCAGGAATGGAAGACATGAATCTTGCAGACTCCAGTCATGGTAGAAGCAACAGCCAACTCTTTTAAGTCACTGTCTCCAAGGATCAAACCATATCCATGATCCGGGGTCACCCCATCTTTCATGAAATAAAGCTTATCATCATCCGAAACTACATCCGCTACCAAATCCCTAACTTGTTTAACAGTCATGTTGTAGACTTCCATTCCGTCGAACACCTTTGCCTTAGGACCGGTGTATTGCCACTTAACCTTTGTCATGAACTGACCCCCATAGTAAACAACTAACCTGTACTTCTTTCCCATGGTACTCAAATTAGCTGTAGACAACAAGCACAACAATGTCAGATATTAATACATCAACATTAAAGCATAAGTAGTATTATTCATATAATTGGAACTCAATTCGTCTCAATCTCTCAAATACAACTCAAATATGCAATCTCTCCAACCATATATCTCAAACATATATCTCTCAAACATGCAATAACTGAAATAGTCTGTGGAAGAATGGTTTACCTGCGACAAGCAAGGTGATTTAAACGCCGGTGGAAAAAACCCTAATTTCAAGAACATAAACCAGATTGGGTCACCAGATCTGACCGACGGTGTAACCTAATTTCACCGACTGAAAGTTGTGGAGAGATTATGGTACACAGAGAGGGAGAGTTTGAATGTGAGTTGGGTAAAGTGACGTTGAAAGTGAATTGGGGGGAAGTTTGATATTTTGGGAAAGTCTAGCCGCCTGTGTATTGGGGGGGAAGTGAATTGGTAAAGGGATGTTGCCGGTTTTTAGACGACCTGTAAATGTAAAATATATATTTTTATGTTATATTATGTTATATTAATTATTTTTTATATATCAATATATTGTAAAAAATGTCATAGAAAAATGTGTATCTATTAACATCCGTACGGTTGGATCGTCGAAAAATACGTTTAAAAAAATTATTTCCACTTTCGGGGTCGAATCTCGTTCTTTCGAGTAGTACTTTGGCCAGATCCCTCTAAAAATGTCGTACAAGATAAATTCCCGATTTTTTGATTATTTTTCCCCAACATCACAATGCGTATCTATTAACATCCGTACGGTTGGATCGTCGAAAAATGCATTTAAAGAAATTATTTCCACTTTCGGGGTCGAATCTCGTTCTTTCGAGTAGTACTTTGGCCAGATCCCTCTAAAAATGTCGTACAAGATAAATTCCCGATTTTTCGATTATTTTTCCCCAACATCACAATGCGTATCTATTAACATCCGTACGGTTGGATCGTCGAAAAATGCATTAAAAAAAATTATTTCCACTTTCGGGGTCGAATCTCGTTCTTTCGAGTAGTACTTTGGCCAGATCCCTCTAAAATGTCGTACAAGATAAATTCCCGATTTTTCGATTATTTTTCCCCAACATCACAATGCGTATCTATTAACATCCGTACGGTTGGATCGTCGAAAAATGCATTTAAAGAAATTATTTCCACTTTCGGGGTCGAATCTCGTTCTTTCGAGTAGTACTTTGGCCAGATCCCTCTAAAAATGTCGTACAAGATAAATTCCCGATTTTTCGATTATTTTTCCCCAACATCACAATGCGTATCTATTAACATCCGTACGGTTGGATCGTCGAAAAATGCATTAAAAAAAATTATTTCCACTTTCGGGGTCGAATCTCGTTCTTTCGAGTAGTACTTTGGCCAGATCCCTCTAAAAATGTCGTACAAGATAAATTCCCGATTTTTCGATTATTTTTCCCCAACATCACAATGCGTATCTATTAACATCCGTATGGTTGGATCGTCGAAAAATGCATTAAAAAAAATTATTTCCACTTTCGGGGTCGAATCTCGTTCTTTCGAGTAGTACTTTGGCCAGATCCCTCTAAAAAAGTCGTACAAGATAAATTCCTGATTTTTCGATTATTTTTCCCCAACATCACAATGCGTATCTATTAACATCCGTACGGTTGGATCGTCGAAAAATGCATTAAAAAAAATTATTTCCACTTTCGGGGTCGAATCTCGTTATTTTTATTTGGGCCAACACTATTCTATTTGGGCCAACACTATTCTAATTGGGCCTTGAACAGGTTCAGTCCAGAGGGAGTAGCGCGCGGCTATGGGGGTCAAATACCTAAGTGGAAAGTTTATTCTCTCAATTGGAAACCACACTAGCTGCCGCTTCTAATCGGATTCAAACAAGTAGCTTCAAACAAGCAGCCGACAAAAACCACTCATACTTTCATCCACAACGATTTCATCCCTAATTTCAGTAAGTCATGTGTTAATATGCTCGTAATTGGTCGTAATTTCAGTAACTCATACTTTGATATATGCTCGTAATTGCTGTAGTTATGCTCTAATATGCTCGTAATTGGTTTAGTTATGCTGTAATATGCTCGTAATTGCTTTAGTTGATATGTATTAAAGCTTCAAAGTATAGGCTGTAGTTATGGATAAGTCTTGGATGGTAACCGATAGAAACAGTGAACCATATATGGATGGAGTTGTAGCATTTATCGATTTTGCGGTTTCTCATCTGAATATGTCAACGAAGACTATTCCATGTCCATGTGTAAGCTGGTTAAACCACTTCTCTCTTTCGGTGGATGAGGTCCATTACCACTTACTCGTTAAGGGATTCGATCGGAATTATACAAGGTGGATTAAACATGGAGAGGAAGACAAGCCAACAACTTTCAACCAGTTTGATGCAGTAGAATTTCCAACAGATGCTGCAGAAACAATAGAAATGGTAAAAGCTACGGAAGACAATTTCATAGCTGACATTGACAAGTTTCAAGAACTACTTGCAGATGCGGAGAAGCCCTTGTATAAATATTGTCCTAACTTCACAAAGTTGTCTGCAACAGTTGAACTACTAAACTTGAAGAGTAAGCATGGAATGACAAATAATTGCTTTACTGAAATGCTACTTCTGTTGAAAAGGATGCTGCCTGCAGAAGGTAACGAGATGGTGAACAACACATATGAGGCCAAAAAGATAATGACAATAATGGGGTCAGGATACGAAAAGATACATGCTTGCATTAACAACTGCATTCTTTACAGGAAGGATTACAAGGACATGGTGGTATGTCCAACTTGTGGCATGTCACGGTGGAAGGTGGATGAGAAGACTAAAGTCATATACGAAAATGTTCCTACAAAGGTATTATGGTACTTCCCCCTTATTCCACGACTGAAACGACTTTATAAAGTGAAAGGCATATCAAAAGATTTGATATGGCACTCCACCAGTTCGAAAAAGCCCGGTGTTCTACGGCACCCATCTGATTCACCTGCATGGAAAGCAATAGACGACAAATTTCCGGAAATTGCATCTGATCCAAGAAATCTTCGGCTTGGCATTTCCACAGACGGGGTTGATGTAAACAGAGGGAATAGGAATCACAGTGTGTGGCCAGTATTAACTGTCATTTACAACCTTCCACCTTGGTTGTGTATGAAAAGAAAGTTCATCATGCTTTCGTTATTAATATCGGGAACTCCTGGAAACGATATCGATGTGTTTTTGGATCCTTTGATCGATGATCTGGAGCTCTTGTTTGAAGAAGGTGTTGAAACATATGATTCCTATGCACAGGAACAATTCACTTTACGTGCTGTTGTCTTATGGACGATTAATGATTACCCTGCTCTTGGTGCATTATGTGGCTGTCCTTATAGTGGATTCCATGGTTGTGTGGTGTGCAGGAAAGAAACTCATTGTGTAAGACTTCCGTTCTCTGCCAAGCAGAGTTATGGTGGTCACCGAAGATATCTACCATATAGTCATCCCTTCAGAAAGCAAACTAAGGCATTCAATGGAAAAGAAGAGTGGGGAACTGCTGCAGATCCTATGACAGGGGAAGAAATATTCAACGAGGTTAAATTTATTCGGAATATGTGGGGGAAGGGATTTAAGGATAAAGATTCAGAACTGATGGAGACTTCGACTGGAAGAGGGGGGAAAACAAAAAAGAGAAAATCACAAGGGGGTGGTAGCACAAATTCCGGACAGAAAGAACAGACCTATTGGAAGAAATTCAACATATGGAATCGACGACTTAGGTATTGGCGGTATAATTTGGTCAAACATTGTATTGATTTCATGCACACTGAGAAGAATGTGGCTGAGAGTATTATCGGAACATTACTAAATGTTCCGGGCAAGACGAAAGATGGGTTGCAAGCTCGAAAGGATCTGGCACATTTTGGGATAAGACAAGAGTTGTAGGCTAAAAGTCAAGGCGAGAAGACATTACTTCCTGCAGCCTGCTACACATTAACTAAAGATGAAAAAGACATGTTCTGTGGCACATTACACAACTTAAGGGCTCCGCAAGGTTATTGTTCCAACTTTTCTAGTTTGGTGAATGAAAAGGATAGGAAGCTTATGGGACTTAAATCACATGATTACCATATGCTTATGCAACAGTTCTTGCCAATTGCAATACGGTCTATCATGCCTAAACCCACAAGATATGCTATTATCAGACTTTGTTTTTTTTTTCAAATCAATATGTAGCAAAGAAATCAATGTAGAAGAACTCGATAAATTGCATGAGGAGCTTTGTGTTACACTGTGCTTGATGGAGAAATACTTTACCCCATCCTTTCTTGATGTTATGCTTCATCTAACTGTGCACCTTGTTAGAGAGGTCAAATTATGTGGCCCAATATGCTTTCGGTGGATGTATCCCTTTGAGAGGATGATGAAAGTTATTAAAGGGCATGTGCGGAACAAAGCTTACCCAGAAGGATGCATTGCTGAGGAGCATATTGCAGAAGAAACAATTGCGTTCTTCAACGAATACAAAAAATGCATGAGGTCCATTGATATTCCAGAACACCAGCACAACACATCTGAAAATGGTAATGAAGAGGGAATTCCTTTGTCAGCTGGTAAACCAGTTGAAGTTTCTCAAGATCTCTACATGAAAGCACATTTCTATGTACTGCAAAATACGCCTGAAGTTGTGCCGTATATCGAGTAAGGACTCCTACTGAACATGTTTATTTGTGTTTTTCTTTTATTTAACAGTAGGATCAGATTTGATACTCATTTTTGTACTTGCAGACAACACATGACATTTTTGGAAAACAAACATCCTGGTAAACGACAAGCATGGCTGGAGAAAGAGCATAGCACAACGTTTGGTCACTGGTTACGCAACAAGGTAATATTTAAATCAGTATGATCTTAGTTTTTTCTCAATTGTAATTTGTGCAAGCTGAATCTTATCCTTGTTATTGTGTAATTTAGGTTGAAAGCGAGTTATCGATCTCCAACGAAAGTGTATCAGAAACAGTTAAGTGGATCTCACATGGAGCACGCAGAATCGTGAACAAATATGATGTATATGACATCAATGGCTATACATTTCGTACAAAAATTCGTGATGGCAGAATTCACCAGAACAGTGGGGTTTGTGTAGAGGCAACTGAGATGCACATTTCTAAAGAAGTAGTAACCTATGGAAAGAACTTTTATTATGGGGTTCTACGAGAGATATGGGTACTAGATTATCATATTAAGAAAATTCCTCTTTTCATGTGCGACTGGGTTGACAGTAGAAATGGTGTCAAGCAAGATGGCCTGGGTTACACGTTGGTCGAACTTAACAGATTAGGCCACAAGGATGATCCGTTCATATTGGCCTCACAAGCACGACATGTGTTTTATGTTAAAGACCAGCTGGATAAAAAAATGTCTATTGTCTTGATGACACCTCCTAAGAATTATAGAGATATGTACGATGATGTCAATGAGGATTTCAGTACTGTAATTTTTCCTCACAATGATAATATATTACCACCTGTAGATCCACGTGACTTGGGTAATGAATCTCGTGATGATTACTTTAGACAGGACTGTAAGGGTATTATTATACGTAATGCTAACTGAATCCGGTAATTATTATCATTATGTTTGTCATTTTCCATGTTTTTTATGTAATGCTAAATTCTATTGTATGGTTAAATTCTATGCTCTGTTTGAATTCCTGTTATTTTCTCCAGGTGTGTGCAAAGAAAGAGGCCTGATCATGATGTCGTCTTCAAATTCCTACAGCTCAAACCAAAATCGATGTGATCTGTGCTACTGTGGTCTTCCTGCCCGGATTAGAACATCAAACACACTTGACAACCCTGGAAGAAGATTTCGGGTGTGCCACAAATCAAGTTCATTGGTAAGCTGATGTCTATCAGTTTCATCTGTTTAATTTAATAAACAGCTTTTAATTTGAATTCCCTTTTCAAGTCTTCTGGACCCAAATGTTCGTTTTGGGAATGGATTGATCCTGAACCAGTTGGCATGAAGATCAAGATCCAGAAAGAAGTTGATGTTGTGAAGACTGACCTGCAAAACTGCATGTCAACAGTTGAAGATCTTCGAAAGGAGGTTCATGTCATACGTGGGAAGTTGTATAATGTTATCATTGTCTTGGTCATTTTCTTTGTTTTTTATTTGATGAAGAATTAATATGTAATGGTGAATTCTAATGTTGGCCGAATGACATGGATTAGTTGAATTGTTCTAGTTTTAAGCTTCATTATCAAGTTTTAAGCTCATCTGGTATGCAACTTGGATAAATCAAGTTTGTGTTTCTCATCTCTGGTTAATCTGCTATACCAATACTTCATGTCCAGTGGTCAAATATTTTGCCACACCCAAATGTAATAATGTGACAGATCAGTTGGAAATGAGGATCCTCAAAACAGAATGCTCTGTTCCTGAAAATAGAGTACTTTTTAGTCACACAATAATACAGTCACTAGTTTTTAGCTGCCTTAGCGAACAAAGATCTGACATAATGCAGAAAACTCTACTTTTTAGTCACATATAAAATGTAGTGACCATAGGTTATTTCACATTTAGCCACATCACCGAAAATGACTGTGACCGTTTGGTAACATTTAGATACAGCAAAGAAGCGTCACTATTTTTTGTCACACTTCTATCTCTCAAGTATGACTATAAATGTTGGATTCGGTCAAAGTCAACAAAAAAAATATGTTGTTTCATCTCTCAATTGTCACACTTTTATAAATTGTGACTAAATCTGCCAAAAAATGTGTTTTCGGTCACTCAAAAAATAATTGTGTGGCTAAAACTTGGGACGATGACCTTTAGCCACTCATTTTTTCCAAAGTGTCACAGCCCTTACTGTACAAAAGAGTGACGAAAGCCCAAATTTGACGTAGTGTTTTTCAGAATTCTAAAGCTGATCATGCAAACAACAATTTTAACACGTAATTGCGCATGACAATCATGGATCGGTTCTCTTTTAAAAAATTTGAAAAAGAAATTGTTATTTGAAAGACACGTAGGATTGTGCTAAAATTATAAAACAATAAAGTTATTTGTTAACAAAATTTAACTTAAGCTCATTTAATAAAACTAGCTAGCTTCGGTTTATTTAAATAAAACTGATTCGATTTATTTATTAAGAAAACTTGAGTTTTGACATAAAAATGTGTTTAATAAGTAAATAAGTTCAAAATGAATTTAACACCTATATAACCCGTTTGTCGTAATTTTTAATTTTTTGTTTTATAACAACAAAAATATTTAAAAAAATACAAATATTGAGATGTTTATTTTAATTATTATCATGATTATAAAATGATTTATATTCAAAATAATTCTTGACTGAGGAAAACATCAAAGTTTGAGGTTAATCAATGGAATCAAGATTTATGATGGTGATTCTTCGTTATGGTGGTTGTGAATAATTGGAGACTTAAATTGCTAGAAATTTTTGTGGTGCCTCGTAGAACTTTTCATTTACAACCCTTCACATTGTGCCCACTTACCCCATTTTTTTAAGGATCAAACCAAACATAGTTTTTTAGAACAAGAAATCCAGTTGCGTTATGTTTCTTGCCCTAAAGATCCACCTGAAAAAATCCATTACCATGAAATCTATTCATATTGGTGTATGCATCAGTATGAAAGAAGAATTTCACAATGAGGGTGATCCTCTTCGCTACTAGCTACTTCCCCGATCAATAATTGTATATAATTATGACTTACTTTATGTAAGGATGCGTGAAAGACATATGTTTAGGCCTATTTGTAAACACCGAGCATTCGACTCAATTGAAACAAGAATGTAATAAGTAAATAATAATTAAATATGTCACAGGAATCTCAAGTGGTAATATCAGTCAAGAGAATGAAGATTAAAGTCATCTACAGACTTGAAGTAATTCTATATTGAAAAAAGTTCATTTATTTGATCAAGCCTCAGTGAAGTATTCAAGGAAGTAGATTTATTATAAAGACATAGATTTCAGAAGTGTGACAACAAGTGTACATGTTATAGTGTTTGATTAAAGGGAATTGAAAGAAAAGAGAATCACAGCTTAAAGTCAAAAGTGAAGAACATTCATTGAAGTTAATCACTCATGAACCAGACAGTACATCGATTGTCAACGTCATTCAGTGGAAGTTCGTCATTATTTTCAGTGGTTTAGAGAACTAATTCTACTATCAAGAAATTGGATTTATTCTCCTTTAATTAACTATATCATTTAACTAATTTAGCTAATAAATTAATTCATTCAGAATTAATTTATTTGTTAAATTAATTAAGAGGTTAATTAAATTAGAATTAATCTAATTATGAAAAGACAAATATTTGAACTGGTAAGACTATCCTGGATAGTCGTACCGATTGTCTTTCTAGTTCAATGTTAGTCTTACCGAAAGTCTTGCTAGAAGAAATGGATAGTCTTTGTTGTTCAAAGATAGTTTGCCCTATAGTCTTTCTAAGCCAAAGGATAGTCTTGCTAGTACAAATGATTGTCTTGCCGATAGTATTTCTAAGTCTTTTTGGATAGTCTTTCTGGGAAGTCAAGGTATGTGTACTGGGGTACTTCAATGAAAGGAAAGACATTTTACAAGACAGTTAATCAAACCAATCAAGACAGAAGAACATCAACATTATATCCTTCTTTCTGCCTTCAACCAACCAACTGCCGGAGCTTTAAACATTTGACAATGAAATTAATTCTAGTACTTATTGTAATATTCAAGCCACTAGAATTACTTTACTTGTACTACTTTGACAATCTAGCGGATCATAATCCCTAGAATTTATATCGAACTACTTTTTAGTATTCGATCATTTTATTACAAAAATTGAAAAATTCATGTCAAATTTATTCTAGATTTGTTTTATCAAGAACCTTGTAATATGTACTCAAAATTGTAACACCCTTCAAGTTTAATATAGGTTATATTTAACTTAAATCTTGTTTCATTTAATTCCGCGATAATTTGTTATTGAATTGTTAAATCACGAACAATACAAATTCGATAAAACGGTACTATTTGTATTAACCCCCCCCCCCTTCTACAAATATCAACAAGAAATTCCTTTTAACACTTCCAATTCATCTGGAACGCAAGATTTCGGCCATACGAGAAGCAAGAGACTTAAATGAGATTTCACTTGAAAGACTCTATGGGGTACTGAAACCTATGAATTGGAACAGATTCAACAAAAGGAAATCTATGGAACGGGAAAAGTGGTCAGTACGTCTACTGCACATGTAGCAGAAGTTCCTCAGAAACTGGAGGTGAAGGTTGCTCAAACCTCCAGTTCAGACAAGGATGTAACTGTAGCTGAATATGGCTTTACATCCACTAGTCAATCTGATGGTGACTTCTATTCCACGGAAGAGCTTGAACAATTGGAAGATGAGTCAATGACTATGATAGTGAAGAAGTTTGGGAACTTCAGATTGAGAAGGAATCCAAATCTCAAATTTAAACCAAGGTTCCAGAGAGGTAGTTCTTCTTCCTCTAATAGCACAATGGGTGGCTATAAAATGGAACTATGGACAGAACCACTATCAGATGCTTTAACTGCAATGAGTTGGGACACTTTGCTACAGAATGTAAAAAACCTAGACAAGGAAAGAAGAACCCATATGACTCAAGCAATAAGAACAAGATTGGGAAGGCTTATCTTGCAGAAGGAAAGAGCTGGGATGATACTGACAGTGATGAGGAAGATGGAGAAGTTGGTAATCTTGCACTTATGGCTAAGGAAGGCAATTCTTCATCTCCTAAGTCTGAGGGTAACTTTTACTAATTCAGAAATGGTTTATCATCTTAGTAGTACTTTATCATGTGCACGTAGTGAAAATGATCGAATAATTCTTCAGAACAATGCCTTGGAAAAAGAGGTTAAAGAATTAAAACTAGTGTATGTTAATCAGGATGAACTGGAAGATAAAGTAGTTTTTTTAGAGAATAGGGTGAATTTCTATAAACAATTAGAAACTATTCTTAAACATAAGATCACTGAACTTGAAACAAAAGTAAGTGCCTACTATAATTCTTGCAAAACGGCTAAAGAGTTTTTCAACAAGCAAGCTGTAGGAAAAACTGTTGGTATAGGTTTTGGCTATAACGAGGCTGTTGGAATGTTAGGCATTAATACCCCTAACAGAGTCAATGCTATAGATATGGGTATACCACAGGTGCTTAAGGGTGTTAAAGACCCTCTCTTTAAAGAATCTATAGTAGAACCTTTGAATGAATCTTCCATCATTATTTAAGAGGAGTTGCGTACTGAGGACCTTGCTAATGAAATTGCTCATTCCACCAAATGTGTATCTGTGGGTTTTGTCAAAGTTGTTCCATCAACAGAGACCAAGTCAGACACTCATAAAGTGGAACAAAACAACAACAAATCTAACATGTCTACTGTTAATCTATCTCATAAAGCATGTGGTGGGGTGAATTGCATGTCTTGTGCTTTTAATGTTTTGTATGCTTATTTTAATAGTAAGCATGCATCTGATGATAAGACTGCTCCTCGTCAACATGTAAATTATAATAAGCATGTTAGATCTAAAACTGCTAGTCCTCCCAAAACCAGAGTGGACACATTTATACCTAAGCCTACTCAGAAATGTGTTAAGGCTGGTTATAAATGGAAATGCTCTTTTGTTAAAGAGGTTGAAGTGGTTAAGGTTAAAAATGTTGTTTTGCCTGACAAAGGCCAGTTCTTTAAGTATGCCGGACCCAATCAAGTTTGGGTTCCGAGGAAGGACTAATCAATTTGATATTGCAGGGTGTGGAATAGGTAAACCGTGTTGTGTGGATTCTGGACAGTGGATGTTCAAGGCATATGACCGGAGATAGAGCCCTGCTATCAAATGTGGTTGAGAAAGCTGGCCCAGTGGTTACCTTTGGAGATAACAGCAAAGGTTTAACTGAAGGATATGACTGTTTGGAATCTAGAAATGTTATCATTGAAGATGTATCTATTGTGGAAGGTATTAAGCACAATCTTCTTAGTATCAGTCAATTCTGTGATAGAGGATATGATGTTTCATTTGATAAAGAGAAGTGCCAGATCCTTCACAAGAAGAATGAAAAGCCCGCTCTTCAAGGAGTTAGGAAAGGGAACTTGTTCATAGCTGATTTATATTCTGGATGCAAAGATGAATTTAATTGTTTTTATGCTAAAGCTTCATCAGATGAAAGTTGGCTATGGCACAAGAAGATGTCTCACCTCAACTTCAAAACAATGAACTCCCTAGTTAAGAGAGAATTGGTGAGAGGTCTACCTCAAATAGAATTTATACAAGAAGGGCTGTGTGAGGCATATCAGAAAGGAAAGTCAAAGAAAGCATCTCACTAGGGCACTAACACATATTCAATAACTGAACCACATCAGCTACTGCACATGGATTTGTTTGGTCCAGTTAATGTGATGTCTATGTCAAAGAAACAATATGATCTTGTGATTGTTGATGACTATTCCAAGTATACATGGGTTTTATTCCTACATTCCAAGGATGAAACTCCACAGATGGTGATTGATCATGTGAAGTTGATTGAGCTGGATTCTAAGTTTCCTGTTAGAGATATAAGGTCAGATAATGGAACTGAATTCAAGAATGCAGTCTTAATTGACTTTTGTGCAGATAAAGGAATAACAAGGCAATATTCAGCCCCTAGAACTCCTCAACAGAATGGAGTGGTAGAAAGGAAGAATCGTAAATTGATTGAAGCTACAAGAACAATGTTAAGTGAATCAAGACTTCCAATGTACTTCTGAGCTGAAGCTGTAAATACTGCTTGTTATACTCAGAATCGAACTTTAATCAACAAGGACTTAATGAAAACTCCTTATGAGATCATGAATGACATGAAACCAACCCTCAAATATTTTCATGTATTTGGTGCGAAATGCTTTGTGCTTAAAGATGGAGATGTTAGACGTGGCAAGTTTGAGGCCAAGGCATATGAAGCTATTTTTGTTGGTTACTCCAGAAGATCTTACAGGGTGTACTTAATTGACAGTCACCAAGTGAAAGAAAGTGTCAATGCTACATTTGATGACACTAAACTCCCAAGTATCCAAACATAAGATTCATCTGAGAAACTGAAGTTTGATAACTTGCCAGATTCAGAATCAGATGATGAAACTCCACCTGAGATTGATGCTGGTGATAACAATAACAATGATGATAATGATCATGGTGGTGATGGTGGAAACACTGGTAACAATGGAGATACCACTAACACCAGAGAAGAATCATCAAAACATTCTAGCAACAACTCAGGGGGAGGAAATGAAGGGTCAACTAATCATTCACAACACCAGAATGAATTTCAAGGCGAATCATCAAGATCAAATCTTCCAAGACAAACTGTTTGGAATAGAGCTCATCCTTTTGAGTTGATTATTGGTGATCTAGGTGTTGGAGTTAGAACTAGAAGTGCTACTCAGACTGAATGTCATTATTCAGGGTTTCTTTCTGAAATGGAACCAAAGAAGAGCGAGGAAGCACTGAGTGATCCTGATTGGGTGATTGTTATGCAAGATGAACTCAATCAATTTGAACAACAACAAGTCTGGAAGCTGGTACCTAGACCAAAGAACAAAAAAGTGGTTGGTACACGGTGGGTATTCAGAAACAAGTTAGATGAAGATGGCATTGTGACAAGAAATAAAGCAAGATTAGTTGCTCAAGGGTATTCACAAGATGAAGGCATTGATTATGATGAAACCTATGCACCAGTGGCTAGGCTTGAGGCCATCAGGATGTTATTAGCATTTGAAGTTTTCTCCAATTTTAAAGTTTATCAAATGGATGTTAAGAGTGCATTTCTGAATGGTGAGCTGGATGAAGAAGTGTATGTAGAACAGCCCCCTAGCTTTGAAAATCAGGAGTTGCTGGACTTTGTGTACTTTCACTTCAAGGCTATCTATGGTCTCAAACAAGCCCCAAAAAAATGGTATGGCACTCTTTCTGGTTTTCTTATAGAAAATGGTTTTGTTAGAGGTATCATAGACAAAACTCTTTTTTTCTAAGAAACATAAAAATGATATGATATTAGTCCAAGTCTATGTGGATGACATCATATTTGGGTCTACTAATGATGATCTCTGTAAGAGATTTGCCAAGCTAATGTAGAGTAAGTTTGAGATGAGTATGATGGGTGAGCTGAAGTTCTTTCTTGGATTGCAAGTAAGTCAAAGGTTAGATGGTATATTTATTTGCCAATTCAAGTATCTCAAAGAACTCCTCAAGAAATATCACAACATCATCAAGGACTCCATCATCTACAACTGTCAAACTTGGAGCTTGTGATAATTCTATCAAGGTAGATGTTACAAGCTACATAGGTATGATTGGCTCCTTACTCTATCTTACTGCAAGTAGACCTGATATTATGCATGCTACATGCTTATATGCAAGGTTCCAAGCGGATCCTAGAGATTTGCATCTCGTTGCTGTAAAAAGAATATTGAGATATCTTAAGGGTACACCTAATCTAGGTATCTGGTACCCTAAAGATTCTGGTTTTAATCTTGTTAGATATACAGATTCTGATTATGCAGGTAGTTTCGTGGATAGAAAGAGTACCTATGGGAGTTGTCAATTCCTAGGTGGTAGATTGATTTCCTGATATAGCAAGAAACAACAAACAGTTTCCAATTCAACAGCAGAAGCTGAATATATTGATGCTGGAAGCTACTGTGCTCAGATCTTATGGATAAGAAATCAATTGAAGGACTATGGCTTTGTATTGAACAAAATTCCAATTCTGTGTGATAATACAAGTGCCATAGCAATCTCCAACAATCATGTTCAACACTCGAGAACCAAGCACATTGACATAAGGTATCATTTTATCAGAGAGCATGTCATAGATGGTATTGTGGAGTTACATTTTGTACCCACATAGGAACAAACAACAGATAATTTTACTAAATCTCTTGATGGATCCACATTTACCACGTTAGTTGGTAAATTGGATATGTTAAATAGTTTTAGTGATTAGTATTGATAATTATTGATGTTTGTTCTTGGTTGAATTACAAGTGTTTTGTGCTGTGTATATTTTTAAAATCCACTTGTAATTTATTTTATAAAAACATTTTCCTTCTAGTATGAATTTACTGCTCTGAAATGCCATGCTTTGTTTAGTTTTTAAGCTTTCTAGTTTAAGTATTTTTAAATAATTTATTTGCACTAAAAATATTTTTCTCAGATTTTTCTGTTAAAGTTTTGGAGAAATTTTTTTTTTACTGGAAATTTATGAATTTAAGAATATTTAAATTGCTTGTAAAAATGTTTGTAAATTTTTTATTGCATTTTTATGATAATATGTGAATTTTGTGTAAGTTACTTAATTTATTCCATTTATATTCGAATTATCTGTTAATATTATTGTTTTTTGTACTAGTATGACTATCGGTAAGACTATCAAATAGTCTTACTGATAGTTCTTATAAATTACTAATTATTATTTTTTTCGCTAGTCTTACTGAATTTTGGTATTGGTAAGACTATCGGCAAGACTATCCAATAGTCTTGCTGATAGTATTTTTAGATATTTGTTTATTTTTGTTAAAATGTCTTTATTTTTGTTTATTTTTAGATATTTGTTTATTTTTGTTAAAATGTCTTTGTTCTAGCCTAATATATATATATATATATATATTGTGTTTTCTTTTCTCCAAGACTATCTCACAGTCTTTCTAACTGCTCAAGTCTTTATACTTAGCATTTTTTTTCTCTCGGCTATACATATAATTACATACAAAATTGCTGTCGATTTTTTTTTTTAAAATTCTAAGTCAGTTATAGTGTGTTTGTGAGTCTGCAACCATCAGTTTTTAGATCTAATCAAGGGGTTCTATTCGAATCATTTTAATTCAAGTTTGGTTTAGTTTTTAAAAGGTTGTATTTTTCGAAAAACCATTCGAATTCTTGAGTGTTTTAATAGATAAAAGTTGTTTCTGAGAATTCTATACTGGGTTGTTTATTTTGTGTCAAGGATCATCATATTTTAATTTCATTAATTTTGGTGAAGTTTTGATTTTTCGAATTTTAAATTAATTTTAAATTCTTAAAATTCGAATTAATCTTAATTAATTGAATTTTATTCTGTTATTCTAAAAATGGGTTTTGAAATTGTCAAAAACAATTTTCTTGGGTATTTTGATCCTCTAAAATGTTCCGTTGAACGTTTTAGGCCTTGGATTCAGTTTTTGGATGAGCATTGTATTGTTAGACATGCTATCTGTCTTAATGCTGATTTAAAACATGAACCTTTAAGGCTGATGTGTTCTTCTGCTATTGTGTCCACTGATTTATCATCTTTTACATTCACTATTAATGACACACACTACACACTTAATAGAAATATTCTTTGTGAGGCTTTACATCTTCCCAAGGATAATTTTGTTAATCTACCATCTGATGTTGACCTAGTTCAATTTTTCACCAACATTAACTATCAAGGTCCGGTAGAATTAACAAAACTTTCCAAAAGCAATCTAGTTAGTGAGTGGGATTTATTCTTTGACACCCTGGCTAAAGTTTTTAGTAACTACAGTAAAACCAATTGTCATAATATTCCTTCTCTTTTTCAGTACATTGGTTTTGCAGTTGCTCATAATCTTTGTATCAATATTGGCCATCTTGTCTAGAATCAATTGATTAGACGGGTCTTAGTTTCTAAGAGTGATCATTCTAGTGGTAGGAAAGTCAAATGTTTTTATCCTCGTTTCCTCACTTTAATGATTAATCATGTTCTTTCTGATGCTCACAAAGAGTTGTTTAGACTTGGTGGTTCTGAAAATTCTCAAACCACCCATGTTAAATTCTTTCAAAGACTAAACACATCTTTTAAATTCCACTATGTTCATGTGGTCATTACACCTTTGATGACCCAATTCATTCCTCTTCCTGCTTATGGATTGCAAGTTCCTGAGCAACAACCTTCAGTGGATCACTCCACCCCTGCTGGAACTTCAGATGCCATCCCATTACAAGTAGTAATTCATAACTTTGGTTCTTCTTCTGGCACATTTGCTGAAACCCAGGAGGTTAATAGGGCTGACCAAGAGTTTCTAGAACCACAAACTCTATCCCCGGTCATAGAGCCAAACACTGAGTCAACTCCCTTGACCAATCAGCCTGAGCCTAATGTTCTTGTCATATAAAGAAATACTAGTGGAGAAGATACAATGAGAGATCCCACAGCTCTGTCTCCACCACCAAAGAAGAGACGAGCTTATACGGAGACAACTGTTAGCCCGTATGTATCCTCTCAACAGGATATGGATTTGGAAATGGCCACTGAACAGTATCTAGAGACATCCTCTCAATAGGGTGAATCTATTTAACTAAGCCATATGGCCCTGGAAATCTGTAATGAGTCGAGCACACTCCCATTACTCACGATGGGAGAAGACATCCAATTAGATGAAAATCAGGACACTTTGTCAGGAGAGCACATAGGGTTTGATATAGTGCCTACCATAGTTATGGTAGAAGTGCCTTCACAGGCATCAGAGGGAAAATATGATTCTCTGCCATCTATAATAGAATCATTTTCTCCCCTCCCAGAGGGAACATCTCTGTCTCCCCAAAGGGATTTTCCACTCGCAGTTTTTACTAGAGAAAGTGGAAGGCAACCTGGTGAGTCTAACACTGAAGCAATTCAGTTTTCAAATCAAAATGATTTGTTAGACTTCACTAGGGATTGGGATTTGCGAACTCCCATTGCACCACCACTGACCTCTCTAGAAGAGGCTAGGGTGATTCTACATGCTGGTACATCAACAGATTCTGGAAATAGACAGCTTGTAGTGAGGAATGAGAATCAAACACATAGTGAAACACAAGCACGTGAGTTGAGTGAAACACCACTGAGAGAAATTGAGGTGAGTGCACACACTGACACAAACACTGCTTTGTTGTTAGCTCAAATAGCTGCTCTACAGAAACAACTCTAAAAAAACTAGGCAGAAAAAGAAATTTTAAAAGCACAAGTGGTTGAACGATCTTCTTCTTCCACCTCTGTAACTAATCAGCTGGGTACTATTAAAGATGATGTTGAAGGACTGAAGATTACTCTCCTGCCAAAGTTTAATGCCATCCAGTAATCTCAAGTACTAGTGGCTTCAGACATTTCTGGACTTACAGATTCAAATGCTCAGATAGCAGAGAGTGTTAAGGAGATTGCTTCTATTTCTGCCAAGGTGGACTTCATTCAGCAAAAAATAGATGAAAAACTGATGTTTAATGATGAAGGGTTTGCCAGGATTGAAGGAGGAATGGAGCATCTGAACGAAGGTATGCAACACTTGTATTTGATGATCAAGAACTCTCATCAACCCACGGTTGAACATAAAAAATTCTTTGAGGGTGATGATGATGATGAAGATGATGATAAGGATGAAGGAGGAGATGGAGGAGATACAAGGGGAAGAAAAGAGGTTAATCCTGATGCTACTAAATCTAAATCTGTAGAGGATTCCTCAACTAAGGGGGAGAAGAAGGAGAAAAAAAGAGGTGAAGCTGGAGGATCTGGAAAAGATAAGGAAAACAGAAATAGTCTACTTTTTCTGATGACATCTGCTACCATGGTGAACAAGGTGATTTTAATTTTGATACATTTGATGGTCAGAAGGATGATGTCCCTGAAGATACCTTTGGTGAAGTGGAAGTTGAAGAGGAAGCAGATTATGCTGAATGGGAAGAAGATGCTCCAGTTGATCATGTTTTTTAGGCAGAACTAGTGAAGCAGAAGGCAGAGCTGAAAAGGAGAGAAGATGAGAATGCTAAAGTGTCTGACATCATCTCTAAGAAGCTTCAAATCCAAAAAGCTGAACATGAAGAAAAACAAAGGCTTCACAATCTTAAAGTCAAAGACAGAAATCTAAATGTGAGACTGAAGCTGGGTGAAGAATGGGATAAACCAAGAGAGATGTTTGCACTACAGAGAGGAACCAATAATGATGATAAATTTCTTCGTGTTTTGGAAAGATATAAGAAGGTCAATCCAGATAATTCTCTGTACATGAAAGCTCTTCATGCAGAGATTTCAAGGGTTACAACTGGATTTGATATGATAAGAGATAAAATGTATATCTATATCTCCACTCACAATGAAAAAAACTTTCACTGTTTCTCTCAACCTACTGGAAAACAGAACCTTATTAGAACTCTAGGTGTTAATAGGCAAGGTAAGAAGAACAACTCCCCTGAATGAATTGCTGCATGATCAACAAAGAGATTTTGCTTTGAAGACAAGTCCTCAAGTCATAGAAGTGCCATTTGAAGTCAAGTTCTATACAGGAAGAGCACTTCAGACTTGTGGAGTGGATCCTCTCTCTCTGAAAGATTATCCTGCCAAGCATCTTGTCAAGCTGGAAAATATGTTAAGGTCTTCAGGATTTGCTACTCAGGAAAAGACAGAAGTTGCTGACTTAATTCAAGACTATTGCACAACTAATATCACAAGGTATCATCAAATGAGGAATAGGCTGAAGAAAGTCACAACTCAACCTGTCAGACCCAATGATATCATATCTGAAAGTGATCGTGTTGTTGACAAGGACTTGTTAGAAACTCTGGAGGAAGGTGAAATGATTGATGAAGACAAGTGAACTCAAGCTCGGTTGTTTATTGTAATATGTTTAGAGCTTAGGTGAATCAAGATAGGAAAAATGTAATCATATGTTCAGTCTAGAGGAACATCTATCTTGTATTTATCTTTAATGTTTGAATCTGGAAAATGTTAAATGAAATCCAGAACTTTTTATTATTATTTGCTTAGCTCTTAAAGTTTTATCTTTTTCATGTTTATTAGTTGATTTATCCTCTAGGTATTTGGTTGTTATTGTCTAACAAACAAACATGGGGAGATTACAAGGCAAATGTTTAGGCCTATTTGTAAACACCGAGGATTCGACTCAATTAAAACAATAATGTAATAAGTAAATAATATTTAAATATGTCACATGAATCTCAAGTGGTAATATCAGTCAAGAGAATGAAGATTAAAGTCATCTACAGACTTGAAGTAATTATACATTGAAATAAGTTCATTTATTTGATCAAGCATCAGTGAAGTATTCAAGGAAGTGGATTTATTATAAAGACAGAGATTTCAAAAGTGTGACAACAAGTATACATGTTACAGTGTTTGATTAAAGGGAATTGAAAGAAAAGAGAATCACAGCTTAAAGTCAAAAGTGAAGAACAGTCATTGAAGTTAGTCACTCATGAACCGGACAGTACATCGATTGTCAACGTCATTCAGTGGAAGTTCGTCAGTATTTTCAGTGGTTCAGAGAACTAATTCTACTATCAAGAAATTGGATTTATTCTCCTTTAATTAACTATATCATTTAACTAATTTAGCTAATAAATTAATTCATTCAGAATTAATTTATTTGTTAAATTATTTAAGAGGTTAATTAAATTAGATGAAAAGACAAATATTTGAACTGGTAAGACTATCTTGGATAGTCTTACCGATTGTCTTTCTAGTTCAATGTTAGTCTTACCGAAAGTCTTGCTAGAAGAAATGGATAGTCTTTGTAGTTCAAAGATAGTTTGCCCGATAGTCTTTCTAAGCCAAAAGATAGTCTTGCTAGTACAAATGATTGTCTTGCCGATAGTATTTCTAAGTCTTTTTGGATAGTCTTTATGGGAAGTCAAGGTATGTGTACTGGGGTACTTAAATGAAAGGAAAGACATTTTACAAGACAGTTAATCAAACCAATCAAGACAGAAGAACATCAACATTATATCCTTCTTTCTGCCTTCAACCAACCAACTGCCAGAGCTTTAAACATTTGACAGTGAAATTAATTCTAGTACTTATTGTAATATTCAAGCCACTAGAATTACTTTACTTGTACTACTTTGGTAATCTAGCGGATCATAATCCCTAGAATTTATATCGAACTACTTTTTAGTATTCGATCATTTTATTACAAAAACAGATAAATTCATGTCGAATTTATTCTAGACTTGTTTTATCAAGAACCTTGTAATCTGTACTCAAAATTGTAACACCCTTCAAGTTTAATATAGGTTATATTTAACTTGAATCTTGTTTCATTTAATTCCGCGATAATTTGTTATTGAATTGTTAAATCACGAACAATACAAATTCGATAAAACAGTACTGTTTGTATTCAACCTCCCCTTCTACAAACTTATCGGGACCTAACAATGCATCTTTTCCACCAATGTGAGTTACCCACCAGATTACAAGAAAATTCCTTTTAAATATATATTGATACGGGTGACTCAGTAATTGTCATATGATGAGCCTAGTCATAAAGGCTCAAGCCTCAACTATATTCCAAGACTTTGAGGAATTCACGAACATTGACCCTAACTATTGGAGTCGACAATAACCGCTAAGGGCTATCTCCGTTATCAAAGTAGTTAAAATTTTGAAAATATAGTCATGACTTATCTTAAATGCCAAGACTCTTCCCTATTCTTAATGAGGACACCCAATAATACAGGCGATGAACTAAAAATAAATATCTTAAATTAAATGTACACAATTTGTTTCTTTGTAATATTTAAGATATCAATATATAAAAATTATTTATTTTTAGCACATTCTTAATATTTAATTTAGATGAACTAGACAAGAATCTCGAGATTGTTGGTGTTTATTAATTAGTATAGAAAAAAGTAAATATTTAAACTGGCTTCATGCAAAATTGAACTTAACTTGAGAAAAACTAATAAGGCATTAAAAATATTGTACTGGCTATGTAAAACAAGAAAGCAGCCAAAACTGTAAACAAAATGAGCTAGTAAGACAAAAAAAGCATATAAGACGAAGTAGTAAATCAATCAAATATTTAAAAAAGAAGAGAAAAACAAATGAAATGGCAATTAAGGCCTATTTTGACATTGCTGTTCAGTCAGTTTTTTTTTCTGAAAAGGCCCAAACCGCTTTTAGAAAAGCATGCTTTTGAAAAAAAAAGTAATTATGTTTTCACTTTTTGCGAAACAAATTCTGTTTTCAACATCAAACCTTCCTAAAAATATTATTTTTTGTATTATACTGAAAAACATGTATAATTCAAAAATATTAACAAATAATTATCTGAATTTCGGAATAACACTTATTTTACTGACACTTTTATCAACGACATGAAAACATATCTGACACGGGTTAAATGGCATTTAGGTCATTGTACTGACTACTAACTTTCAATTGGGTCATCCAATTCAAAAATCTCTCAATTAAGTCACATAACAGATAAAAACTTTCATTCAGGTCACTAGACACGTTAGAATTTTCATAAACGTTAAGTCACGTTGACAATTAACGGGATTTCGTCTGATGGTGCCAGATCAGTGCCAGATCACCTGCCACATCAGTAAACTAACCCACCCAATCTAAAAACCGACCCAATTATAACTCGTGCCCCCTTTATATCGTTTACCCGATAAAAACAAAACAAAACAAATAAAATCCCTAACTTAAATCTACCCCCAAATCAAACCCCTAACTGAAAACCGCACCCAAATCAAACCCCTATATCAGAGGTGGTGCAAAATCACTCAGGTGTTGAGGTTCGTATACCTGTGCAACACAACGATGAAGATGATAATGCTGTTGAATTCAGATTTGTAGTTCTTACGACTCATGAAGAAGTGGCTATTGTCATATGAATTATTAATTGAAGAGGTGCTACTCCTTGAAGTAGACATTGAAGAAGGAAGAAATTTTTTAAGAACCCTAATTGAGTTGATTATATAAGAGAAGAGTGAAATATGGTGAATAAATGGGTGATAAATTGATTTAAGAGCAGTTGGGTTGGGTCACCCACATATACATGCCACGTTGGTCCAACTCAGTTTGCTTACTCATCATTCCGTTAAGTATTTAATGTGAGTAATGTCTAGTGACCTTAATGAAAGTTTTTATCTGTTTTGTGACCTAATTGAGAGCTTTTTGAGTTGGATGACCCAATTGAAAGTTAGTAGTCAGTACAGTGACCTAAATACCATTTAACCCTATCTGACACTAACTTGTAAATTATATTTGTTAAATTTTATATTTATGACTAATCTTTCAAGACAAAAAAATAAGGATTTTTAATTTAATATTATCATTTCATATTAAAAGAATACAACTTAAATTTATTTTTTTAAATAAATATAGATTACTAACTCTTTATTAAAATAAAAGCAATGCTAGATGCCCCAAATATGTTATGAAAACTTTTCCCAAATGTTGGGACACAAGGAGGGTTTTGATTTGTACACATATTTATGCACGCGGATCCCACATTATTAAAAAGAGGTTAACAATTATTAAAGAGACACGTCAGAATTTGGAAATATTTTACGGAATTTTTTTAGGATATGTAGCATGTATATTATTTATTAATAAATAAAACAATGTATAAATGACGTGCGATATCAAAGTAACAAAATATCAAATTTGGTTATTGTTAGGTTTTATGGGTGATAGCTATGAGACAATTTAACTAGATATTCTATATACTTAATTTTATTAAGTATGAACATACTGTCACAGCCAGAGTATGTCTATGTAACCGTTTTTGTTTATTGCAAATAAGATTCTAGTACATCTTGGTAGAAGTTCATTTATTTGTTCAAGCCTCAAGAATTATTGAAGATGGACATCAAGAATAAAGATAACTGTCACAGCATTGACAGTAAGGTTACAAGAAGGTAGCATGTTGCAAGTCACGACAGTACATTCACTCTGACAGCAACATTGGCGGAAGCCCTCAGACAACAACTTTACTATAGCCTGACAGCAAGCATGGAAATCCTGACAGCACCTTCTGCAGAGATTTCTTACTGTCACCAAAAACACATTATTGTGACAGCAAGCTTAGCCATCAGGATACTGTCATGAAGGGATACCATTTGTATTGGGGAACAACCCAGTCAAACTTGTGACAGTTTGGATGTTCAAGAAACAGGCGTGTTGCAGTATCCCAACACTGTAATAGGTCTGCATGACTACGACCGAAGCCTGAGAGATCACATGACAAAGCTCACCAATTCCAGAGTATGACAAATCTACATCTACTGAATTGTGTTAGCTTAATATAGAATGTTTCTAGATTGCTTTGTTTTGTATTGATAAGCTGTTTGTATAGAAATTTAGGAAAGAATCACGGGTAGGCAATTTGTAAGAAGCTGCCACATGAAAATGACAGTAGCTTCACAAGACCCGTGTTGATAGTGATAGAATTAGTCTACTTAGACTATCTCTAAATCCATTCTTTGTAATTACTCGAGAAACTGAAGCTCAAGAAAACAAACATTTTCTTGAGGTTGTAGCAACCCATTGCAAAATAAATAAAACATTTATTTTGTGAGAAATACTCGTGTGTTTGCTTGTTTGCAATTCCATAAACTGATAAACATTAATATTAGTTTTAGTTGTTGAAACGTAGATTGGAATTTATCAGTATTGCATTCAACCCCCCCCCTTCTACAATAGTCAAGGACCAACAACTGGTATCAGAGCAGACATATTGTTCTACTAATATGAAGATCATGACAAGTATGCAGAAGTCGAGTAGCATAAAGATTCCAGCATTTGATAAGGAGAACTACAACGTGTGGAAAAGAAAAATCATGTTGTTTATCAAAGCCGCGAATCCTTTATACTTGGGTATCCTCCAAAATGGTCCCTTTGTTCCACGAAAAGAAATTGAAGCCTCAACTGTGGACGGTGTTCTTATTCCAGACTACTGGGTCAACAAATTACCTTCAGAGTTTCTGGAGCTAGAAAAAGAAAAGGTAGCCTTGGATGATTACTTGCAACTCATCTTACTGGATGCTCTCACCTTGGAAAAAGCCATGTGTGGGAATGTCATTGGGTGCTCATCAGCCAAGGATATGTGGAATAAGATCGAGCTACTATGTGAAGGAAGTGAAGAAGTGAAAGACAATCAAAGACAAATTCTTATCTCTCAGTACGAAGCTTTCATGGCGAAGCCAGGAGAAGACCTAACAACAATGTTTGAGAGGTTTAGAAAGCTGCTGACTGAGCTACAGATTCATGGCAAGTACTATGATAGGAAGGAGCTAAATGTTAAGTTCTTACTCACACTTCCTGAGCATCTTGAGCATAAAATCACTACCATAAAAGAAGGAAGAAATCTAAACAATATTTCTCTTGAAACATTATATGGTGTGCTTAAGTCATATGAGCTTGAATTTTTCCAGAAAAGAGATATACAAGCTGGATCCAGAGGAAAGATGGCTAATATGTCAGGTGCTCTCGTGGCTCATGTGCCAAGAATCATTCAACCTAGTGAAGGAATTCAAATCACACAACCTGCTCCAGTACCTACTCTTAAGATTGAAGAGGTTGTGGATGATGAGGATAAAGTTGTACTGCAGATAACTGATGTTGAAGATGAAGACTTCTACTCCTTAGAAGAAATGGAGAAGATGGATAATCCAACTATGGCTTACATGGCTAAGAAATTCAAAAATATAAGATTCAAAAGAAACAAGCCATTTAAGCCTCAAGGTCAAACATCAAGGTTCAGCAGAGGGAATTCCTCCAAGGTTGAAGGTGGTGCAACAAGAGGTGGTTACAAAACATGGATGGTGGACAAATCCAAGTTTAGGTGTTACAACTACAATGAGCTTGGTCATTTTGCTACTGAGTGCAGAAGACCAAAGCAGAATCAAAGGATGGATAAATGGTCAAATGGACACTTCAAGAAAGGACATGGAAAGGCCTATGTGGCTGAAGGAAAGTGCTGGGATGACACTGATGATGAAGAGGAAGAGGAATATGTGAATATAGCCCTCATGGCTAAGTCTGAAGAGGCCTCCTCTAGCTCTCCAAGTCAGGTACCCTCACTTGTCTTACTTGATATGTCTAAAGATGAATACAAACAAACTGTCGAGGAATTGAGTGCAAAAATGTTCAATGTTCATACTAGTTTAACTGCAGCTAATGAAGAAATTGCTAGGTTAACTAAATTGAATGAAACACTCACTTCTGAAAACGATTTGCTTTTGTTGAAGACCAGTCGTTTAGAATCTTTAACACAGGAGAATGCTAAACTTAAAAATGAATTAGTCTGTGCTAAAGAAATTGAGGAGTTTCTAAGGAAAGAAATTAGTGAAAATGAATTCAAGATTAAAGGCTACAGAAACTCATCCAAACAACTTCAGGATTATCATGAGAAACACATAGAGGATCAAAAAGTAGGGATATGTTTTGAGCATGGTAAGAGACCTGGTAAGGAAATTACTAGTCAGGATTGTTCAATTGATGCTTCTGTCAAACCTCATGTTCTCAAGAAGATCAACAAACCTATTTTCAAACTTTCAGAACTTGAGTTTGATGAGGAAGCCATGCTCATCAATCAACAACTTGATGATGAGGATGAAGGTATTGACAATACAACAGTTGATGGAAAAGATGCTATCACAATCCCCAAGACAGTAACTCTCCCAAACAATTTGACAGAATGTTCTAAAGATGCTGTCAATAATGGCAAGACAGTAGCTTCCAAAGATGCTGTCAAGAGAGCCTCAAAGACAGTGACTTTCAAACCTATTGTCAAGACATAAGGCGTGAAAGGTACTATCAAGAAAGGCTCGACAGCAACTTCAGAACATCCTGTTGACACAATTACCTACAAGTTTAGAAACAGGAATGGTAAGTTAGGAAATGGCAATGCTAATGCTCCTAGAAAACTATGCAATAATTGTGGCTCTTCACATCACTTAACTCATGTTTGTAAGAAACCAAAAGAGGTCAAGGACAATGTGACCATGATAGATGGTAACTTACACAGAACCCCCATTATGCATATATCTATGGTAGTCTGCAATAACATTGACTGTATGCCTTGCAAAGTAACTACCACGAGTACTTGTTTCAATTTGCCTATTTCATCTACTGAACAATGTCTCTATATGCAAACTGTTGAGACTTCCGAGCCTACTGGAAACAGTAAGAAGGCTACATCCACTAAGAAGAAGACCAAGTCTAATTCTAAAGATAAGTGGGTGAAGAAAGGAGTCCAACAGAAGATTCCTGATGTGATGATTAAAGTTCAAAATGTTGATTATGCTTGTGATACTGAAGTAACTGGACCCAACAAGGATTGGGTACCATATGCCTCTTAAATACAATTTGTTTTGCAGGGCAAGAATAAGGAGCAGGTCATATGGATCATTGACAGTGGCTGCTCAAGACACATGACTGGTGATAAAACCCTGCTATCACAATTTGTAGAGAAAGCTGGCCCAATCATAACCTTTGGAGACAACAACAAGGGTTACACAGTGGGATATGGCTGTTTGGAAATTGGAAATGTTGTCATTAATGATATTGCACTTGTTGATGGATTGAAGCACAACCTGCTTAGTGTTAGTCAATTCAGTGACAGGGGATTCAAGGTTGATTTTGACATGATGGTGTGCAACATCTATCACAAGAAGGATGGAAGCCTCTCTTTGAAAGGGGTAAGAAAAGGAAGCTTGTTTGTTGCTGACCTAAGCTCAACAAAGAAGGACAAGATTTACTGTTTCTACAGTAAAGCTACTTTTGGTGACAGTATGCTTTGGCACAGGAAACTCTCACACCTCAACTTCAAGACAATGAATATGCTGATGACGAAGGAACTAGTGAGAGGACTACCTCAACAGGAATTCTGTCAAGAAGGACTGTGTGAGGATTGTCAAATGGGAAAATTGAAGAGAGCTGTGCACAGGTCAAAGCAAGTCAACACCAACACTGAACCACTCAAACTAATTCACATGGATCTCTTTGGACCAGTCAATGTTCCATCTTTAGCCAAGAAGAGATATGCATTAGTTATGGTGGATGATTATTCTAGGTATACTTGGGTGAAGTATCTAGAATCAAAAGATGAAGTTGCTCAAGTCATCATTGATCACTTAAGAGTTCTTGACAGAGCTCCAAATGCCAAGGTTCAGATGTTGAGAAGTGACAATGGGACTGAGTTCAGAAATGCCACTCTTGGTAATTTCTGTAAAGATGAAGGAATTGTACAACAATTTTCTTCTGCAAGGACACCTCAGCAGAATGGAGTTGTAGAAAGGAAGAACATGACTCTCATTGAAGCTGCCAGAACTATGCTTCATGATGCAAAGTTACCTACATACTTCTGGGCAGAAGCTATCAACACAGCTTGTTATACACAGAACAGAACCTTGATCAACAAGACTCATGGGAACACTCCTTACTATCTGCTCAATGAAAAGAAACCTACTATCAAGTATTTTCATGTGTTTGGAAGCAAATGTTTCATGATGAAAGACAACCATGAAAAGGAAGGGAAATTTGACACCAAAGCTTGGGAAGGTATTTTCATGGGGTATGCTCTAGAAAGGACTGCCTACAGAGTCTATCTTTTGGAACACAGGATCATAGATGAAAGTGTTAATGTCACATTTGATGAAACCAAGTTTCCTGGACTGCATGAAGAAGGTCAAATGCAGATTCTCAGATTTGAGAATCAAGGATACTTGGAGGAAGAAGAAATTGTTGATGAAGAACCCACATTCACTCAAACTGTTGAACCTGAAAAGGATGCTGTCATTGAAAGTGATGCTAATCAAACTCCAGCCCTGTCACAGACTATTTCAGGAAATATTCAAAATGATGGTGACTCTGGAGACATTGAAGAAAATGGTGGAGACAATTGCCCTGATGAAGACTCAGTTCCCCAAACTGAGGCTACTGGTTCAGATCAAACTAGAAGCTTGCCCAGAACCACAAGGTGGAACAGGGATCACACAAATGATCTAATTATTGGAGATCCTACTTCTGGGGTGAGAACCAGGAATAATGTTTCTGCTGACAGCATGTTTTCCTGTTTTCTGTCTCAAATAGATCCAAAAGCAATTGATGAAACATTGTTAGATTCTGATTAGGTGATTGTTATGCAAGAGGAACTCAACCAGTTTGAAAGGAACAATGTGTGGAAATTGGTTCCAAGACCTAAAGGAAAATCAGTTATTGAGACAAAGTGGGTTTTCAGAAACAAACTAGATGAAAATGGAAATGTGACTAGAAACAAGGCAAGGCTAGTAGCTAAAGGTTACTGTCAACATGAAGGAATAGATTATGATAAGACATTTGCACCTGTTGCCAGACTTGAAGCTATCAGGATTTTTCTAGCCTTTGCTGCACACTATAACTTCAAGGTGTTCCAAATGGATGTCAAAAGTGCTTTTCTAAATGGAGAGTTGGAGGAAGAAGTGTATGTTGAACAACCACATGGTTTTGAAGATGCTGAAATGTATAATTTTTTGTACAAGCTGTTCAAGGCACTTTATGGTTTGAAACAAGCTCCAAGAGCCTGGTATGATACCCTCTCAGCCTTTCTATTGGAAAACCAGTTTACAAGAGGTGTAGTAGATAAGACTCTATTCTACAAGCATCATGGCAAAGACATCATTCTGGTTCAAATCTATGTTGATGATATCATCTTTGGTTCATCAAATGAGAAGCTGTGTGAGAAGTTTTCATCTCTAATGAGAAACAAATATGAGATGAGCATGATGGGAGAACTATCATTCTTCCTTGGTTTACAAGTTCTTCAGAAAGAAGATGGTATCTTCATTTGTCAAGCAAAGTATATCAAGGAACTTCTCAAGAAGTTCAACCTAGAAGATTCATCACCTGCCAAGACTCCCATCTCTACTTCAACAAGTTTGGATCTAGACTCCAAAGGGAAGAAAGTGGACTCTAGTGCTTACAGGGGCATGGTTGGATCACTTCTCTATCTAACTGCTAGCAGACCTGACATAATGTTTGCTACATGTCTCTGTGCAAGGTTTCATGCTGATCCAAAAGAGTCACACTTGGTGGCTATCAAGAGAATTTTTAGATATCTAAAGGGCACTCCTAATCTAGGCCTTTGATATCCTAAAAATACTGGATTTGAGCTAGTGGGGGTATTCTGATTCAGATTATGCTGGTTGTAGGATTGACAGAAAGAGCACTACAGGAAGCTGTCAATTTCTTGGTGGAAGATTGGTATCCTGGTTTAGTAAGAAGCAACATTCAGTTTCTACATCTACTACAGAAGCTGAATACATTGCAGCTGGAAGTTGCTGTGCACAAATTTTGTGGATGAAGAATCAACTGTTGGATTATGGCTTAGTGTTAAATAACATCCCTATCTACTGTGACAACACTAGTGCCATAGCCATCTCAGACAATCCTGTTCAACACTCCAGAACAAAGCACATTGATATCAGACATCATTTCATAAGAGAGCATGTTGAAAGAGGAACTGCGAAGTTGATCTATGTACCTACAGAAAAGCAACTTGCAGACATCTTTACAAAACCACTGGATGAAACAACCTTTAACAGGTTGGTAAGTGAATTGGGAATGCTAAATCTGGTATGTTAACTTACTAGTTTTTCCATTCTAATTTTTCAAATGAAGCTTGTGACAGTAACCCTAACAAGTTGCTGTCATGAGAAAGTTACTGTCTACTTATGTCTCTATCCGTTTTCGACAGCACGTTTACTTTGACTTTGTTAAATTGAATTTTGTACTAGTCTTTTATTTGAGAGTTAGATTCTGTATGACATTAACTTGCATGGTTTTTATTGTTGAAATTGGTCAAGGAATTTCCTTGATTGGTCAGTTTTGCTTTGATTGTTGGATTAGTGGTAGACATCACTTAATTATAATTTGTGGTAGTTGTATGGGTATTCTAAACTGTTGACCATTTACCTTCCCTTAACCTAGTATGCCTATAAAATGAAACTTAGGCCATATCAGTGAATCATTCAGAAAAAGGTAAAATGGAAAACAAAGTAGGAATCAAATACAGGCCTAAAATCAGTTGTGATTCTCCCCATAAGGAAGAAGTTGAAGCATTGTTCGATGAATTGTTAGATGTCCTCGATGAGGAGGACGAAAAAGAACTTACTGCTAAAGCCACAGAAGAGGCTAAGTTACAAAAAGAGGAGAAGGAGTTCCAAGCACTCCTCAAGGAAGAAGGAACCACAAAAGAGGAAGTTGGGGCAAAATTTCTAGAATTGGTTAAGAAAGACTGTAATAAATAATTACTTTCAATTAATAAAATCTACTCATTTTCTTCTGTAGTTTCTTATTGCTTGCTGTATGTGTTGATAATTACTTGAATGGTTGTTCTTGTTATGGATGAATAATGAATCAGTAATAAATAATGCATATGTTTAACTGGTGTCTCTTCAGTCAAGTTATTTATTATAACAGTTTCAATACAAAGGTTCGACAGTTGTTGTTTTCCCGCAAAGGTTGCTGTCTTCAAGAAAAGTAGCTGTCACAGTTAATTAACAGTTAGTTCTCAACAACAGTAAACAACCTTCTGTCACGACTTGTAAAAATACTGTCATGTGAGAACTTAACGATGACAGTAAGTTTTGCGCGAAATGTTACTGTCATGCAAAACATGCTGTCATCACACCAAAGTTACTGACATGGTTGTTTTGAGCGCACATGTTACTGTCGAAAGTAGTGGACCGTTAATTTTGGACACTCACCCTCCACAAGGAGAGAGAAATCAGCCAGTAACCCACGTGACCGTTAATTGGGTTAAGACACGATTTCACTTTTCCACTTTGTCAGTTAAACGCTTGAACTTCCCTCTAAATTCATCAAACATACAACTGTTTTCAAAAAGTAAACACAACACTCTTTTTGTTTCTCTTCTCTCCAAGCAATTCATCTTCTACTTTCTTTCCTCTCTCAACAAGCAAAAATGGCCCCCAAACAATCAATTTCACAAACCAATTTTGCTGGCATCTACTCTCCTAGTGATGCTGGTGAGGGTTTCAAAGGGCTTGTTTATTTTATGAATAAGTCCTATCTTGGGTATGCAATTACCTCAACCCCTGTTCTTGATCTAGACAGGATTGAAAATTTCTGGGAGACAGCTGTTGCTCAAGAAGATGGTGACATCTCCTCTATTCAGTTCAAAATCAAGGAGCATAGCTATACTCTCAATGCTTAGGGCATCAATTCAGCTTTGGGAATTGTGCTAGAACCTGGAAAGACTTATACCGAGCTTGAAAGTGATGAAACCCTCAAGAAGCTCTTCCTGAAAATTGGGTATTCTGGACCCATTCTTGAAGAGGGAACAACAAAATGGTACCCCTCTGGTGAAATGGACAGGAAGTATCTCCGCAAGGAGTGGAGCATGGTGTTTGATGCAATGGTGAAAGTGTTCTCTACCAAGACCACAGGCTGGAATGGAATTCCCACCTATATCAAAAAGCTCACTCACTCTCTTGTTCATGGATACAAAGTGGATGTTGGAAAGCTATTCATGGCACACCTCAAGGCTGCCATAGGTAAGAAGGTACACATCTACCCTCGCTTTCTAATATTGTGCATTAATTCTTTATGTGATTTTGATGAGAATGCCCCTCGCTTAGAGGTGTGCCCTGTACTGAAAAGAAACACTCACACAATTCTCACTTCACTGAACTTAAATGCACATATTCCACTATGTTTCACCAAACACATGGTTGATCAAGTGACCAAACTTGATTTTCCTTTGCCTTCTGGTTTTGACACCTTCACTGTTGAGAATGAAGCTGGATTAGACCCCAATTCAGCTAACCCTCATTCTACTCCATACACTCAGCCTAGGTTCTCTAGACTTCCCAAAGTACAGAGACAAGCCTTACAAGAAACCAGAAAAAGACCCCTAGAGACTGGTGTTGGTGGTAGTGTTGAGAGTCAAGAGGGAGTTCCTGCACCTAGTGCAGCAAATAAGGAAGGTAGTCAAACAGAACCCACAGTGGTTCCTCCTGAGCCTAAGAAGAAGAGAGCTAAGAGGACCAAAACCACTGTCAGCCTCCCTACAGTCTCCCAAAAGATTGCAGAGGAAAATAGGGAAATAAACTCCTCCCTAGATGTTCCTTCTCACCAAGGGACTTCTATTGAAATTGGCCTGTCTCCCAAGGCACCTTGTAAAGAGTCTACACAACCTCATGTTCCAATTCATGAGGAACCTCCACTTGCAGAAACACACATGGAGTCAGGACACTGTGAGGACTTCTCTTCCCCTATTGATGCTTCTCAAGTTCAATCTAAGAAGCAGCCATCATTCTCTTCTCCACTTTCACCTTCTTCCTTCCCTACACATTCATTTGTTTCTTCTACACAACCTAGAGATGGGGACAGTCCCAACCCTTCAGGTTTTGATCATTCATCTCCAATCATGGATGAGCCCTCATATAGTGGTCCACAAGAACCCATTTCTCAAAGTGAGATGGACACCACTCCTTCAAACACTGAGAAAGAGCAAAGTACATCTCTGCTAGAAAGTGAAACAGCCAGTACCTTGTTCAATCTCCAAGGAGCATCTTACCTCAGGGAAGATGCTGTCACAACCTCAGTTGCTATCAAAGACTCTGAGAATGTTGCTGTCCCAGGTGCCCCTGCTGTCAAGGACTCAGCTGACATTGCTGTCACAACCAAACATGTTGTCCAAGATGCAGTGGAACCTACTGTCAATGTTCCAACTGACAGTAACATTCATGGCAAAGTTTCTGTCACCTCTGCTCAACCTGATTTTGATGTTATAATTGTTGAGGATGCCTCTGATGATGATGTGCCACTATCTCAGTTCTTAAAGGTACATTCTAAACCATCTATTTCATTGCATGTAAGTACTGCTCATACCCATGCATCTAGGATGAGTGAGGGTGTGCAAAAGAAAAGAGAGATAAAAGAAAAGAGAGGTGAGCATAAAAATGAGAGGTAGCCAAATGAGCTGGCAAAAGGTGAGGGACTTGAGCATGTCCAGAGTGAATCTGAGGGAGCCCCACATTTACAGGCACTAGGCCTTGAGAGTTCTTATGTGAGGAGTGATGAGATCACTCAGAAAAACACTGAGAGTGTGAGAACCCCCAAAGCCTCCAAGCCCCTATCTTTTCCTTCACCCCCAAGAAGGTTAAGATCAGGTGGCCCCTCTACTGTACATAGGTTGGAAGCTCTGGAGAACAGGTGTCTCTCCATGGAATCAAAGATTGACAATCTGTCTACCATGGTGGCCTCTGGCTTCTCCAGCATTCAGGAACCCATTCAGGTTCTATCTATAAGTCTTGATGCTGCCAACTTACCTAAGGGCGAGAAAAGGGCAAAATCAGAGTCTCAAAGGGCAGAATCAGGAAGAGAAAGATCAGAATCAGAAGGTGTCCCCAAGCAGGCTTTTGCTCAGGGGGAGCCTATCTCTAAGAAGGTTTCAAGAAGTTAGGGGGAGCCGCAGCTAAAGGGAAATCAGGGTCTGCAAAGAAGAAAAGGGGAACAAAAGGAGATTCAGGAAGTAAGGGGGAGCAAGAGCAAGAAAGTGAAAATCTCTTTGAATATGAGATTGTTGGAGAAACAGTTCTTATGTCTAAAGAAGCCCTGGAAGCAATGCAAGGGAATGTTCCTTCCAAATCACCAGTACTACCTCCTGTGACAATAAGAGAGCCAACTCCAATGACAAAGGAGAGTGCTCTTGACAAGAAATGGAGAGAAAAGGAGGAGCAGAATAGGCCGGGAAAAGGGAAAGACAAGATGCCTGAATACATCTTGTCAGGTAACACATGGAGTGAAGGAACAAAGTTCAGCCAAGAAGAAGCCAATACTTTGATGGTTGACTACAGGGAAACCACTTTGAAGAATCATGATGAGGACTTCTACAAGATAGTTGATGAAGCTATGAAGGAGCCTAGCAGAAGGTTGAATAACTGCTCAACTGTGCTTAAAGAGAAAATCACCAGTGTATGTGTAAAGATCAATGAAGAAAGGAGGTGGGCTATTGATGTGTACTTGAACACTGGGATATCTATATTCATCACCATGCAGCTGTTGCAGAGTCTTCCAGCAAAGGTGCTAACAGTGATGAAGAACAAAATCAAGGCAAACCATACATCCTTCAATGAGATCTTACATCTGCAAATGCTGAATTTGATTTCATAAAAACTCCAGAAGTCTACACCAATCAATTTTGTGTCTACTATGAAAGTACCACCAAAAGTGGTAGCAGGAGATGTGCATACATGAGTCTAGGAGGCACTTCAACAATGGAGTCAAGGGCAATATTGAAGGTGTTAAACATGATTCTCAACTCTAAAGCCAACAAGGAAAGAGTTCTTGCTGTCAATGCAATCTATGATTTGCTGGTGAAAAGGGACAATGAACTGAGCTCTACTATAAAGAAGATGATCTCCAAAGCAAACTCCAACAGAGCTGAACTAGGTAAAAGTTGTTCCTATGATGTTCCTCATGATGATGATGATGAGTTGGATGGTAGTGGAGGAACTGGAGAAGTAGGAAATGCTAGTGGAAGCACTTATGGAAATGTTGGAACTAAATCCCAGGAGGAAAGTGATAAGTGATAAAGAAGCTCCTGTGCAAGAAAAGAAAGATGCTGGAGCTACAGAAGAAGAGGAGTCTGTAATAGTTGAAGCTTTGGAGGCAAATATCTTGAGATGTACTGTAGACAGTATAAATGCTGAAAAAGATACTGTTGCCAAAGAAGCTGTCACAGAAGACGCTGTCCTCAAGGAAGCTGTCATAAAAGAAGCTGTCACAGAAGACACTATCAAGGAAGATACTGTCATGGAGGACACTGTCAACAAAGATGTTGTCAAGGATGGAATCAAGCCTATTGTCAAACCTAAAAGGACAAAATCCTTGGCAAGGGCTTGGCTTTCTAGACAGGAACCTGAACCTGAGGAGACTACAAAAGCAATAAAAGGAAAACACAAGTACTCAGGAAAGGAGAAAGCCACTGGGCTTGGCAGGAAACTAAGGAAGCCCATCCAATCGAAACTCTACAGCTCTCTGGATCTTTTGGAAAAAGAAGCTGAACAAATCAGGAATGTTGAGGTGAAGTTGGATAACAACTGAATATATTCTTTGGTTTGATGCATCAAGATTTGTGACAGTTAAAAAGGATTTTGCCATGGAAATGGTATCACATGATGTATCAGAAACTCTTGAATACAGTAGGAGAACAGAAACAAGGAGAATTAAATACTTCTACTTGGTAAGGATGGTCAATCTAATGCAAGGTTATGACAATGTTCCTGAAAAAGTCATGAACCATGTTTTGGCATACAAAGCTATGAGAGATGAAGAATTATATCAGAAATTTGGGGAATGGTCACTGTTTGATGATACAGACATTGCTCACTTACTTGAATATTCTGATGAAGAAATAGCTGAGTATGAAGATGATATTCCCGAAGAAGAGGTGCAAACCCAACCAAGTCAAGAAGAATCCTCAAAGCCTACAAAAAGAGAAACCACTGAAGATATGGAAGATGCATTCTTGAATAAAAGCAGAGAAGCCAACAGAGTGGAAAGTGAAGGACCCAATTACCAATCTTGTATGCTTGAGAATCCTCTGAGAATCAAGTTCATATGGGAAGAAATCCCAGTGAGAAGCTTTCATAAACTCAAAAGCAGTGCCCTGAAAGACTTACTCTACCTGGTGATTGGATCAATTCATCCATTGAAACAGCAATGCTCTTCTGAGATTGAGGGCATTCTTCAAAGTAGAAAGGGTGAAGACTCAAAGCTGGATAGGTCAAGGAGAAAAACCCTTAATGCATACCCTGGAAGTAGATTCAAAGTTTTTGAAGGCACATTGAAGTTCAGAACTCATGCATTTGGTAAAGACTTATGGATGGATCTTCAGGATACTAGGGTATGTCTCTCCAAGACAGTCCAAAAGCATATTGATGAGATTGAGGATGAGGCTATCACTCCTGATGAAATAGCACTGGTGGAAGAACTTAGAGAAGTTCTTAAGGAAGCTCTCAATAGAGAGGATGAAGCAAGACAGAAAAGGAAATATGAAGCTAAGTAAAAATCTTTTGTCAATTCTGATCTTGTTAGTTAAGTTGTCAGCATGTATTAATTGTAAATTTGTTGTTATTGTCCATAAAAACAAATTGGGGGAGATTGTTAGGTTTTATGGGTGATAGCTATGAGACAATTTAACTAGATATTCTATATACTTAATTTTATTAAGTATGAACATACTGTGACAGCCAGAGTATGTCTATGTAACCGTTTTTGTTTATTGAAAATAAGATTCTAGTACATCTTGGTAGAAGTTCATTTATTTGTTCAAGCCTCAAGAAGTATTCAAGATGGACAGCAAGAATAAAGATTACTGTCACAACATTGACAGTAAGGTTACAAGAAGACAACATGTTGCAAGTCACGACAGTACATTCACTCTGACAGCAACATTGGCGGAAGCCCTCGGACAACAACTTAATTGTAGCCTGACAGCAAGCTTGGAAATCCTGACAGCACCTTCTGCGGAGATTTCTTATTGTCACCAAAAGCGCATTATTGTGACAACAAGCTTAGCCATTAGGATACTGTCATGAAGGGATAACATTTGTATTGGGGAACAATCCAGTCAAACTTGTGACAGTTTGGATGTTCAAGAAATAGACGTGTTGCAGTATCCCAACACTGAAATAGGTCTGCAAGACTACGACCGAAGCTTGAGAGATCACATGACAAAGCTCACCAATTCCAGAGTATGACAAATCTACATCTATTGAATTGTGTTAGCTTAATATAGAATGTTTCTAGATTGTTTTGTTTTGTATTGATAAGCTGTTTGTATAGCAATTTAGGAAAGAATCACGGGTAGGCAATTTGTAAGAAGCTGCCACATGAAAATGACAGCAGCTTCACAAGACCCGTGTTGATAGTGATAGAATTAGTCTACTTAGACTATCTCTAAATTCATTCTTTGTAATTACTCGAGAAACTGAAGCTCAAGAAAACAAATATTTTCTTGAGGTTGTAGCAACCCATTGTAAAATAAATAAAACATTTATTTTGCGAGAAATACTCGTGTGTTTGCTTGTTTGCAATTCCATAAACTCATAAACATTAATCTTAGTTTTAGTTGTCAAGGACCAACAGTTATCACTAAATTCGGGATCGATTTCTCGCAACTACGTAAATATACAAGATTATTTATTTTAAATTTTTTAACTTCATCCGGTGTTCGATTCCTTGCAACTACGTAATTATACAAGATTTATTTATTTACTTTAAATTCATTAGGTACATCGATGGTTTGATTCGTCGCAACTACGTAATTATACAAGATTTATTTATTTACTTTAAATTCATTACCTTCATCAAATGTTCGATTTCTTGCAGCTACGTAGTCATACACTATTTATTTATTTACTTTAATTTATTTAGTTTCATCCACGGTTCGATTGTTTATAATTACATAACTAAAATGGTTATATATTATATATATATTTTAATCATTCAATCTCGATAAATACATTTTTTAATAATATTTATTAATAATTTATGAATATTAATATTTTAATATCGATTCTACCGTGCAAACACGGTTATCACCTAGTTTTTCTTAAAATAATATTTCTATTCTGAAGCAAACACTTTTTGTGAAAGCATAACTGTGGAGAACATAACATTTTCTGATTCATCAGAACCACTATATCACTATCTCTGATTTATAGTTTAAAATAATCTCTGGGATTTTGCGAATAAAGTAGACAAATTTTACACTCAATACAAAGAAAAGTTCCACACTTACAGGTAGTTTTTACTTCCACGCATTGGTTGAACCAGCTTCAAAGAAACCCCGGCAAAAATAATTATTATCAAATTTTGTAGTTTTACCTTTAGTTTGTGCATGAGCTTTAAAATCCGTGTGATATACATAGTTGATGTCATCGTTGTTAACGATGTATGATCCATTTAGTGGCTTACATTAATTATCACCTTAAGGTTACGAAGAAGAGCTGGTTACTTAACAATTCCCGTCTATTAGGCTACTGGGAAGGTTGGCGAAAACATCACTATCGTATTACCTTAATTCATGCGGCAATGTGTGTAAGACAAGAAACTTATTTGATTGATCCATAATTGACTGTTCCGCTGTAGTTTGAAGCTGTTGTTGGACGTGACTAATAATCTTGCTGCCCCTAGGAAGTCTAATGTTTCTTGTCCGTAAATATACACCAAAACAAGGTTCATAAAAAGGAAGGTGCAGATTCGGGATTTTATGTTTTCCAGAAATTCTTGTGATCAAAGGTATTGAATATTGACTGCTAATTAGCAATCAACGGCTCCTCTGTGACTTTCTTTTGGACGATACAACAGCTCTTATTTCGGTGATTAGGTATATTGATTATGTCCTAATTTCAAAGATTAGAAGGTTCACTTCCTTTAAGACAATTGCAATTTGGGAGAGTTGTGGTTGTATTTTATTGGCGTTCATTATTCCAGTTTTGATTTGATTGCAATGACGGACTTTTGAGGCACTTCTGAGAATCTGATTCTGCCTAATGTTGTACCTTGCTCATTTGGAAGCACTTTACAATTCATTTTTTCTCTCTTTTTGAAGAGAAATGCGTGTGCTGTGTGCAACAGCTAGGATGTGTTGAATCACTGGATTGGCCTTTAGCCATACCGATCAGATACTTTCGAGAAAAGGAAAGTTAGAAAAGTGGAATATGATCCTGAACCTGTAAACTACTTGTAAATGAAGAAAAATTTTCCCACGAGATTCCTCGAATTAGTTAATAACTATTATGGAGTTTCCCCCGATTTCAAAGTCCGTGTTCGTACTAGATAAACTCTTGGTTAGACTCTCACTCTTTCTATTTTCCAGCTTAATAAATAGCATAGAGCGATCATTTGGTAATTATATCAGCACCATTTGTATTTCTTCGTTTATAGTACCTGATCCAATCAGCAAAATTCAATGGCAAAGAATCAGCGCAACCAAAAATCTTCTGGCGTGTGTGGAAAGCTTTGCAATGCCATACGCTGGCGTGCACAGAGCCCAATGCCCTCAAGTCCTGCTCCTGCCCCTGCTCCACATCCACAAATAGTTCCTGTATCCGCTACTGGAAACCATGCTTCGCGTCTCAAAGCTGCTGCTAGTCAAATGCCAAGTTCAGGTGAAGTAATCCCCGTTGAGATTCATCCTCATCTTCTGCCAAAACTGCAGAATCCTCAAGAGAAGACAGCCAATTATCAAGATTCTTTTCGCAAAAGTGGTCAAATGCAGCCGCAGAAGAAGCTAAAAATGCAGGAAAGTATAAATGACAGGTTTACTGCATACATTAACCGAGTTAAACACGGGATGCTGAGAACTTCATCAAATGTTGGGAGTGCAAAGATATCCTCAGGGCATGACAGCTTCGATGATAACGTTAGGGTCAACAATCATTCTTCTGAATATATTCGTCGTGCACATATGAAGATGAAAAATGCATCAAATGTTGCTGGTGCTGGTGGTAAGAGTGTTGTCACTTTCAAATGAAGCTCAAGAAAAGACTAATATGGGGTATATAATTGAAATATGACTATATATGAATCAATGGTGATGCTGGATTGCTGGTGGTTTGGTTATTGTTTACTGCAAGTCTGCAACTATAACACATTTCATTGTACTTAAGTGTTCATGCATGTGCATGATTTTATGTAATTGTTTGTGATTTGTTTGATGCCATATAAATATTTCATGTTAAAATCTTTCAATGAATAAAGAAATTTCATCATTCAGTGAGTTTTCAATAATTTTACAACAATTTTTCTTGCCAATGACTTGTAGAGTATAAAATCTATAAAGCACAGCTGTGAATGATTCGAAGTGCATATTCTGACGATAGTTCTGAACTTGGGCTGAGAAAAATATAGATAGCAATTAAAATGTAAACAAGTTAGATAACTTGGGTTATAGATTGTTAGTGAATTGGGCCTTATACTTGTAAAAAGTATAGACAGGATGGACTTGAGCAAGAAAATATGCAAACAACAATAGACAAAAATTATTGTACAGGAGGAACGACAAACAGATGCAACTGTAAGGCGATGATCAATGTCGAAGTTTATAATCAACGACGTCTCATGTCTTTGAGGAATCTTGAGAAGCTTACTTACATAATTTATATATATTATAAAATTTTATTATTTTAGGAAACTTTTAGAACATAAAGAATTGAGAGGAACATTCCAAAAAGAAAAATATAAAAAAATGAGAGGGACATAGAAGGTATATATATTAAGAGTCTGTTACGTATATGTTACATACAAGCTTACAGGGAGGGAGAGCGTGGAATACCTCAAGAATTTATTAGAATTCATTAGAATTTACGTATATCTGACATTTATTAGAATTTTATCGGACTAACGTCACAAATATAAATATTTTTAAATAATATTTATTATTCTCATATAATTTTGTAACAATTTTTTATATTCAATTTAGTAATCTAGCATTACTCTTGGAAACAATTTTATTCATTTTTTCCGAACTTTTTATAGCGATATGATTAATTAATAATTTTTTATGTGAATGTAGGAAGGTGATTCACCAAATTTGCATCTACGGCAACCCTCTAAAGAAACTGTAGATAGATAGATGGATTGATGGCAACAATATTGTCAAATATGTAACTGAAGTTAGCTGCTTCAATTCCATGCTACAGTGGATTATGATTTATGAAAAAGCATAATGAAATGTAGCTTACGTGCAGAGGTTGTGGAGGTGTTCGTCGTCTAACTCCATTAATCTCACGAAACTAACGTATGCGTACTGCCATGCACACGAACTCTGTTAATGTTAATAGACCGTGGTACTATAGACTTTAATTAATTTAGGCTTTAGGTGCTGTATACGGGAAACTAGACCCGGTAATTTTTGACACGACACGAAAATTTAGTGTTTGGATTTGCATTTTTAGTACACGAAACGAAAGTACACGATCGAGATTTAGTATCGGGTTTGTGTTTACCCTTCAAGTACACGACACGACACGAAATACACGAAATAAATAAATTAACATTTATAAATTAATATTTATATTAGATATTTTTATATGTTTATTAGATACTTAACATTTATTCATGTGATTATACATAAATTTATAATATTATTTGTAAATATTATGTAAATATATATTTTTAATACATATTTGTAAAAATATTACCGAAAATTTTAATATTTTAATACATTTACTTATTTATTTTTATTTTTATTATTAATTGGAATTACACGAAAACACGACATGAAAAGTACATGAAACGAAATTACACGAACACGAAATTACACGAACCCTAAATGGGTGGTTTTGAGTTTAGAATTTAAATACACGAAACACGAAAGTACACGACACGAAAGTATACGACACGAACGAATTGTCAGGTGGAAACTCATCATCTATTATCTATTTTATTACTATATATAATAGGCCAACACAAGGGCAAAATTTGCCAATTAAATGGCCGCGAAATTACCGTTTTACCCTTTTCTTTTAAAAAAATAACAAAAATGTCACTTGTATATTATTATACAAAAAATTTTAATATATGTGTTACCACAGAGATTCGAACCTCCAACCTCCTTCCAAGATATCCATGAGCTTAACCACTATGCTACATGTCTTTTTGAGTTTATTTCAAAAAACTTATTAGATAACCCACGTCTTTTATCTCTTATATTATTTTTTTTTTACTTTTATGATTGAATAAATAAAATGTTGGTTTGAATTATTTATATAAATTTGTTTTTCTTTTTTCCTTTTCAGCAAAATTACCGTTTTACCTTCTTTTTTTTGAAAAATAACAAAAATGTCACTCGTATATTATTATACAAATTTTTTTTAATAGATGTGTTACTACAAAGATTTGAACCTCCAACCTCCTTCCAAGATATCCATGGGCTTAACCACTATGCTACATGCCTTTTTGAGTTTATTTCAAAAAACTTATTAGATAACCCACGTGTTTTATCTCTTATATTTTTTTTTTTACTTTGATGTTTGAATAAATAAAATGTTGGTTTGAATTATTTATATAAATTTGTTTTTCTTTTTTCCTTTTCATGCCACTCGTATATTTTTATACAAATTTTTTTTAATAGACGTGTTACTACAAAGATTCGAACCTCCAACCTCCTTCCAAGATATCCATGGGCTTAACCACTATGCTACATGCCTTTTTGAGTTTATTTCAAAAAAACTTATTAGATAACCCACGCCTTTTATCTCTTATATTATTATTTTTTGCTTTGATGTTTGAATAAATAAAATGTTGGTTTGAATTATTTATATAAATTTGTTTTTCTTTTTTCATTTTCGTAATTATATATATATATATATATATATTCAATCACTATATATTATTGCAGTTGTATGTTTTCAGTTTAATATATATTAATTATGTTGATTATAATTCATAATTTATCTTATACTTTATTTGAATTAAATTAATTATTCATGCATAAAATATACTATTAAAATTCGATCTAATATAAGAAATATTATACACATTATATATCTCATTATTATTTATTTCTATAATTTTTAAACTAAGAACATTAGCATTCAAATTATACAAAAAATTCGTCTTACCTACTCTGTTCGTCGCATCCATTTCTTAACAATTTTCTTTTCCAGAATGTATTGTTCATTTGTTAACATTTTCTAAAGTAACATGTCATTCTTTATTAACTTATCTATATTTTTTTTCAACTTCCTAACCCCCTCCCCTTCAACCCCAGTGACGTTCGTGTCAAAAATCGGGATGAGTTTTTAAAATATAGGATATTACATAGTATATAATTACATAATGATCAGTCAGACTGTTAGTAGACGATAAAGTTTGGGAAAATTACAAGTTTTGAAAATAGAATTTCAAATTGTATTCCAAAAATTATTGTACGATGTTAAAAAAAAGTATAATCTTTCATAATAATAATAGAACTTTATAGAATACATTAAATTGATTCGTAATGTCATATAATCATTTTGATAAAATGAAATTCTAAATAGGGTTTGTGGGTCCTTGACGACATCCTCTACAACATATACAATATTTCTTATATTATGTCGAATATCAATAGTATATTTTATGTATGAATAATTATTATAAAGATATATAATATAAAAGTATGAATTTTAAACAACATAATTAATATATATTTAATCGAAAACATACAACTGTAATAAAATTCAGTGATTGAATATATAGGTATATAAAATTACAAAAAGAAGCCTCCGGGCATGTAGATGAGTTGGTGAGAGCACTGGTTATTGACCAAAGCATTCAAGGTTTGATTCATGGGAGCGTGGGGAATTCTTCCTGCACTCTAGGGTCTGGCGTGATACCGGTTGGGGTGTCCGGAAAATAAATTTTTTGACCAAAATTATGAAAAGATGAAAAGAAAAACCGATTTATATAAATAATACAAACCAATATTTTATTTATTTAAACATCAAAGTAAAAATAATATAAGATAAGAGAAGAAAGACGTGGATTATCTAATAAATTTTTTGAAGTAAACTTAAACATGCATGTAGAATAGTGGTTAAACCCATGAACATCTTAGAAGGAGGTTGGAGGTTTGTTTCTTTGTACTAACAACTATTAATATATTTTTGCATAATAATATATGAGTGACATTTTTGTGACGACCATTTAATTGGAAATTTTTGCCCTTGTGTTGAGGTTTAATATATAGTAATAAATTGGATTAAAATGTGTAACTGTAAAATGATATTCCAAACACATTCTTAATGCATTTACTAAGTGTGTTAATATAATTTAATATAAAGATGAACACATGAGAGGAATGCAGAATCAGTTCCCAAGTAAAAAACCAAAAACAAATAGGTGACATGAATACTCCAAACTGTAATAGGTGTTCATCTCCCAAGGTGTTTATCACAAACTTGGATGATATGAGGGTGTGCAAAGATGTGTCGGCCTTCAGCTTCTTTTTAAAATCCTCTATCTCATTTATGCATGTTCGATTATATTACAATAACATTGCATGCATATAACCTATTCATAACCTAATTTGCAAAAAAAAAAACCAATCAATTCCCGAAAAACATCTAACAACCGCTCTCTAACGTAAATTACCAATATACAAACTATCCTTTCTCTGACATACAAAACACAGGTAAACCTGCTTATAATCACAAGAAGAACAATAGTACATTCGTGCTTCAAATTCTACATTATTTCAATCTGGTCTCAAAATCAATAATAGTCACTATAAACAAGTCTTAGAGCCTTGGCATAGTTACGTTTGTGATTCAAAGTAATTACACTATTCGTCAAAAAAATTATTTACTCCTCACTATGCATGAACCATACTTCTCATTTTACGCTCTCAAACTTAAGACTACACAATCCTTCATCTAATAAATCGATCACGACCAATTGTTAGGAATATGTTGTTCTTGATGATAATTATAAAAACACTTAGTAGATTTTGTATTAAGTCATTTTGTAACTGTCAACGGAATGGCATGCTTTGCAGTGTTTCGTTGACAGGAAGCTCATCAACGGAATGAGTGTTGTAGCAATTGCACTGTACAATACTTCACAGTTTGATATGCATTTGATGTATGTACTAGATAGGTTTTCTAAGTCATGTTGACTAAGTACTAGATAGGCAAAATAGGTTGGTTAATTGTAAGTATATCATGCCTTGTAATTTTGCCTAAGTGAAGACATGTCAACGGTATGAAGATTACTCTATCAACGGAACAAGGATACACCATCAACGGAATAAAGTTTACTCATCAACGAAATGGAGTTTACTCATCAACGAAATGGAGAATAAAGCTATCAACGAAACACATCTCCCTGCTATCAACGAATCATTATTGCTTTTCTGAATAGTTGACAAAGTGATAATGACAGTTTACTGAACAGATCTAAAGGTGATGTGAAAGTGTACTTTGCATTGGAAACCATTAAAATGGACATGGGAAATAAGGAAACATCCCAGTTTCCAATTGGGCTCTTGGGAGTGATCATAATAAGCATGAAGACAAAAGCAAGGATCTCCAAGGACCACTGGACAAAGGGATGAAAAGCAAACTATTGGCGGTTACCTTTAGTGTACTTTAGTGTAGCCAAAAATAGCTTTGTAAACTTGGGAATATATAACCAAGTGTAGCAGTTAAAATAAAAAGAGAAGAAAAACAAATAGTTTGTATTAGCTATCTTTGAGAGCATTTTCTTCTCTACAACGTTGTAACTGAGCAGCTGTGTACTTTTGTATCACAGATTATTTCCGCAATAAAAACACTTCAGTTGGATCATCAAACAATCCAACTGAATTATTTATATCTTGTGTTTTTACTTATTCAGTTCAGTTTTATTTTATAAGTGTTTTAAGTTTAAGAAAATATCAAGAATTGTATTCAACCCCCCCTTCTACAATTCTGTTAGGTCATTTGGGAATAACAATTGGTATCAGAGCGAGCTTCTAACAAACAAGAAGTTTAAAGATCAAGACCAAAAACAGAAACCATGGTGAAGAAGGATGCAGGTGTGAAAATACCAGTTCTTGATAAGGACAATTACTTTCACTGGAAAGTAAAGATGCATTTACATCTCATGTCTATGGATGAGAGATATGTAGACTGCATTGAGAAAGGTCCACACGTTCCCATGAAGTTTGCATCTAGAGTTGGACTGCCAGATGATGCTCCTGATGTGGAAATTCCAAAACTTGTCTCAGAATGGACTATTGAAGATGTTGCAGAAGTCCATAAAGATAAAAGAACCATGAACATTCTGTTTAATGGTTTGGAGCAAGAAATGTTTGACAATGTCATAAACTGTACGACCTCCAAAGAAGTATGGGACACTGTCAGAACACTATGTGAAGGAACTGAGCAAGTAAGGGAGAACAAAATGCAACTCCTTATACAACAATATGAGCACTTTCACTTTAAAGCCGGTGAAACCCTAAATGACACGTTTAGTAGGTTTCAAAAGCTCTTGAATGGATTAAAGTTGTATGGGAGGATCTATCAAACCAAGGATTCAAACCTTAAATTTCTTAGAGCTCTTCCAAAAGAATGGAAGCCTATGACTGTTTCTCTAAGAAACACTCAAGAGTACAAAGATTACACTCTTGAAAGGCTGTATGGAACATTAAAGACATATGAGTTGGAAATGGAGCAAGATGAAGAAATTGAGAAGGTACAGAAGAAGGGTGGATCTATTGCATTGATTGCATCTGTGAACCAACTGGAAGATGACACTGAAGAAGCTGCAAAGGCAACAACTAGTCGAGCTAGTTATAGAAGTGATGTTAGCAAAGGCAAAGGTAAGTTGACAGAAGAAGAAGAACCAGAACCAGCCAACTTGGATGACTTAGATGAGATTGATGAACACATTGCTTTTCTGTCAAGAAAATTCTCTAAGTTCAAGTTCAAGAGAAACTCAGAAGCAAGGCCACCAAGGAGAGACTTTCAACCTAACAAAAGTAACTGGATTGAAAAGTCTAAATCTAAATGTTTCAATTGTGGAATGCTTGGTCACTTTGCTGGAGACTGCAGAAAGCCCAAGATTGAGAAGAGCAACAGGAAATTTGAGCCTGTTGATTATAAAAAGAAATACTTTGAACTTCTCAAGCAAAAAGAAAAGGCTTTCATGTCTCAGGAGTATGATTGGGCTGGTAATGGTGAAGATTCTGATGATGATGTTGAATATGTCAACTTGGCTCTTATGGCTAACAATCATGAGCAGGAAGCAAGCTCCTCAAGCAACCAGGTAACAATTACTAATCTTTCTGAGCTTTCTAAAGAGGAATGCGATAGTGCAGTAAATGAAATGTCTACTGTATTGTATAATTTGCGTGTTACTCTTAAATCACTTACCAAAGAGAATTCAAGAATAAAAGAGACTAATTTGCTCTTAAGTGATAGGAATGCAATGTTAGAAGCACAGCTCATTGAATTTGAGAAAATGAGATGTGTTAGTAGGGATGCTAAGAAGGAACTTGAGAACGTGTTACAAAGGGAAGAAATTCTTAAGACACAGCTTGAAATAGAACAAAGTGTGATTGCTAAATGGAAAGATTCCAGGAATGTTGCTACCAACATCATTAATGTTCAAGGTATGGAATCTTTCTGTGAACAATCATGGAAAAAGAACAAAGAGAAACTAGGGTATGTTTGTGAAACCTTAGAATCAGAAACAGAGTCAACAAACAACAATGATCATTTGTTGAAGGTTGATATGTCAACGGAATGCAATGTTCCGTTGACAGATGAACCATCAACCGATCAGGGTGTTTCGTTGACAGAGAAAAGAAAAGATGAACTCACTAGACTTAATAATAAGTATGGTCTTGTCACCAAGAACTTTGTTCAAGGTGAGTCTAGTAAATCAAAGAAAGTTGAGAAGCCTGTTGAGAGAGCTAATGTAGGTCACTTGTCCAACAAGCAATTGAAAGATAAGTTAGAGAATGTTCAAGTTGAGGCTAAGGGAAATAAAAAGAATAACAGGAATGGCAAAGTAGGAATTAACAAACACAACAATTACACACCTGATAAATATGCTCCTAGAAAGACATGTGTTAATTGTGGAAGTGTTAGTCATTTATCTACTAACTGCAAATCTGTTAAGAAGACTGTTAAAGTGAAAATCCCCAAGCATGCAATGAATAGTTCTATGCCTACAATGCCTGTTATGCCTAACATGTTTGCTCCATATGCACAATTTCAAAATCCATATGCCAGCATGCCATTTGTGTCTAATCCATACATGAATATGTTTAATGTGCCACAAATGCCATGGAATATGAATAACATGTTTGTTCCTCCAATTATACATGCTGTGAATGAAAATGTGAGCAAACCTCAGAAATCAACACCAAGGATAAAGATTGACTTAAATCAATCTGAGCCCAAGGTGAAAAATGATATAAAAGGAAAAGCAAAGGCTAACAAAACAGGACCCAAGGAAACTTGGGTACCAAAATCAACTTGATTTGGTTTTATTGTGTGCAGGGAGACAAAAGGAATCTTTGGTACTTGGATAGTGGTTGTTCAAGACACATGACTGGTGATTCTACCCTGCTCACAGAGTTTCAGGAAAGAGCTGGCCCTTGTATTGCTTTTGGAGATGACAGCAAAGGCTACACTAAGGGATATGGCTTGATTTCAAAAGAGAATGTCATCATAGATGAAGTTGCATTGGTGGATGGTCTTAAGCACAATTTGCTTAGTATCAGCCAACTTTGTGACAAAGGATTTTTAGTTACTTTTTCTAAAGAAGCCTGTGTTGTTTCTAAAGGAGGAAACAACAATGTGGTAATGAATGGATTCAGAAGAGGGAATGTGTACATTGCTGACTTTAGTAGCACAAGTCCAGAAACCATCACTTGCCTTTTCAGCAAGGCAAGCAAGGATGAAAGTTGGCTATGGCACAAGAAATTATCTCATCTGAACTTTAAGGTTATGAATGATTTGGTAAGGAAAGATCTTGCTAGAGGAATTCCACAAGTGGAGTTTTCCAAGGATGGTTTGTGTGATGCCTGTCACAAAGGCAAACAAAAGAAGGCATCATTCAAAAGCAAGACAGAGTCATCAATTGTCCATCAGCTTGAGTTGCTTCATATGGATTTGTTTGGCCCTGTAAATGTCATGTCTATTTCAAAGAAGAAATATTGTCTTGTGATTGTTGATGATTTTTCTAGATTTACATGGACTTTCTTTTTGCTCTCCAAAGATGAGGCAAGTGAAATCATTATCAATCACATCAAGATGGTAAACAATCATCCTGACTTGAAAGTGAGAAGGATTAGGAGTGACAATGGGACAGAATTCAAGAATTCAAGCATGAAGGTGTTCTGTGAAGAAAATGGTATTTTGCATGAGTTTTCAGCAGCAAGGACACCACAACAAAATGGTGTAGTTGAAAGGAAAAACAGAACACTTATTGAAGCTGCAAGGACAATGCTAGATGAATCAAAGTTACCAACTTATTTTTGGGCTGAGGCAGTTAATACAGCTTGCTTCACTCAGAATATTTCTTTAATTAATCAGGCCAAAGGAATGACCCCTTATCAGCTACTCAAAAGAAAGAAGCCACTATTGGATTTTCTTCATGTCTTTGGATGCAAGTGTTTTGTTCTGAGAAATCAAGCTGAGCACTTGGGGAAATTTGAAGCAAAGGCAGATGAAGCAATATTTGTGGGTTATGCAGTAGGGAAAGCCTACAGAGTCTACAATCTCAGAACCAACATTGTTATGGAATCTGTACATGTTGTTTTTGATGATCTCAAAATTCAGGGTCTCTGTGATGAAGGTTTCCATGAAAGTCTTTCTTTTGAAAATGAGGATGGAGATCAAATGAATCATGTTAAGGCTACTGAGAAACAGCCTAAAGTTGTTGTATCTAGCACAGATGAAAGCAGCAGTGAAGATGAAATTGCTGCATTAAGATTGAAAAGAATAGCTGCTAGTAGACCAAATGGACATTCCGTTGATAGTCAGAATGAGCGTTTCGTTGACAGTCAAAATGGACAATCCGTTGACAGTCACAGAAATGCTTCCAGGAGTGATCATTTAGGGACAACAAACTCAGGGGGAGTTTCTCAAGGACAAATATCCAATCAATGCAATCATGATCATAAAGCTACCTCTTCAAGAGCAAATCTACCTCCCTCAAGGAAATGGACTAAAGATCATCCCTTTGAACTTATTATAGGTGATGTGTCTTCAAAAGTCCAAACTAGAAGAGCAACTCAGGAAGAATGTCTATATAGCAGCTTTCTGTCTCAAGATGAGCCAAAGAAAGTTGAGGATGCACTTCTAGATCCAGATTGGGTCTTGGCTATGCAAGAGGAGCTAAACCAATTTGAAAGGAACAATGTTTGGAAGCTGGTGCCCAAGCCTAAGGACAGGAGTGCCATAGGCACAAAATGGGTGTTCAGAAACAAGATGGATGAAAATGGCATAGTCACAAGGAACAAAGCTAGATTGGTTGCAAAAGGCTATTCACAGGAAGAAGGAATAGATTTTGATGAAACCTTTGCTCCTGTTGCAAGACTAGAAGCAATAAGGATTTTCCTAGCCTATGCAGCCCATGCCAATTTCAAAGTCTATCAAATGGATGTGAAGAGTGCTTTTCTGAATGGGGAATTGGAAGAGGAGGTGTATGTAAGTCAACCTCCTGGTTTTGAAGATGATGATTTTCCAGAATATGTATACTTCCTCCTCAAAGCACTCTATGGTTTGAAACAAGCACCTAGAGCCTGGTATGACACACTTTCACAGTTCCTCCTTGAGAATCACTTCACTAGAGGTACTGTAGATAAAACTCTTTTTCACAGGGTTGTGAATGGTTCTACTATACTTGTTCAAATTTATGTAGATGACATAATCTTTGGGTCTACAGATGTGAAACTTTGTCAAAAGTTTGCCAAGCTTATGCAAAGTAAATATGAAATGAGCATGATGGGAGAATTAACTTACTTTCTTGGTCTTCAAGTGAAGCAAGTTAATGAAGGCATTTTCATTAGTCAAACAAAATACATTCATGATTTGTTAAAGAAGTTTAATTTAATGGAATGCTCTCCTGCCAAAACTCCCATGCCTACTGCCACCAAACTTGAATTGAATACTAAGGAAAAATCTGTGGACATTTCAGGTTACAGAGGCATGGTAGGCTCACTTCTATATTTAACAGCTAGTAGACCTGATATTATGTTTGCTACATGTCTATGTGCTAGATTTCAGGCTGATCCTAGGGAATCCCATTTAGTTGCTATTAAAATAATTTTCAGATATCTCAAAGGAACACCAAACCTTGGCATTTGGTATCCTAGAGAATCTGGTTTTGAACTAATTGGTTATTCAGATGCAGATTTTGCAGGATGTAAAATTGACAGGAAAAGCACAACAGGCACCTGTCAATTCCTAGGAAACAAGCTTGTCTCATGGTTCAGCAAGAAACAAAACTCAGTTTCTACCTCCACAGCTGAGGCTGAGTATATTGCAGCTGGAAGTTGTTGTGCACAGATTTTGTGGATGAAAAATCAACTACTTGATTATGGAATAAGAGTTGAGAAAATTCCTATTTTCTGTGACAACACTAGTGCCATTGCCATTACTGAGAATCCAGTGCAGCATTCAAGGACCAAGCACATTGACATCAAGTACCACTTTATTAGAGAACATGTTATGAATGGTACTGTGGAGTTACATTTTGTTCCAAGTGAACAACAACGTGCAGACATCTTTACCAAGCCACTTGATGAATCCACATTCTCAAGATTAGTAAGTGAGCTAGGTATGCTAAATTTCTCTTAATTATTTTGAGATTTTTGCAAGTTAAAGATGCAGCCAGAAACTTGCTATGTTTTTCTGTGAATTAATTTTCTTATGAAAAAGTGAAATTTTGTCTAAGTCAAAATTACTATGTCAACGAAACGAACCATTCCGTTGACAGTCTTAGCATTTTTCTGGGTGTTTCGTTGATAACTCTTTTATATCAACGAAACGCGGCTTTATCAACGAAATAAGACGGGAATTTAACCGCCCAATCTGATTCGTTGATGTAGCGCTTTTTAATCTGAACCGTTGAAACTGCACGTTCTTTATCACGATCTATACATACACCCCTGTAAGTATAAATCGTGGTAATATTTAATTCTAACGGTTACTTTTTAAGCCAATCAGGTAATTTAGATTAATTATTGGACTTAATTTCTGAGAATTTTTGGGGGAGTATTTAAGAAATTTCAATTTCTTTATTTCATTTCTACCTGTTCTCAAAAATTCCAAAAGTTTTTCTATCTTCTTCTCTCCAACAAGTAATACAGCTCGAAGCTTTTCCTCACTCAACAATGGCACCCATAGTCAAGCTTATGTCTGCTGGTGGGTTCATCTATGAGAAGAACAATTCTATTCCATTTGTTGTTAAGGAGAGTCCGAACAGCATCTTTTTCAAGATGATGGACTTCATGAGGAACTGTAAGTTGGGCTATGCGATGTTTCACTCTACACCACTCTACAATGAAATAATCGAGGAGATTTGGACCTCATGCGAGTATAGTGGAACAAACTGCACACTGCAATTCACTCTTCAAGGTAATGAGTACATAGTTAATTCTGATGTTCTGCAAGCATGTTTACATATTCCTGATAATAACTGTGATGCTTTGCCTTCTAACACTGAAATAACTACCATGCTAAATTCTATAAACTACTCTTTGCCTACTGATAACTTGGGTAAGATAATTAGGAGAGGTTTGGTTAGGGAATACAGTTATTTAGCTGATGCATTCATTAAGGTCTTTTCTGGAAAGATTAGTAATTTTGATGCATTAACTAACTCTATGTTAATTCTCCTAACCATGCTTCTAAATGATAGATTTTACAACTTTAGCACCCAACTTATGTATGAAATTGGTGCTAAGTTGGGTGATAAGGCAAATAGGAAGAAAAATATCTATTATGCAAGGTTTCTGATGATGCTGGCTAATCATGTTAGTCCAGCACCATTAGTTATCTCTAACCCTACTGCCAGGTTTGAGTGCTTTGTGCAAGAGAAGAGAGTATTGACAGACATACTGAGGCTGAACCACAATGGTGATGTTCCAGTGGTGTATCTGCCAATCATTGAGGTAACTACTGATGTCCCTGTTAGTATAGCTGTTACTTCCATTGTTTCATCCAACCTAGTTGCTATGGAGTCTGTAGCTGTGACCCAACAGGCTCCTGCCCCAGCAACAAAACCAAAATCTAAGAAATCCTCCAAGCCAACCTCAGGTGCTTCTCAAAAGGCACCTGTTGTAAAAACTACCACACAACCTAAGGGGAGTGAGTCTGGAGTTGTGAGAGGTGAGGGAAGGGGTGAACATAAAAGAAACCCCAAGAATAAGGAAGGTGAGGTAAGTGTTTCCCAGCCTAGCCCCATTGTGTCTTCCCAACAAGGCACAATGAGTAAAATGGATTTAAGCACAAGTCTAATTGCATCCTCCCAAAAGGATGTAATTATTGAAACAAGCTCTCACCCTAGAGCACAGTCCAAAAGGGTAAGGGACACTTCAAGCCCACAGTCTACATTTTCCCAATACCAAAGGAGAGTGAAGCAAAAGTCCAAGGGTTCACAGGGTGCACACACACTGGAAGCAACACTTCCAGTTTCTCAAATTCAGTTTGATGTAACCCCTATTATCACTCTGGGGTTACAGTCCCATTCTCTAAACATCAACCTTGAACTATCTCCATCAAATTCACCAACTCTATCTCTAGATGTGGACATGATCCATACATCTATTCCTGATTCTCCAACTCTAATCTTGGAGAAGCCCCACTCTGAAGCTGGTGGCCATCACTTGTTAAGTGATTTGTTGGGCCATCAACCAATTTTTCCTGAAGTTGCAAGGGGATCTGTGGACCAAACTCTCAAATCAATCACCACAGACTCTACTGTAACTTCTCATTCTCAAAGTGCTTTCTTGACTTCATCAACGAAACAGTCTATTTCGTTGACAAGTGTTTCTCCATCAACGGTATCCACACCGTTGACAGTTCAAACTACCATTCCGTTGATAGGTCATTCTACACCCCTTATTGAAAATCTAGTTGTTTTCACAACTAGTGTAGATGACCTGGTGGTAGTTGAGACACTTTTAGGATTGAGAGGGAGTGAAACTGAGAGGCTGGCTTGCAGCCAGGCAAAAGGAGAGAATGAGAGTGAGAGGCTGGCTATTTCTTCCAGCCAGGCAAAAGGAGAGATTGAGAGTTCCACCTTAGTAGGTGAAGGTGAGGGTGTGAGAGGTGTGAGCCATGGGGAGCCCATGATGCAAGAAAATAGAGGAGAGAGAGAAGGGACTACAGGAGTCATAAGGGAGGAAGCAGCCATTGCTAGTGAGTCAATGGAGGTCAATGAGGGAGAAAGGGAACTTACCTTCCAAGAGCATTATCAACAGACTCTGGATAGTATTTCCCTGGATCCTGAGACCTTTACTCATCCTGTGTCAGCCTATCAAGTTTTGGCTCAACAGGGCAATGTGGAGGCAGAGAGGTCACTACAACTGATTCATACAACTGCATCAATGCAAAGAGCAAAGGATGCCTTGACCAATCTATCTCCAGAAGCTGCAGCTAGTGGTGAGTTTGATTTCTCTGATGATGAGGACAGCTTTGGTGACAATCAGGTGGCCACTACTTCACAGACTGGGACTTCTGTGGTGCCTCCTACACCAAACTGGCTTTCTCAAGATTTACAAGGAAGGATCTCCCTGGATGCTGCAATCTCAAGGCAGTACAATGAGGCCTATCTGGCTCATGAGTCTGCAAATGCCAATGACAAGAAATTCTACAAGGCTATTATGGATTCACTGGAAATCCAAAGGCTACAGATGATGCAGACAAGGATTGAGGCTAGAGAAATCAAGGATTCAATTAGCAATCTCAAGGATGCTAATGACAGGAGGCTAGATGAAAAGCTTCCTCTTCTCACTGTGTCCAAGATGAACAGGTTTTTCTCTAAGGAACCTGAGATGGCTACCTCCTTGAAGACTCTCTCTTCTAGAGTGGACAAGGTGGAAGCTACTCTATCTCAGATGCAAAAGGAACAGGAGAAGCAGACACAACTGTTGGCCCAGCTAGTGGCAGCTCAAGGACTCCCAGTCATCTCTCTTGATGATAACAAAAAGGGGGAGAAATCTAAGGAGCTAGACATTCAAATCACAAAGGTTATGGTCCCAGCCATTTCCCTGCCAAAGGAGCCACTAGCTATGGGGGAGTCAGGAAAAGCTAAACTGGACAGCATTGACCTGATTCAGCAAGCTTCTATGAAGCTACAGCTTGCTGAACAAATTAAAGACCACTGGTCCAGGATAGATGAAAGAATCAAGAAGTTAGCTGGTACTGCAAAGAGTTCAAATCCATCAACGGATCAAGCTTCTTCTAAAGAGCCATCAACGGATGCCATGGTTTTAGTGTCAACGGAATGGGAGCCACAGACTAATTCTTCATATAAGGTAGAGCCCCTTCTGCATGGAGTCACTCAAGGATCAAGGAAGGAGAAAGGACAAACTTCATGCATTAGGGATGTGGAACAAGCTACATTGCAAAGAAGCTTATCTCCCAAGTCTCCTGCTAAACCAAAGGGCAAAAATACAGAAAGGACTTTCTATCCTGCACCTTACCCAGATGAGCACAAGCTTCTTGGTCTACTCATCACAAAAAGTAAGGAAAGCAATAATTATGAGGTAAGGAAGCAAAGGGCAATTGTCTACAGGAATGGACAACAAATCTGTGTTTGGGCTGGTCACCCAAACTTTGCTGAAGCTAAGGCTGAAGAGTCAGAAAGAGCAGCAATGCAAGCACTTGCAGTTGCTCAATCTCTTGATGAAGAAGAAAGACAGCAAGAAGAAAAAGCCAGAGAGGAAAGGAGTGCAAAAAAGAGCACAAGGCAACCAAAGGCAAGAGCTAGGAGAAATATAGCCTTTGAGAATGATGACTCTCAGAGTATTGCATCAGACTCTTCTGTACCAACTGCACCTCCAACAATTCCTGATCCAGCTCTAGGGGAAAAGTTAGCCTTTGATCCTAAACATCCTGTTAATTTCCATGATCAGCCAATTGAGCCAAAGGAAGAGCCAATTGAGTTTGATGAGGCCAACTTTCCAAAATTCCTCTTTGAGATGGATTCAAAGAAGAAATCTAAGCAAAGGGCTACCAAGGCTAAGCCAATTCTAGTAAGGAGACCACAAGCTGAAAAACCTCCTTCCAACCCAGAAGACTTCATCTACATTGCTGATATCAGGGAGGAGTCTGACTTATATATCAATCTTGATGACCTAGTTGAAGTGAGAGGAATAGCAGCTTCTTACAAACTACCAGAGAGATTGGTGTTTGTCTACAAGGGTGGGAGAGAACATGTTTGGCCTCTACATAGAATTCTGGGAGAAGACTATCAGACACTGCTATCTGTGTTTAAAAGCCTGAAGAAAGATTTTGGTTTTACCAAAACAGCTAAGTCAGAAGTTGTTTCCAAGATTTGCCAAATCAAAGCTAGCTGGAACAAGCCTGGTGCACTTCCCAGAGTATTGAAGGTCCCTCAAACAGGAAAGAAAATTCATCTCCAACCTTTTTGGATGATGGAATTCAGAGACAAGGACAATTGTAGAAGATTCTTCAGAATAGAAGACCAACTGGAGAAGGCATCCAATGAAACTCTAAGATTAATGCAATCCAAGTTGGGGGATCAAGATGAAGAAGAGAAGATTTTCTACAGAAGACTTCAAGCTCAGATTGAGGAGAACAATGCAAGAAAAGGGAAGAAAACAAGACCACAGAGGCAAAGATGAAAAATCTGCTCAGTCTAGAGGAGCAACTCTGTGCACTTGTTTTGTAAGATTTTCTACTTTGTATTTTAATTAAATTCAATGAAGCTCAATGCAATTTCTACTTTTATCATGTGTAATTTGACTGAGTGTTTTTGTTATCATCAAGGCTCTTGATTTATGGCTGTTATTCTATCAGTCATAAATTGGGGGAGATTGTTAGGAATATGTTGTTCTTGATGATAATTATAAAAACACTTAGTAGATTTTGTATTAAGTCATTTTGTAACTGTCAACGGAATGGCATGCTTTGCAGTGTTTCGTTGACAGGAAGCTCATCAACGGAATGAGTGTTGTAGCAATTGCACTGTACAATACTTCACAGTTTGATATGCATTTGATGTATGTACTAGATAGGTTTTCTAAGTCATGTTGACTAAGTACTAGATAGGCAAAATAGGTTGGTTAATTGTAAGTATATCATGCCTTGTAATTTTGCCTAAGTGAAGACATGTCAACGGTATGAAGATTACTCTATCAACGGAACAAGGATACACCATCAACGGAATGAAGTTTACTCATCAACGAAATGGAGTTTACTCATCAACGAAATGGAGAATAAAGCTATCAACGAAACACATCTCCCTGCTATCAACGAATCATTATTGCTTTTCTGAATAGTTGACAAAGTGATAGTGACAGTTTACTGAACAGATCTAAAGGTGATGTGAAAGTGTACTTTGCATTGGAAACCATTAAAATGGACATGGGAAATAAGGAAACATCCCAGTTTCCAATTGGGCTCTTGGGAGTGATCATAATAAGCATGAAGACAAAAGCAAGGATCTCCAAGGACCACTGGACAAAGGGATGAAAAGCAAACTATTGGCGGTTACCTTTAGTGTACTTTAGTGTAGCCAAAAATAGCTTTGTAAACTTGGGAATATATAACCAAGTGTAGCAGTTAAAATAAAAAGAGAAGAAAAACAAATAGTTTGTATTAGCTATCTTTGAGAGCATTTTCTTCTCTACAACGTTGTAACTGAGCAGCTGTGTACTTTTGTATCACAGATTATTTCCGCAATAAAAACACTTCAGTTGGATCATCAAACAATCCAACTGAATTATTTATATCTTGTGTTTTTACTTATTCAGTTCAGTTTTATTTTATAAGTGTTTTATGTTTAAGAAAATATCAAGAATTGTATTCAACCCCCCCTTCTACAATTCTGTTAGGTCATTTGGGAATAACACCAACTTTTTCACGATAAAAATTATTGACATCTCTATGCAGGCCCGTGTCTTGCACGGGCTGTTACGCTAGTATATCTTATACTGCAACAAGGACTTTGTTAAACATTTTATTCAACAACTTGAAATTACATAACTACCCCTCCAAAGTCAAATGTTATAAAAATGTAAGAAAATTTTCATCTTGATGGGAATCGAACCTAAGACACTTCAATACTAATTACTAAGAATTTCAAGTCACCAATTTAACCATTGAGCTACTTGGGCTTTTTTGTTGTGGTATAAAACCCATTAGTATGGTAATGTCTTTCACAAATATTATTTTACACTTTAGTTTTTATTCAAGATTCTTTCATGATAATTTCATTTGTCTGATTATTAATAAAAGTGGTTATTGGTATAAAGTATATCCAATAGACACGTATCTCTTTAATTAAATTTTATTATGTTTCTTCCTTTGTATTCACAATTTTAAGACAAAGTACAAATGCAATTTTAGTCACATAATATCACTTTTTAGTCCGAGCATCCAATAATACAAAATAATACAAAATAGTAATCATTTTGTCTCAACTATGTTCATACATATCAGATAATATAAGTAATAATATAAGCACCTCTATAGTTGTTACCCTGAATAGAGATGAACGTAATCCGGATTCAGGTCGGATTTTTCGATATCCGATAGGGCCGGGCTTTTTTAAACCGATACAAATTTCCTCTAAAATATTTATACCTGTAGATAGGGTCGGGTCAGGAGGGGCCAAATCGGATTTTTAAAAATTATTTTAGATATTGATAACTTTAAATTTAACTTTTTTTTATTTTTTCGGATTTAATTAAAAAATTTAAGCTTTTATCCGAGATTTAATTGAAAATTCTAACTTTTTGGATTGGACTTTTATCCTGATCAAGACTACGTCCAAATCGAGATTAAATTTGGGTTTATTCGGCTCGAACCGGATCGGGGTTTTGTGAAAAATATGCGATCCGTTTAAGCCTGCGGGCTGGATCCAATTGAGGTGGACTTTTTTTTAATCAGATTTTTTCCGATTTTTTTAACCAGTTCGAACAGTTTTTTTCGAATACGAATTTTTGTGCATCTCAATCCTGCCACCTCATGCATTAAGGACAAGTATACTACTCCGGCCGCTTATAGAGAATTATGGAGACCGGAGAGTATTGGTACTTTCAAAATGGAGCCTTTATTTGACACATTTAACTAATTCCTATCTGATTATTAATTAGCTTATAAAACTAATCATCAAATACATTCAACTAAGAACAAAATCTTCTTCGGACTAATACCAAACCGATCTTCCTTGCAAATCTTCTCAATCATGTCACATAGTGTCACCAACAAGTTCAAACTGGTGGCAGGATCACCACAACAAACTGAAGAATACTTATCATCGCAAAATTAAACTGACGTGAACTAGAAAATATCGTCACAAAATGACATCAAGTTCTGTCGGTTAGAGCGATCCCGTGCCTTGCACGGGTACAAGTGCAGTCGCATCAGTAGTAGGAAACCATGGACGGTACACAAAGATAACCTAGATTTTTTACTACTCTAGGCTCAAGGTTCTGGTACCTTTTAAAGCTTATTAATAAATTTGTTCTTTTTGTTCTCTTTCTTTAGTTTCGAATCCTTTTGTCACACCATCGAATCTTACATAGAATTGTATGATATTTTTCAAGTTCTAAAATAATTATGATGCATTTCCTTAATACAATGTATCTATTCATTATTTTAGTTATGGCAATTAGTTGATTGATGTCAGTAATAGAAAATGAACTTTTGATAAGAGCCCGGAAACTACTTCTTCTGTACGGGGAAAAGAAGCCAAAGAAATGAGCTTAGGAGCTCATCCATTGCAACGGATAACAGCATGCAAACATAACAGAGAAATCAGAAATGTGCGCTCACAATACAACAGGTATTTGCATTTTTAGTGTGCATCCAAATCTCAAGCAACTAAACATAACTAGGGCATGCCCGTGCCTCACACGGGCTATAAAGCTAGTTTAAAATGAAGGTTCAATTAAAAACAAAGAAAAAGGAAGTTAACGAACAACAGGATCTCCAATCGAGAGTCTACCGCCTTCTCTCTCTACTTTACCTCAAAACCTAAAAACTTACTTTCCGTCTCCACTACAACAAATCAGGACAATTACGTCGCACAACTTACGACGGAAAGTTGGGCGCGCCGTACTTACGATGGAAAAAAAATTCTTTCGTAACTATTTACGACGAAAAACAATTTCGTCGTAATTTTATTGTTTTATTAATAAAATTTGGCACCAACCAAATAAAAAAAAGGGAAATCAGCGCGCCAAATAAAACGACGCTGTATTATCTTACGACGGATTTGAAAATCCGTCGAAAGTTTAATATTTTATTATTTTACCGAAATTAGATTTAATTATAAAATATAAAAAAAAATCATAGGAGAAAATGACGTCGTTTAGGACTGAAATACGACGAAATTTCCTTCGTGAAAAAAACTTACGATAGAATTCGTCGTAAGTTATCGAGGCGGTAAATTCAATTTTTTACTAAAATATTTGGCGGTAAATTCAACTTTTCCAAAATTTTTGGCATCCAATAACTTACGACGGATTTCGTCGGATGTTAGCACGTGAATTTTGGTGTTTTATTTTTTTTTGAAAAAATTTCTCAATGATCCAACTGTATAGATGTCAAGATCTATGTATTTGAGTGATAGTTCGAAAATTTAGAAAAAAGTAAATTTATTTAGTTTGAGATTATAGTAGCTAGTCAACGAGTGATTTGATTATTACTGATTACTAGTGTTAAGTTCCGAATTAGTGTTTCAATTTGTTTAAAAATATTTCTCGACGATCCAGACGATCCAACCGTATGGATGTCCAGATCTGTATATTTGAGTGATATTTTCAAAAAAATTAGAAAAAAAAAATTTAATTTGGTTTAAGATTATAGAAGCCGACTAGTGATTTGACTGACTCGTAACTAGTGTCTAGTCCCAGATTGGTATTCCAATTTTTTAAAAAATATTTCTCAATGATCAACCATATGGATGTCATGATCTATATATTTGAGTGATACACCAAAAATTCCAGAAAAAAAATAAATTTATTTAGTTTGAGATTGTAGTAGTTAAGGAGTGATTTGATTATTACTCATTACTAATGTTAAGTTCCGAATTGATGTTTCAATTTTTTTAAAAATATTTTTCGATGATCCAACCGTACGGATGTTAATAGTTTCTCATTATAGTATTGAAAAAAAATAATTACAAAATAAAAAGGCCCGGTTGTGCCGCATCATTTTATAAATGTTGTAACAGTACTGCTTCTAGGAACGTGACGCAAGTTAGATTCATTGAATAATTATTTTAAATGATTTCTTCGACGATCCAACCGTACGGATGTTAATAGGTACTCATTATAGCGTTGGGAAAAAATAATTAAAAAATAAAAAGGACCGGTTGTGCCACATCATTTTAGAAACGTTGTAACAGTACCGCTTCTAGGAACGGGACGCATGTCAGATTCATTGAATAATTTTTTTAAATGATTTCTTCGACGATCCAACCATACGGATGTTAATAGGTACTCATTACAGTGTTGGGAAAAAATAATTAAAAAATAAAAAGGGCCGGTTGTGCCGCATCATTTTAGAAACGTTGTAACAGTACTGCTTCTAGGAACGGGATGCATGTTAGATTCATTGAATAATTTTTTTAAATGATTTTTTCGACGATACAACCGTACGGATGTAAATAGGTGTACTCATTATAGTATTGGGAAAAAATAATTACAAAATAGAAAGGCCCGGTTGTGCCGCATGTTTTTAGAAACGTTGTAACACTACTACTTCCATGACGAGTGTCAAATTCACTGAATAATACTTTAAATGATTTCTTTGAAAAGCCAACCGTAGGGATGTTACTAGGCACTCATTCTAATGTTGGGAAAAAATAATTAAAAAAATAAAAATTCTCGGTTGTGCCGCATCTTAACATAAACGTTGTAAGAGTACTGCTTCCAAGAACGGGACGCGTGTCAGATTCACTGAATATTTTTTTAAAATGATTTATTCGACGATCCAACCGTACAGATGTTAGTAGGTACTCATTATACTATTGGAAAAAAATAATCAAAAAATAAAAAAGCCCTATTATGTTGTATCTTAACAAAAACATTTTAAATATATAACAAAAATGTATTTTAAAATTAATATATAAATTAAAACAAATTTTAAATTATTATTTATATATGAATATACAAAAAAATTATTTATTAATATTTTTAATTTAATAAATTATTATTTTGACCACTCATATAATATTTCATATTATATAGACATGCATATAATTATTGTTTTTTGAATAAATATATGATATTTTTTTAATTTTAAATTATAAAAATCTTTAAAATAAAAAAGTGAAATACTGAAAAAAAGAGTGGCAAGTTTCCCCCCAAACATTTTGTTACGGCCCAAAACTTTCCCCTTAAACAAATTATGCTATTTCACTTCCCCCCTCTCTCTCTCTCCCAGACACCCAAACTCTCTCGACTTTCAGGCACAATCTCTCTTCTCTTCTCTTTCACTTCTCCCTCTTCTCTTCTTTTCTTTTGTTAATTTGCTTAAAATTGATTTTGTAGGTAAAAATCAATTTGTTTACTCGCACCCCCAAATACTCAATACAAAATACTTTTGATTTTAGATTTATTCAGTTTGGGGCTTCATCTTGGTACTCAATATCAATTCAATTGTTGGTACAAGGATCTCTAATTCAATTTTAGGTTTATTCAATTTGGGGCTTTGTTGGTCCTTGTGTATTGCAGAAGGGGGGGGGGGATGAATTCAATACTGATAAAATTCAATCTCAGTTTCAACAACCAAACCTAAGATTTAATGTTATCAATAATGAGTATGCATTCACAAACAGTATAATCGAGAAGACAGGATTCACAAAATAAATGTTTTATTTATTTTGCAAAGTGTTGCTACAACCTCAAGAGAGAATTCTTGAGCTTCTGTTTTTCTTCACAGACACTTGTTTGTCTTCGTTACAATTCTAGAATGAATTGATAGTAGGTATAAGACTAATCCTATCACTATCAGTCACGGGTTTGTGAAGCTGCTGTCACTGTCAAGTGGCAGCTTCTTACAGATTGTCTTACCCATGTGACTTTCCTAAATTGCTAACATGTCAGATATACATTACAAAGAAAGCAACCTAGATTCATTCTATTTCCAGCTTAAGCAATTCAGCAAATAAAGACTTGACCTTGCTCTTGAATTGATTCGCTTTTGTTTTGCAGTGCTTGAAGCTTCTGTCGTAGTCTTGTAGACTTGGTGCAGCTTAGGGATACTGCAACACGCCTGTTTCTTGAACATTGAAGCTGTCACGGGATTTGACTGAGAAAGATACCTAGAACAGGGATCTTTCTCGAGACAGTTACTTTGGCCATAAATCTTGCTGTCACAGGAATGTGCTTTTGGTGACAGTAGGAGTTCCCCGCATAATGTGCTGTCGAGGTTCCCAAGCTTGCTGTCGAGGGCTAAAGTTTCTGTCGCGTAGTCTTCCGCCAATGTTGCTGTCAGAGTGAATATGCTGTCTTGACTTGCAACATTATGTCTTCTTGTAATCTTACTGTCGAAGCTTTAGGACAGTAACCTTTATTCATGTTGTCATCTAATTATACATCCTTTGAGGCTTGAACACAGCAAGTGAACTTCTTTCAAATTATACAACTAGAATAACATTACATACTGATTACAAGAACATACTTTGGCTGTGACAGTATGTTCTACTTAATTAAAAATTAAGTACATTCAAAATCAAGTTGTTTCTATGTTATCACCCATAAATCCCAACAATCTCCCCCAATTTGTTTTTATGGAAAATAACAACAAATTTACAATATGTGCTGACAACTTAACTAACAAGATCAGAATGGATTAAGAATTTTTACTTAGCTTGAGATTTCCTCTTCTGCCTTGCTACATCCTCTCTTTTGAGAGCTTCTACCAAGCAACCTCTTAGACCTTCTATAAGAGAAATTTCAGCAGCAGAAACTGCAGCATCCTCTACTTCTTCAATGATCTTCTTTATAGTAGGGGAGAGAAGAGAACTAGCATCCCTGAGATTCAGCCATTGCTCTATATCATAAGGATAGGTTCTGAAGTGAAGTTCTTCATTAAAGAGCTTGAATCTACTTCCAGGATAAGCATTGAGAGTCCTTCTTCTTTGCTTGTCCAGCTTTGAGTCTTCTCCTTTTCTCCCTTCCAATACATTCTCTATTTCATCAGAACAAATCTGCTCCAAGGGATGAATAGATCCAGCTACCATATACTGTAAATCCTTCAGAATAGTTGTTTTTAGCTTGTGAAAGCTGCAAACATAGATTTCTTCTTTTAGATACTTCATTCTTAGGGGATTTTCCAGCATGCATGATTGATAATTTGGAGCTTCACTTTCTGCCTTGTTGGAGACCTTGCATTTTTCCAGTAGTTCAGCTTCCTTCTTATCAAGTTCTGACTTAGTTTGAGAATATTGAGAAGATTCAGGTCTTTTGCTTGGCTTGGGTTGTCCTTCCTCTGTGGGTTGGGTTTGCCTTTCTTCTGTGGGTGAATCATCAAACTCATAGTACCAGTGATATGGTATAGGAGAAGCTGGGAGATCAGTTAGAATATCAGCATCATCAAAATCTGCAAAATTGTAGCCAAATTTCTGATAGAATTCAGCATCCCTATCAGCCTGATATTTCAAAATATGTTCCATGACAGACTTAGGAACATTATCATAGCTCTCCAGCAACTCTACCATTCTTTCTAGGTAGAAGAAGTCAATTCTCCTTTTATCTATGGTTGATGTCCTACCACTGATTGATGTGGACACCAGGTTGAAGTCCTTATCAACCTTGGTAGATCTTGATTCTTCCCACCACAGAATGTACTCAGTGGCCTCTTGATTTGCATCCAATTTAACCTCAACACTCTTGATTTCCCAAGATTGCATCTGTTGAACTTTAAGACTGTTGGGAGGAATTGATTGAATTGGCATCTTCAAATTTCTGCCTAATCCAGTGGCCTTTTCTTTTCCTGAGCACATGTGCTTTCCTGCAGGTTTCTGTCTAGTAAACCATGCCTTAGCTTTAGCTTTTAGTCTCTTGGGCTTGACAGCAGCTTTGGCTTCATTCTTGACAGAACCTTCCTTGACAGCACCTTTGTCGACAGTATCTTCTTTGACAGCATCTTCTTTGACAGTTTCCTTGTCGACAGTACCTTTGGTGACAGTATCTTCTTTGACAGCATCTTCTTTGACAGTTTCCTTGTCGATAGTACCTTTGGTGACAGCATCTTTTTCTGCATTTATGCAGTCAATAGCACATCTAAGAATGCTTGCCTCCAAAGCTTCCAGTATTCTTGACTCCTCTTCATCTGTTGCACTAGCATCTTTCTTTTCCTGGCTAGGAGTTTCTTCATTGCCTTCATTCTGAGATTGAATACCAGTATTCCCAGAATTACTTCCACCAGCATTTCCAGCATTTCCAGAAGCTTCACCACCTCCATCCTCACCATCTTCATCATCATCATCATCATTATGAGGAGGAATGTCATAGAGACAGCTCCCACCTTGATCATTTCTTTTGGCATTGGCTCTAGTGATTAGCTCCTTCATTCTAGCTCCCAGTGCCTTGTCTCTCAACACCAGCATTTTGTAGATCTCTTGAACAGCATGAACTCTTCCTGGATTGGCCTTTGAACTGAGTATTCCATCTAACACTTTCAGAATTGACTTGGTTTCCATTCTGGATGTGCCAACCAAATTCATGAAGCTGTTTCTTCTTGTGTCATCCTTAGTTACAGATCTGTAGAAAACACTTGGTGGATTTGTGTAGACTTCAGGTAGCTTCTGTGTGATCAGGTTCTGGATTTGCATATCCAATATTTCATTTAGTGGTGTTTGAGTTGCCCTGATCTTTCCCTTCAAAGCACACAACACCTTTACTGGCAGACTCTGCAATAACTGCATTGTGATGAAATAAGATATGCCAGAAGTGAGATAAATACTTACAGCCCATCTTTTCTCATCATTAACCATTACACTGACACTGGTGATTTGATCCTTTAACAGTTTTGTGGTGTTGGTTGGACGGTTGCTTGGAGCATTCATTGCTTCTTCCACCAAACTGCTAAATTCACTATCATGATTGTGTAATGTGCTCTCCCTGTAATCCACCATTAGAGTACTGGCTTCTGCTTGATCATACTCAGTACCATTGGACCAAGTATTTCCTTTATGGATGGATTCAGGCAGTTTCCCTTTACCTTTCCCAAGTTTGTTTTGTTCCTCCATTTCTCTCCATTTCTTCTGTAAAGCAGTTTCTTGAGTTTCTGGAGTTGGCTCTCTAATTACCATAGGAGGTAGAATTGGATGTCTAGATGCAGGTCTTCTTTGCAATGCATCTTGAGTTGCTTTAGACATCAACACTCTTTCTCCATCCAAGTCAACTTCAACAAGCTCTTCAGCTTAATCTTTTGGTTGTCCACTGCTTGGTTTGACTTGCTCCCCCTTTGACATTGCTTTCCTTTTAGCTCCCCCTTTGGTCTTCACAGTTACTGGCTCCCCCTGAGTTCCACCTGATTCCTGAATAGGCAATGATTCTGATCTTGCTACCTTCTCCCCCTTAGTTGAGTTGGCAGCTACTAGGTCAGTAAGGAACTGGATGGAGAGCTGAGTAGCAGCAAAACCATCAACCACCAGTTGAGAGAGAGAGAGTCCAGCTTGGAGTTTAATGTAGCACACTGTCCTTCCAGAGCTGCAATCCTGTTACCATAAGTAGCAGAGGGGCCACCATACCTTAACCTTCTTGGAGGGGAAGGAAAAGAAAGGGGCTTGGAGGCTATGGGGGTTCTCACACTCTCAGGGTGTTTTTGAGTGATCTCATCACCCCTCACAGATTGACTCTCAAGGCCTAATGCCTGAACAGTGTGGGCTCCCTCAATATCTCTCTGGACATGCTCAAGTCCCTCTCCTTTTGCCAGCTCATTTGGCTGCCTCTCATTTTTATGCTCACCTCTCTTTTCTTTTATCTCTCTTTTCTTTTGCACACCCTCACTCAACCTAGATGCATGGGTATGAGCAGTACTAACATGCATGGAAGGAGTAGATTTAGAATGTACCTTTAAGAGTTTGGCAAGAGGTAGATCATCATCAGAGGCATCCTCGATGATCACAGCATCAAAATCAGGATGAGGGGACTGGACAGCATCTGTGGCAGGAATGTTACTGTCAGTTGGAGTCTGGACAACAGGTTCTAGCATGACAACAACTTTGGGAGGTGGAGTGACAGTAGGTTCTATAGTGACAGTATCTTTCTCTCCACCCATGACAGCAGCTGTGTCCAGGACAGCAACATTGCCAGTGTCTTTGACAGCAACAGAGGCTGTGACAGCATCTTCCTGAAGGTAAGATGCACCTTGGAGTTCAGACAAAGTGTTGGTTGTTTCATTTTCTGACAAAATACCACTTTCCCCTAGCTCAGTGTTTGGAGGAGTGGTGTCCATCTCACTTTGAGAAATGGGTTCTTGTGGACCACTAGATGGGGGCTCATCCATGATTGGAGATGGATGATCAAAACCTGAAGGGTTGGGACTGTCCCCTTCTCTAGGTTGTGGAGAAGAAACAAAAGAATGTGTAGGGAAGGAAGAAGGTGAAAGTGTAGCAGAGAGTGGGGGCTGATTCACAGATGAAACATGTGAACCATCAATAGGAGTAGAGAAATCCTCACTGTGCCCTAACTCACTGTGTGTTTCTTCAAGTGGGGGTATCTCAGGTTGTGAACCATGAGTTTGTGCAGACTCTGTACAGGGTGCCTTGGGAGACAGGCCAATTTCAATAGATGCACCTTGTTGAGAAGGCACATCTAGGGAGGTGTTTGAATCCCTTTCAGTAACTACAGTTTGTTGAGAAACTGCAGCTTGGCTAACATTGGTTTTGGTCCTCCTAGCTCTCTTCTTCTTAGGCTCAGGGGGAACCACTAGGGGTTCTGTTTGACTACCTTCCTTATTTGTTGCACTAGGTGCATGGTCTCCCTCTTGACTAACAGAGCTACCACCAACATCAGCTTCTAAGGGTCTTTTTCTGGATGCTTGCAAGGCTTCTCTTTGGGCTTTGGTAAAGGAATCATAACCAGAAGGTAATGGATAATCAAGGTTGGACACTTGATCAACCATGTGCTGAGTAAAACAAAGTGGAATATGTGCATTGAGATCCTGTGATGATAACAGTGTGTGTGTGTGTTCTTTTTCAAGACTGAGCAAGCCTCTAAACGAGGGGCAGTATCATTAAAATCACATAATGAATTAATGCACATCATAAGAAAGCGAGGGTAGATTGATACCTTCTTACCTATGGCAGCTGTGAGGTGTGCCATGAGGAGAGCTCCAAAATTCACCTTGTATCCATGGACAAGAGAATGTGTCAGTTTCTTGATGTAGGAGGGTATTCCATTCCAGCCTGTGGACTTGGTAGAGAACACCTTGACCATTACATCAAGTATCATGCTCCACTCCTTTCTCAGATGCTTCCTAGCCATTTCACCAGTTGGATACCATTTGGTAGTCCCCTCTTCGAGAATAGGGCCTGCATACCCAATCTTCAAGAAGAGCTTCTTGAGAGTGTCATCATTGGCAAGTTCAGTAAATCTCTGTCCTGCTTCAAGTGTAATACCAAGAGCAGTGTTGATGACCTCAGCTGTAAGAGTGTAGTGTTGCCCAGAGATTTTGAATTGAATACCCGGGTTCTCACCCTCAATTTGAGCAACATCAGTTCGCCAAAACGCCTCAAGTCTGTCTAAGTCAAGAATGGGGGTTGAGGTAATGGCAGAACCGAGATAGGACTTGTTCAAGAAAAACACGAGTCCTTTGAAACCTTCACCAGCATCATTTGGGGAAAAGATACCAGCAAAGTTTGTTTAAGAGAGAGTCTGTTTGGGTGCCATGGAGATTTCAAGAAAAGAAGAAAGTAAGAAAGTTGCTTTTTGCCCGAAGAAAGGTATTTTGCCTTGAGTTTGATGAGAAAGAGAAAGCTATGTCTGAGTAACTGGGGGATAAATAGAGGTATCTCAAACGTTTTGTGCATAAAAAGTGGATTTCAAGAACGTGTCTTAACCCACTCTTAAACACGTGAGTTACTGCCCGTTATTCACTGACCAACGTGGGATAAATATCCAATTTCAACGATCCACTATTGGTGACAGTAACCTGTGCGCTAGAAACAATCTGTCAGTAATAAGAGGTGGTGACAGTAGGTTTTGCGCGACAGCAACTATTGCGCAAAAACTTGCTGTCACCGTTAAGCATATGAATGACAGTATCCTTTACAAGTCTTGACAGAAAGTCTTTCCCTGCTGTCAAGAAGGTTGCTGTCAAGAAACACACGACAGTATCCTTCTTAACGATAGTAACTTCGATTAGGAATTGGTTCTGTCATGAACTTATTAGAATGCTTGATTCATACACTTAACTTAATATTGACAAATTATGGATTTAGAAATGTAATCTTATGAACACAGATATTAAGCAATTAACACAGACAAATCATAAACTCAATAACCACAAAGACAAGAACTTTTATTATTATTATTAATAAAATCATTCAGAATAGAACATTGAGTACATCATTTTATGATTTTATTAACTAGTTCTAAGAGCTCTGCCTTAGCCTCTTCTTCAGTGCGACCTTCTTCCTTGAGAAGTGCCTGAAACATCTTCTCTTCTTCCTGAGCCTTGGCCTCCTCTTCCTTAGCCTTGGCCTCCTTTTCCTCGTCTATCTCATCCATGGCGTCCAACAGTATCTCAAAGAGCTCATCAATCTCTTCACTGTCGGGTTCACTATCACACTTCTTTAGACCAACTTCAATTCCTACTTTGTTTTCCATTATTTACTTTAAAACTGAGAGCAGACTGGTGAAACCTAAGGTTAATTTATAGGCAAAACCGTCTAAGGATTAAATTCTAATGGTCAACAGTTAGAGTACCCATACAACTACCACAAAAGTAATTAATGGTCGTGTCCTCCTTTAATCCTACAGATTAATGCAAAAGGGTGTGAAAGTCCAATGGAACAGATTTTTATCTCTCAAACTTAACAGGTAACCACATTAATGTCATACACGGTTTAAAAGTATGAGACTGGCACAAAATACTGACATGAAAAGTCAAATCAACACATGTTGTCACATAACAGACATAAACCAAGTAGATAATAACTTCTCTTGACAGCAGGTTTGAAGTTGCTGTCATGAGCTTCAATAGAGAATTTGGAAATATAGAAAACTGAGTAAATCAACATACCAGGTTCAGCATTCCCAATTCACTTACCAACCTGTTGAAGGTTGCTTCATCCAATGGCTTAGTAAAGATGTCAGCAAGTTGCTTGTTAGTTGGGACATAGATCAGCTTCACAGTTCCTTGTTCAACATGCTCTCTGATAAAGTGATGTCTTATATCAATGTGCTTTGTCCTAGAGTGTTGAACTGGATTGTCTGAAATGGCTATGGCACTAGTGTTGTCACAGTAGATAGGAATTTCTCTCAACACTAGACCATAATCCAGAAGTTGATTCTTCATCCATAGAATTTGTGCACAGCAACTGCCTGCAGCAATATACTCAGCTTCTGCAGTTGAGGTAGAAACTGAATGCTGCTTCTTGCTAAACCATGAGACCAATCTTTCACCAAGAAATTGACAGCTACCAGTAGTACTCTTTCTGTCAATCTTGCATCCAGCATAGTCTGAGTCTGAGTAGCCAATTAGATCAAATCCAGTGTTCTTGGGATACCAAAGACCTAGGTTAGGAGTGCCTTTTAGGTATCTAAAGATTCTCTTGATGGCTACTAAGTGAGACTCATTTGGATCACTTTGAAACCTTGCACAGAGACATGTAGCAAACATGATGTCAGGTCTGCTAGCAGTTAAGTATAGAAGAGATCCTACCATGCCTCTATAGGTGCTTGAGTCAATTTTCTTCCCTTTAGGATCAAGATCCAGACTGGTTGAGGTGGACATTGGTGTCTTTGCAGGTGATGAATCTTCCAAGTTGAACTTTCTGAGAAGTTTCTTGATGTATTTAGCTTGACAAATGAAGATTCCATCAGATTGTTGAAGAATTTGCAATCCCAGAAAGAATGACAATTCTCCCATCATACTCATCTCATATTCGTTACTCATGAGAGAGGAAAACTTCTCACACAGTTTCTCATTTGTAGAACCAAAAATGATATCATCCACATAGATTTGTACCAGAATGATGTCCTTGCCATGGTGTTTGTAGAAAAGTGTCTTGTCCACAACTCCTCTAGTAAACTGATTATCCAAGAGAAAAGTGGAAAGTGTGTCATACCAAGCCCTGGGTGCCTGCTTTAGTCCATACAAAGCTTTGAAAAGTTTGTATACAAAGTCATACACTTCAGCATCCTCAAACCCTGGTGGCTGTTCAACATACACTTCTTCTTCCAACTCTCCATTTAGGAAGGCACTTTTGACATCCATCTGAAATACTTTGAAGTTGCAGTGTGCAGCATAGGCTAGAAAGATTCTTATAGCTTCAAGTCTTGCAACAGGTGCAAATGACTCATCATAATCTATTCCCTCCTGTTGACAGTAACCCTTAGCCACTAGCCTTGCTTTGTTTCTTGTCACTGATCCATTTTCATCAAGCTTGTTTCTGAAAACCCATTTGGTCTCAATGACTGACTTTCCCTTAGGTCTTGGAACCAGCTTCCATACATTGTTCCTTTCAAACTGATTTAGCTCTTCTTGTATGGCTATCACCCAGTCAGAATCCAACAATGCTTCATCAGTTGTCTTGGGTTCCATTTGAGACAGAAAGCATGAAAACATGCTGTCAGCAGAGACTTTGTTCCTTGTCCTCACTCCAGAGTTAGGGTCACCAATGATGAGGTCACTTGAGTGATCCTTGTTCCACTTGGTGATTCTGGGCAAGCTACTTGACTGTACAGGAACATTTGCTTCAGTTTGTTGAGTTGAATGATCACCAATCCCATTGTCTTCACCATGTTCTTCATTGTCTCCAGAGTCACCACTGTTATGAATGTTAGAGGTTATGGTCTGTGACTGAGCTGGAGTTTGGTTGACAGTAGTGATATTGACAGCATCTTTATCAACTTCAACAATTTGAGTGAAGCTAGGTTCTTCATCCACAATCTCCTCAGCTTCCAAGTATCCTTGATTCTCAAATCTGAATGTCTGCATCTTTCCTTCTTCATGCAGTCCTGGAAACTTGGTTTCATCAAATGTGACATTAACACTTTCTTCAATAATCCTATGTTCCATAACATAAACTCTGTAGGCAGTCCTTTCTGTGCTGTAACCCATGAATAGTCCTTCAAAAGCCTTGGTGTCAAATTTTCCTTTCTTCTCATGGTTATCCTTCATCATAAAGCATTTGCTCCCAAACACATGAAAATATTTGACAGTAGGTTTCTTTCCAGTTAACAGACAGTAAGGTGTACTTGCATGAGTTTTGTTGATCATGGTTCTGTTCTGAGTATAACAGGCTGTGTTGATAGCTTCAGCCCAGAAATATGTTGGCAGTTTGACATCATGTAACATAGTTCTAGCTGCTTCAATGAGAGTCCTGTTCTTTCTTTCTACAACTCCATTCTGCTGTGGAGTTCTTGCAGAAGAGAATTGTTGTACAATTCCTTCATCTTTACAGAAATTTTCAAGAGTGGCATTTCTGAATTCTGTACCATTGTCACTCCTCAAGATTTGAACTTTTGAGTTTGGAGTTCTATCAAGAACTCTGACTTGATCAATAATCACTTGAGCAGCTTCATCTTTGGATTCAAGAAACTTCACCCAAGTGTACCTTGAGTAATCATCCACCATTACTAATGCATATCTTTTCTTGGCCATTGATGGTACATTGACTGGTCCAAAGAGATCCATGTGAATCAACTTGAGTGCTTCTATGTTGGTGTTCATTTGCTTAGACTTGTGCACAGCTCTTCTCAGTTTGCCCATTTGACAATCTTCACACAGTCCTTCTTGACAGAATTCCTGTTGGGGCAAACCTCTCACTAACTCCTTCTTCATCAGAATATTCATTGTCTTGAAGTTGAGATGTGAGAGCTTCCTGTGCCAAAGCATACTGTCACCAACAGTTGCTTTACTGTAAAAATAGTAAACCTTATCCTTCTTTGTTGAATTTAAGTCAGCAACAAACAAGCTTCCTTTTCTAACCACTTTTAGAGAGAGGCTACTATTCTTCTTGTGATAGATGTTACACAGCATCATATCAAAATCAACCTTGAATCCCCTGTCACTGAATTGGATGACACTGAGTAGATTGTGCTTCAATCCATCCACAAGAGCAATATCTTCAATGACAACATTTCCAATTTCCAGACAGCCATATCCCACTGTGTAACCCTTGCTGTTGTCTCCAAAGGTTATGATTGGGCCAGCTTTCTCAACATAATGTGATAGCAGGGCTTTATCACCTGTCATGTGTCTTGAGCAGCCACTGTCAATGATCCACATGACTTGATCTTTCTTCTTGCCCTGCAAAACAGAATGTGTCTAAGATGCATATGGTACCCAATCCCTGTTGGGTCCTACAGTTTCAGTGTCTCCTGAGTTTCTTTCAGTCATAAAATCACAAGCATTGTCAGTAATCTCCTGTTTGACTTCTCTTTTCACCCACTTAGGTTTAGAATTGGACTTGGTCCTTTTCTTAGTGGATGGAGCCTTTTTGCTGTTGCTAGCAGGCTCAGAAGTCTCAACAGTGTTTATGTATGAACATTCTTCAGTAGTGAGAATAGGTAAGTTAAATCATGTACTCATGGCAGTGATTTTACATGGCATACATTCAATGTTATTACAGACACTCATAGTTCTATGCAAAAGGGGGGTTCTGTGTAAGTTACCATTGAGTTCAGTTGCATTGATCTTATTCTCAATTGGTTTCTTACAAACATGTGTTAAGTGATGAGTAGATCCACAGTTATTACATAGTTTCCTAGAAGCACCTCCAACATTAGTGTATCCATTTCCTTTATTGACACCTACCTTTCCATTCCTATTCTTAGACTTGGGAGTTACTGGATTGACAGTATGTTCAGAAGTTGATGTCGAACTTTCCTTGACAGTATCTTTTATTCCTACTGTCTTGACAGAAGGTTTTAAAGTTACTGTCTTGGAACCATTCTTGACAGTATCTTTGGAAGATTCTGTCTTGCCAACTGTGACAGCATCTTTTGACCTTACTGTCTGATTGCTTGGTAAGTTTACTGTCTTGGGGATTGTGACAGTATCCTTTCCATCCTTGAATGTGCTGTCAACACCTTCATCCTCATCAAGAATTTCTTGTTTGATGAGCATGGCTTCTTCATCAAACTCAATTTCTGCAGCTTTGAAAATAGGAGTTTTAACTTTCTTGAGAATGGTGGGTTTGACAGCAGCACTTCCAGGACAATCTTGAATCACAGTTTCCTTTCCAGGTCTTCTACCATAAGAAAAACCTATACCAACTGACTGATTTTCTGTATGCTTATCATTGTAATCCTGAACTATCTTTGATGAGTTTTTATAAGCCTTGATTTTAAATTCATTTTCAGCAATCTCATTTCTCAGGTATTCCTCAACCTCTTTAGCACATTTCAATTCATTTTTAAGTTTAGCATTCTCCTGAGCTAAGGAGTCTAGTGAACTGGTTTTGAGAACAAGAGATTCATTTTCAGACTTTAGTGTTTCATTTAGCTTACTCAGCCTAGTGATCTCCTCATTAGCAGCAGATAAGCTAGTATAGACATTGAACATTTCAGCACTTAAGTCTTTAATGGTTTTCTTATACTCATCAATGGACATATCAAGTAAGACAAGTGAAGGTACCTGACTTGAAGATGTTGATGTTACTTCATCAGTGCTAGCCATGAGAGCTAGGTTGACATATTCTTCTTCATCTTCATCATCAGACTCATCCCAACACTTTCCTTCAGCCACATAGGCTCTACCTTGATTCTTCTTAGAGTATCCACCAGTTCCTTTCTCAAATCTCTGAACCTGTTTGGGTCTTTTGCACTCAGTAGCAAAATGACCAGGTTCACCACAGTTGTAACACTTGAATTTAGATCTATCCACAAATCCAGTCTTGTATCCTCCTTTGAATGAACTTCCCACAGCAGCCTTTGATGAGCTTCCCTTGGTGAACTTGGATGCTTGGCCTTGGGGCCTGAATGACCTATCCTTCTCGAACCTGAAGTTTTTGAACTTTTTGGCCATGTAAGCCATAGTAGGATTGTCCATGCTTTCCAGTTCCTCCATTGTGTAGAAGTCTTCATCTTCCACATCCTTGAACTGTAGTACTACTTTCTCATCATCTTCAACCACCTCTTCTATCTTCAAGGATTGTACAGGTGTGACGCCCTCCCAATCTGGGGTCATGATCGGGGAGTCACTACCACCTCTATACATATTAAACCCATAAACAATATAATAAAAGCATGCAGACTTGACCCCAACTCTACCCTGGATCTTTAACAGTTGATGGTGTGAAACAAGCATCCACTATCTAATTCATTAATACATAAGTCTTAAAAGTTATTACAACAAAGTCTTAAGAGTTCTAAGTTCTCTATTACAAAACACCTTCTAGATATGGCCATCACCTACCTGAGCTGGCATCCCAAAAACAACCCTATAGGAAGACTTCCTAGCTGTCTGAAATGTACGTACCATCTTCTCGTTTCACTGTGGGTTAGAATAGGGAAAAAGAATGAGCCAAATGCCCAGCAAGTAATAATATGACCAAACAGTTATCCACTGGGAAACAGTTTCAATATCAATATGGATAGCATGAGTATAGCAAAGTCCGTATCAAGGGATTATCAGAATCAATAATTTGAATATAAAATTTCAAAACAGTTTCCAATATCAATATATATAGCATGGTTTAAGCAGAATCCATAATAAGGTATTATCCAAAACAATGGCATAAATATGCAATTTCAAAGGGTAAACCAATTTCATTTTCAAGATATCCGTTTCAAAAACAATAAGTAATTTTGGAGATTTTTCACAACGCACCGGACAATACGGGTGATCAGCCACGTAAAGTCCCCATACCGGACACACAGTCCCTCTGGTCCTTGTATTGGGTCCCATTAGGCACATATTGGCCTTTAGACTAGTCCATCCCTAGTCCATTTATTATAATTAAAAAGTGCTGGACCGGCGTTACTCGGCCTCTTACGCCTCCAATCTTAGGAATCCGTGGAAACCATAAATCAGAATTTAAATGAGTTCAAACTTTATTCCTTTTTAAAACATCTTCAAATATAAAGAAGTCCTTTGGAAATCAGATAAGTTCAATCAAAACAATCTGGATTTCTATTAGTGGAATATAAGAAATATTTATCATTGGGTATGTTCTGGAAATGTACTAAAATGAGGTATAGGTGTATTCACTTTCAGGTATAAAAAGGGTATGCATAAGTATATGATCAAATTCAGGTTATAGAATCATAGGTCATCAGGTTTCAATTCTTGGATATGAACATGGTATAAAGGTTTAAGGATAAAGAATAAACAAAGCATGGTATACAGTTCAACATGGTATATATGAACAAAGATCAGGGTTATCAATGAACAATAAGCGTTTTCAGAATTAAAGGTATATCAAGGCAAGGTAACAATTCATATATGTCAAAATGAAATAATGGAATCGAAATACGAAAGCAAGTTTGTATTACTTGCCTTAAGTAGCAAAAAGGGGTAATGAACAATTACTGATTTTCCACCTTAGCCTTTCCCTTGTCTCTAAGTGTCACTTCCTTGAACTCTCTAAGTTCCACTTCCTTGGACTCTACAAAAGAATATATTCTATCTTAGTAGGTCCTCTCTAAAACGCTATTCCTTTATTCTAAACTACCCAACGCATCTTGTACGCGTAAACGCATAATAGTTATACCACAAAATAGTTATAACCACGTAATAGGCAATCAACCATATAAATGCACATTGTCATTTCAATACACATAACATGCTCCTTATACATATATATATAATAATATATCCTTCCAAACCATACCACCTTTAGTATCCCTTAACTCAATTTAATCATGCCATCCATAACCTTAACACTAGAACAACAATGTTTCATCTCATAAACAGAAAAATCAACTACGCATACCTTACCAAAACATTTTTCATAAATCCAAAAATAATCAAACAGTTACCAAATTTGACAGGCTACTTCCTGATTATAAAACCAACTTAGCATAAAAGTTTCAACTTCAGAACACTTTATTTGCTATAAAAACGAACTGTATAAAGTAGGCACTAAACACAGAAAAATCTCTGCTGCGCAACTTTTAGTAAAACATTCATAACTTTTTATCCGTAAATCCTATCGACACAAAGTTAGCACGTGTACAAACTAGATTCAATTTAGAATATTGACATCCAAAGACCTCAGTCTAAAACAGGCAGCAACATTTCGAAATTTAGCAAAACAGAACAGGGCAGTTTTCTGGAAAATTTCAGCATGGTGTTTTTCTTTTTAAATCACCCAAACACAATCCCATTCACAATCCAACTATCCAATATTACAACTAAGACTCATGCTCTCAAGAATCACTAACTTATACATGCATTTATCCAATAACAAGCTAACAATTTCATTACTTGAAATTCCTCTAAAATTCTCAAATAAATACTTTTAACTATCCAAAATCTCATACTAACCACATTAACACAATAAATCAACATGCATTCCTTATAAACCGAAGTTAACAATCAAACATCACCATAAACACTTTCTCCAAACCGAATTATAAAAAGGGTAAAATCAAATTTTGACATGCATTTCGGATTTCCTCACATGCAATTCAAAATCGAACTAAATACTAGTTTTAATACAAAAATCGGACTCAAGAATGTCATCATCGTCCCCGTCGGCTCGCCGGAGCTCATTGCCGACGGCGGCAATGGTTGGAGGTGCCCGGAAAATATGAAAATCCGGGTTTCCTTCACAACCTCACCAATAAATAACACAAAACACAACTGAAACTGCAAGAGTCAATTCGAATCATCATAAAACCACATATACGAATCATACACATACATGAACATATATATATACACGATAAACACACATATACACGCAACCGAGCACAACCCATCTCAACACCAACATGATTCAGTATAAAAACAGAGACTAGAACCATGGGTATCGATTTTAAAGGCCAAACTCGAAGCAATAGTCGGATTAAAGCAAAAATAATTGAAGTGGGTTTTCAAACTTTTATCTCAGAATTGACATGCAATGATAGAGGGTTGTAGAGGAGACAAAACTGAGCAAGAATATGGGTTTCAATCATCCAATCGGTACAAAACCGAATAGGAAGAGAGGAGAGAAGTTTACCGGAGAGATGAGAGATAGCCGAGAGAGAGAAGAGAGAAAAGAGAGAAGAGAGAATGGTCGGCAAAGTGAGAAAGGGGAAAACTGGTGCAGGGGTTTTTTTATAAGCCCAGGGGTATTTTAGTAACTTGCTAATTAAAAATCTGATTTTCTAATAACCAAAACCAACACAATTGCTTTTCTAAAATTCGAAATAAACTGAAGGTAATGTCTAAAAATCCAAATTTTATTTTTAAAATAAAGAATACGAATTTACAAGCTCACCCATATTTTTAAAATATTTTTGTGATCAAAATTGAATTAAATACGAATTTTCAAAGTTTTGATCACTTAAAGGACATTTAACTCATAAAATCAGTTTTAAATCCTTAAAGCCAAAAATAAATTCCTTCACTAATTTTAGAAAATACTAGAATATAAACTAAAGGTTGTGAAAAAGATTTCACAATAAAAAGAGTCTCCGATGATTTTATAAAATTCCCGGAAGGTCAAAAAGAACTAATTTTTAATAAGAAATTCATATAAAATGCATTTAAAAGCATTCACAAGTATTTTAATCCATACCATTCACCAAGTAAACATCTAATTACCACATTTTCACATATATACTCTTCACACAATATTCACATATCATAGAACTCAATTATTATTAAATATTAATATAGTACAATCGTTTTTCCGAGTCGTTATAACCTTCCCCCCTTAAAAAGATTCTGTCCCCAGAATCTAACCTTATGAAAATAGATGCGGATACTTTTCAAGCATCTCGCTCTCAAGTTCCCAAGTCGACTCTTCAACTTTGGGATTCCTCCACAAAACCTTAACTAGCTTAACAACCTTATTCCTTAATTTCCTATCCATATGATCCTGAATTTCTACAGGTTGTTCTACATATGACAAATCAGGTTGAATCTCAAAAGGTTCATATTCGATCACGTGATTCGCATCAGGATTAAATCTCTTAAGCATCGAAACATGAAAAACGTTATGAATATGCTCCATGTGCGGTGGTAACGCTAACTCATAAGCAACTTTTCCAATATGTCTAAGTATCTCAAACGGTCCTACATATCTCGGGCTAAGTTTCCCTTTCTTGCCAAATCTCGTAACTCCTTTCCATGGCGACACGTTCAGCAACACTTGATCTCCTTCTTCAAAGCTTATATCCTTCCTGTCTTGGTCAGCGTACTTCCGTTGTCTATCTTGTGCCGTAACTAGTCTTTTCCGAATGATTTCAATCTTTTCCTTCGTTTGCTGTACCAGCTCGGGGCCTAAAACTTTTCGTTCTCCAACTTCTTCCCAATATACAGGCGATCTACATTTCCTTCCATACAATGCTTCATACGGGGGCATTCTAATACTCGCGTGATAACTGTTGTTGTACGAAAACTCTACCAATGGTAAATGCTCGTCCCAACTTCCTTTAAAATCCAGTGCACAAGCTCTAAGCATGTCTTCAATGGTTTGAATCGTTCGTTCACTCTGTCCATCAGTTTGTGGATGATAAGCGGTACTCATCTTTAGCTTGGTACCCAGACATTCTTGAAATTGTCTCCAAAATCGGGAGTTAAACCTTGGATCACGGTCCGACACAATGGTTACTGGAACTCCGTGGCGTGTCACAACTTCTTTCAGATATAGCCGTACTAACTTATCCAGTGAAAATCTTTCATTGATTGGGAGAAAATGTGCAGACTTAGTCAGACGGTCTATAATTACCCATATGGCATCGTGATTAGCTTTTGTCCTTGGTAATCCAACAATAAAATCCATAGCAAGATGTTCCCACTTCCATTCAGGAATATCCAATGGCTGCAATAGTCCGCTCGGCTTTTGATGTTCGGCTTTGACTCGTTGACAAGTATAACACTTACTTATCCATTCGGCAATTTCTCTTTTCATATCCGGCCACCAGAAATGTTCCTTCAAATCTCGATACATTTTCGTGCTACCAGGGTGAATTGAGTACTGTGAACTATGGGCTTCTCGCAAGATTTCATTCTTCAATTCCGTCACATTTGGAATCCATATCCTCGTAGAAAATCTCAAAATTCCTTTGTCGTCCCTTTGGGTGCAGATCTCTTCACCAGTCAATGTGTTCATCTCTTGATTCATAATCTCCTCTTGACACCTTCGTATCTTTTCCAACAGTTCCGGTTGAAACGTCATAGCATTGAGAACTTCGTCAGTAACTTCCGAATCGTAAACTTCTAGTTTCAACTTCTCAAATTCTTGAAGCAATTCTTTAGGTATCGTGAACAAATTCAATCTCTCCTTTCGACTTAACGCATCCGCCACAACATTCGCTTTTCCCGGGTGATAGTTAATACTACAATCATAGTCCTTAATTAGTTCCAACCATCTCCGTTGCCTCATGTTCAATTCCTTCTGAGTGAATATATATTTTAAGCTCTTATGATCCGTGTAGATTTCACACTTCTCTCCGTATAGATAATGTCTCCAAATTTTTAGTGCGAACACGATAGCTGCTAATTCCAAATCATGAGTTGGGTACTTTCGTTCGTGCGGTTTGAGTTGTCGTGAAGCATACGCGATCACTTTTCCATGTTGCATTAAAACACATCCTAATCCTTTGTGTGAAGCATCACTGTAGATAACGAAATTTCCTTGATCATCTGGTAAGACTAACACTGGTGCTGTCACTAATCTTCCTTTCAGCTCTTGGAAACTTTCTTCACATTTCTCAGTCCAAACAAACTTCTCATTCTTCCGAGTCAGTGCGGTTAACGGTGTAGCTATCTTTGAAAAATTTTGAACAAATCTCCGGTAGTATCCAGCTAATCCGAGAAAACTTCTTACTTCATTAGGGGTCCTTGGTCTTTCCCAATTGACCACAGCCTCAATCTTGACAGGGTCCACTCTCACTCCTTCTCGACTAATGACGTGTCCAAGAAACTGTACTTCTTCCAACCAGAATTCACACTTTGAAAACTTTGCATATAACTTTTCCTTCCTCAAGATTTCCAATGCAATCCTTAGATGTTCCGCATGATCTTCCGAAGACTTTGAATATATCAAGATGTCATCAATAAATACAATCACAAACTTATCCAAATACGTTCGAAACACTCGGTTCATCAAATCCATAAACACAGCCGGGGCATTAGTTAATCCAAATGGCATCACTAAAAATTCGTAATGTCCATATCTTGTGCGAAAAGCAGTCTTCGAAACGTCTTCAGGTTTGATCTTCAGTTGATGATATCCAGATCTTAAATCAATCTTTGAAAAATAGGCTGCTCCTTTGAGCTGGTCAAATAAATCGTCGATTCGCGGTAACGGGTACTTATTCTTTATAGTCAACTGGTTGAGTTCTCGATAATCTATACACAATCTCATGCTTCCGTCTTTCTTTTTGACAAATAACACTGGCGCTCCCCACGGCGATACACTAGGCCTTATAACTCCTTTATTCAAAAGATCTTGTAGCTGCGTAGCCAATTCCTTCATTTCTGCCGGTGCCATTCTGTAAGGTGCCTTTGATACTGGTTCCGTTCCAGGTGCCAAATCAATCGTAAATTCTACTTCTCGATCTGGAGGTAATCCGGGTAATTCGTCAGGAAAAACTTCAGGGAACTCATTTACAACCGGTATCTCCTCCATCTTCAACACTTGTTTCTCCACATCTACAACATGAGCCAAATAAGCTTCGCAACCTTGTCGCAGTAGTCGTGTCGTTTGCATAAACGTTAAGAATTTCCTAGTTTGCCTTTGACCTTGAAACACCACTTCTTGATCTCCGTCCACACGCAATCTTACTTGCTTTTTCCTACATTCAATCTGCGCATCGCAATCTACCAACCAATCCATTCCTAGGATAACATCGAATTCTCCCATTTTGAACGGTATCAAATCCGCATGAAAAAGATATCCACCGATCTCGATTTTACAGTTAGGACACACTTGGTCTACGGGAACTCTATCCTGGTTAGCCACTTCTATTACTAACGTCCTTTCCAATGGTTTTATCTCACATTTCAATTTATCAAGGAATCTTTCAGATATAAAAGATCTAGTTGCTCCAGAATCAATTAACACTTTAGCTTTAACAGAATTCACAGGAAGCGTACCTGCTACTACATCTCTGTCCTGAACCGCTTCATTGATTGACATATTAAAAGTTCTTGCTCGGGGTTGAGATGACTGTGACCGTGTTGGTGGTGCAGTGAGTCTAAGTACATTAGCAGACTGGACCGGTTCCTTACATTCCCGCGCAAAATGTCCCGCTTTTCCACACTTGAAACATGTTAGTCCTCCTGGTTTTGAACTTGGACATCCATCAGCATAATGTCCCTTCTTGTTGCATTTAAAACATGTGATGTTCAACTTGTTACAGATTCCCGAATGTCTTTTACCACACGTCTTGCACTCTGGTATAGATGGCTTTCCCGCAATAGCTGGCGGCTTCCCTCCTTGAGGTTTCCTGTCTGAACTTCCAAATCCACTCCTCTGCTTCTGAAAATTCCTATCTCCTCCTGATTGATTTCCAAACCTTTTTCTATTTTGAGAACTTCCTTGTCCTTCATCACCTTGGTTTCTTTCAGATCCTCCAAACTTCCGTTTCTTTCCAAATTTCTCCTTTTGAACTAATTCGCTCTCGCCCTCAATGATCATCGCTTTCTGTACTACCGCAGTATAATTTCTCAACTCAAAAGCTGCAACTCTACTCCTTAACCATGGCTTTAATCCGTGCTGAAACTTTCTAGCCTTACTGATATCATCTCCTACGTACCTAGGTGCAAATCTTGCCAATTCCGTAAATTTGGCTTCGTATTCCGCCACACTCATCCCTTCTTGTTTTAATTCTAAGAACTGAACTTCCAACTGATCTTGTAGGTACCTTGGTAAATACTTCTCCTGAAATAGTTCCGTAAATCTTTGCCAAGTAATTTCTCCTTCTCCTAACTTCACAGATTCCCACCAAAAATTAGCTTCTGCCTTCAAGTAGTAACTAGCAAATTCAGTTTTCTGATCCTCCCCAACCTTAACTAACGCAAACGCTTTCTCAATGTCGATTAACCATGATTTCGCCTCAACAGGGTTTAGAGTACCTTTGAATTCAGGTGGGTGGACAGCTTGAAATGACTTAAAAGTTGTCAAAGGTTGAACATTTTGTTGTTGTTGTTGTTGTTGTTGAGTCAAGGCAGCAGTTTGTTGCTGAAGTAATTGAAGTATCTGAGTTATAGTTGGGTCTACTGGGTTCTGGGCCTCGGTATCAGTTGTTTGTTGAGTAGAAGCAGTAGTCTTTTTCTTTGGTGGCATTTTTCTGATAAGAGATAAGCAATTTATGAAACAATATGCATATATATACCACAATGTAAACTCTTTTTGAAAATGTTTATAAAACTGTATGTAACATAAAGAAAATTTAAAACTTTTAGCCATATTGTTAGATAACTTGCTCGTCTCCGTAACAGGGTAACAGGGTAAACATAGGTATTATAGGAACAGGTTAACAATAAATGGTATAACAGTTTAAAGCAAGGTATAAGAAAAGTACGTGCATAACGTAAAGATAAAAGTCAGGTACAATAGATGACAGGGTACATGATCACCCCATAACGTCATAGTCAATGTCAAAGCAGATAATATCATAATGTCTACTAGGAAAAAGGGAAAACATCCTAGTAGCTAGTAGTCAAGCGTGCAAATAACCAATACTAAAACCAATGGGCTCTAACAGATGTCCCACTCTCAGAATCCAACCATAGCTAGTCTCGTCCTCCTCGAACAGCTCTCAGCTCACACAGCATCCAGCTAACAATCCTAGTCACTCTCCTGGCCTCCTCTAAAGCATCAACAATGACTGGTCCCTCAGCTAGGCGCTTTCGCGCTGACTCCTCTACAGTACGGATCCTATCCTGCCACTCCGCCTCAGTAACAGCAACACGACGGTCCGCCTCCTCAGACATCTGATCTATAAGGGCCTGAAGCTCGGCATTCTGTCCTGAAAGGGTCTCTAGATCTCTAGCAAGGTCTACATGTGTATGAAGAAATCTAGGTGCAGGATCTCCCATAACTGAAACATGAGAATCAACAGATGCTGCTCTCCACGGGATAGTAGTCTGAACAGGTACAGGTGCAAATAGTGGCTCAACGGGCTGAACACTAAGACTACCTATCTCCACTGGGTCAGATAATGTGATAGATGGGTGAGGGGGTGTGTCTCCACCGACAACGTCCATCTCCTGCGATAACAATATAGATATAGATACTTATATAATAACAGGGTATCTTAATCCTAACGACTTATCTTAAAAGAAAGTACTTACGCCTACCGTTGCTACTTAGCATTTATCCATCTAATATCCTAACATATTCCTACTCCTTACATAACTATCTTAATCATCTATTATTAATAGGGATCCTAATCTTTTATTAATAGGGATCCTAATCCTGGCTTGTTTCAGTGACCAAAAACTGATAGCTCTGATACCAACCTGTGACGCCCTCCCAATCTGGGGTCATGATCGGGGAGTCACTACCACCTCTATACATATTAAACCCATAAACAATATAATAAAAGCATGCAGACTTGACCCCAACTCTACCCTGGATCTTTAACAGTTGATGGTGTGAAACAAGCATCCACTATCTAATTCATTAATACATAAGTCTTAAAAGTTATTACAACAAAGTCTTAAGAGTTCTAAGTTCTCTATTACAAAACACCTTCTAGATATGGCCATCACCTACCTGAGCTGGCATCCCAAAAACAACCCTATAGGAAGACTTCCTAGCTGTCTGAAATGTACGTACCATCTTCTCGTTTCACTGTGGGTTAGAATAGGGAAAAAGAATGAGCCAAATGCCCAGCAAGTAATAATATGACCAAACAGTTATCCACTGGGAAACAGTTTCAATATCAATATGGATAGCATGAGTATAGCAAAGTCCGTATCAAGGGATTATCAGAATCAATAATTTGAATATAAAATTTCAAAACAGTTTCCAATATCAATATATATAGCATGGTTTAAGCAGAATCCATAATAAGGTATTATCCAAAACAATGGCATAAATATGCAATTTCAAAGGGTAAACCAATTTCATTTTCAAGATATCCGTTTCAAAAACAATAAGTAATTTTGGAGATTTTTCACAACGCACCGGACAATACGGGTGATCAGCCACGTAAAGTCCCCATACCGGACACACAGTCCCTCTGGTCCTTGTATTGGGTCCCATTAGGCACATATTGGCCTTTAGACTAGTCCATCCCTAGTCCATTTATTATAATTAAAAAGTGCTGGACCGGCGTTACTCGGCCTCTTACGCCTCCAATCTTAGGAATCCGTGGAAACCATAAATCAGAATTTAAATGAGTTCAAACTTTATTCCTTTTTAAAACATCTTCAAATATAAAGAAGTCCTTTGGAAATCAGATAAGTTCAATCAAAACAATCTGGATTTCTATTAGTGGAATATAAGAAATATTTATCATTGGGTATGTTCTGGAAATGTACTAAAATGAGGTATAGGTGTATTCACTTTCAGGTATAAAAAGGGTATGCATAAGTATATGATCAAATTCAGGTTATAGAATCATAGGTCATCAGGTTTCAATTCTTGGATATGAACATGGTATAAAGGTTTAAGGATAAAGAATAAACAAAGCATGGTATACAGTTCAACATGGTATATATGAACAAAGATCAGGGTTATCAATGAACAATAAGCGTTTTCAGAATTAAAGGTATATCAAGGCAAGGTAACAATTCATATATGTCAAAATGAAATAATGGAATCGAAATACGAAAGCAAGTTTGTATTACTTGCCTTAAGTAGCAAAAAGGGGTAATGAACAATTACTGATTTTCCACCTTAGCCTTTCCCTTGTCTCTAAGTGTCACTTCCTTGAACTCTCTAAGTTCCACTTCCTTGGACTCTACAAAAGAATATATTCTATCTTAGTAGGTCCTCTCTAAAACGCTATTCCTTTATTCTAAACTACCCAACGCATCTTGTACGCGTAAACGCATAATAGTTATACCACAAAATAGTTATAACCACGTAATAGGCAATCAACCATATAAATGCACATTGTCATTTCAATACACATAACATGCTCCTTATACATATATATATAATAATATATCCTTCCAAACCATACCACCTTTAGTATCCCTTAACTCAATTTAATCATGCCATCCATAACCTTAACACTAGAACAACAATGTTTCATCTCATAAACAGAAAAATCAACTACGCATACCTTACCAAAACATTTTTCATAAATCCAAAAATAATCAAACAGTTACCAAATTTGACAGGCTACTTCCTGATTATAAAACCAACTTAGCATAAAAGTTTCAACTTCAGAACACTTTATTTGCTATAAAAACGAACTGTATAAAGTAGGCACTAAACACAGAAAAATCTCTGCTGCGCAACTTTTAGTAAAACATTCATAACTTTTTATCCGTAAATCCTATCGACACAAAGTTAGCACGTGTACAAACTAGATTCAATTTAGAATATTGACATCCAAAGACCTCAGTCTAAAACAGGCAGCAACATTTCGAAATTTAGCAAATCAGAACAGGGCAGTTTTCTGGAAAATTTCAGCATGGTGTTTTTCTTTTTAAATCACCCAAACACAATCCCATTCACAATCCAACTATCCAATATTACAACTAAGACTCATGCTCTCAAGAATCACTAACTTATACATGCATTTATCCAATAACAAGCTAACAATTTCATTACTTGAAATTCCTCTAAAATTCTCAAATAAATACTTTTAACTATCCAAAATCTCATACTAACCACATTAACACAATAAATCAACATGCATTCCTTATAAACCGAAGTTAACAATCAAACATCACCATAAACACTTTCTCCAAACCGAATTATAAAAAGGGTAAAATCAAATTTTGACATGCATTTCGGATTTCCTCACATGCAATTCAAAATCGAACTAAATACTAGTTTTAATACAAAAATCGGACTCAAGAATGTCATCATCGTCCCCGTCGGCTCGCCGGAGCTCATTGCCGACGGCGGCAATGGTTGGAGGTGCCCGGAAAATATGAAAATCCGGGTTTCCTTCACAACCTCACCAATAAATAACACAAAACACAACTGAAACTGCAAGAGTCAATTCGAATCATCATAAAACCACATATACGAATCATACACATACATGAACATATATATATACACGATAAACACACATATACACGCAACCGAGCACAACCCATCTCAACACCAACATGATTCAGTATAAAAACAGAGACTAGAACCATGGGTATCGATTTTAAAGGCCAAACTCGAAGCAATAGTCGGATTAAAGCAAAAATAATTGAAGTGGGTTTTCAAACTTTTATCTCAGAATTGACATGCAATGATAGAGGGTTGTAGAGGAGACAAAACTGAGCAAGAATATGGGTTTCAATCATCCAATCGGTACAAAACCGAATAGGAAGAGAGGAGAGAAGTTTACCGAGAGGGAGAGATGAGAGATAGCCGAGAGAGAGAAGAGAGAAAAGAGAGAAGAGAGAATGGTCGGCAAAGTGAGAAAGGGGAAAACTGGTGCAGGGGTTTTTTATAAGCCCAGGGGTATTTTAGTAACTTGCTAATTAAAAATCTGATTTTCTAATAACCAAAACCAACACAATTGCTTTTCTAAAATTCGAAATAAACTGAAGGTAATGTCTAAAAATCCAAATTTTATTTTTAAAATAAAGAATACGAATTTACAAGCTCACCCATATTTTTAAAATATTTTTGTGATCAAAATTGAATTAAATACGAATTTTCAAAGTTTTGATCACTTAAAGGACATTTAACTCATAAAATCAGTTTTAAATCCTTAAAGCCAAAAATAAATTCCTTCACTAATTTTAGAAAATACTAGAATATAAACTAAAGGTTGTGAAAAAGATTTCACAATAAAAAGAGTCTCCGATGATTTTATAAAATTCCCGGAAGGTCAAAAAGAACTAATTTTTAATAAGAAATTCATATAAAATGCATTTAAAAGCATTCACAAGTATTTTAATCCATACCATTCACCAAGTAAACATCTAATTACCACATTTTCACATATATACTCTTCACACAATATTCACATATCATAGAACTCAATTATTATTAAATATTAATATAGTACAATCGTTTTTCCGAGTCGTTATAACAGGGGTTGGTTGTGTGATTTGAAGTGCTTCACTAGGTTATGTGATCCTTGGCACTTGTGCTACTAGGGCACTTGACATGTTAGCCATCTTGTTCCTTGTTCCACTTTGTATGGCTCTCTTTTGAAAGAGTTCAAGTTCATAAGATTTCAGAATGCCATAAAGTGTCTCAAAGGTTATATTGTTGAGATCTCTTCCTTCTCGTATGGCTGTTGTCTTGTGTTCAAGATGATCAGGCAGTGTAAGCAAGAACTTGACATTTAATTCTTTTATGTCATAGTATTTGCCATGTATCTGCAGTTCAGTTAAGAGCTTACTGAACCTTTCAAACATGGAAGTTAAGTCTTCACCAGGCTTGGCCATGAATGCCTCATATTGAGATATCAGTATTTGCCTTTGGTTTCCCTTAACTTCTTCACTTTCTTCACAAAGTAAGGCTAACCTGATCCACATCTCCTTGGCTGATGTGCAGCTTATCACACTTCCACACATGGCTTTATCCAACGTGAGAGAATCGAGCAAGATGAGTTGCAAGTGATCATCTAGCACCATTTTCTCCTTCTCAGGTTCCAAAATTTCTGAGGGATCTTTTGGAACCCAATGTGCAGGAATGATCTCACCATTTACTGTTGTGGCTTCAATTTCCTTCCTTGGTATGAAAGGACCATTCTCGAGTATACCTGGGTATAGTGGATTCGCAGCTTTGATAAACAACAAGATCTTTCTTTTCCAAATGCTGTAGTTCTCTTTATCAAAAGCTGGGATCTTGATACTGTTTGATTTCTGCATTGTCGTCGGGATCTCAGATATGTATGTTAATCTGAAAGCTCTGATACCAGTTGTTGATCTCAGATATGAGTATGCATTCACAAACAGTATAATCGAGAAGACAGGATTCACAAAATAAATGTTTTATTTATTTTGCAAAGTGTTGCTACAACCTCAAGAGAGAATTCTTGAGCTTCTGTTTTTCTTCACAGACACTTGTTTGTCTTCGTTACAATTCTAGAATGAATTGATAGTAGGTATAAGACTAATCCTATCACTATCAGTCACGGGTTTATGAAGCTGCTGTCACTGTCAAGTGGCAGCTTCTTACAGATTGTCTTACCCATGTGACTTTCCTAAATTGCTAACATGTCATATATACATTACAAAGAAAGCAACCTAGATTCATTCTATTTCCAGCTTAAGCAATTCAGCAAATAAAGACTTGACCTTGCTCTTGAATTGATTCGCTTTTGTTTTGCAGTGCTTGAAGCTTCTGTCGTAGTCTTGCAGACTTGGTGCAGCTTAGGGATACTGCAACACGCCTGTTTCTTGAACATTGAAGCTGTCACGGGATTTGACTGAGAAAGATACCTAGAACAGGGATCTTTCTCGAGACAGTTACTTTGGCCATAAAGCTTGCTGTCACAGGAATGTGCTTTTGGTGACAGTAGGAGTTCCCCGCATAATGTGCTGTCGAGGTTCCCAAGCTTGATGTCGAGGGCTAAAGTTTCTGTCGCGTAGTCTTCCGCCAATGTTGCTGTCAGAGTGAATATGCTGTCTTGACTTGCAACATTCTGTCTTCTTGTAATCTTACTGTCGAAGCTTTAGGACAGTAACCTTTATTCATGTTGTCATCTAATTATACATCCTTTGAGGCTTGAACACAGCAAGTGAACTTCTTTCAAATTATACAACTAGAATAACATTACATACTGATTACAAGAACACTTTGGCTGTGACAGTATGTTCTACTTAATTAAAAATTAAGTACATTCAAAATCAAGTTGTTTCTATGTTATCACCCATAAATCCCAACAGGCTTCATCTTGGGATTCACTCGATATTCACTCTCCCCTTTACTTCTAGGTATCACTATTATTAGTTTTTGATTTAGTTTTCCGAGTTTTAGGGTTTGTTTTGTGGTTTTAAATTATGGTTGCAAGTTATAATTTGTTTCAAGTTTTTTTATGTCTTTATAAGTTTCTATGATGATGATGATGTCACAAGCTTCGATGACAGGTATATCGCGATTTCTCTCCAAGTACATGTATGATATGTTTGAATGTACGTGATTTTGATACTTTTAATTTGAATTGTGAATAGTTTAGCCATTTTCGTTTGTAAATTGATTATGTTATGCTTGAATGTTTACGGAGTTACTAAAACTAGTGGTATCGTGTTTCAGAGTATTTTTTGTTGATATATTTGTTTTAATTAGGCTAGGGTTTTGGAAATTTTGCGTTGTGCATTTTTTTGCTGTGTAATGTAGAATGATGAGATGAATGTATTGTGAATGTTTCGTATTTTGTCTAATTTTAAAAACTATTGGTATAAAGTTGAATTGAATGGAATATATATTTGAATGGAGTTGAGTGGTTGAATGGCTTATAAGCACCACAGTTTGGCCTCTATAACTAGGTAGACTATACATTACTTTACAGACTTGCTTTTTGACGTTTTTGAATAGTGCAATGTACACTTTGAATAGTTATAATTTGGTTGCTGACTTGTTCTTGTGAAAAAGATATTTGCGGTGAAACATTATAATTATGGATATAGTCCACACCATTTTTTTCATTTTAAAAGTTCTAGTTGATTTGTTAACTTGTTTTAGACATGGCTCATTAGTATAAGATATATAAAAATGAAGTTTGATTAAGGCTTTAGTTACGAGCTATAAATTTCTCCGTTTTTGATATGTGGTTCTTTCTACTATCTTAAACTTTGAATCTACTATCTCCAACATTAGAGAATTCACTATCACTCTTCTGATAGATTAGGCTGGTGATATTCAGTTCTTTATGTCAGACGCCACAAAGATACTTAACAAGACGCCACAAAGATACTTAACAATTGATGCTCATATGGCTCACTTACCTCTTTAGTTGTTCAGGGACATGCACCCTTAATTGCTAGTGTATTGGCTGATCTCTAGTATGTTTTATGTTTCATATATTAATTATAATTGTATGTGTTTCTACATTTAGATTCTAAGATCAGAGAATGTTGAGTTTGTTGTAGCTCCTTATGAGGCTGATTTGCAGTTAACCTACCTGTCCAATATTGAAGCCAAAGAAGGTGGAATAGAAGCAGTGATTTCAGAGGACAGTGATCTGATGGCCTATGGTTACCCATTTGTAAGATTCATTTATTAATTTTATTATGTCCTTGTGGAGTTATACTACTCTGCCAATGACTTGAAGTCTCCTGATTGTCTTGTATTGATTTGTTAGATATCATGTTCGAAATGGTTGAATTGCACTTCTTCAGGTGGAGTCAAGTTTAATAACTGAACCATTGTGGGATACATCAATAGTGACCTAAATGTATTCTAGTAATGCTATGTTTGTTCGTGAGTGTGCAATAAAGCTGTTGGGCTCATCATTCCCTAATATGACAATTACTTAGGTATGAATTTTAGATAAATGTTGTGTTCGTTGTGAACATTGACCAAACTATTAAGATTTTTGGTAACTTTTTAGGTGACTCATTTTGTTAGTGGGTTGTATGAATTAAGAGCTGATATTTCCATATTTAAGAACCACATACGAGCTGAATATGCAAGTCCGGGAGCGAAGATGGTGCATGTCACAAAATGATGATTATGGTGATGCTGAAATGTAATATGCATGATTTACGAATTAAACATGCTTTATTGTTTTTCTTATTTTAAGTTTAATGCTGAAACTTAAGTTGACCGGATAATGTGTGATGAAACCGTTGTTTTGTGAATTTTAGTGACTTAAATTTGCTCGTCGAAAGTAGTTTTTGTTTTGCGATGTTTGGTACTGAAATTATATAGTTTCAATTTTCGTTTAGTATGTCTGATAAAATATGGTGAACAACGTTGGTTTGTAATGAATGTTGTGTTGATTTTTATTTAAAGAACTTGGTATGATTGATTTTCTAATTTTAATGTTTAGGTTTATGGTTTTTATGGTTTCTGTTTTTAAGTTTAAGATTATGATTTTGGTAATAGTAGCAGGTGATAGTAGTAGCTAAACTATGCCCATAAATGTGACCAGTTGCAGGCTATTTGTGACCAATTCATGGGTACGACTCAATATACGACGAAAAATTGCGTCGTTAGTTCGTCTATGATATAAATAATTGTGGGTCCCGTTGTTAAATTGTGACGAATAATAAACATACGACGTATAATACCGTCGCAAGTTGGATGAGGTTTTCTTGTTGGCGGGTCCCACATTATAAGTTACGACGTACTTTCTGTCGTAAGAACAAATCAAATGACGAAACGTTTCGTCGTAAATTACATTAATTTTTTATTACAAATCGTGGGCCCCGTGCTCAAACTTACGACAAAATTTCACTTTGTGACGAAATCTGAACTTTCTACTTGAGCAAAAGTGACGAAACAAATTCGTCGTAATTGCCCTTATTTGTTGTAGTGCTCCTCTTCTTTCTCTCCTTCTCGCTTTCTTTTCCTCACTTCTTTTTGCCTTTTGCCATGTATCTTACGCACCACTTCAGTCCTTACTCTCCTGATTCCTCTGAATCGGGTGGCGACACTCTGATTTGGGATTAATCCCTTTTTGGGGATTTGGTTACTTATGATGTTATTGATAACTCGCACCTTGTGTCATTAACTGAATCATCCTTGAATTGCAGTTCAAGAGTGATTTTAGGAGAATCAAAAGGAAAGACGGTCATGTCCTATTTGGGCACAGTTCTTTCTTCTTCTTCCACCTCTCTGGAATCAAATTTGAGCACTATGGTGCAAGGACGTATGCGATCTGATTTGGTGAAAATTGGGGAGAATGCAGCGACAAGTGAGATTCAAAATATTGATACAAAGGTTGGCTTCGCGGCTGGAGGGACCTATTCATTCCCCACCCAACAGTCTCTCTTGAATCGTTCTGTGATAACGGGTTTGTTTTCTTTACTGCTGTTAAAAATCAGACCTCGAATGTTAGTTTTGTTGATCCTATTAGTGTGTCTAGTTCCCATGTGATGAATAGGTTGAATGTGAACTGTAACATGACTGCTAATTTGATTGAGACTGGTAATATGACTCTTAATGCGAATGAGACTGTGAATAAGACTGTTAATGAAAGTATAGTGCTTAATGTGAATGGTACCTTGCAGCTTAATGAGACTGATAGTGATGTGAACTCCACTGGTCTGGACAAGATGTCCTTGATTGGTTTCCTGATTGGGGATACTCTTCCCCATCTTTTCGTAAGGGATTGTGCCTTTTTTTAAGGTGTAATGACTTGAAGGAAGTAACTTTTAATGACTTGGGTTACTATGAATTTATTTTCTTGAATGGACAGAGTATGTTAGAAGCGCTAGAGCTAGGGAAAATTGTTTTTAGGGACAGTGTCATGATTCTTAGTAGCTGGCAGAACAGATTGGGCTTCTCCTTGGCTAACATGGTCTCCAAGTTTTCTTGGGTAACCATGTACAATGTTCCAATGACCTTTAAATCTTTGGAGGATCTTTGTTATGTGGCTAGTGTTGGAACATACGATATATAGGATTGCGTTTTATGATATAAATTAAAGATTTCGAAAAGAAGATTAACCTTAATTGTAATAACCCCAAATTTTGTACTTATTAAAACCCTTGATGAATAGTAATTTTTCCGTTTAAGAAAAACTTTTTAGACCACACTATATACGTGTAGGAAAACTGAAGTTCGAAGTGTTTTCTAACTTGCTTGAATCTTGATGAAAGTGCTTGGTGTTTAATTTGATCATCTCACAAAGACAACCCCATTGATTCCTAGATTTCATTTCCATCATCAACCACCAGAAACACTTGATTTCCACCATGATTCTTGAAGTAAAAATCTGGGTTTAGTGTCTAAAAGCTTAGATGAGAGTTTGTAAGAGCAAGGCGAAGCTTGGATGGTTGTATACCGAGGTGTTAAAGGTATAAGTCGCTTAACCGAAACTTTGTTGATTAATTTCATTTTTTAATTTATGTTCATGAATTCGTTTTGACCTTGGATTGGAGGATTTGACTGAGTGAAGGGAGTATAAGGTGGATTGTGAGTTTGATTGCTTGGTTTGGTTGAGTTTTAAGTTTTGGAAACGTTACGTTTTAAGCCGTCGTAATGCTCGATTTGGCATAGCCCTGTTTTGAGTTAAAAATACGAGAGTATCACCCACTGTTAAAAATGACCACTTCCCATTTTTGTGTAGAGCTTTGTTTCTAGTTTACGTGAGCGCAAGAATCATGTCATTACGAAATACGATTTAGGAGAAACACGCGTTTTAGTGGAAGTCGTCCGTAAAACCAAACTACACCATTTAGTCAACTTTGAGGCTATGATCGAACCACTTAGAGGTCATAATAAACTTTTAAACTTTGGTATATCATGCTAATGACAGTTAGGAAGGTCCTCGAAAAGGTTTAGTGTTAAAACAATAGTTTTTCAATTTTATAAAAATGTCGGAAACAAAGCTACGCGACGATAAAATGATTTCTGCAGCCCACTGCTATAAACTGCCCATTCGGGATTTTCACTCCCCAGACCAGAAACATATTTTAAAACCATTTTGTTCTAGATATTCTCTAGATCATGCACGCGAAAACGGTGTGTCAATAGAGTTAACAGTTAATGAGTTATGAGCGTTTTCGTGAAACGAGGGCAAATAGTAAAACTCTGTAGTTGACTCGACTTTTAAAATGCCTTTCACCTATTTCGACTCATGTTTTCAAATCAAGATATTTTTGATAAATATTAAAAATACTCAAGAATCTCCTTGAGGTAGTTTCGTAATTAATTATTAATTTTCTGATTTACTAAAAGTGTTAGAGTGTGAGTTGCAAAATAGTGATTTTATGGAAAGTCAACTCTAGAGGTACTACTTTGACCATCCGTTTTGGCTAATTTAAAACAGTGATTTCGAGTCGACTAAAACACAAAACTTGTTAAGGATTATTGAGATAATATATTGGTGTGAAGAACGAGATTAGAAATGATGAGTAAATGGTATAGAAGATCGTAAGTTAAGTGGACCCGAAAGAGTGAAAGTCGGGTAAAATGAAGTTTACTTAGAATAAGTGAATTGTCAATCAAGTGACTAATTAAGGTTATGTATTGTCTTAGTAGAGGTTCCAGGACTAGAGGAGAGACATCCTGTTAGAGCTTGGACATCAGGCAAGTTTACTAACTCTTACTCTATTGTTCAGAGTAGGTATAATTTTTAGATGTTTAATACTTGCTTATTTATATATATACACACTCATTTGATATCAAGTGTAATTGTTCGATTTATATTATGAACTTTATATGTTAAAAGTTTTGATAAAGCATACTTTGCTGATAATGGTATCTTGAATTTAATATTCGGACGACGACTCTAGGGATAGAGCGCGTTGGTCCAAAAAGTAGAGTTGACCGGGGAGCGGTGTTTTGTTTTGACGTATTATAACTATGTAAACCCGAAAGGTTCTTCGGGAGATAGTATATGTACTTACGATTACTTAATGACTTCATTTATTAAATATTCCAAAAACATTTATCTTGGATAAAGTATGTTATTAAATATTTATTAAATATATTAAACGTTTTCAAAAATATTTCAATTATTATTTAAAAGTTATCCAAGATGATTCGAAAAGTTTAAGCACGTATACCTTCCCACTCAAGATCTTTTTGTGAAAACCCCCGGTCATGGTTTGCTCAAGTAGCGTTGTTTTTAAGCAAAAATTGGCCGACTAAGGTCGGACCTTAACTACTCGTTTTCTATTCAAAACGATTCTCAAAAGAAAATAAAAACGGAACTCTGGAGCGAGCAGGACCGTTGACAAACAATCCTGAAATTTATATATAAGTGGCCGTTAGCCAGGCGGTCCATCAATACTCTGGCGCGAGCAGGACCGTTGACGAACGATCCTGAATTTTACATATAAGTGGCCGTTAGCCAGGTGGTCCATCAATTATTGGCCGTATGCGCCAGGATGATTACAGATGGAGTTCTCATCCAGGATGATTACAGATGGAGTTTTCGTCCAGGGTAATTACAGATGGAGTTTTTGCCCTTCTACTAGTAGAAAAGACCCGCGGTGGATATGAAGGTGGCGACTGATCATCGTCACTTCATATTGTGTTTTCTGTTTTGGATAAGTCCCTTCCTTCCAGTTTGGAAATTCTAATTAATACTGTGATGAAAGCCTAGGTGCTGATTTACCGATAGTGTTAACTTTAGTATGAATGATTTGATATTTCGAAGGCAATATTTAAAAAGGTGAAATGATTCTGGTTATTTATTGATGAAAGAAAAACGGTAATTTAAAAACTGGTGAACTAGTGTTGTTCATCTAGCAGCATCTGGAACTGCGTACTTGTTGATTTCTAAAATCATGCTAAGTCACTGATAGTGTATTTCTAAAATTATGAACTAAATTTGTTCATATAGTAGTATTCTAAACTTCATACAAAGTATGAATACTTCCAATAGAAAACTATATACTTATTTTAAATTATTGGAAGAACTTTATATTACTGAATAGTTGACTCTTAAGTTAATAATTCATAAAGAGTCAAGTGTGGTCGAATCTTGTTAAACTTAAATTTAAAACTATTTTCTTTTTTGTTATGTAAAAATAATATATACAACATTTATTTATTATATGTATTTATATAATTTTAAAATATTTATTTAATTATTTAATTATTTCCTGTACTTTCATTTCGTGTCGTGTACCCAAGGGTAAACCAAAAACCGACACTAAATTCGATCGTGTAATTTCGTGTTCGTGTATTTTCGTGTCCGTGTACCAAAAAGGTAAAACCAAACCTGTAATTATCGTGTCGTTTTCGTGCCGTGTACGAAATTGCTGGCTCTAATAAAGTATTCCCAAATAATACTTCAGTCATTCCAGTGGTTTGTCTAATACCACTTAGACCGTGAACCTTTATTATATTATATATAGACACTGCTAATCTAATCTTTTGTTATCCCATTTGATACTAGACTATCCATATTATATAATAAACAGACAATGTAATAATATGCAATCAAGATTCTCAATAAAATGGACAATGTTATAGACTTCAAACGAATAATTCAGTATAAAACCCAACAATCTCCCACTTATACGCAAGCTATTCTTTAAGTATATCATTGTTTATTACAAGCAATCCACTGCCAGTTTAAATAACTACTATGTGACCAGACATCTGACTCCTATCGCCTCCTCCTCAAAAGCCTTAGCTGGTAAGTACTTCGTGAAAGGATCTTCTTGGTTGTCCTTTGATACTATATCGGTCATAATGATATCTCCTCCCTTAATGAACTGTCGTATGAGGTGATACTTAAGCTCGATGTGTTTTGTTGCCTTACGTTCTCGTGGTTCCTTCGTATTTGCAACAACACCAGTGTTGTCACAATAAATTGTGATATGCCGTGATAAATTAGGAACTACATCCAAATCCAGCAGGAAGTTCCTGAACCATACTGCCTCTTTGGCTACCTCAGAGGCTGCCACGTATTCGGCTTCCATGGTTGAGTCTGCGATGCATTTCTGCTTCACACTCCTCCATATTACGGCTCTACCTCCTAAAGTAAAAACACACCCCAAGGTTGATTTTCTCTTATCCCTATCTGTCTGGAAATCTGAATCGGTATATCCCACAGGTAACAAGTCTGAGGCCTTGTAAATTAACATATACTTCTTAGTCCTTCACATGTACTTAAGTACTGTGTTTACTGCACTCCAATGTTCCTGACCTGGGTTACACTGATATCTACTAACCATACCGACGACAAAACAAATATCAGGTCTCGTACATAACATAGCATACATTAAGCTTCCACATTCTGAAGCATAAGGAACTGATTTCATGTTCTCCATCTCTTTAGGTGTCGTAAGACACTTCTCCTTCGATAGAGAAACTCCATGTCTGAAAGGTGAATTACCCTTCTTATAGTCCTGCATGTTAAAATGAGCCAATACCTCATCAATGTAAGGCTCTTAAGATAAATCTAACAACCTTTTCTTGCGATCTCTTATAACTTTTATCCCAAGGATGTAAGCCGCTTCACCTAAGTCCTTCATTTCAAATTGTTTGAACAACCATGCCTTAATTGATGACAACATCTCTACATTGTATCCAATTAGTAAAATGTCATCTACATATAGCACTAGAAAAACCACTACATTTCCCTCACTCTTTCTATACACACACGTTTCGCTTGGACTCTGATCGTATCCATATGACTGGACTACCTGATCAATACGAATGTTCCAATACCTGGAAGCTTGTTTCAGTCCATAAATGGACTTCTTAAGCTTACATACCAGATGCTCTTGGCCTTCCTGAATGAATCCCTCTGGTTGCCGCATATAGATGGTTTCTTCAAGACTTCCATTAAGGAAAGCTGTCTTAACATCCATTTTCCAAATCTCATAATCGAGATGAGCTGCTATAGACAAAAGAATCTGGATTGACTTAAGCATAACTACCGGCAAAAAGGTTTCCTCGTAATCGATCCCTTCTTTCTGAGTATACCCTTTCGCAACAAGTCTTGCTTTCCAGGCTTTCACCTTTTTATCAGATCCTCTTTTTATCTTGAAGATCCACTTACATCCAATGGGTTTTACACCTTTGGGTGGTTCTACGAGCTCCCAGACTTGATTGGAATACATAGATTCCATCTCAGATTGCATAACCTTACGCCATAGATCTGTATCTTTATCTTGGAGTGCTTCTTCGTATGTCCTGGGATCCTCATCATGTTCACCAAAGACCAAGTCCGAAGACTCTCCAAAAACATGAATCTCTCAGGTTGTTGAACAACCCTCCCACTACGACAAAGCACCGGTGCAGTATTAGTGATAGGTTGTGCATTTACTTGTGGTTGTTCTACTTATACTTCCGACACATTAGGATTATCTGTCCCTCCCATGAATTCCTCTAAAACAACGGTACTCATGGGTTTATGGTTCATTATATAGTCTTCCTCTAAGAATCTAGCATTGGTGCTAACAATGACATCCCGATCCTTAGGACTATAAAAAAAAGAGCCTTTCGTTCCCATAAGATAGCAGCCTTACTTCTCTACGAGAATCTAACTTAGTCATGTTCTTGTTCAGCACATGTGCTGGACAACCCTAAATCCGAATATGTCTCAGACTTGATTTATCACCAGTCCACAATTCTATTGGAGTCTTAGGAACCGATTTAGAAGGTACTAAGTTCAGAAGGTAAGACGCTGTTTCCAAAGCATGTCCCCAAAACGACTTGGGTAAATCCGAATAACTCATCATCGATCTAACACTCTCCAAAAGAGTCTGGTTCCTTCTCTCTGCTACACCGTTCTGCTGGGGTGTGCTAGGTGCAGACAACTAGGATATGATCCCATGTTCTGATAAATATTCCCTAAACTCTCCAAGCAGGTATTCGCCACCACGATATGATCGTTGTGACTTGATACTTTTACCAAATCGTTTCTCCGTTTTAGTCTTGTACTCCTTGAACTTATCAAAGCACTCAGACTTACGGTGCAACAAGTAAATGTACCCATATCTAGAATTATCGTCAATGAAAGTGACGAAATACTCATAACCACCTCTTGCTTGGATATTCATAGGTCCACATAAATCAGTATGAACCAACTCTAACTTTTCTTTAGCTCTATTCCCTTTTGCCTTAAAAGGTCTATTAGTCATTTTATCTTCCAAGCAGGATTCACATACTAGAAATGGCTCCACTGCCAATGAGCTTAAAGGCCCATCTACTACCAGTCTTTGAATCCTCCTCAAGTTAATACGACCTAATCTTAAGTGCCAAAGAAGCGTTTAGTACAAACTAGAAAGTTCCTTTCTTTTATTAGTGATAGAAGATGTGTTATTTAATACCCTATGTTGCAGTTGCAGTGCAGGTTGTCTAGAATTAATAATGTACAAATTGTCTTGCAATGTACCAGAACATATAACTTGTTTATTCATCATAATAGAAACATTACGATCCAAACAAACATTATAACCATCCAAAGCAAGTTTAGAAACCGAAATCAAATTCCTTCTAAAAGAAGGTACATTAAGATAATTGTTCAAAACCAAAATCTTATGACAACCAAAAGATAAAGTAACGTCTTCCACTGCAACCACTGCTACTTTCGTAGCATCACCCATGAACACATATATCTCGCCATCTCTAAGCATTCTGGATTGTTGGAACCCCTTCATAGAATTACGAACATGGTCAGTGGCTCCTGTATCTACACACCAAGTGCTCATATATATAGCCGTTATATATGTTTCCGTAACTAGAGAAAGAGACATACTAGTTTTGTTCTTCTTAGAAATAGGACAATCTTGTTTCTAGTGACCCGACTGCTTGCACCTGAAGCACTTGCCCTTAGACTTCTTCACAGCATTCTGAACTCCCAATGGTTTCACAACTTTCTGTGTCTGAGCCTTTTTTTTTCTTCTTTATGCCATTCAGTTTAGAAGTAGAACTAGGGCTGAGCAAAACCAAACCGAAACTGAAAAACCAATCTGAACCGAAATATTTCGGTTCGGTTTGGATTGATTTTTTTTCAATATTTCGGCTATTTCAGTTTTTCGGATTAAACCGAAACAAAATCGGTTCGGTTCGGTTTTCAGAATATTGGTTCGGTTAAAAACCGAAAAACCGAAATTTAATTATGTATTTTAAAAAATTATATATGTACTAGCTTAAAACCCGTGCGATGCACGGATTGTTTGTAATAAATATTATTTTTATGTTTTAATAAGTATTAATATAAATAAGTAAGGATTTGTTCATTATATTTTTGAAAAAGAAGGTATTGTAGAAATGAAATAAGTATTAATGCACGGATTTGTTCATTAAATAAGAAGATAAACTATTCCCAAATTATACTTCAGTCATTCCAGTGGTTTGTCTAATACCACTTAGACTGTGAACCTTTATTATATTATATACAGACACTAATAATCTAATCTTCTGTTATTCCATTTGATACAAGATTATCCATAATATAATAAACAAGCAATGTAATAATACGCAATCAAGATTCTCAATAAAATGGACAATATTATAGACTTCAAACGAATAGTTTAGTATAAAACCCAATAATCTCCCACTTATACTCAAGCTATTCTTTAAATATATCAGTGTTTATTACAAGCAATCCACTACCAGTTTAAATAACTACTATGTGACCAGACATCTGACTCCTATCGCCTCCTCCTCAAAAGCCTTAGCTGGTAAGTACTTCGTGAAAGGATCTTCTTGGTTGTCCTTTGATACTATATCGGTCATAATGATATCTCCTCCCTTAATGAACTGTCGTATGAGGTGATACTTAAGCTCGATGTGTTTTGTTGCCTTACGTTCTCGTGGTTCCTTCGTATTTGCAACAACACCAGTGTTGTCACAATAAATTGTGATATGCCGTGATAAATTAGGAACTACATCCAAATCCAGCAGGAAGTTCCTGAACCATACTGCCTCTTTGGCTACCTCAGAGGCTGCCACGTATTCGGCTTCCATGGTTGAGTCTGCGATGCATTTCTGCTTCACACTCCTCCATATTACGGCTCTACCTCCTAAAGTAAAAACACACCCCAAGGTTGACTTTCTCTTATCCCTATCTGTCTGGAAATCTGAATCGGTATATCCCACAGGTAACAAGTCTGAGGCCTTGTAAATTAACATATACTTCTTAGTCCTTCACATGTACTTAAGTACTGTGTTTACTGCACTCCAATGTTCCTGACCTGGGTTACACTGATATCTACTAACCATACCGACGACAAAACAAATATCAGGTCTCGTACATAACATAGCATACATTAAGCTTCCACATTCTGAAGCATAAGGAACTGATTTCATGTTCTCCATCTCTTTAGGTGTCGTAAGACACTTCTCCTTCGATAGAGAAACTCCATGTCTGAAAGGTGAATTACCCTTCTTAGAGTCCTGCATGTTAAAATGAGCCAATACCTCATCAATATAAGGCTCTTAAGATAAATCTAACAACCTTTTCTTGCGATCTCTTATAACTTTTATCCCAAGGATGTAAGCCGCTTCACCTAAGTCCTTCATTTCAAATTGTTTGAACAACCATGCCTTAATTGATGACAACATCTCTACATTGTATCCAATTAGTAAAATGTCATCTACATATAGCACTAGAAAAACCACTACATTTCCCTCACTCTTTCTATACACACACGTTTCGCTTGGACTCTGATCGTATCCATATGACTGGACTACCTGATCAAAACGAATGTTCCAATACCTGGAAGCTTGTTTCAGTCCATAAATGGACTTCTTAAGCTTACAAACCAGATGCTCTTGGCCTTCCTGAATGAATCCCTCTGGTTGCCGCATATAGATGGTTTCTTCAAGACTTCCATTAAGGAAAGCTGTCTTAACATCCATTTTCCAAATCTCATAATCGAGATGAGCTGCTATAGACAAAAGAATCTGGATTGACTTAAGCATAACTACCGGCAAAAAGGTTTCCTCGTAATCGATCCCTTCTTTCTGAGTATACCCTTTCGCAACAAGTCTTGCTTTCCAGGCTTTTACCTTTTTATCAGATCCTCTTTTTATCTTGAAGATCCACTTACATCCAATGGGTTTTACACCTTTGGGTGGTTCTACGAGCTCCCAGACTTGATTGGAATACATAGATTCCATCTCAGATTGCATAGCCTTATGCCATAGATCTGTATCTTTATCTTGGAGTGCTTCTTCGTATGTCGTGGGATCCTCATCATGTTCACCAGAGACCAAGTCCGAAGACTCTCCAAAAACATGAATCTCTCAGGTTGTTGAACAACCCTCCCACTACGACAAAGCACTGGTGCAGTATTAGTGATAGGTTGTGCATTTACTTGTGGTTGTTCTACTTATACTTCCGACACATTAGGATTATCTGTCCCTCCCATTAATTCCTCTAAAACAACGGTACTCATGGGTTTATGGTTCATTATATAGTCTTCCTCTAAGAATCTAGCATTGGTGCTAACAATGACATCCCGATCCTTAGGACTATAAAAAAAAGAGCCTTTCGTTCCCATAAGATAGCAGCCTTACTTCTCTACGAGAATCTAACTTAGTCATGTTCTTGTTCAGCACATGTGCTGGACAACCCTAAATCCGAATATGTCTCAGACTTGATTTATCACCAATCCACAATTCTATTGGAGTCTTAGGAACCGATTTAGAAGGTACTAAGTTCAGAAGGTAAGACGCTGTTTCCAAAGCATGTCCCCAAAACGACTTGGGTAAATCCGAATAACTCATCATCGATCTAACACTCTCCAAAAGAGTCTGGTTCCTTCTCTCTGCTACACCGTTCTGCTGGGGTGTGCTAGGTGCAGACAACTAGGATATGATCCCATGTTCTGATAAATATTCCCTAAACTCTCCAAGCAGGTATTCGCCACCACGATATGATCGTTGTGACTTGATACTTTTACCAAATCGTTTCTCCGTTTTAGTCTTGTACTCCTTGAACTTATCAAAGCACTCAGACTTACGGTGCAACAAGTAAATGTACCCATATCTAGAATTATCGTCAATGAAAGTGACGAAATACTCATAACCACCTCTTGCTTGGATATTCATAGGTCCACATAAATCAGTATGAACCAACTCTAACTTTTCTTTAGCTCTATTCCCTTTTGCCTTAAAAGGTCTATTAGTCATTTTATCTTCCAAGCAGGATTCACATACTAGAAATGGCTCCACTGCCAATGAGCTTAAAGGCCCATCTACTACCAGTCTTTGAATCCTCCTCAAGTTAATACGACCTAATCTTAAGTGCCAAAGAAGCGTTTAGTTCAAACTAGAAAGTTCCTTTCTTTTATTAGTGATAGAAGATGTGTTATTTAATACCCTATGTTGCAGTTGCAGTGCAGGTTGTCTAGAATTAATAATGTACAAATTGTCTTGCAATGTACCAGAACATATAACTTGTTTATTCATCATAATAGAAACATTACGATCCAAACAAACATTATAACCATCCAAAGCAAGTTTAGAAACCGAAATCAAATTCCTTCTAAAAGAAGGTACATTAAGATAATTGTTCAAAACCAAAATCTTATGACAACCAAAAGATAAAGTAACATCTTCCACTGCAACCACTGCTACTTTCGTAGCATCACCCATGAACACATATATCTCGCCATCTCTAAGCATTCTGGATTGTTGGAACCCCTTCATAGAATTACGAACATGGTCAGTGGCTCCTGTATCTACACACCAAGTGCTCATATATATAGCCGTTATATATGTTTCCGTAACTAGAGAAAGAGACATACTAGTTTTGTTCTTCTTAGAAATAGGACAATCTTGTTTCTAGTGACCCGACTGCTTGCACCTGAAGCACTTGCCCTTAGACTTCTTCACAGCATTCTGAACTCCCAATGGTTTCACAACTTTCTGTGTCTGAGCCTTTTTTTCTTCTTTATGCCATTCGGTTTAGAAGTAGAACTAGGGCTGAGCAAAACCAAACCGAAACTGAAAAACCAATCTGAACCGAAATATTTCGGTTCGGTTTGGATTGATTTTTTTTCAATATTTCGGCTATTTCAGTTTTTCGGATTAAACCGAAACAAAATCGGTTCGGTTCGGTTTTCAGAATATTGGTTCGGTTAAAAACCGAAAAACCGAAATTTAATTATGTATTTTAAAAAATTATATATGTACTAGCTTAAAACCCGTGCGATGCACGGATTGTTTGTAATAAATATTATTTTTATGTTTTAATAAGTATTAATATAAATAAGTAAGGATTTGTTCATTATATTTTTGAAAAAGAAGGTATTGTAGAAATGAAATAAGTATTAATGCACGGATTTGTTCATTAAATAAGAAGATAAACTATTCCCAAATTATACTTCAGTCATTCCAGTGGTTTGTCTAATACCACTTAGACTGTGAACCTTTATTATATTATATACAGACACTAATAATCTAATCTTCTGTTATTCCATTTGATACAAGATTATCCATAATATAATAAACAAGCAATGTAATAATACGCAATCAAGATTCTCAATAAAATGGACAATATTATAGACTTCAAACGAATAGTTTAGTATAAAACCCAATAATCTCCCACTTATACTCAAGCTATTCTTTAAGTATATCAGTGTTTATTACAAGCAATCCACTACCAGTTTAAATAACTACTATGTGACCAGACATCTGACTCCTATCGCCTCCACGTGTTCCTCAAAAGCCTTAGCTGGTAAGTACTTCGTGAAAGGATCTGCCCGATTGTCCTTTGATACTATATCGGTTACAACGATATCTCCTCGCGTAACGATCTATCGTATGAGGTGTTACTTACGCTCGATGTGTTTTTCTGCCTTATGTTCTCGTGGTTCCTTCGTATTTGCAATAGCACTAGTGTTGTCACAATAAATTGTGCCGTGACAAATTAGGAACTACATCCAAATCCAGCAGGAAGTTCCTGAACCATACTGCCTCTTTGGCTGCCTCAGACGCTGTCACGTATTCGGCTTCCATGGTTGAGTTTGCGATGCATTTCTGCTTCACGCTCCTCCATATTACGGCTCCACCTTCTAAAGTAAAAACACACCCCGAGGTTGATTTCCTCTTATCCCTATCTGTCTGGAAATCCGAATCGGTATATCCTATAGGTAACAAGTTCGAGGCCTTGTAAATTAACATATACTTCTTAGTCCTTCACAGGTACTTAAGTATTGTTTTTGCTGCACTCCAATGTTCCTGACCTGGGTTAGACTGATATCTACTAACCATACCGACAACAAAGCAAATATCAGGTCTCGTACATAACATAACATACATTAAGCTTCCACATTCTGAAACCTAAGGAACTGCTTTCATGTTCTCCATCACTTTAGGTGTTGTAGGACACTGCTCCTTCGATAGAGAAACTCCATGTTTGAAAGGTGAATTACCCTTCGATAGTGCTATTAGGAAGCTTATATGCCTTGATCAGCCTTCTAGGGCTATGGAGGATGATGGTGCTGATCGGATATTGATCCAGCTAGACCCTCGATGAGTTAATCCCACTTGTATCTGTACGGGAATTTTGGATGATTCCTCTGAATTGGTTAATGTACCAGTCCGGGTGACCTATAGAAGGACATTCAGACTAAGAGTGTCTCGTTACTCCTCTTGTAAACATGACTTGATGATCTTCAAAACTGCTAACTTTTTTGGATGCCCTGCCTCTCTTGAGGGCCTTGACTATGATGACACTGACCACCGCTTCATCACTCATCGACATGAACAATATCTTCGGAATGTTAGAGATAGTGGGGACCATGGTAGACATGGCGGACTTGGTGGGTCTGGAGGTTCGGGCCCCCTTGCCTATGGCAGGTATGGAGGACATAGAAGCAGTGAGACAACTGGTAGAAGTCACTCTGATTCTGACAAGGATCGAATGGAACACAACTGGTAGAAGTCACTCTGATTCTGACAAGGATCGAATAGAACAAAGGGATCAAAGGGATCTAGATGAGCAAAGAGACCAGGGGATCACCTCCAGGGTGCCCACTGCTGCATCTACTTCAGGTGAAAGGTCTGCTGAGACTCGAAAGGCAGTGTATTCTGACTGTGCAGACCATAGTGATCCTTCCTAGCTCTAGCTCTTCCTCGCAGCATCTTAGGCATCAGAAATTCAGAATGAAGAATTCTTAAACAAGTTTCAATTCTTATTTATTAATTTGTAACCCTTTATTTAGTGAACCTGGCCTTGTTCCGTGAATTTTTATTGTTATTTCCTAGCCCTATATTCATAGGGCCATATATGATTCCGTATGTTTTATTTATGGTACTAAAAAAGATTTAAAAAAAATGAAGGTTCAATCTACCCTGAAATTCTCAACAAATTAACTTTTACCCGAAATCACCTTTTGTTATTTTTCTGTGAACAAAAAATTTTCCTTTTAAATTTTACCAAAAGCAAGTGAAGGATGCGCAGATAACAAATATTTAACATATTCCATCTATATTCTTTTCAAAATGAAAATTTTCAATTAATACATATTCCTTTTAGAGTAATTTTTTTGAAATCCATAAATTTATCGGAAAAGAACATAAAAGAAAATTTGATCAAACTAAATTCTCTTAATATGTGTATAAAGTTTTCAAAGAAGATATGTACATAGAAGAGACCCAAAAAATTATTACTTTTTTATGATAATTTTTAGAAGGAGCTCGATACAAAATCTGATAGCTCTATCAGTAGTGAGCTACTCCTTGACAACTATTACTGTTTTTTTGTAACCAACTATTAGTGTTTTTGAATCAGTAATACGTGAAAAATTAACATTCTTGTTAGCTAGCTTACACCAACTATTAGTTGATTTCTTCATTAAGCTTATAAACAATTTTACAAAATTCGAACAAGGACTCTGCACTTCGGCCAGGTAGGGCTACAACTTTTTGATGGTTGGGTGTTGAGTAACCAGCTCATCTAAAACCTTAAGGTATCAGAAGAAGTCACTTTTCAGGATCTTATATTGTTATTCTAACACCCCCCTCACTCGAAAGCCCATTTTTGGGTTGAAGAGTGGATCACGGGCGCTCATCTTTGGAGCATAATTTTTGCCTTTCGTGTCCATAATAAATTGTGAGAATATTGGGGGTGGCAGGGAGTCGAACTCGTGACCCCCGCCAACCAGAGCTCTGATACCATGTTGAGTAACCAGCTCATCTAAAATCTTAAGATATTAGAGGAAGACACTTTTCAGGATCTTATTTTATTATTCTAATAGGGATCAATCACTTCAAAAAAAAAAAGTTGTGGATCGAATTGGATTTGAATCGAAACCAATTTGATTATCCGATATTAGGTTTGTGTGGTGTTTTTTTGTGGGCTTCAGTTCTTCTTGTTGCTACATTAGTTGATGGCTTTTGTTGTTTGTGATAATCGATCGCTTATTCCACCTTTCAGAAACACAAAACAAGAAAAGAATGTTATTTTTTTCTGTCCCAATTATTTATTTACAAATAAGCGTGAACTATCTATCTATCTATTACTATATATAATAGGCCAACACAAGGGCAAAAGTTGCCAATTAAATGGCCGCGAAATTACCGTTTTACCCTCTCTTTTTTGAAAAATAACAAAACTGCCACTCGTATATTATTATACAAAAAGTTTTTAATAAATGTGTTACTACAGAGATTCGAACCTCCAACCTCCTTCCAATATATCCATGAGCTTAACCACTATGCTACATGCCTTTTTGAGTTTTTTTTCAAAAAACTTATTAGATAACCCACGTCTTTTATCTCTTATATTATTATTTTTTACTTTGATGTTTGAATAAATAAAATGTTGGTTTGAATTATTTATATAAATTTGTTTTTCTTTTTTCCTTTTCAGCGAAATTACCGTTTTACCCTCTCTTTTTTTGAAAAATAACAAAAATGTCACTTGTATATTATTATACAAACAATTTTTAATAGATATGTGTTACTACAAAGATTCAAACCTCCAACCTCCTTCCAAGATATCCATGGGCTTAACCACTATGCTACATGCCTTTTTGAGTTTATTTCAAAAAACTTATTAGATAACCCACGTCTTTTATCTCTTATATTTTTCTTTTTTTACTTTGATGTTTGAATAAATAAAATGTTGGTTTGAATTATTTATATAAATTTGTTTTTCTTTTTTCCTTTTCATGCCACTCGTATATTATTATACAAATTTTTTTTAATAGATGTGTTACTACAAAGATTCGAACCTCCAACCTCATTCCAAGATATCCATGGGCTTAACCACTATGCTACATGTCTTTTTGAGTTTATTTCAAAAAACTTATTAGATAACCCACGTCTTTTATCTCTTATATTTTTTTTTTGCTTTGATGTTTGAATAAATAAAATGTTGGTTTGAATTATTTATATAAATTTGTTTTTCTTTTTTCCTTTTCGTAATTTTATACATCTATATATTCAATCACTATATATTATTGCAGTTGTATGTTTTCAATTTAATATATATTAATTATGTTGATTATAATTCATAATTTATATTATACTTTATTTGAATTAAATTAATTATTCATGCATAAAATATACTATTAAAATTCGATCTAATATAAGAAATATTATACACATTATATCTCTCATTATTAGTTATTTCCATAATTTTTAAATTAAGAACATTAGCATTCAAATTATACAAAAAATTTGTCTACCTACTCTGTTCGTCGCATCCATTTCTTAACAATTTTCTTTTCCAGAATGTATTGTTCATTTGTTAACATTTTCTAAAGTAACATGTCATTCTTTATTAACTTATCTATATTTTTTTTCACCTTTCTAACCCCCTCCCCTTCAACCCCAGTGACGTTTGTGTCAAAAATCGGGGTGAGTTTTTAAAATATAGGATATTACATAGTATATAATTACATAATGATCAGTCAGACTGTTAGTAGACGATAAAGTTTGGGAAAATTGAAAATTACAAATTTTGAAAATAGAATTTCAAATTGTATTCCAAAAATTATTGTACGATGTTAAAAAAAAGTATAATCTTTCATAATAATAATAGAACTTTATAGAATACATTAAATTGATTCGTAGTGTCATATAATCATTTTGATAAAATGAAATTCTAAATAGGGTTTGTGGGTCCTTAACGACATCCTCTACAACATATACAATATTTCTTATATTAGGTCGAATTTCAATAGTATATTTTATGTATGAATAATTAGTTTAATTCAAATAAAGTATAATAAAGATATATAATATAAAAGTATGAATTTTAAACAACATAATTAATATATTTAATCAAAAACATACAACTGTAAAAAAATTCAGTGATTGAATATATAGGTATATAAAATTACAAAAAGAAGCCTCCGGGCCCGAAGATGAGTTGGTGAGAGCACTGGTTATTGACCAAAGCATTCAAGGTTTGATTCATGGGAGCGTGGGGAATTCTTCATGCACTCTAGGGTCTGGCGTGATACCGGTTGGGGTGTCCGAAAAATAAAATTTTTGACCAAAATTACGAAAAGATGAAAAGAAAAACTGATTTATATAAATTATACAAACCAATATTTTATTTATTTAAACATCAAAGTAAAAATAATATAAGAGAAGAGAAGAAAGGCGTGGATTATCTAATAAATTTTTTGAAGTAAACTCAAACAGGCATGTAGAATAGTGGTTAAACCCATAAACATCTTAGAAGGAGGTTGGAGGTTTGTTTCTTTGTACTAACAACTATTAATATATTTTTGCATAATAATATATGAGTGACATTTTTGTGACGACCATTTAATTGGAAATTTTTGCCCTTGTGTTGAGGTTTAATATATAGTAATAAATTGGATTAAAATGTGTAACTGTAAAACGATTTTCCAAACACATTCTTAATGCATTTACTAAGTGTGTTAATATAATTTAATATAAAGATGAACACATGAGAGGAGTGCAGAATCAGTTCCCAAGTAAAAAACCAAAAACAAATAGGTGACATGAATACTCCAAACTGTAATAGATGTTCATCTCCCAAGGTGTTTATCATAAACTTGGGTGATGTGAGGGTGTGCAAAGATGTGTCGGCCTTCAGCTTCTTTTTAAAATCCTCTATCTCATTTATGCATGTTCGATTATATTACAACAACATTGCATGCATATAACCTATTCATAACCTAGATTGCAAAAAAAAAAACAATCAATTCTCGAAAAACATATAACAACCGCTCTCTAACGCAAATTACCAATCTACAAACTATCATTTCTCGACACACAAAACACGGGTAAACCTGCTTATAATCGCAAGAAGAACAATAGTACATTCGTGCTTCAAATTCTACATTATTTCAATCTGGTCTCAAAATCAATAATAGTCACTATAAACAAGTCTTAGAGCCTTGGTATAGTTATGTTTGTGATTCAAAGTAATTACAGTATTCACCAAAAAAATTCTTTACTCCTCACGATGCATGAACCATACTTCTCATTTTACGCTCTCAAACTTAAGACTACACAATCCTTCATCTAATAAATCGATCACGACCAACTTTTTCACGATAAAAATTATTGACATCTCTATGCAGGCTGTTACGCTAGTTTATATAACGTACTGAAAAAAGATAATAAAATCAGTAAAATGATGTGATTCATCAACATTTTATATTTTATGTATTAAATAAGTATAATTAAGTAAAATAGTTTAATTCTTAAATGGTAAAAATTTACTTTTAAAAATTTTAAAAATGTAAAGAAATGAAATGAGTCGATAAATTAAAAAGAAAATGTAACAAATTTGTTGGATCAGGAAAGTATGTCATATGTCACTATACGTTTCTATATAGTTTTCCTTCCTATGTTTATTAAGAGAGTTAAGTTTTGTAATTTAAATGGCCACACAGAAATTCTTTCTAAGCAGACGTATCACAATCTATTTATTATATTATTAACTAGCATAAAAACCCGTGCAAGGCACGGGCCGCTAGCTTAGATTATGATTTTAAATTAAATTACGCATTATCAATGTCATTTGACATATATGATTGTATATTTTTTATGTTCATAGAGTTTTTATTGTTAATGTTATGACTATGTTGTACTTGCTTAAATATGTTGAAGTTTATAATGTGAAAACTAATACGAGTAGTTTTGATAAATCATGTCTGTTTTTAATTTTGTTGTGGGTCATAGAATAGAATTAGAATGTTCTATGGATGTTTTTTAATTAAGAAGACATTTTTAAAATTATAATCTTAAAGTTTTCTAGTTCTTAAAAAATGATGCATTCATTTAGTTCATCTCCGACAATATTCAAGGTAGAAACTAAATAGACTTCAGGATGATACAGTATGAGATTGTAGGTTTTAGTACTGATTTTACTCAAAAGCTTTCCTAAATCTTCTAATACTCTACTTAGGCCTTGCGTTTTCAGTTCTTAAAACTTTCTTTGTAACTCTTTTATGTCTTTTCTTCTGACCTCTTGATTTTAAGCATTTTTTATCTTTATTTCTCTTCCCCTGTCTACCTAACTTTCAGAACATAGGATAATGTAGCTAATTGACTTAAGTGGAACTACCTTGTGTCAAATAATTCTATTATTAAGTACGTTTGATACCATTTCGATGTGTTTCAATTCTTTCAAACAAACAGACTTTTTTTTAACTTTGAACTTGAGAATTGATCAATTATGGATGGATAAATATTTTTTGCTTTTATCATCGTAAGTTAAAATTGCTCATATGCCTTCTAAGTTCTGTCCGTGTTTTGACAATGAATTCATCCTTTATTTTTTTCAAAATACACATCTTTAATAATTAAAACACGGGTCATTTTTCTAGCAATTAATATAAATTTCTATTTTTTGCGGCTAATTGTTTTTTTCTAGGTATGGTTGCACATTTTTTTCGTCTGTTACAATGTACTTACTTTAATTTATATAGATAATTTGATTGATCGGGGACTATAATTTTAATTAACCTGGGCTGTATAATGTTATTTGATCTGATCATAATATACGATATGCAATATCATGTTTTTTTAAATTTGTTATGGACTATATATTTTAATCTGTTTATTGTTTACACAAATTATTATCAAAATTTTAGAATATATAATTCATTTAATTGTTTTGTTGTACTATCTATTTATTTTTATTATCTCGCCTTTTACAATATTTTTACTCAAAACAAATAGTTTTTCATATGTTTTTTAGTTATTTTACACACACACACACACACATATATATATATATATATATATACCAAATAACTAATTATTTTCTTTCATAAAATTAATTTAAAATTCATTTGATAATAACAAAAAATGTGTCATATATATAATGCATCTAATCTAATTATAAATCTAGTCACTCCTATTATATATATATATATATATATATATATATATATATATATATATATATATATATATATATATATATATATACTGTATTATTAAAACCGAAACATTGAAAGTTTGATAGTCAGTCGGTATAGTTATCATATTTTGATATTTGTACTTTAATTCTTTTGATTTTTACCACTTTATTTAATTTATTAAAAACAACAATTTTATTCAAAATATAGTTTGGTAGTCAGTCGGTCAATACAACATTCATATTCTGATATTTGCACTTTAGTCCCTTTTCTTTTGCAATTTGTCCTGAATTTATTAAAAACAACGATTTTAATTAAATATATTTTAAAAAAATATTGTTAAACACAAAACTCTTAAAACACAATTTAATCACGCTCAAACATACACACGTCAATTCAACATTAAGTTCAACAATCACATAAAACTATTCAAATTTAAGATGAACTTCAAACAAAGTAAATATAAATGTAAAATAAGAAGAATATGAATGTCATATGCATCACACTAACTTTATACTTGTAGTATAGACAAGAACAAATAATTATAAATATCATGTATACATGTTATCAATATGTGCTATTTAACAATGATTATTGTGCGATAAATAAAGTAATTCTCGTTCGAGGATTGAGGCGGGTTCGGCGAATGAGTTCATGTTCGGAGTCTCCCCAACCCTGAAGTGACTGATCGCCCATACCTAAATCATTTTCTAATTTTTACATATGTTTTAACACTAATTTCATTAATTTAAAAATAAATAAGTCATAAATATGTAAATAAACTACTTGTAATATGTTATTTATGTTATATCAATGTTTAATAATACATTTAATATATTAAATATTTGAATAATTCAAATATATTGCGTTGTACAAGAAAAGTTCGACTCTGATGCAAGAAAATAGAATATATTATAGCTATCGATACATATACAAAATATTAGTTTAGTTAAAAGAAAGATAAAAAGCACCACACATAATATTGTTTTTAAAACTTAATATTAATATTTTATAAGACTGGTAGTATATATGATTCTGTATGATATTTTAAGTATTAAAAAAATAAAGTTTAATAAATATTATAAATCACCTTAATTTTTACTCAAAAATTTAAATAATAATAAATATAGGATAAGAAAGATGTGAGGTTTATGTCATATGATTTTTAATTCAAAATAAAAAAGAATAATGTAGCTCAATGGTTAGAAGGATGACTTCTTTAGCGAATGTCAGGGGTTCGATTCCTGACTAAACCATTATTTACTCAATTTTTTCCTCCAGATAATAGAGCAGTGGCATGACATGTAATTTCTTAATATATAAGGGTAAAATGGTAACTTCACAGGGGGTTTATTTGTTCTCCTATTATATATAGAAGAGATAGCCCAACACGGGGATAAATTAGTGAGACATTTTATTCAATATAAATTGGCGAGACATTTTAATGCACTTGAAATGTCTAAATTACCCTTGTATTTATTATTTTTAAAAAAATAGTTGTTGAAGGGAATTGAACCCAAGTCTATGCAATAATTCGCACATCTTCCTACCACTATGCCACTCAGTCTTATGTGTTATTAATCACACACATCATGTGTGTGTGTGTGTGTCGAGTGAGTAAAAGAAAATTTGGTATCTATTATTAGATATCTATTTTATTATAGCTCAACAAGGGGAAATAATTCATGAGACATTTCATTTCAATCTAAATTGGTGATACATCTTATTCAATTTGAAATATCTAAATTTTCCTTGTGTTTACTCTTTTTTTTTTTAAAAACTTGTTAAAAGGTATTGAACTTAGGTCTATACACTAATTTGCAAATCTTCCTACCACCACACTATTCAGTCATATGTATTCTACATCACACACATTATATATGCGTGTGTGTCGTGTGAGTAAAAGTATATTTCGGTATCTATTATTATATCTATCTATTTTATTATTATAATATCACAAACAAATCTTTTAATTGGTGAGACAATTTAACCATAAGACATTTTGTTCGTGATTATTTACTTAAAATATGTTATTCTAGAAATTGAACTTGGGTTTATCTATTAACTTAAAGATCTTTATATCATTAGACCACGAAATCACATATGTTTTTAACCTTACAAAAAATATGAGTGTGTCATTTGATAAGAGACATTTTATTTAACTTCAAAATATATGAAAATAATTATGTAGCTAAATTGAACTTAGGTTATAATCTTTAAGTTGTACACTTTCATACCACTTGAGCTCAAAGACACATATGTTGTGATTCATACACATATATGTGTGTAAGGAGCGAACCTACATTGAGACCAGACATGGCCTTGACCACCCCAACTTTCCCGGATTGTAAGTAGTTTCTTTTATATAGTGTCAACGATGACGAGAGTCAAGGTCACAAAATAGAATGAAAAAGTCATTTTGGTCACCCCTCATTTAAGTAAAGATATAAAGATATTTAAAAAGCGAAGAGAATTCAACTAGGATTTTAAGACAAAGGGTGATGCATAGTATAAGAGGTAGAAAAGATAACCGTGAATATACAATACATAACCCGTGTATATGGGATATTAAATTAAGATATTGCATATCAACGATAATCCTACTATACTTATCATATGTATTTAAACAGATTAGGGAATTCAACCAGTTTTCTAAACGTAATTAAATTAAGAAATATTAATTTTACGGAGACGAAATATAATCATAACAATTATTGTACAAATATGAGTACAATCCAAAATATCACATCTAAAATTCGAATTACTAACAATTGAGGTTATAAAAAAACCAAAAATATAAAATACAAGTACTATTCACGTATTTATAAAACAGTGAAATCAATATATAAAGGATACTTAAAATTGTAACAAATAAATTTTAGAAACAATGAAAATTATGTCATAAATAACATTAATTTAAATATTTTTGCACAATACTAGAATTGACCCATGCCACCCGTGTGAGGCACGAGTCAGTTTCTAGCACAGTATAAAAATGTATCGTTGTTAAGGATATAAAATGGTGGAATGAACATATTTTAAAATAAATTAAAATGTATATGACCCTACCTACGCAGTGCATATATTTCAAAAGAATAGAATGTAATTGGAAGTATATATTCCTCAATGTACATAATTGGAAGATAATATAATAATAATTATGAATGAAATGATAGTGAGTTGGTTAAACAATTACTACAACTATCTGTCGAATGTAATTGGCCATATCTATCACGTAGCCACTGAATAATATTATTGTCTACGTACAACCCAATTTGCAGAACTAATCGCCCGACCGAGTGAAGTTGCACAGTTGTTCGGCATCTCACCTTCGCAAGACATCAGTATCATCAGGTTTCAGTTCTCCATTCTCAAGCCTTTAATACCAGAAACAAATTAATATTTACATATACACAATCATGTTCACTTTCTTAATATTATATCAATTACTTTAAGATATCTGATGTGAATCTAAAAGAACAACCAAACGCACAACAATTATCGATAATGATAGGCACTTGATGCTCCTAAGAGTTGAACTACTTCCATGTACAAGCATCATCTACGGGGTCAAAGTTTGTCGCGAAGCACATCGTACAAGAATCAATATAGGTATAAAAAAAGAAAATTGAACATAGCCAATGGTAGTATGATCCAGAATCCACTAATATGTACTCCGTAACATGTACCAATGCACATTAGCAGCATAACCACTATGCAAGGATGGAACTATATTAGCTGAAAAATAAAATGTTGTTACTTAGAAGTGGTTAAATAAAAAAAGATTCGCCGTTGATTAAGTCATTTATGTTACCATATCGTAAAATTTAACTCTTTTACCTAATTACATGTAAATAGCAATTCAAAAATAGTGACTACAAATCTTGGAGAAGTCCGTTTCCACTTTTTATGAACACTGTACATAATCTCATACACTAACGTGCAATATCAACAAAGTTAAACACAAGAATGTTTTAACATAAATCTTGCACATACTAAACAACTTAAGTATCAAAGTTATTCATTTTCACAACTAAAAAAGAACTCAATCTTGAATAGTTTCTAACGGTAACCATCTAACTATAGTGTAGTTTCTGTACCCACACTAAGGCGTCTATTATACGATCCATGAGCTATCAGAAACACGATAATACCTAATAATTTTAGAAGTTATACTAGAGAATGACCCGTGCCTCGCACGGGTTTTCATGCTAGTTTTAATCTAATTTTTCAACTTATTCCTAAAATTATAAGTTAGTACAAATGTTGTTTTTCTTTTAATTTCAAAAATTGATGCTGTCATGTTAAAACTAAAAATCAATAGAAATAAAAGACAAACTTGTGGTTAGACCTGACAATTCGTTCGTTCTGTGTACTTTCGTGTCGTGTATGTTCGTGTTTTGTGTATTTGAGTGCTAAACCTAAACACGACACATTAAGTATTTGTGTCGTTTCGTGTTCGTAGATATCATCGTGTCGTGTACTTTTCGTGTTGTGTTTCATATAATTTTAAATAAAAATAGAAATATAATCAATAAACTAAAATAATTAGATATTAATTTTTTCGTAAAATTTTTGCTAGTTGAGCCGTAAGTCAATAAGCCAGAACGAGTCAAGTCTGATCAAATCTTGTTAAACTTAAATTTGAAACTATATTTTATTTGATTTTTGTAAAAATTATACATACAATATTTACTGATAACATGCATTTATATAATTTTAAAATATTTATGTAATTATTTATTTATTTCGTGTACTTTTATTTCGTGTCGTGTATCCAAAGGTAAAACCAAATTTGACACTAAATTTACCCGTGTACTTTCGTGTTCATGTACGTGTAATGAAAAGGTAAACACAAAAACGATATTATTGTATCGTTCTTATCGTGTTATCGTTTTCGTGTACGAAATTGTCGGCTCTACTTATCGTGCATTTTTCATCACCATAAATACTCGATAACAAGTAATTTTGTTAAATATTATTTTAAACTTAACATAACAAAATTTTGTGTTTCCGAACTTAATGAATGAATAATATTAACATATAAATATTGTTAAAAATTGTTTGTTAGGTAGCCACAATAGTTTCATGTCTCCTCCGCCTATATTGTTGGAGACGATTTTGTATGATTGTTCTTCGAGTTAATAAAATTTGCGGTTTGGTTTAAAAAAAAACATATAAATATAATTTTTTTCATTTCAATAATATTCATTTACCTAGATTACTGTATATATAAGCATGAATGTGCGAATTGACTTTATGTTAAATATAGACGAGCAAACATGTATTTCGACTTTATAGGTCTTTTATAGGTCTTATATTGTAAGAGCAAGTTCAATGTAATGTCAAATTTGGTGCTATTGCTATAATTTGATATTAAATGTAAAAAATATTAATTTCAAAGAAATTGTATATATGGATGTAAATATGCATAAATGCATATTTGGTGCCAAATTTGCATTCACGAATGTATATATGCATCTAGCCGCTTCATCAATCAACCATAAATGTAATATGAGTTGTTTTATTCTCAATAAAATTTAGGTGAGTTGGACAAAAAATTGGTTAAATATAGAAATATTTGGTTACAAAATGCAAAGTATAACTTATTTTTTAGCATCAAAAATTATTTTTTGGTGTCATATTTATAGCAATGACTATAGTCATTTTGCATCTAGTATTGGACTTGCTCTAACAGAGGGAAGTGACTTTAACGCATTTGGAAAGTCCCCACTCATAGGGATGGACATTCACCCCGTCTGCCTGATCCGATCGCCGCTCTGAATGGGGCGGCGAATCGAGGATTATTATATTATGATATAATTTTATTATAATAACATTATTTATGTTTATAATTATTAGTATTAATATAATTTAATTAAAATTCAGATTTAAAATATTATTTTAATATAAAAATAAAATCAAATATATGATTTATCATGTTAATTTATATTAAAAAATATTATTCATAATTTTAAAAAAAGAAAAGACATTTTCTGATTCCTCATAGGAATCCCCGGGGTTCCCCGTTCAGGGCAACGTTCAGGGCAAGGATCGGGAATTTGAATAATCCCAATTCGAGAATCGAGACGAATTCGGAAACGAGTTTTGGAATCGGGTGTTGGGTCGCTTAACTCCACAATAGTATGATATTATTGTCCGCTTTGGGCCAGACCAGCACTGATTTGGTTTTTGAGCACATTCCTAAAAACCTTATACTAATGGAGTTTATTTAGTTGCTTATATACAAGAATATTTTCTCTTTTCTCCTCCTTAGATGTGGTACTTGAGTTGACACCACCCAACATCGAGGGCGAGGATAGTACTTTCCGATCACAAAGTAACCCGATGCCCATTCCTAGTCACTCACCCCTCGACTTTGCAAGCATTAACAACTGCCTTTCATCCCCCAAAAGGTTAGCCAAATGTTGTAGATCCCATGCCAGATGAAGTCGGCTTTTTTTCCATTTAAAGTTGAGCAACAAAATAATAGCGTTATCTTAGAGACATCACACATTTTTATTTCTAACGATATAAACCCCTCAGATGGCTATTGGCTTCCCATTTGGAAAATAGTTTAGTAAAGACTGCCCTAGCATTAGTATTTCCACACATAGTACAAGAGGAAACAAAAACCATAATATATTAGATCTTCACACAATGTGTAGCTAACTCAAATGATGACGGAACCAGTTAGGAAAAACCTAATAATGTACTGAGATTGAGTTGGAATTAGCCAGATGTAGACAAAACAACATTTAACCATATCGAGAAAATCAACAAAAGAAATAAAGGGACTGAGAAATATATCTCAGATAACATTTTTGAAATATTAACTAAAATGAAATTATTTAATATTATAAAAAATTGTACATTAACTCCTTATATATAATAAGCGTAAGAGAGATCTTATTCAAAATTTTGGTCGGTCACTGTACTACCAAAAGTATACGATCCGTTGGATTATAAAATTATAAATATTCAAATAGACGAGGACAGTTATATATAATATTAAAAATTGTATTTGATTAATAATATGATAATATTTGAATACTAAAGATGTATTTTGATAATTTAAACCAATTATAAATGAGTTTTCTATATTGAATAGAAATCTTTATGTAAAAATTCGTAATTATCTTTTCTCTTTAGTTTATGGATAGTTCCGGTTAGATAATAATTATTAAACCGTCATTAAATTAAAGATAATTTTGTTAGCTTCGCGTGGCTGTAAAATAGTTAAAATCTATTGTCTAAAACTCAAGATAGAGCCCAAACAGTAAAGTGATTATCTAAATTTTAATAAATATTTTTTTTATTATTGTAGCACCAAATTATTTTCCTAATTCTTTTAAATTTATAAATTCTATTTTTATTTCAATAAAATATTAAAACCAATTTAAGAAAAAATTAAAATCGATATGGTCCGTGTACGATCACTATACGACCAAATTAATAATTATAGTTAGATCTTAAATATATCGATGAGAATTGTTAGATCTAATATTAAAAAGTGTATCTGATTAATAATAGAATTATATTTAAATACTAAAAAGTGTATTTTGATAATTTAAATTTTTTCTATGTAAAAATTCTTAAAATCTTTTCTCTTGAATTTATGTATAGTTCCAGTTAGATAATAATTGTTAAACCAAATATCAAGATAACAATTCATATCGATTACAATATTAAAAATTATCAATATAATGTTCATATATATCATAGTAACAATGATACACGTGGACCCTGCGTTATAAGTGACTTAGAAGAACTCATGTACATGAATAAATTTAAACACTTTTTTTTCTCAAGTAACGTAACAATTTGATTAATCCAAATTATAATTATATTATTTTATATATAACAAACATAAAAGGATAATATCAAAATATTATTAAAATATTGAGGGTTTCATATTCATAAACGATAATTTTGAATATAATACTTATATTAAAATGTGTATTTGATTAAATGTAGGATTATATTTAAATACTAAGAAATGTGCTTTTGATAATTTAAATCAATTATAAATTGGTTTTCTATATTGAATTGAATTCTTTATGTAAAAATTCTTAACCGTCTTTTCTTTTCGGTTTATGGGTAGGTCAACTGGTCAAGTTAGATAATAATTATTAAACCATAATTAAATTAAAGATAATTTCGTTAGTTTCGCATGGGTTGTAAAATCGTCAAAATTCAATTTCTAAAACTCAGGATAGAACCCAAATAGTAAAGTGAGTATCTAAATTTTAATAAATATTTTTTTATTATTGTAGCACCAATTTATTTATTTTTCCACTAATTCTTTTAAATATAGAAATTTTATGTTTCTTTCATTAAAATATTAAAATTAATTAAGAACAAATTCAAATCGATAAAGAATATAATAATATGATAATAAAATTTTATATAATCATAACATAATTTTTATTCTATTTAATAATTTTTAAGAAATAATGTATTTTAAAATTTTATATACACAGTAAATAAAACCGAAACATTAAAAGTAAAATCAGTTAGTAAGATACTTATATCAGTATATACTTGATATCCTTATTATATTAAATCCTTATCTATACTATATTATTAAAGACGAAACATTAAAAGTTTTGTAGTCTGGTCATGAAAGTTTTTGTAGTCTGGTCACTCAATTCATAGCCGTTAGATATTTTTGATCAAATCGATGGGAACCGTCAGATAAAATATTAAAATTATTATATAGAATATCTTTTCTATTTTTCCTAACTAGAACATCTCATTTTCCAAAAATATTGCAAACAATTTTATTTACTAAAATAACATAATAAAGTTATAATTGCTAATAACTAACTCATTACCTTTTTTAGCCAAATTGTATATTCTTTTTTATATTTTCTAACTAAAATTTATACTTTTCTATTTTTCCTAACTAAAACCTCTCATTTTCCAAAAATATCACGAACAGATCTATTTAATAAAATAAAATAATAATATTATAATTATTAATAACTAACCGATTAGTTTTTTTTTCCAAAATGTATATTCATTTTTATATTTCATAACTAATATTTCTCTTAACTAAAACCTCAAAAATATCACGGACTATTCCATTTAGTAGCATAAAATACTAATATTATAAATCTATCTATATATCTATATTATATTATTAAAGACGAAACATTGAAAGTTTTGGTACCTGTTTATTTGGTACGGTACTTGCCTTATTTAATTTTTTATTTAATTATTATAATCATTTACCCTTTCAGTTAAAATGCATTACCATTTTTTTCTAAAAAAATCACGAGCAATATCCTTTTCAGCTAAAACATGTTACTTTTTCTATTTACTTTACTAAAATCCATCATTTTCGAAATATATCACGAGCAAACCCTTACTTATTTATTTTAAAACATATTTTAATATTTTTAATTGACAATTACATTTCCCCTCTTTTTCTAGAAAAATCACGGAAAATTACCTTTTTCGGCTAAAACATGTTATATTTTCTATTTTCCTTACTAAAATCTCTACTTTTCCAATTATATCACAGGCAAACCCTTGCTTATTTACTTTAAAATCTAATATAATAATTTTAATTGACAATTATCTTTTTCAACTAAAACATGCCACCTTTTGTATTTTTCTTACTAAAGACCCTCTTTTTTCAAAAATATCACGGGCAAATCATGACTTTTATATTTTAAAATTCAACGAAAACATGGTACTTTCTATTTTTCTTACTAAAACCCCTCTTTTTCCAAAATATCATGGGCAAACCGTTACTTATTTATTTTAAAATCTATTTTAATACTTTTAATTATTTAAAAATATTTAACACGTCTACTTATTTTTTTTAACAAATGCAATTAATAAAATATAAAATATAAATAATAAAATTAAAAATTATTAAAAACAATTCGTGCATCGCACGAGTTTTAAGCTATATTATTAAAGACGAAACATTAAAAGTTTGGTAGTCGGATGGACGGACGGTCGGTACTTAGTGATTTTATTTAATTGTCCTTTCTTATTTTTTTAAAAACTATCACTAAATAATAACATTATTCATAACCAATTACCTTTTCAGCTAAAATACATTACCTTTTTTTTATTTTTTTTTCTAACAAAATCTTCTCTTTTTCTAAAAAAAACACGGGCAGTTATCTTTTTTAATAAAAACATGTTACTCTTTCTATTTTTCCTTACTAAAACCCCTCATTTTCCAAAAATATCACGGGCAAACCCTTACTTATTTATTTTAAAAATCTATTTTTTTATTTTAATAATTTAAAGTATTAAAATTTATTTTAATACTTTTAATTATGAGTACTTTTTCGGGTGAAACATGTTACTTTTTCAATTTTTTCATTTTCTAAAGAAATTATTATTAAATAATAACATTTTTATAACCAACTACCTTTTCAGCTAAAATACATTACTTTTTCTATTTTTTCTAAGAAAATCCTCTATTTTTCTAAAAAAAATCACCGGCAATTATCATTTTCAACTAAAACATGTTACTCTTTCTATTTTTCCTTACTAAAAACCCTCATTTTCCAAAAATATCTCGGGCAAATCCCTACTTATTTATTTTGAAACTTATTTAAATACTTTTAATTAAGGGCACTTACTTTTCAGATAAAACATGTTACTTTTTCTATTTTTCCTTACTAAGACCCCTACTTTTCCAAAAATATCACGGATAAACAGTTATTAATTTATTTTAAAATTTATTTTAATACTTTTAATTATTTAAAAAAGTTTAACACGCCTACTTATTTTTTTAGCAAATGCAAATTAATAAAATATTAAAACATAAATAATAATAATTATTATTATTAATAACAATCTGTGCATCGCACGGGTTTTAAGCTAGTATATAATAAGCATAATATGGATCTTATCCAAAATTTTGGTCGTACGGTCCTTGGACAACCAAAATTAATAAGGACCATTAGATCTTAACTAGATAAATGAAAATCGTTAGATCAAATATTAAAAAAGTGTATTTTATTAATAATAAGATTATATTTAAATTCTAAAAAGTGTATTTTGATAATTTAAACCAAATATACCAAATATAAATAAGTTTTCTATATTGAATAGAATTCTCCATGTAAAAATTCCGTGACTTTCTTTTCTCTTTCATGGACAATTCCAGTTAGATATAAATTGTTAAACCATCTTTTAATTAAAGATAATTTAGTTATCTTAATGTGGAGTGTAAAATCGTCAAAATCTAATTTTTAAAACACAAGATAAAGCCCAAATTAGTAAAATGAGTATTTAAATTCTAATCATAATTATTATATCATCATTATTTTAACGCCAATTTAATTACTTTTTTCTAGCTATTTTAAATTTAGAAATCTATGTTCAAAAATTAAAATCAATCTAAGAAAAATTCAAATCAACAAAGAATATAATAATACGAGGATAAAATTTTATAAAATTGTGCATATTTTTTATCCTATTTTATTAAGTTTTAGATCATAACTAATCAAATATTATTTATTATTAAATAATAAATTATACGCAAATGGTGATTTTGTTTTATAAGCACTCATAAAAACCTAATTTCATTGTTAGCACGACTATATTCATATTAAAAAAATCGTATTTTGAAATTTTAGATTCAGCTACAAAAGAGGCCAAACTTTTTTAACCTATATACATTGTAAATTATTAAATTCGAAACTTTAAAAATTTGTTAATCAATTACTATACCACTTTTCTGAAAAATCGTACTTTACAAAAAATATTATCAAATAACCTATGTCTGCAAGAAAAAAAATGAAAAAATTCTTATTTTTCAAAAAAACCTGTAAATTTTAATATGTTGTTGGTAGATTCAAACCTTAGATTATTCTACGTGATAATTTTATTGTTATATCTACGTTTCTCAACAATTTAATTTGAAAGATCCAACGATTATGGATTGAGTGATCAAACAAAACGACCATACTTATAAGGAAGCTTTAATTATTTAGTTTTTAATATAATAACATAAATATTTACGAGATATACTATAAAAATGAATTTTATTTTGATCGTCACGGTGTACTACTTTAAAAGAAGAACTATTACAAAAAAAATTATATTTTAATTGATAATTTATTTTCTCAAAAGTTCAAAGTTCCCGCATCATTAACATATTACAAAAAAGAGTATATTATATTTTAGCAATAAATATTTAAAAAAATTAAAAATTAAATTTTTTTTATAAATATTAAGAAAAATTATTGATATTATCCTGGTAGTTTGGTCCTAAATACCGCCAAAACATTCTCAACCGTTAGATCCAATACTTTTAAAAATAGACGATCATGATTATATCATATAAAAAGAAGTTATTATCTAAAAATGATATAAGTTAAAATATATTATATTATGATTGGATTTTCTAAAAAGTCAAAACATAAAAATAGTTGTAATTAAATAAGGAAACTCATTTAATAACAAAATAGTAAAAATCGTTTAATCTTAAATAGATAGGTGAAAACCGTTAGATTTAACATTAAAAACTGTATTTGGTTAATAAAGTGTATTCTAATAATCTAAACTACATATAAGTATATTTTCTAAATCGAATATAATTCTCAACATTAAATTTCGTCACTTTATTCTCTTTTTAGTTTTAGAATAGTTTTTAATTGAAAAAGAACTATTAAACCACAACTAAATTAAAGATTATTTTGGGAATTTCATGTGGACTATAAAATTGGCCAAATCTAACTTTTATAACTCAATATAAACAAATATTAAATTGAGCGTGTAAAATATAATAAATATCAAAATTTTAACTAAAATTTTTTTGGCTAAATCTTTTTTAACAATAATTTAATCATGTAAACTAATAACTTTTAAATATTAAAATATTCATAAATAAATATAATTATAAATATTAAAAAAACAATTGTGTGTTGCATGAGTAATAAAAATATAATTATATATAAAATTTAAGTAACCGTGCGGCTATAAGCTAGTATCAATAATATTCAAAAAGAGGTTAACAAAGAATATAACATTTAAAAAGATTGTATATATCACAAAATTCGTATATGGTACCCGATTTATTATCTAATAATCGCATTCCCACCACTTTCGTATTTTTTCAGTCTACCTCCAAACATTCCTGGTGTACATTTTTCCTAACCCAAACACGCCCTCAATTCCATTTCGACTTTTCCACGTATTTCCGTTCACTTATTACTTGACGTGTCAGTGCCACGTGGACTTACACGTACGGACATCAACAATAGTTACATGAACTGTTTATTCCACCTAAACCATCCGCACCCAAACCCTCGCTTTGTCATAGAGCCTGTTTGACTATAGTCTATAGCTTATATTGAGACCTTAGATTGGTTTTGACTTTAATATTACATCTTCTTCTATATATTAAAAGACAACCAAGGGCAAAATATGCCAATAAAATGGCTGTGAAATTACAGCTTTACCCTTATTTATCATATAATTACAAAAATGCCACCCCTCTATAGTATATGCAAAAATCATATGAAATTTAGTTGCTTTCAGGATTCGAACACAAACCTTCCACTTACAAATAAAGTATCATAACCATTGTGCTACATCAATTTTTGAGTTAACTTTAAAAATCTTATTAGATAAGCTACAGGTTCCCTTATAATCCTATTTTCTATTTTTTACTTTACTTTTTGATTAAATATATTGTTGGTTTATATTTCTTATAAAAAAGAAATTCTAAATTATTCATAAATGTAACCAAATTCAAATTGGGAAAATATGAATTTTTTAAAATTCGTCTCTATGTATATATTAGATTATTGGATAATAATAGGATAATAATTTAAGAAAGATAAATATTTCATTTACGTGTAGATATAATTGCATCATATAATTTTTAGATATATAAATTTAAAGTTGAGTTAAAAAATAATTATATATCATAATATAAAATATGTTTCAATTTACTTAATTTCTAAACTAGGTTGTTAGATAATGTGTGTAATGAATAATAGACTTAAAATAGATAGTTGAATTTTAAAATTATATAAATACGAATATATATATATACATGTAAAAAAAGAGCAGGACAATCTAAATATATAATTTTACATACATAACCAATTTTTTAAAAAATCTACTTTTATATATTAAAAGATCATCAAAGGCAAAAAGAACCCAAAAAGTGTTCATGAAATTACAACTTTACCCTTGTATTTTTAAAATTACAAACATGTCACCCATTTATTACTGAAGATAGAAAATGTCAAATTTGTGTGTAAATATCGAGAATCGAAATGTTGGCCTCCTCATAACAGTTTCATGTCATAATCGAGTGTCCTACATTGAGTTTTGAGTTTATTTTAAAATTATTATTAGATAAAGTATATTCGCTCATCATATTATCTTTTATTATTTCAACTTTTGAGTAAATAATATGTTGTTTTATATTATTTATACAACATGCTTATTCATTTTTTTAATAAAAAAATGTTAGTTTATATTATTATATAGCTCCATTTTTTTTAAGTTTTCGTAGTTTTAATATATAATTATGTACTTCTTTACAAATTTTATTATTTCACTCTTAATTTTTTTGATTAAATGTTAATTGTTATACGATTTATATTTTTATACAATACTATGTCAGTTATTAGCTTTATACGAATTATTCAAGTACTGATAAATCTATAATCAAAATTTGATCTAAAATAAGTAACATATTATAATTAACTTTTATATTTTAGAACTGTAAAAAATGGGAAACATAGTTAGGGGTGTTAATGGGTTAGGTTGTCGGGGGTTGGAAGAATTTTTGCAACCCAGTCTAATTAAATAAGTTTGAAATTTTTTAATCCAACTCACAAAAAATTAATTCATGGCCCAACCGTACTTATCATCCTTAAGTTTGTGTCGAGTTGGGTTGGTTTGAATGTGTTAAATAATTTTTATAAAAAATAAATATTACACAATGTCCTCATTTCAAAAATTCAAGTAAAGCTAAAATACGTATAACTTACGATTTTAGTGCTAATATTTTTTTTATTGACATGATAATTTTAGTTATGTACACGTCTATAAATAAGATGATATACTGTACAAATTTTTTAATTTAAATAGGGTTGGGTTAGGTCGGCTGAAATATATAAAACTGATATGCAACCATTAAAATTGGTTTGAAATATTTTTAGACCCAATTAAGTATCGGGTTTCTTTGTCGTCTTGGTTGGTTGAAAAAGGGGCTGGGTATATTTTGTTCATTTTAATCGGTTCGTAAGCCAATTTTTGACCGATTAAACCAATTTGTGCCCAAATAATCCAAATTATATGATTTATAGATCGATTTCTATAAAAATTGGTTTTCCGATCCGATTTTAACACATTCGGATTGATTAGTCACCATCTAGCGGTTAATCGCCAGTGTTTAGAACATATATTATACATATAAATACAATTGAGTCTACACAGATGTTAAATTATTTAGGTATATTATGATTCATATAAGATCAAACACAAGATAATTTATAATTCAAATATTAAAATCACATGGGATATAATTTTATGGTTGTGTTAAAAAAATGATTCTAAATTACATATATATAAATTTTCAATTTGTGTAATTTTTAAACTACGATCTTAGATATTTTATAATTAATACTAGACTAAATATATACAATTGAGTTTAAAAGGGTACAAATATGTACATATGAAGGAAAGAGTAAGACAACTTCAAGATTGACTTTTACATAAAATAAAAAAAAATTATAATGTGTTCACTCTATAGTCTTACCTCAATGACCAATTTTATATTTTATAAATATACTTTTATTTCATTAAAATTATATTACTTTACATACGACTTATACACGAAATTAAAAGTAAGAAATTTTATGACGTATTTAAAGTATATTCGTACATTTGTGACCAATATTATATTACAAATGTATTGTTATTTTATTAACAATACATGAGTTTACATACATTCATTTTATATACGGAGAACTCTGATAAAATATCATTTAAATTATCTTGAATTTTTAAATTTGATAAAATTCACTTCACGACATTCAAAACTAAACTAATATTTTGAAGATTAAAAAAAATTATTTGATCTTTATCTTATAGAAATTTATCCAAATTTTATGAAATCTTATTCAATTAGAAAAAATATATATATAAATTCAAAATACTATCATTTACCATATTTACAAAATTATTTTGATATGTATATATATTGGTGTGAATTTATTTTTTCAGTATATAAACAGGTCCGTGTCTCGCACGGGCTTTTACGCTAGTTTTCATATATTTTTGAGGTGATTCATGTTCCCATTTTTAAATATTAGTATAATGTAACTTTAAAATTTAAATACTTCTTTATTTATATTTTGTTCCACACGTGTTTTTTAAATCGTAGTGACGTTTCATTCTCAAAAACCAATTAGAAGTATTGCTTTCATAAAAATATCTTTTTTTTTATGTTTTACTCCCGTGTATTTCGAGTTTGGGAATTTTAATTGTTGTTTTTCTTTAGATATCAACATAAATATATATTTCACTCCCGCATAATTTTAATTTATTAATGATGTTTCAGATTTAAATATCAGTGTAGACTTAACCTTTGCGATTTCTATACATTATATTTTCGTATGTTTTCTTGTTGAAACTTATGTTTCATCCGTAAAACTTAATAAAAATGTAGGTATGATTAGAATTTAAGTTTCTTTCTTAAAATTCAATCAAAATCTATCAATTGAAATTCAAATCGTTGACGAGAATTATATTTCATTATATTTTCTTCCCGTGTATTTTCAAATTTTGACTTATAATTTATTCGCAAAAATCAACAAAAAAGTATCTTTAAATTTAAATAATTAACGGAAATTTGATTTAAATACTTTTTATTCGCGCGTATTTTTGAGTCCTGATTCAGGCCCGCCCGATACACATGTACAATATCTTTGGGCCTGTACAAAAATTTACATATGATCATAAATTCTCTGTGCTTAATTATATATAAGAATACACTCGCCCGACATTAGCTGAAGACCGTTCTTTCTATATACTCAATAATATCACCTGAGATTTTGGTATCTATATCTTCTTCCTCCTGTAAGTCTAGAAATGTCGCCGGCAGCCGGCGGAATGTCTCAGTCCGATAGAATCCCAATGTTAATTCCAGGAATATCTCCTATTCCTGTTCCTGGAATGTTGTCTGAAGCTTTTGCTAAAGACGCGATTATCTCGTGGTATCGCGGCGAGTTCGCCGCGGCCAACGCGATAATCGACGAGCTATGCACCCACATAACTGAGCTGGAAGGGGGTGATAACAAAAATTACAAGGGGGTCTTCGCTGCGATTCACAGGCGGAGATTGAACTGGGTACCAGTGTTGCAGATGCAGAAGTTTTATCCCATAGCTGACGTGGAAAATGAGCTTCGTGAGGTGGCAAGAAAGGTGAATGAGGATGAGATGGTGAAAGAGAAGATGGTGAACGAAGAAGAGGTGGTGAAAGAGAAGGTGGTAGATGAAATGGACGGTGCAGATGAAAGTTTCGGTGGATCGAATGAGTCACCTAAAAGTGAGATCACTGATACAGGTAAATAAGTCTTATATAGTAAAATATTTTTCACATGAATTATGTGATTAATGATTCATTCGATTTGCCGATTTCTTCTTATGATTTTATGGTTTTTCTAATATGGTCATATCAATCCGTGACAATCAAGTTTTTCATCTGAGCCAGTCATTTGGTTCTCACACAGCTTTCTGTAATAATGAGAGTTTCAATTATTTTTCGGAAAAATCGTTTCGTAATTTTTGTGTGTTTATTCGGAGATTTTGTGATTTTATGTTTTAATTTTGGCTTCGTCTTCGATGTATATAACCATTCGGTGCTGAGAAATGATATATTTACACGTAAATTTGAGTTTATGATTTCCCTTATCTGTAAATGCAAAGCATTTGACTTATGATTTCTGGTGAAGGTAAAAAGATATGTTCAGCATATAAAAAATAGAATACACGTGGATGGATACTCAATATTTTTTTTTACAGATATATGCTTTATTTGGCTTTATTCCTTTTTATCATTTGTGTGAGAATAAAAAGTCGTTATTGATAAGGCAGTTAATTTTATAACGATTTGACAGCAGAATTCAGCTAGTAATATTTCATAAAAAGAAATCTAAATATTTTCGCATCAATTCTATGTAACCTTTTTGAGTATCAATTTATTACTTTTTCCAAATAATATATATATATATATATATATAATAATATTTTTACTTTTTTCTAAGACAGTCATCGGAAAAGCTTTTATTATTATTCTTTTAAAAAGTTTAAAATAATCTTTTTATTCTTTTTCTTACTACATTCATCGTAAAAGCAATTATAGTATTATTGTTTTTTTTTGATATAATAAAATATTCTTATCTTTCTCAACTACATCTATTATTATATATCTAAAACTACAAGGATTTTTTAAGCAATTTAATTCGTGAACTATTTTATCATTTTTTATAATATATTCAAATAAACACAAGATAACAAAAAAGCTATGCAAGTGTAATAAAAAATTGTACTAATTTTATTGTCACATAAGTTATTATGCAAACGTATAAAAAAATTGAATAAATCAATTTACTCATAAGTTGATCATAAAGCTTTACACTGTGTTCCAGAAATTTTTTCTGGAAAGAAAAGAAAAGAAAATGGTGGATTTATTTTCTTTAGCTTGTTCTCGAAAGATTTTTTAAGAGAGAAAAGAATTGATTTCTGAAGATTTGGGAAGAAAATCTTTATAAATTTATCTCCAAAACCTTCTTTCCACTTTTGGAGTGATTTAGAGACAAAGAAAAATATTCTATTTTCTATTATTTTCTTTTCTCTCATAAATTCGGGAACACATCGTTAGGGTGGGGGACAATTTCGAGAACGATGAACCGTAACCGTACTTTGACGTTAAACAGTTAGTTTGGGGATACACAAAAGTACTAGATAAAATTTACAAATTTACGGTTACGATAGTTTGACGTTGCCAGTTCTTTGTTATTTTAAACGAAGTTTACAAATTTACTATAGTCGGTTGTTTGTTGTCGTAGCTGTTGACATTTCTATCTTGTATCAACTCTGAAATTGGTGATTCTTGAACCCCAACTCGTTTGACTAGGACTCACTCAACTCTGATTTGTCCGATCCAAGAAATGAAGAAGAATAAAGTACAAACGAATGGGTGGTGGAGAATCATTGTTCGGACAAGTCACAAAGTGAATATAGTATGCGGAGGAATAATTTGTTAATGGTTAAGAATGGAGTCGTAAATGAACCTAAATGTTTGGGAAGAAGTTCGAGTTCAAGCCATGGCTACTGCTTGCTGTTAGTAACTTCAGACACCATATCCACTACTTGAAGTCGTAATAAAATTAGTAGAGCTTTAATAAAAAATATCAGTTCATTTTTTTCTTTGCTTTCAAATTATATATTCTCTAATTATAGTTCCAAATGAAATAACAGTATGTTGCTGTTTCGTTGGGCCACTGTTAATTGACTATGCAATGATCAGCTATCTGGTTTTCGCTTGATTTGGATTTCCACATTGTGATTCTGATTGTTCCTTTAGAAATGTTATCAGGAACTTTTTCATTTGTTATGATATTATTAATTTTGCCTATACTCTTGTCCTGTTATTTATTACGCTGATGCTAATACAATCTATTCTGACTGCAGGTTCACAAGAAGTGCAGCACAGGTTGCAGTACATTGAGATATGCTCGAAACTTGATGACTGCGAAGCACGTCCTGCTCAAATCAACTTGACAAAAGGGTTCCTAGCTAAGGAGCCGGTCAAAGGGCATATGGCAAGTTCTTTATTTCAGTGAAGATATTGGACTTCTCTATTAATGGATACAGAAATCAGTTTTTATTTAATTTTGGTAATTTGATGATTTTTACTTTAATCTTGATTGCAGGTGAATGTGGTGAGAGGCCTGAAGTTATATGATGACATTTTCGCTGATTCTGAGCTCTCTAAGCTGACAGACTACGTGAATGAGCTCCGTGTTGCTGGTCAGAATGGCCAGTTATCAGGTGGATCCCGTGATTCATGATGATTTTATAGTTAAACTTGTTGTTTGGTTTTGGGAAACCAAGTATTGAGATAATAGAGGACACCTTCTGTAGGTTTGCTTGAAAAGGTTTGGCCATTCATTATTCATCTCTGCAAGTAATTGTACTTACAGTCAACTAACACTTGATGTTCATGTAAAGAAAGTACTCAACTCATTTAAGACTTCACATATTTTCTTAGACCCATGTACTGGTGATTTACTGCCAGGTATGGCCTGTAAATCATTTCTTATTTATATACTGAAGAACATACTTAAGCGGACTCGAGTACAAGTAGATCCTAGTTGATTTCTGTCAAGCTCTATAAACAATTTCAGGATCGTAATATCAGCTAAAAAACTTTTGATGATTATTATTAACCTTCCTTTCACGGGGTTAAGTCTTAATGTAAACGTGATAGGCACTTGATCACGTTGACCTTCAAATTTTATGATTGAAATAAGAACCTCCGGAAAGACACTGTAATCATTTCAACACCTATAAGATGTGTTCTTAACGACTGACTTTGTGTGAATGGATATAGGTGAGACCTTTATTATGTACAACCAGGCTGGACAGCAAGTGAAGGGTGGAATAAAGAGAGAGTTAATTCAGCTCGGAGTTCCCATATTCGGTAACATCCAGGAAGACGCTCCAAATCCATGCTTAAAGAGTAAGTAAAACATTGTTGTTGAAACATATCTGGTTTGCTTTCTTAGAATATTTACTGGATTTCATGCTAATTCTTCATTCATATAGTTTTGTACTGAGATATCTATCGACAGGTCATATTGAGCCGATTCCGGCTACTCTACATGGTGTCATTGAACATCTGGTTCAATGGAATCTGATTCCAGAGAATAGAAAACCAAACAGCTGTATAATTAACTTTTTTGATGAGGTAATTTTTCCTCCAATGTACTTTCACTTCTCTTCTTTGTTGACCTAGTAGTTGATAAGTATTAAGGAGACAATCACACATTATAATTCGGGTTTTTGGAGTGCTATTAAGTTTATGTAACTTTTTACCAGTAAGTGGTTGAGAAACTAAGAACTAAAGTTCAGTTCCGTTATCATGTAGGGGGAGTTTTCGCAGCCTTTTATGAAACCACCTCACCTGGACCAACCAGTTTCTACACTTCTCCTGTCCGAGTCAGAAATGGCTTTCGGACGTACTCTCGCAAGTTATGATGATGGGAAGTATGTTGGCTCACTTATGCTATCGCTGAAAGAAGGGTATGTACTTGAATACTTCGTATTTTATAACTTCAATTTTGTGCCTGCACTAAAATATATGTTGAGTGCCACCTTTTCCTTTTAGTTATGAATCTCTCTCACTAGCTTTGATTACAAATATAATTCTGCTCACTCTGCAGGTCCTTTTTAGTGATGAGGGGTAACAGTGCCGATGTGGCAAGGCACGCTATGTGTTCAAGTTCAAACAAAAGAATAAGCATCACATTCTTTAGAGTGCGAATGGATGCCCATGAGAAAATTCGATCACCCATGCCTCCTATGACTGGAACCATGACTCTATGGCAACCTGGCGTCCCTAATGCTTATGCAGCAGTAATTGGAGCACTCGATGACTATGAGGCAATGGATTTGGTTCCGAAATGGGGTATTCTCCGAACCCCAGATGTTGTACCACCACCAGTTCGTCCAATGGTCCAAAGCCCTAAAAGGATGTCACAGGGTGGGACTGGGGTTTTTCTGCCATGGAATGTTAATAACTCCAGAAAACACACAAGGCATCTGCCTCCTCGTGCCCTAAAAGGACGGTTTTTTGCACTTTCTTCAGCTGTTGAAACACAAAAACCTGAATTGACTTCTGAGGCTGACATGATAAGCTTTGAGGGAAAGTAGTACAAGTTACTATGAGCAAGGAACGGAAGCAAGGACGAATTTTCCCTCCATGTTGTGTACTTGTTTAAGAGCTTCATATAGTGTATGAGGAAGCACCAGGATCCTAAAATTTGATTCTGCCTTTGCTTCTCCCGGCTCTTTCCCTGTTGGAAAAAATACCAGGCTAGAGTAATGTCAGATGTTATACCTTTGTTGAATGCAAATCATAGTAGTGCGCCAGAGATAGTCCAGTTTTTTAGTTAAAATTGTGCATTGGCCCCCAAGAGAGGGACAAATTTATATCAAGTTTTTCTTTAGAATTTTAAACTATATTAAGCGTTCTTAAAGGGATGATAAATCTTCTTTTAGATGCCCTGATGTGTTCTAATGATTCTCGCAACTGAACTAGAGCGAAAGGTGCTTCTCCATGTAGCTTGCGGATACTGAATCAACTTTTCTAGTTTTAGCAATAATTGTTACGGCGTGGTGAAATACAGAATCCACATCCTTGGCCAGCAAAAGAGTTGTTAATGACTTATCTGCCCTATTGTTTCAAATCTAATAGGAGAAGAATTAAACTTGTAACCAGTGTCGTTCGTTCTGACATCTTTCTGATTTTCAAAACATTTTTATTGGACAAAATTTCACCAGGAACGTTGCAGGTATGTTAAGAACAGTAGAGTTAGAACATACCATACTTATTTTGGCATCTCGGTAAAGGGGCGCTTGCCTTGTAACATAGCAACATCAGAGGCATATATCTGGGACTACATAATAACTTCATACATATTGCCTTCAAAACATTATTAACCAATGTTATTCCATGTTTACTTCTATCTCCACAATCACTGATCCTCAAACATACTATTTGTAATTTTAAAATGACTTTAAACACAAAAGCCTACAGAGGTATGAATAAGGATGCACTTTATTATAAACACAATTGTCTTCTCCAATGTTACAACGATATACGACTTTGCCATAAAACGTATCCAGAATAATCCCTATCAAGAACTCGATTAAAAAATCACAAAACAATAAGAAACTTGTGTTCACGGAACGAATAGAACAAATATTATAACAAATCAGACAAGTGCAGTCTTGCTATTTACTTAGCACCAGCTTTCTCAGGCTCATCATCATCATCAATATCCCAACTCAAATCCTCATCATCTTCTGCAACAGTCAATCTCTTCCGTGCATCGGCCTTACTTGCACTCTCATCATGAGAAACTTTCTTCTCATCACTCCCTTCAACATCATCAATCTCATCCCATTCAAGATATTCCTCCTCTCTCGACAAACTCCGAGCAGGCACAACCGAGCCCTCACTCTCTTTACTAGATTCACCTGCATCATTTATCCCCTTCACAGACACATTCTCATCCACTTTCAATTCCGACTTCTCATTACTCACTTCACTACTAACCACTTCAACTTTCACCCCCTCACCATCCTTTTCAACCACATTCCCCTCGTCAACAGCCTCATCAACCTTCCTCTCACTCCCACTCACATCAACACCCTTCAAACTCTCTCCCTTTACACCTTCCGCCGCCTCTTTCCCGCTCCCCCCACCACTCTCATTTCCCTCAACCCCCACATTCCTCTCCTCCGTCTCCACCCTACTGTCCTCCTCCTCATCATCATCAACATCCCAACTCAACTCCTCCTCATCATCAACCTCAATCGCTCTCTTCACAAGCATTTCCCTCACATTCTCCCGTCTCTTCAACTCCCACACCCTAAACATATACCTACACCAAAACACCCCCTCCTCGACCTCCCCCGACTCAACCAACTTACCAAACATCCCCTCCACCTCACCACTCTCCTCCCTCACTCTCTCTACCTCCTCCCTCTTCTCCTCCAACACAAACCCCTCTTTCCACTTCTCGTACTCCCCAGTATCCTCCGGATCCTCCACATAACTCCCAACATCACATTGTATAGCTCTCAATTGCGCATCAAACCGACTATAAATCCCCGAACCCACACTACTCCTCACACCCACATTACTACCCCCATCATCATTATCATTATCAGAATTTTCAATTAACAAGTTCTTACCCTGAGAAACAATCTCAGCCGTTGATTTAATCATCCCCTGAGCAACAGAAGCACCCACTTCAATTGACCCGGGCAGTTCCTTAACGGCCCGGGTCGCAGCTTCTTTAAACAACTCGGTTTCTTTCTGTAACCCGGTTCGAAACTCCTCAAGATCACGTCGGTACGTTTCAATCACTGATTCGGATCGGGTCGAAAGTGTTTTCATGAACCCGCCAAAGCTCCAAGATGAATCTAAATTGGGTGATGATGATGAGGAATTAGGGTTTGGATTTGAGGGATCTTGAATTGAATCGGGTTGGGTGGATTCTGTGGATGGAGGGTCTGGATCTTCTTCTGATAAGATGGATTTAAAGAAATCCATTCGGTGATTGAATTGGGAAATTAGGGTTAGGGTTCAGATTGATGTGTGTTTGAGATGTGATTGATTTGGGGGAATGAAATGATCAGGTCAAGTTTACAAGTTTAGATCCTAGTAGTTGAGTACGAGATCTTGTTATTCTACTTGTTCTGTTTTTTTAGACGATTGCTTCTTACATAATCGGCTCAAATTTTAAAAAGTATCGCACAAACTTTAAACTTTGTACCGTGAAAACTTTCTGTTGTACCATATATACATGGGGTTAAATGGTATTTAGGTCACCAAACTGACTAGTAATTTTTAATTGGGTCATTGAACTGAAAAAGCTTTCAATCAGGTCATAAGTCAATTTAAAATTTTCAATCAGGTCACTAACCGTAACAAACGTTAAAAAACGGACGGAAAGATGAGTAATCAAGCTGACAAAGCTAATCTTTGTCCAAAGTGGCAAGGATCCGACATGATTGTTACCCAAATTCCCCAATTCTATTACCCATTTCCCCTCTTTATACACTCTTTCAATTAGGTTTTACTTCTTTATAAAATATCTCACTTAGGTTTTATAGAAAATTCCCACGTACACTCATCCCACATACACTCATGAAGAACACGGAGAATGTCCACCGGAAAAAGTCAACGAGACTTAACGCTCGTGAAATTTTTTATGTGTTTAGTGATTACAATGAAAACATTCCTGTGTTTAGTGACCTGATTGAAAGCTTTTTCAGTTCGATGACCCAATTGAAAGTTACTAGTCAGTTTAGTGACCTAAATGCCATTTAACCCTATATACATGTGTACAAACTAGATGTATTTTTAGATTTATATAAAGTATTTAAATTATAAATATGTTTAATACTATCTTTTTAAAATAACTTCTTTTTTTGAAAAATGGGAATTGCATTCAACTTAAAAGATCAAAATAGAGAGCCTCCAACAAACACGTAGGAGGAGACGCAAAAATAATATGGGAATTAGCTGAACATGGGATTCTAGCCATAACATGAGCTACCCTGTTAGCATTTTGCCGAACAAAACGATCAGAAATAGTCGACATACACATAAGGTCCTGTTTACAACTCTCAATCACCTCACCCACTTCTAGCAGATTTACACTTTCCTCCATGATAGCTTTAATGCTGAGAAGCGAGTCTGATTCCAACAGTATATGGCCTTTAGTACGATGGTTTTCCTTAATCCATGATAAAGCCTCCCTTATTCCTACCATTTCAGCCTCGAAGACATTGTCTACCATTGGAAAGACCCTTACCTTGCCTACGACAAACGAACCCAAGTGATCCCTTAACACCATGCCGACTTTGAAGTTTTGAGCATTCGGGAATACAAAAGCATCGACATTTGCTTTGAAACTGCCTACTTCCGGAGGTTGCCATCTGGTCTCTCCGTTCTTCTTCTCTGATTTTGACTGAGAAGGATTGAGAACTTTTTGTATGTTGGCATCGAGCCACTCTGCATACATTCTGAAACAGCTGTCCATAGCAAATGCCGGAGTGACAATATTATTATCCCATACTTTCCTATTTCTCCAAAACCACACTCCCCACAAAACAGTACAGATCCTAGTTACTTCATCTGCAGGAGCAGAACTAATCTTCTCCAGAAGTCACTCATGAGCATTCTCAACATTGCTCCAATCATACCACAGGTTGACATGGTGCCAGCAGTCGACTGCAAAATCACAATCGAAAAAGAGGTGTGTCATATGTTCTATGTCAGACAAGCACATTGGACAAGTGATCGGGACCTTGATACCTCTAGCACTTAATCTTCTTCTAACTGGAATAACATTACGACAGAATCTCCAAATAAAGATCTTAACCTTGTGAGGAAGCTTCAAATGCCACACTTTCTTCCAACCTATACTCTGGGGCACCTCAACATTGCCAAACTTCAACTGAGCCCAGTAATGATAGCCCGATTTCGCACTATAAATTCCATTGTTTGAAGCCGGCCATACCACCCTATATCCATAATGTCCCGTTGAGGAATAGGAAGTGCCAGAATTGCATTTGCATCTTCCCTTAAGAACCGTTCTCAGACTAAATTAACATGCCATTTTTTCTCATTGGGATAAAAAAGACTTGACACCCTTTCAGTCCTCTCTTCATAGAAAGGACTTTGCTCAACACGATACTCTCCTTTTTGCCATATCCATGAATCTTTAGTAGCATCAATGTCAGCCCCATTGCCAAGAACCCATCTAAAACCTTTATGTAACTCCTCCTTGGCTGTCCAGATCCCCGTCCATATGAAATTCAGACAACTTCCTTTTCCAGCCTTCAAAACACATGAGTTCGGAAAGTATCTTTTTTTAAAGATCCTGGACACAAGAGAGTTTGTGTTGTGGAGAAAGGACCAAATGTGTTTACCAAGCAAAGCCATATTGAAGCCATGCAAATTCCTAAACCCCAAGCCTCATTTGCTCTTCTATATACTCATTTTTTGTTCCACGAAATCTAGTTCACTCCTTTCTGATTCCCAGCCCTACCCGTCCTCCACCAGTAATTATTGTACATCTGTTCCAATTCTTGACAGATTGTCTTCGGGATTAAGAAGCAAGACATGCTGTAAGTTGGGATAGCCTGAGCTACGTTTCTAATAAGAACAGTTTTGCCAGCTTGAGATATGGGTTTTGCTTTCCATGCCTGAATACGTTTAGTAGCTTTCTCCTTCAAGTAATTAAACACCCTTTTTTTTATCTTCCCACTAGCGATGGTAACCCAAGATATTTAGTATTTGTCAGCTCGTTGTGAACGCCCAAAATTCCTGAGATTTCCATTTGTTTATCACGCCTGACATTTGCACTGTACTAAACGCCCGATTTTTGGAAATTAACAGATTGACCTGAGCATGATTCATAAGTCACCAGCAGATTCTTAATATTCATAGCTTCCTCAGTTGTTGCTTGGAAAAATAAAAAGCTATCATCGGCAAAAAGCAAGTGCGAGACAGTTGGAGCTGTTGGACAAATCTTACACCCGGTAATTTCACCATTAGCATTCGCAACATCAAGAGCGTTGGACAGACCTTCCACACATAATAAAAAGAGGTAGGGAGAAAGCGGACCCCCTGCCTTAATCCTTTCCGTGACGTAATTGGACCAATGATAGACTCATTAAAACAGAAATTGTAGGTTACCGTCTTTACGCAAATCATCATCCATTCAATCCAGGTATCACAGAAACCCATGATTATCAATCTTTGACGAAGAAAAGACCAGCTAACTCTATCGTAGGCCTTACTGATATCCAATTTGAGAGCAACCTCACCCATTGTACCGTGCTTTTTCTGACTCATGTGGTGAATTAGTTCAAAAGCAACCAGGACATTGTCCGTTATACTTCTATCTTTGACAAAGGCAAACTGATTCTCCGAGATGATGGAAGGCAACACCTCTTTCATTCTATTTGCAAGAACTTTCGCGAGAATTTTGTAAAGAACATTGCATAGGGAAATAGGACGAAGATCCTTCAAGCTTGAGGCATTTTCCTTTTTCGGGATAAGTACAACATTTGTACAATTGAGATCCCCAGGAGAACTTTTTGTGCGAAGCCACTCCTTGCAATACTTAAAAACCTCCTGACATGTTAGAAATGAATACCACTTAGAAACTAGACAGAGGGGGGGGGGTGAATGGATAGTTTTGATATTTTTCGATTCTTGAAAACTAAATAAGCTGTGAGAGATTATGTTGTGTAAAATACAGAATGAAAATAAACAGAACACACACACAATCACTTTAATCTACTTTGTATTAAGTAAATTAAATACTATAGCTTCCAAAATTTCACAAGTGAAATTCTGGCTTCTAAACAAGAACAATGTTTTCTTGCTTTGCTTACAGAGAAAATAGTTCTTGAATATTTTTGTGTACTACTCTCTTACAGCTAACAATAGGGTGTGCAAGATATTTATATCCTATACAAACTAGTGCACACTCCTATTTACACAGTTGCCCCTCACTGTAAGTCCAACTTGTCTTGCCATAAGAAGTTAACTGTGTCGGGAAGGACCACTTGCTTTTCGGAGTCCTTCCCGTTTCTGTAGCTCTTTGTCTCTTGTCTTTCTCTCCAAGTTTAGCTGTAGATTTGCCATCTGTTCTTTGGACCACCTTACCAGAACAGATGCTTCAGTATTTGTCTCCTTTGAATTTTGGTTATGTACCTTGATTTGTCTTGTTATGAACAGCTAAGTGTTGATATCGTGAACTCCAGCATTTCCCCGACTTCACGATGTATCCTTTGAAGACTTCACGACATAGCCTTTGAAGACTTCGTGACATAGCCTTTTTGAAGACTTCGCGACATAGCCTTTTTGAAGACTTCGCGACATAGCCTTTTTGAAGACATCGCGACATAGCCTTTTTGAAGACTTCACAATCCAGTACATTTTGACTTTGCGGTATCAACACTTCACGATATGAGTAATGAAGACTTCACGACATAGTTCATTTAGGACTATGCGATCTCAGAACTTCATGACATGGATATTTTAGACTTCACGACATAGCTTTATTTTGACTTCACGGTATAGGGACTTAGAAAAACTTCTGCAACTTATTTCTTCAGGGCCTTATTCATCTCCATCCTGATGCATGAACATTTCTGAACTTCTACCAAGATAATTATTCCATGGCATATGTACATTCTGGATTGCAAGAAGCTTACTAAGCTCATTATAACTTTGAGCATACAAGATAAAGCTAATTACATGAAAACAAGACAAGTGCAGTAGAGACCTATACTATATCCCAGTGAAAGAATTCACTAGGTCATGTAGAGTGACATAGTCACAAAGAGTAGGCTTGTTAATAGTGGTATTCAAACATGTCTTGAGCCTAACAATCTTCCCCAAATTGTGAGTAAGAAACTTAGGCACAATTTCATGTCTGATAACAAGCCTAACTTACATAAAAGGAATTAAATATCAGAGAGAATAATAGATGAACATTATGAACAGAGATTTGATTACATACTGAAAGTGAAAGCTTCCAGATTATCTTTATTGCTCAACAACTTCAGTTTCCATTTGCTTCTCAAGATAGTCATCATAGACTTTCTTCTTTCTCACTTCTTCCTTTCTCTTCATGTCTGAAATGGCTGCTTGAAGTTCATCTCTTGCAATTAGTTCTTCAATGAGAGGTGAGTCTTCTAGATCTTCAATTGCAGCTCTAAGGGCACTTTCCACATAGGAATATAAAAACTCCATCCTTATCTTGCTTTTTCCTCCATTTTTATTTTTGTATTCCACAACATAAGGATTTTGTTTCACTTTGCATATCCCTTTCTTTCTCAACTCTTTAGCCCTCTCTTCCATCTCAGCCATCTCTTTCTCTTTCTGAATGTTCTTCTCTTCATTTAGCTTCATTAGATTCTCCTGATAATCAGAGTGCATCTTCAAGAACCTAGCAATCTCTATCTTCCACAACCTTTCTTCCTTTTCTTCAAAGTTCAGCAGTGCATTTATTCTTTCAAGCTCATATAGAGGAAAGTATTGCCAGCTTCCTTGCTTCATTTCTCTTTCTCTTCCATCAGTGTATTTGATCTCTAGATGACTTTGCTTCACCTTGACTTCAAAAATTCTTTGAGCCCTCATAAATGCTAGGGCATCTTCATCATAGTCTTCATCCAGAGGAAGTACTTTGATCCCAACTACATTAGTGATCACCCCATTCTTCTTTGTTATCCTTGTTCTTTTGGCTACACTCTTGATCTTCATGTGCTTCACTTGAGGTAGTTTTCTGGAACAAGGAGATTTTGTCTTCAGTGCCACATCATTTGGAAGTAGCTTCAATCCTTTCCCTCTCATCCACTATAACACTCCACTAGCTGTGACTTTGTGGAAGTGTCTTTTTGATTTTTCTTTTGTGGCTTCAATTTTCATCTGTGTCAAATCAGGTTCAGAAGTCTTGAATATTGATTTTGGAGGATCATTACTAACAGTACCCACCCTAGACTTAAAGTCTTGTGTTGTGGTTAAGGTACTGCTAGCAATGTCCTTGACTTTCTAATTTCCACTCCTCTTCTTAACAGATTCTTTGTTTCCCTTGGAGTCCTTCTTGTCATCATCAGCATCCTTGGATTTCTTTGATGTTTTACCCCTGCTGCTCTCACTTACTCCATCCTTATTACTCCTTGTTTGACTTCTCCTTCTGTAGGTCTTTTCCTCATCATCATCCTCATCATCTTTCTTATTTCTTCTTTCTTTGAGTGACTCAGGAATACTGCCATGAATCCAGAAAGATTGGAGAATTTGGATTGTCTCTAGCTCTTCTGATGTCCTGATTCCTTTCTGTGCTCTCATCATTTGCAACACTTGATATACTTTGATATTGTTCTTCATTGTCAGATGGGCAGGAATCACCAGTTGATCAATACTGTTTGCTTTGCTTAAACTTTGAAAGAGTATTGTCCTTGGGTTAGAGATAACTTCAGGCAATCTTTGAAATTGGTCTTTCTTTAAGTCATCATACAACCTCTTGTTGTTCTCCCCATGATTCTCAATCAACTCCAGAAGTGTATTCAGCTCAGTAAACCTCAGCTTCTCTAGAGTTTCAAAGGATAAATGCCATAATCAATTGTCCTTGGATACCATGATGATTTCTCTTAGATGAGCATCCTTGATTTTCCTGACTGCCACAGTAAAATACTTGACATTTTCCTTGAGCTTTTCCCTGTAGATCTGAGTATCTCCTTGAACACTGATGTAGATGGCTTTCAGAAAATAGATGTTTGAGTTGGCAACTTCCTGTAGCTTGGCCTCAGTGACAATATTTACTTTGATTGGCTTGTCACTTGTTGTTATTTGAGGAGCTGAGATATCCATTGGTATTGTAGAGGGATAGTAGGTAGTTGTAACTGTGCTTCTTTGACCTTGTTTATTGATGACATCCACAGAGGGGAGAGTGATTGGCTTTAGAGTTTCTTCAGTGAGTTTGCCCTTAAGCTTTTGTTGCTTGGCTGGTACTCCCCCTTTCTTTTCCACAATGACCTCCTTTCCTTTCTCCCCCTTAGGCTTGGGATCGGACAAGATGTCTTGAGCTTCTCCAGGAACATGAAGGTTCATACTTCTGAGCAGGGTTGTCATCATTTTCTGTTGGACTAGCAAAATATTAGATGTGGCATTGCTTTGGTCATCCAACTTAGCATTGAGCTTTTCTAAGGATTGAGAGAGCACTTTGTTGTCAGATTTAAGTTCAACTACCTCCCTTTCCAAGCCATCCACATTTGAGAAGAGTTGTTGAGATTTGAAAGAATTCAGAGATTGATCCTTGAGCTTTGAGAAGTCAAATTTTGAGATGTCAGAAATAGGAACTTCATCCACAAGCTTGTTCCCATACTGATTCTTCCATAGTACAGTGAACATGGAGTTGGAGTTGATGTTGGCTTGCACCTGGTTATCAAGCTTGGAAGAAAGCTTCTTCATATTATCTGAGACCAAAGCTAGGGTGCAATTCATCTTTGTGACATTTGTAGCTGTTTTCTGAACCTCCTTAAGGATGCCATCTACCTTGGGAAAATCAGAGAGATAGGAGTTCCTGAGCTGAGTCAAAGATTTGTCTGTTTCCTCCTTGATAGTATAAATCTCTGATTGAAGACCATTCCCAAGATAATGCAGAGCCTTCAGCTGACTCTTGTACATGTCATTCACTGCTTCAAAGACTTTTGCAGAAGAAAGATTCTTGGCATTAGACCCCAAAGATGTGAGATATTCTTCCCTGAGAAAGGCTAGGGCATCTATGAGCTTCACAGATCTTTTAGCATCCAACCAGGCATCAACATTTCCATCCTGTTGGACCTCATCTACAATCTTGTCCTGTTGAGCTTCAACATCCTCCTTGTGACACAGAAGAATGGCTTCATAGTCTGAATTTGGGAGATTTGCTGTTAGGAGATGTTGAGCTATTTTTGAGATCTCATCAATATGTGCCACGTGAAGATTTTGGAGGTCTTCTTCCTTCAATTGTGATGGCACAGATGATGATCCTGAAGGCCTGTCATGTTGCACATGCTTCAGCCATTCTGACAAGGTGGCCTGGGCCAAGTGAGAGCTAGTGCTAGGCACCTCAGGGGGAATAGAGGTATGAGTTTCCTCCAGTCTTGGAATGACTGTGGAGTCTGATGCTGTCTCCATTGAAATGGGATGTGGTACAACATCATCTCCATGTGCCTGTGAAGGCAAGTCCAAATCCCTAAGGATTGGAGAGGTTGGCACAGAGTCTCCAGTAAAGACTGGTGAATCCTCTGTGTTTTTGTTGGTGTCATTAGAATATGCCCCAGCGTGCATTTCCTGACCAACTGAATGAGGGTCCTGGGTGGTGAGCACAGTGTCAAGCACCATGTCACTTGAAGTGGGCTCAATCACAGATTCAAATTGTGAATGATCAAGAGCAGAATTGTCATGAGAATGACTTTCCTTTAGTGAAGAAATTTTAGATGTAGAATCTGGAAGAGAAGACGGGTGTAGACTTGATTTTTGCAACTCCCCCTGAGAGATAGGAGGAGTTTCAACATTGATGTGCTCTCCACTCAGTGAATGATCACCCTTATTACCACCTGAGTCAAGAGTGAGTTCTTGACTCTGTACTGACTCTGTACAGATTGTAGTGGGGAGACTACTCTTTTCAATGCCAATGCCCTGTTGAGAGGACATTGACAGTAATAGGTGTACCCCTGTTTGCACATCTAAATCCTGTTGGGAGGATTCAGTGGTAGCTAGAGTTTTGGATTTCTTCTTTTGTCTAGTGAGCCGTGACTCAGGTTCCTCACTTCCTAAATCTACAGTCTCATCAATTACAGCAAGGGTTCTCTTCTTGGTCTTCTTTTTAGTAACACCAGCCTTTTGAGAGATTGGTGCACTTGGCTCCCTAATTTCTAAAGTAGTACTGTTTGCAGGAGGGTCACTGGATGGGATAGGGAGGCTGGGGTTAGACTTTGAAGCTCCTTCAGTCTTAGCCTTCCCTTTCCAGGAAAGTTCATGATATATGGGCTTATCAAGTGGATATCATGTGAATGTGTCTTGCATATGCTGAGTCACACTCAGAATCACATCCACTTGATTCCTAGTATCCAATGAACCAAATAGAACTTTGGACATGGATTTGGATTTGGAATAAGCCATTTTTGTTTGATATATACCATCTAATTCATGCACATTATTATCAAGGTAATTTAAAATGCACTGAAGAAAACGAGGGTAAAAGATCTCATTACCTCTTCCATGAACAGTTCTGCCTAGCCTCTGAGTCAATTCCTTGAGGATAATGGCTCCTACATTGATCTCCTGATTGTGAGCTAAGGAGTAGGCTAGCTTCACAGCAATGTGACTGATGTGGTCCCATCATGTCTTCCTGCATAGGTGTTCGCACAAAATCACGCAAGCGTACGCGGTCAACAAGTAATATATGAAAGTAGAGTTCGTTCCCACAGAGACTGCTTTGGTTACTATAGTTATGCACTTATGCAACAATGTATGGCTATTGTTCAATGCTAAGACAAGTATCAACGTTTGTGTTTTGATTAACTGAATTAACTAAACAAATTATCAAGACTAAAATTAACTAAAGATTGCTGTTGAATTACTTATGAGAATAAAACATGGGATCCTAACTTCATTAAATACTTCATCTAGAGCCTTTTGTCTTTAATCAATGTATGTGACGGTTATGATAACTAATCGGACAACACGAAATTAGTACACGCTACCTTTCAGTATACGTATACCAAACCACTCAAACATCCACAAAAGAGATAGAAGTTGGGCAGACACCAATTATGCTTAGACCCTACATGTCTATAAGATTTGAAAACATAACGGTTTAACGAGCAAGTTATCCATTCAGATTACATAGGGCAGGTAAGATGGTTAAAATCACCTACGAATCATGCATGACAAACATACATAAACCTATGCTAGCATGACAAGTTCTAAACCTCTATATCCACTTTCGCATTCAATAGAGATTAACAAACAACTTAGATGTTAGCTACGCATCCAAGAAGAATAAGCACAACCAAACTAGGATATCAATTAGCCATCACACACATATCTTTAAAACAATTAACTACTAAAATCCATAAATAAATCCGTTAGAATCCCACGACGACAATTAGTTCATAATTGAACCGTTCATCATCGTGGGTTCTGATGAAAACATGATAATAATAAGTCTAGAATACTGAATAAAAGTTCTAGGGTTTATGAAAGAACAAACGAGAATCCAAAGTATCGCCTAATTAGAAGAATACAAAGAAAAGATGAAAACTAGATCTTCGTAATCAGCCGTCTTCTTGTTCTCCTCACCGGTGGATGGATATGTATGTATGTAAGACAATGTATATGGATGTATATCTCAGAAATCGTCCACCAAGTTCTTAAATAGGCCTTTCAGCTGACTTGTTGCTGCTGGTTTCCTTTTCAGAATCAAAGTTGCCTTTTTCCAGAATGTTTCAGGGGTGGGCGCCCCTGAAGGGGGTGGCCGCGCTTGAAATGAATTCACCTAGGGCGCGGGCGCGCTTGGAGGGGGTGGGCGCCCTTGAAACATTCTGCCAAATTCTCCCTTTTGCTTTTTCCTCGACAATTCATGTTCTCTTCACTCCGCAACCTCTTGGCTTCTTCAACAATGAACGATTAGCACCACATAACCCTAGAAACTTCACCAAACTGCTGACAAAGCAACTCTGCATACACTAACATAAAACACATCACAAACACCATGTACTTGAGAACAAAACGATCAATTTAAGCCGATTTAGGGTGTTCCAAATAGATATGAAATCCACTTATCACACCCCCAAACTTAAACCGATGCTTGTCCTCAAGCATAAACAGACTCACTACATATATATAATGCAATGCATGAATGCAACTAATATGAAAATGCAAACGATCCCCTCAAACTAACCATAACCAATCAACAAGCCAACATCTCAAGGAATGCAATCTTTCAAACAGAGTTCGAACAAATCCCCTTATACTAACAAACAAACACAGAAACGTGCGTGTGTGCAATGCTCATCAATATACTCCCAAACTAAACCAAGACCATATCTTATTCTTCACCAAAACAACCACAAGCTTATAAACAGATTGAACTCTAGACACAAGAAACCACTTAAAGACACCTCAAAATCCACTTGAGCTAGACAGGAATTCATGCTTTATTACGACACACAAACAAAACTTATGCTTATTTGACCGTGCAATGGTTGAGACCCCAAAAGGCTTATACAATAATACCCATGTAGCGAGCGTTAGGTTAGTGGATCCCAGACCGGAAAAGTCTTAGGTCACTAGGCACAACGTCCCCTAGAACTTAATTGCTCGAGTATTAAAGAGCTCAACCTGATCAATTCTGCATAAACACAACTAACACAACTCTTTTTTTTTCTTTTTTTTCTTTTTTCAATTTCGGAATGAGTGCGCTTTGCTTTTTCTCATCCCACCTTAGACTACTCATCTTTTCAATGAGCCGGCTACTAGCCATTTGACGCCTAGCCTTTATTAACAACTAGCATGAAATCCCTGTTTTCCCCCAAACTTAGACTTAAGTGCTTCTTTGTTTTCAAGAGAATAAAAGAACATTCTAAATATAAGCAAGTGATTAAATTCTAACATCCAAACAAACATTGTCTGATCAAATTCAAAAGCAACCAATGAGACTTATGAAATTATTTTGTTTCTGGCATGCAAGTCAATTCATAGGAACTTAATCAACCCTCTATTTATCACTACCACACTCCCATCAACATCGACTCACCAACCAAGAAATAGCCAAGTTCTAAGGGATCATGAAATATGCTATTCAAATGCAACTAAATGGACTCACATAATAGATATAAACACTAATGTAAACAGAATGCACTAAATGATAATTATGCAAATAAATGAATGAACTAACTACAAATGCAGTATGAATCCTATATGACACACACACTAATCTTCCCTAATTACCACCCCCAAACTTACAATATTCAATGTCCTCATTGAAGGTAATAACAAGGAAAGATGCAGAGAATACCTAATCATCAGCAGGACCACCCTCCTCGGGTGGTGTATCCGGTGGTGGATAAACAGAATCAGCTCCAAAGGTAGGCCAAGCGATGTCAACTCCAGTAGCTCTGAATGCAGTACTCAAAGCCTATCAACTTCACTCTGAATCCCAGATGGATCCTAGAGGGAAACAACACAAACTTTTTTTTTCTTCTGTGAACAGTAACCCTGCGCGGGCGCGCTCATCCAGGCGCGGGCGCGCTCTGCTACTATTCATGAATTTTTTTTATTTTTTTTTTAAACACAGAATACTAATACTACATATTCGCGTGGGTTGCCTCCCACGAAGCGCTTGTTTTACGTCAATAGCTTGACGTGAATCCTTTTTCATCCAGTCGTAAGAACGATGAACGTCGACTCACGGTTCACCGTATTACCAACGTCATGCTTCAGCCACTGACCATTAACCTTGAACACTTTGTCCGGAAACTTATGGAAAATCTCTACTGCATCATGCGGAAATGTTGATTTAACCGTGATAGGCTCCGACCACCTCGACTTACGCTTTCCTGGAAAAAATTTGAAGCGAGACTTGAAACGCAGAACTCACTGACCAGGCACAAATGAATGTTTCACCACCCCTCTTTCATGCCAGTCCTTAACCTTCTACTTATATAGCCTGTTGCTCTCGTAGACTTTACCATACCTTAATTGATCCTGCAGTGGTTGGAGTTCAAGTGTAGGAGCTTCTTCCATAGATGGGTTAAGTCGCTCCTGAGAATTGTTCAGCTCTGCTAATCCAAGAGATTCGAATGGCGCATCAATTTTTCTTTTCCATGGAGGTGCATTCAACAACTGAAGTTGCTCTGCTCTTTCTTCGTCTTCGATATCAGAATCCCCTATCAAGACTCTCTCCACTGTATCTGACTTCAGCGGTTGTTCAATCTCTGTATTGACGACAGCATCGACCATCTCCAATTTAAAGCACTCTTCTTCCTCAGTTGGAAATTTCATTGCCTTGAACACGTTAAAAGTGACCTTCTGATTTTGAACCCTCATTGTAAGCTCTCATTTCTGCACATCAATCAAAGTTCGACCTGTAGCTAAGAGCGGTCTTCCCAAGATAATAGGAATCCTCTTATCTTCCTCAAAGTCCAGAATAACAAAATCAGCAGGAAAAATGAGCTTATCCACTCTAACCAAAACATCCTCCACTATACCCCTTGGATATGTGACAGACCTGTCAGCCAGCTGTAAGGACATAGTAGTAGGTTTAGGCTCCGGCAGCCCAAGTTGCATGAAGACAGACAACGACATCAGATTAATACTAGCTCCCAAGTCACACAAGCACTTGTTGAAAGATAGATTGCCGATTGTACACGGGATGGTGAAACTCCCTGGATCCTTGAGCTTCGGAGGTAACTTCTGTTGAAGAATAGCACTGCACTCTTCAGTTAGAGTGATGGACTCCAAATCCTCGAGCTTCAACTTCCGAGATAGAATACCCTTCATGAACTTTGCGTAGCTCGGCATTTGTTCAAGAGCTTCCGCAAACGGTATATTGATCTGTAACTTCTTGAAAACCTCCAGAAATTTAGCGAACTGCTTATCCAACTTCTGCTTCTGGAGACGTTTAGGGAATGGCGGAGGAGGATAGACCTCCTTGATCTCTGTATTCTGCTTCAGAACAGATTTCTCAGTCGAACGATCACGCTTTTCCGCTTTGCTTCCCCCCAAACTGTCTTTTTCCACTTTTTCTTCATCTTCTGGCAGAAACTCAGGCGCGGGCGCGCTTCCTAGGGCGCGGGCGCGCCCACCTTCTGTCGGGAATCCAGAAATTTCTTCGTTTTGCTCTGTTCCTTAGTTCTGGTCACTCGTAACCCTTCCAGATCGCAAGGTAACTGCTTTTACATGTTCCTTGGCCTCTCTTTTGCCAGGATTAGCTTCCGTATCACTAGGGAGAGTTCCTTGTGGTCTATTCAACAAGGCATTGGCAATCTGACCAATTTGATTCTCCAGAGTCTTGATTGAAACAACTTGGCTCTTGCACATTAGCCTCAATTCCTCCAATTCAGATTTTTCATTAGATGATTGCCCAACATTGCCTTGAGATGGTTGTTGAAAACCTGGTGGTTGATACGGTTGCCTTGGAGCATATTGCTGCTAAAAACCAGAAGATTTGAATGGCTTAGCTCCAAATTGCTGACCTTGATACTGCTGATACGGTTGTTGTGGCTAATTCTGACCACCCTGATTGTTACTCCAGCTGAAATTCGGATGGTTCCTGTTATTCGTATGATAGGCATTAGGCATTGGCTGTTGTGATCTCTGGAAATTGCTCACAAACTGCGCCGACTCATTAGATATGGCACACTGAGTCGTGTCATGTGCACCTGCACATAGCTCACAAACACTAGCCACCTGCTGAACTCCATAGTTAGTTAGGGAATCCACCTTCATAGACAAAGCTTTCAGCTGAGTTGCAATTGCTGTAGCTGCATGCACTTCCAGAATTCCTGCTACCTTGCCTTGTGATAACCTCTGAGTTGGATTCTGGTATTCATTAGCAGCCATCATCTCAATAAGTTCATAAGCCTCATCGTAGCTTTTAGCCCAAAGAGCTCCACCTGATGCCGCATCAAGCATTGGTCGAGATTGACCTCCAAGACCATTATAGAAACAATTTATCACCATCCAATCAGGCATTCCATGATGAGGACACTTCCTAAGCATCTCCTTGTAGCGCTCCCAAGCTTCACATAAAGTTTCTCCAGAATGCTGTGCAAACTGAGTAAGAGCATTCCTGATTGCTGCTGTTTTAGCGATCAGGAAGAATTTAGTGAGAAACTTCTGAGCCAGATCCTCCCATGTAGTAATAGAACCTGCTGGTAGAGAATGCAACCAGCCCTTAGCCTTATCCCTCAGAGAAAATGGGAAAAGTCTCAGCTTCACAGCATCTTCTGACACTCCGTTGAACTTGAAGGTGTCGCAAATCTCGATGAAATCCCTAATATGCATATTAGGATCTTCCGTTGGAGCACCCCCAAACTGAACTGAATTCTGCACCATCTGAATCGTGCCAGGCTTGATTTCAAAAGTATTAGCTGCAATGGCAGGCCTGACAATACTAGATTGAATGTCATTGATCTTTGGCTGAGAATAATCCTTCAAAGCCTTCGTTTCTGCTACTGGTTCTCCCATAACTAGATTCAATTCAAGTTCTTCTTTCCGAGATTGAGAACGTGTTCGCATACACGCTCACTAGAGTACCTGAAACTCACCAAATAAAGGAAAATTGATGAGAATAATCCGAGTCAGTGAACGTTAACGACCACTGATGACAAGCACATAAACTATATATATAACACCGAGTCCCCGGCAGCGGCGCCAAAAACTTGTTCGCACAAGTAATATATGAAAGTAGAGTTCGTTCCCACAGAGACTGCTTTGGTTACTATAGTTATGCACTTATGCAACAATGTATGGCTATTGTTCAATGCTAAGACAAGTATCAATGTTTGTGTTTTGATTAACTAAATTAACTAAACAAATTATCAAGACTAAAATTAACTAAAGATTGCTGTTGAATTACTTATGAGAATAAAACATGGGATCCTAACTTCATTAAATACTTCATCTAGAGCCTTTTGTCTTTAATCAATGTATGTGACAGTTAAGATAACTAATCGGACAACACGAAATTAGTACACGCTACCTTTCAGTATACGTATACCAAACCACTCAAACATCCACAAAAGAGATAGAAGTTGGGCAGACACCAATTATGCTTAGACCCTATATGTCTATAAGATTTGAAAACATAACGGTTTAACGAGCAAGTTATCCATTCAGATTACATAGGGCAGGTAAGATGGTTAAAATCACCTACGAATCATGCATGACAAACATACATAAACCTATGCTAGCATGGCAAGTTCTAAACCTCTATATCCACTTTCGCATTCAATAAAGATTAACAAACAACTTAGATGTTAGCTACGCATCCAAGAAGAATAAGCACAACCAAACTAGGATATCAATTAGCCATCACACACATATCTTTAAAACAATTAACTGCTAAAATCCATAAATAAATCCGTTAGAATCCCACGACGACAATTAGTTCATAATTGAACCATTCATCATCGTGGGTTCTGATGAAAACATGATAATAATAAGTCTAGAATACTGAATAAAAGTGCTAGGGTTTATGAAAGAACCAACGAGAATCCAAAGTATCGCCTAATTAGAAGAATACAAAGAAAAGATGAAAACTAGATCTTCGTAATCAGCCGTCTTCTTGTTCTCCTCACCAGTGGATGGATATGTATGTATGTAAGACAATGTATATGGATGTATATCTCAGAAATCGTCCACCAAGTGCTTAAATAGGCCTTTCTGCTGACTTGTTGCTGCTGGTTTCCTTTTCAGAATCGAAGTTGCCTTTTTCCAGAATGTTTCAGGGGTGGGCGCCCCTGAAGGGGGTGGCCGCGCTTGAAATGAATTCACATAGGGCGCGGGCGCGCTTGGAGGGGGTGGGCGCCCTTGACACATTCTGCCAAATTCTCCCTTTTGCTTTTTCCTCGACAATTCATGTTCTGTTCACTCCGCAACCTCTTGGCTTCTTCAACAATGAACGATTAGCACCACATAACCCTAGAAACTTCACCAAACTGCTGACAAAGCAACTCTGCATACACTAACATAAAACACATCACAAACACCATGTACTTGAGAACAAAACGATCAATTTAAGCCGATTTAGGGTGTTCCAAATAGATATGAAATCCACTTATCAATAGGAAAACCTTCTGGAGTGCGTCAAACAGAAATGACCACTCCCTTCTGACATGCTTCTTGTTAAGCTTAGCCATGTTTATCTCATCAGCGTACTGAATTAGGGTCGTGAAGTCCACCATTTGCTTATCAGTGGCTTCATCATCATGACCTTCAACCTTGAACCCCAAAGCTTCATTAATTTCCTTTTCTCCAAATTGCAAGTGCTTGCCCCCAATTGTGAAGTTAATTTCCTGAAACGAAGTCCCATCCTCCCTAGCCAGTGTTGATACCAAAGCTGTTCTCCAGAATCCTTCCAAAACATCAACGTACAAAGTGGGGTTCATGGTTAAAGCTTGGCGAAGGTAGGATGTGTTTAAGAACCGTACAAAACACTTGTACCGGGGGTTTGCTTCAGCCTCAGAGGAGATAGTGAGAAGGTTGGTCTCTTTGGGTATGGTTAAAGGGTTTGAAGAAGACGCTGCTTGAGATTTGGGTGCCATTTGAAATTGAGAGTGAAGAAGAGAGAATATAATTTGAGTTTAGGTTTTAGAATTGAGAGAAATAGACAAGATGAAAAGTTGTGAACGGTTAGAAAAGAGTATTTATATGATAGAGACACTGCGATATGGAGTTATGAATTTGTACAGGCTATTTTGATGTCGTGAAGTCTCAAAATAGCCTATATCGCGATGTCTTGCAAAGTATATCGCAGAGTCCAAAAGTGAACTATGTCACAAAGTCTTGAAGGTAGAAATAATGGGGGGACTTTGCCATATAGTATAAATACCCTGTCTAAAACTCTCGTTTTGGAATTCCAAGCATTTTGTCAAACTTGTATTAAAATTTTGAGATAAAATGAATTTAAATCAAAATTCTGCTAAATATGGAGACTTGTCGATATAGTTATTCTAGGTCGCGAAGTCACAAAATGAACTATGTCGCAAACTCAAGAAATGAACTATATCGCGAAGTCTCACAATTTCAACAATTTGCGATATAAGTCTGTTTTATTTGAACTAAGTCGTGAACTCTCAAAATCACCTATGTAGAGATGTCTTAAAAGCTCATAACTTCTCATAAAAGTATGATTTGAAAAATATTCAGTAAAATACTGAAATATTTATAAATCATATCTCAGCTAATTTTCACTTCAAGTAAATAGAGCATTTAAATATAGTGAAAATTTACTGCTGCAACAATTAACTAGCATACTTACTTAGAACAACTAAATGAAGGATTGAGCATTCCAATTTCACTCACAAGTCTGTTGAAGACAACTTCATTTAGAGGTTTAGTAAATATGTCAGCTAATTTTTCTCAGTTGGAACATAAGAGACTGTTATAGTACCATTTGCAGCATGTTCCCTAATGAAATGGTACCCTATCTCAATGTGCTTTGTAGTAGAATGATTAACAGGATTGGCAACAATGGATATTGCACTGGTATTGTCACACATCAGGGGAATGTGTTCCAACACTAGTCCATAATCCATGAGTTGATTTCTAATCCAAAACAATTGAGCACAGCAGCTTCCAGAAGCAATATATTCAGCCTCAGTTGTAGATGTTGCTGTGGATTGTTGTTTCTTACTGAACCATGACACTAACATTTGACCTAAGAATTGGCAGCTTCTAGAGGTACTCTTCCTGTCAATTCTGCATCCAGCATAATCAGAATCTGTGTAACCAACCAGGTTGAACCCAGTGCCCTTTGGATACCATAGCCCAAGATTAGGAGTCCCTTTCAGATACCTGAAGATTCTTTTGATAGCCATCATGTGAGATTCCTTAGGGTCAGATTGGAACCTTGCAAAAAGGCATGTGGCAAACATGATGTCTGGCCTGCTAGCAGTGAGATAGAGTAATGATCCAACCATTCCCTTATAGACCTTGATGTCAACTCTCTTGCCCTTCTTATCTTCATCAAGCTTGATTGCAGTGGACATAGGAGTTTTTGCTGGGGATGACTCTTCTAAACCATATTTCTTTAAGAGATCTTTAACATACTTAGATTGATTTATGAAGATGCCATCCTCCCTTTGATGTACTTGCAAGCCTAGGAAGAAGGTTAACTCTCCCATCATACTCATTTCATATTTGCTTTGCATCAACTTAGAGAACCTTTCATAGAGTTTTTTATTTGAAGAGCCAAAGATGATATCATCCACATAAATTTGAACTAGAATGATATCATTTCCATGCTTCTTGAAGAATAGATTTTTATCAATTGTACCCCTGGTAAATTCATGCTCAAGAAGGAATTGAGATAGAGTTTCATACCAGGCTCTTGGTGCCTGTTTGAGTCCATAGAGTGCCTTGAGTAGTCTATACACAAAGTCTGGGAAGTTTTCATTCTCAAAGCCAGGTGGTTGGGACACATAAAATTCTTCAACAAGATCACCATTGAGAAATGCACTTTTACATCCATTTGATACACCTTTAAGTCTGAGTGGGCTGCAAAAGCCAAGAAAATCCTGATGGCCTCCAGTCTAGCTACAGGTGCAAATGTCTCATCATAGTCAATGCCTTCTTGTTGACAATATCCTTTGGCAACCAACCTTGCTCTGTTTATTATCACCACTCCTTCTTCATCCATTTTGTTCCTGAATACCCATTTGGTGTCAATAACATTCTTTCCTTCAGGAGGTGGCACTAGTTCCCATACTTTGTTTTTCTCAAATTGATTCAACTCTTCTTGCATAGCAACAATGCAGTCAGAATTCTTCAAAGCTTCTTCAATTACTTTTGGTTCTTCTTGTGACAGAAAGCAGCTATACAGACATGTATTCATTGTTGCCCTCCTTGTTCTAACTCCCTCACTAGGATCTCCAATGATTTGATCCCTAGTGTGGGCTCTGTCCCATTTTCTTGTGTGACCCTGTTCATTTCCTTGACTTGTTTCAGGATCATTTTGATTGACAGTTGCATTCTCTTCTTCTCCCCCTGTGTTTGTGTTCCCTTGCACAGGTGTTTTAAGAAGATCATCAACTTCAAAAGTTTCAACATGTGGAACAGTTAGAATAAGTGGTTCATCCTCACTTTCAGAATCCTCAAGATATCCTTGATTTTCAAATCTTAATGGCACACTGTTTTGTTCACTTGTTGCAAGTCCAGGAGTTTTCTTGTCATCAAAGGTAACATCCATGCTTTCCATTACTTTGTGTTGCTCAGGTACAAACACTCTGTATGCTGTCCTTTCCAGAGAGTATCCAATGAAGATACATTCAAATGCCTTAGAATCAAATTTTCCAACATGTTCAGAAGTATCTTTCATCACAAAACACTTGCTTCCAAACACATGAAGATGCTTGAAGGATGCTCTTTTGCCAGTCATCAATGAGTAAGGAGTTTTTCCAGACTTCTTATTGATCAATGTTCTATTTTGCCCATAGCATGCTGTGTTAACAACATCAGCCCAAAAGCTAGTAGGTAGCTTTGCGTCCAACATCATTGTCATTGCAGTTTCAATGAGAGTTCTATTCTTTATCTCAACTACTCCATTTTGTTGAGGAGTTCTAGGAGCTGAAAACTGTTGAGAAATTCCTTTATCTTTGCAAAACTCATACAATGTTGAATTTCTAAACCGAGTTCCATTATCACTTCTCAAAGCAACTACAGAGGAGCCAGTGCTTTATGCTTCTCTATCAACTCTCTTGATATGCTCTATAATTACTTGAGGTGCTTCATCCTTGGAGAACAAGAATTCTACCCAAATGTATCTTGAATAATCATCAACCATGACTAGAGCATATTTCTTCTTGGAAAGGGACATTACATTCACAGGGCCAAATAGATCCATGTGAATTAGCTGCAGAGGCTTTGAGTTTGAATTGAGCAACTTGTTCTTGTGACTTGATCTCTTAATCTTTCCTCTTTGACATGCTTCATATGCTCCATCTTGCACAAAATCCAAAGCAGGCATGTCTCTGATGAGTTCTCTCTTTGCCAGAGAGTTCATTGCCTGAACATTCAAGTGAGACAGTTTCTTGTGCCATAGCCAGAATTCTTCATTGTTGGCTTTAGTGTAGAAACAACAAATTTCTCCCTTGTCTGCAGCCTTAAGATTTGCTACAAATAAGCTTCCTTTCTTCACACCAGTCAAAACAACTTCACCACTTCCTCTTTTAGAGATTAGACAGTGATCTTCATCAAATTCCACTTTGAAACCCCTGTTAGTGAATTGTCCAATGCTCAAGAGGTTGTGTTTTAGTCCTTCAACAAATGCTACTTCTTCAATAATGACATTCCTAGATTTAACACTGCCATATCCCATTGTATAACCAATGTTGTCATTTCCAAAGGTTACTGATGGGCCAACCTTCTCCTCAAAATGTGATAGCAGGGCTATATCACCAGTCATATGACTTGCGCATCCACTGTCCAAGATCCATATGAATCTTTTATTTCTGTTGCCCTGCATTCACAAAAATAACACAGTTGTTTTTGGTACCCACACTTGGTAGGGTCCAGTTGATTTAGAGACAGTTTTGTTAATGATTCTTCTATCATAAATAACATTCTTCATAGTAGGAGACTTCACTATGTTTGTGGCTTTGGAGTTTACACTCTTAGGCTCACATGAAGTTTTCACCCTCTCAGCCTTGATTGGGGATCCTGTCCTGTGAGTGTGCGTATGTGTGTGATTCACAAGATTGTGCAGAGTCAAGTTTATGCTTTAGAGATAAACAATTAGCAATCACAGTCACATAGCATGTCATGTAGTTAGAATTACCACAGAAGGAATCATGGATAGAGTTCATGCCAACAGAATGGTTACTCAGGTTATCAACTTCAACATTTACATGTTTATTACACTTATGAGTCAAATGATTCACAGATAAGCATTTCTGACACTGTTTCCTAGGAGCATTTGACACATAAGCATAATTGTTGCCCTTGTTGACACCTATCTTACCATTTCTATATTGTTTCTTCTTCTTAACAACTTCTTTCTTGATTTTAGGACTATTGACAAGGTTGTCTTTGGTTTCTTTCTGATCAACAGACTTGGGAGAGGAAGAAGTGTTCTTAGCAGCCTCATCTTCTTCAAGTAGTTGTTGTTTGATAACTAGAAGATCCTCATCAAACTCAACAACACTCTTTTTGAAGATGGGCTCTTTGACACTAGACAAAATAGTTGGAGCATTTTTGTTTACAAAAGATTCTTTTCCTTTGCCCTTATCCTTCTTCCTTCCCTTATCATTCTCATAATCAAAACCAATTCCAACCTTACAGTCCTCAGTGTGTTCCTTGTGATAGGTTTGAATAAGTTCAGAGGAGTTTCTATAGCTTCTTATTCTTAATTCATTTTCAGCAATTTGTTCCCTAAGAGCTATTTCAATCTGTTCAGCACAAGCAACTTTATTCTTAAGATACTCCACTTCCTTTTTCAAACCATCAAGACTCATAACCATTAATTAAAGTTTCTCATTCTTTTATGTAAGTTCAAGATTTTTAGCAGTTAGTCTGTCAATTTCTTCATTGGCAACTAACATGCTAGTGTGAATGTTAAACATCTCAGTACTCATGTCTTCAACAATTTGCTTGTATTGAAAGGGAGTCATATCAAGAGAAGTAAGAATGGGTACCTGACTTGAGGAATCACCATCATCAGAAAATGCCATCAAGGAATAGTTTGAGTATTCCTGTTCTTCTTCATCATCAGAATCATCCCAGCACTTTCCCTCAGCAATAAAAGCTTTACCCTGTTGTTTCTTGAGTAGAGCTTCATACTTAGCTTCAAGCTCTAAGTATGCTTTGTCCTTTTTGACCTGTTTAGGCTTCTTGCACTCAGTTGCAAAGTGCCCAAGCTCATTGCAGTTATAGCACCTTATCTTGGACCTATCCACATTCCCAGACTTGTATCCTCCTTTAGCAGCACCAGCCATCCCTTTTCCTTTATTGAAGGAGTTTGAGCCACTTGATCCACCAGCTTTTCCAGCATTAAACTTGGACTTAAATGGCTGCTTCCTTTTAAACCTAATGTTAGGATATCTCCTAGCCATATAGGCAAAATATTTGTTTTCCATCTTGTCCAGCTCATCTATGCTGTAGAACTCATCTTCCTCAGGCAAATCATAGACAACTTGAGTCTCATCACCAGTGTCTTCAACTTCCAGTTCTTCAATCTTGACTTGACTGACTTTAAGAGATTCCATTCTTTGACCTAAGTTGTCAGCAATAAGGGCACATGAAGTATTTGCCATTAATCCTTGCTTTGCTTGAATGGATCTCTTTTGAAACAACTCTAGCTCATATGTTTTCAAAACACCATACAACACATCAAAACCAATCTTTGTTAGATCTCTTTCTTTGAGGGAAGAGATTCTTGGTTCCAAGTGATCTGGTAGAGTTAGCAAAAACTTCATGTTGAGCTCTTCTGTCTCATAGTGTTTGTCATAGAGTTTGAGCTCATTTATCAGCTTGTTGAACCTCTCAAACACTTCTGTGATTCCCTCCTTTGGCTGAGCCATGAAAGCTTCATACTGAGACACCAGAATCTGCTTCTTGTTCTTTCTTACTTCTGGAGTTCCTTCACATAGCACTTCTATAAGATCCCACATTTTCTTTGCACTACTACAGTGAGCAACAGTGCCATACATGTTGAAATCCATAGATTCACAAATGATAAGTTGGAGATGTCCATCTAGTGCTATTTTCTCCTTTTCAGGATCAGTGGATTTTGAGGGGTCTTTAGGTACATGCCTTGCTGGTATTATCTCAGTGCCAACAGTTGTTTCACCAATCTCAATCATTGGAATAAAGGGACCATGCTTTAGAATGTCTAAATACATGGGGTTTGAAGCTTTGATGAAAATCAACATCTTCTTCTTCCATAAACTGTAGTGCTCCTTGTTAAAGGGAGGAATCTTGATACTGCTTAGTTTCTGTGAACTCATTCTTGATCCTTTCCTATTTGTATGTCAATAGCCGGCTCTGATACCACTTGTTAGAAATGAATACCACTTAGAAACTAGACAGAGGGGGGGGGGGGTGAATGGATAGTTTTGATATTTTTCGATTCTTGAAAACTAAATAAGCTGTGAGAGATTATGTTGTGTAAAATACGGAATGAAAATGAACAGAACACACACACACAATCACTTTAATCTACTTTGTATTAATTAAATTAAATACTACAGCTTCCAAAATTCCACAAGTGAAATTCTGGCTTCTAAACAAGAACAATGTTTTCTTGCTTTGCTTACAGAGAAAAGAGTTCTTGAATATTTTTGTGTACTACTCTCTTACAGCTAACAATAGGGTGTGCAAGATATTTATATCCTATACAGACTAGTGCACACTCCTATTTACACAATTGCCCCTCACTGTAAGTCCAACTTGTCCTGCTATAAGAAGTTAACTGTGTCGGGAAGGACCACTTGCTTTTCGGAGTCCTTCCCGTTTCTGTAGCTGTTTGTCTCTTGTCTTTCTCTTCAAATTTAGCTGTAGATTTGCCATCTGTTCTTTGGACCACCTTACCAGAACAGATGCTTCAGTATTTGTCTCCTTTGAATTTTTGTTCTGTACCTTGATTTATCTTGTTATGAACAGCTAAGTGTTGATATCGTGAACTCCAGCATTTCCTTGACTTCACGATGTATCCTTTGAAGACTTCACGACATAGCCTTTGAAGACTTCGTGACATAGCCTTTTTGAAGACTTCGCGACATAGCCTTTTTGAAGACTTCGCGACATAGCCTTTTTGAAGACTTCGCGACATAGCTTTTTTGAAGACTTCGCGACATAGCCTTTTTAAAGACTTCGTGACATAGCCTTTTTAAAGACTTCACGATCTAGTACATTTTGACTTTGCGGTATCAACACTTCACGATATGAGTAATGAAGACTTCACGACATAGTTCATTTAGGACTATGCGATCTCAGAACTTCACGACATGGATATTTTAGACTTCACGACATAGCTTTATTTTGACTTCACGGTATAGGGACTTAGAAAAACTTCTGCAACTTATTTCTTCAGGGCCTTATTCATCTCCATCCTGATGCATGAACATTTCTGAACTTCTACCAAGATAATTATTCCATGGCATATGTACATTCTGGATTGCAAGAAGCTTACTAAGCTCATTATAACTTTGAGCATACAAGATAAAGCTAAGTACATGAAAACAAGACAAGTGCAGTAGAGACCTATACTATATCCCAGTGAAAGAATTCACTAAGTCATGTAGAGTGACATAGTCACAAAGAGTAGGCTTGTTAATAGTGGTATTCAGACATGTCTTGAGCCTAACATGACCCATAACTAATCAAAAGTTTTGAAAGAAAGCAGGGTTGAGCCCGTCGGGACCCGAGCTCTTGTCGGGATGCATCTGTTTAATGGCTATTAAGAACTCTTTGAACGAGAATTCCTCCGCGAGCCTCCTGTTCTGAGCATGAGTAACAGTCCTATGACCATTAACGTTCTGTGAACTTTTATAAAATATAAATCATAAATTATATTATAATTTGTATCATTATATATATATCAATACTATTATATAATAGGCGAAACATTAAAAGTTTGGTTGGTCGGTATGGTATGTTGTGATATTACTTAATTGTCCTTAATTAACTATACTTCGTGTTTTGACTTAATTAACCTTACTTATTTATAGAAATATATTATTAAATAATAATATTACCTCTTTATAACCAATTACCTTTTTCACCTAAAATACATTATTTTTTCTATTTTTTCTAACAAATTCCCCTACTTTTTCAAATATATCACGAGCAATTACCCTTTTTAACTAAAACATGTTAGTTTTTCTATTTTTCCTTACTAAAACCCCTCCTTTTCCAAAAATATCACGGACAAACATTTAGTTATTTATTTTTAAACCTATTTTAATGTTAATTATTTTTTAAAAGTTTACTTATTTTAACATGTCTACTTATTTTTCTTAACAAATGCAATTACTAAAAATATTAAAATATAAATAATCAAATACCTATTTATAACCAATTACCTTTTCAGCTAAAACACATTATATATTTTTTTTAAGAAATTCCTCCTTTTCTAAATATATCACGGGAAATTGCCTTTTACAATTGCCTTTTTCTATTTTTCTCACTAAAATCCATTCTTTTTCCAAAAATATCACAAGAAACCCATTACTTATTTATTTTAAAACATATTTAAATACTTTTAATTATTAAATTTTAAAACCTCATTGTCCAAAAATATCACGGGCATTTACCTTTTTAAACTAAATATATGTTACATATTTTATTTTTTCTTACTAAAACCCGTCATTTCCAAAAATATAACGGGCAAACCCATACTTATTTATTTTAAAATCTGTTTTAATGTTTTTAATTAATTAAAAGTGTTTAGCTATTTTAACATGCCTACTTATTTTTTGCACAATTACAATTAATAAAATATTAAAAATAATAATAATAAAATAACAATTAACAATCCGTGCATCGCATGGGTTTTAAGCTAGTATATATATATATATATATATATATATATATATATATATATATATATATATATATATATTAGCTTATATCTCGTGCGATGCACGGTTTTATTTAATATTTTATTATTTTTTGTTTAGATTTTTGTAATTATATATTATTTTATGAAATTTTAATATATATTTATATGTGTATATAATAAATTAGAATTATATATCTAATAATATAATAATTTAATTTAATAAATTATTGATGTAATCTTTAGTAGTAATTTAGATATTAAAATATAATTTTTTTTAAATAATAGATCTAACGGTCTGTATTTATTTGTTCTTAAAAAATCTAAATGTGACTAAAGTGCAAATAACAAAATATGTGCTCTGTAATGTACCGAGTTTCTTCTAATATATGCTATTACTTTTATTTTTTATTAATTATCTTATTTAAATTTTATGTTATAAAAAATTATATTAAACCCGGATTTTATAAATTTAATATAATAATATTGTCATTATATCTATATTTTGCCCGTGTTATTTTTAATTCGAATATGAGTTGTTTTACTTAAAAATATAAAACAGACAATGTCCTTAAAAAGACAGTTAGTTACTTATTAATAATTATATAAAATTATATTAAATTTATATATGTGTTGCCCCTGTTAATTTTAGAAAATTCATTGTTTAAATTAGAAAATATAAAATTATATTACCTTTTTATATATATGTTGGTCGTGTTACTTTTAGAAAATTAGTTGTTTAAGTTAGAAAAAAATAAAAAAAGTTATGTTTTTAGCTGAAAATGGTAAGTGGTTATTTATTAATAATTATATATAACAATATTACCATTACATATTTATTTTCCATGTGTTATGTTTAGAAGATGAGTTGTTTTAGTTAGAAAATGTAGAAAAAATAATGTGTTTTTGATGAAAAAGGTAATCAGTTATAAATATGTAATAATATTACCATTTTATATATATGTTACCTATTTTCTTTTTAGAAGATTAGTTGTTTTGGTTAGAAAAATATATAAAAAAGGTAATGTGTTTTAGCTGAAAAAATCTAAAATTATATTACCTTTTTATATATAAGTTGCTCGTGTTACTTTTTTGGTTAGAAAAATATATAAAATAGGTAATGTGTTTTAGCTGAAAAAAATAATTGGTTATAAATAAATTGATTATAGATAGGCCGACCCAAATTATCGATACGTACGGTCCAAATACTGATCGACTGACCGACTGACCAAAACTTTTAATGTTTCGTATTTAAAAATATACTAGCTTATATCCCGTGCGATGCACGGTCTTCTTTAATATTTTCTTATTTTTTATTTAGATTTTAGTTATTATATATAATTTGATAAAATTTTAATATATATATATATATATTAGATTTATAAATCTAACAATATAATATTTAAATTTATTATATTATTGACGTAATCAATAGTAGTATTTTAGATATTAAAATATAAAATATTTTAAAATAACATATCTAATGATTCCTATTTTTTTACTCTTAAAAATCTAAAAAGGGACTCAAGTGCAAATATCAAAATATGTGCTTGTTCAATATACCGAGTTTATTTGAATATACTATTACTTTTATTTTAATTAATTATCTCGTTTAAATTGAATGTTAAAAAAATTATAATAAACATGAATTTCATAAGTTTAATATAATAATATTACCAATATATCTATCTTTTGCATGTGTTATTTTTAATTTGAACATGAGTTGTTTTAGTTAAAAAATATAAACAGGTAATATCCTTAAAAAGACAATTAGTTATCTATTAACAATTATATAAAATTATATTAATTTTTTTATATATACGTCTGCATTAATTTTAGAAAATTAGTTGTTTAAGTTAGAAAATATAAAAGAGGTAATTTGTTTTAGCTGAAAAGAATAACTTGTTATTTATTAATATTTATATAAAACAATATTACCATTGTATATTTATTTTGCATGTATTATATTTAGAAAATAAGTTGTTTTAGTTAGAAAATATAAAACACATAATGTGTTTTAGCTGTCGGTTATAAATATATAATAATATTACCATTTTATATATATATTGTCCGTCTTATTTTTAGAAAATGATTTGTTTTAGTTAAATCGATATATGAAATAGGTAATATAATTTAGCTGAAAAAGGTAATTGGTTATCAATAACTTAGTTTCCATATATGTGTTATGAGTTGTTTTAGGTAAAAAATATAAAAATAATGTGTTTTAGCTGAAAAAGGTAATCAGTTATAAATATAATAATATTACCATATTATATATATGTTGCCCGTTTTATTTTTAGAAGATTAGTTGGTTTGGTTTAAAAAAATATATAAAATAGGTAATGTAGTGAAAAAATGTAATTAGTTATTAATAAATTGATTATAGATAGGCCTGTGAATCAGCCCAAATACCGACCGACTGACCGACCGACCAAAACTTTTAATGTTTCGTCTTTAATAATATAGTATAGATATATATAGTTAAGTTGTATGGAGACCACCTTTTTGTGGAGACCTGTAGATCACATACCTTCTTGTAATTTAAATTTGACAAACTAGATCATATTTTGTAATCAAAAATTTGCAAAACGTACTGTTTTGCCAAGTATATTCTATGAAAATCACTATTTCATTGAAAATCTTGAAAATCATGTAAGCTGCAAACAGAACATGTTTTCCAGAACAATATGTTTTGCTATGGTTTAGTTGCAAAACATATATAATTTTAAATATTTTAAATGAAAATAGTTATTTTCATAGAACATAATTTATAAAATATTATATTTTGCTAAATTTAGATTGTAGAACATAGGTCTCCACAAAAAATGTGGTCTCCATAGAACTTAACTATATATATATATATATATATATATATACGTTCTTTGTAAATTACGTGTCACAAAATTAAAATAAAATTATCTTAATTAATTTGAACCAAGATTATAGTATTGAACATAAAAAAATAAATTAAGAAAATCAAACTACTTGTAACCTAATTAAAATAAAATCAAAAAACAGAATTTATTTATTTTGTTGGTAATTTAAGCTTGTTTATTTATGAACGTTGCTGATGGGGAGTTTTCAATTCAGCAAATTTTGAAAAAACAAAACTTACAATTTATCGTGTTCTTTAATATCTACTTAAGAAATTGAATATTGGATATTTTTATTATAACTTTTTTTATATTTATTAAGTGGGGCTAATTTATTTTGTACTGGAAACTTTTGAATATTTTGAAAAAAATCATTAATTTCAAAGATTGGATATAATCATGGCTATGTTTTTTTATATTTTAATTAAATTTCAAATAATTTTGCTTATCTCTTTATGAATTTTGTTATATTTTATTATTTTATTTTTAATACATAGTTGTAATAATTTTAACTATCGCATTTTAGAGCAACTCTAATATGGGTCAGGTGACAACGCATGTGATATTATTAGTGGCAAGATATTTTGTTAGTATTTTTATTAAAGGCGATTGTTATAATAAATGGTACAATGGAAAGTTTTAGCGGTACCTGTAAATGATGGGCCCCTATGTATGCACACCTAAAACCCAACTGTACACGGAAACTTTCAGTGATACTGTTTGCTGCAACAATCGTTTGTTATAGACCGTCCTCTTTTATTTAAATTGTTATTATGTTTTTGAGATTTCAATTGAAGTTGTGCATTTGGTGTTAATTTGAAATGCAAAAAATTGACATTATATAAATTATGGTGTTGAGGTCGACTTTATGTTAGAAAATTGATAGTTTAAGGATATAATTAAATATAATCTTGATGTTAATTCAAATTTCTAATGATTGGAAGTTGTTCCTTGCTATGGGAACTTAAACTTTCATGTATGGGTTTAATAATTTTCCTGTTTAAATCCATAAGAGAAATTGAGATGAAGGTAGTAGCTTGAAAAAGCTTGTTAAAAAGAAGTTTCATTTGTCCCACATAGAAAAGAATAAGAGGACTTGGTGGCTTTATATAGCATTACACACATGAGTAGTATACAACTACTAAGGTGTGTGATGGTGCATGGTGTTAGTGTGTGCTTCACGCGCACACACACGCGCGCCGCCGCCGCCGCCCGCCTCGCCACGCCACGCCACGCACCGGACCGGACCGGACCGGACCGGGTCGAAGGGCGATTTGGGCGAATGTCTCGCGTACGCGAGACGACCTGGGCAAGGGGTTTTGTTCTATGATTTTAATATTATTTTTTTAATTGAATTATTATTGGGCTGGGCCAGATTTAATTATTTAAATTAAATCAGATGGACCGTTGATGGGGTGGGCCAGATTTATTTATTATATGGACCAGTTGACCAAGTCAAAATAATTCAAGATTAAAAAGATTAATAAAATAAAATCTGTAACAAAGATGTGGATAAACATGAAAAAGATGTAACAGCTACAGGTTATTAAATTTCAATCAAAAACGTTTTATTCATTAATTGGTCAGTTTTGATTTTTTATTTAATATGATCAGCTGTTACGAAAATTAATGTGTGTGCTTCAGTTACAGAAAGGAACCACTATAAATAGTGGCCCTTGTAGCTCAGTTGAAACACACAGAAGTTTGCAAATACACTTCTCTCAAAAACTCTCTCTGCCCTCCCTCTCCATATAGTTTTCCTTGTAGTTTACTGGTTCTCCGGCGACTGAGGTGCTGGTCGTAGTTGAGCGTTGCTGTTGCTGTGAACACCTTGCTCGGAGCTGTTTTATCCTGGAAGTAGTATCTCGCCGACAACCTGACACAAGTCCAAACAGGGACATGTGATGCCATATGAACACGGTAGCTCGAAGGTGAATGTAGTAACCGTAGGACAGAAAAGGAAGGCTGTTGCTAGGAAGGGTAATGTTAATAAACCTAAGATAGACAAGGATAAGGCCAAGAAACCAAGGGCAAACAAACCATATTGGAATTGTGGGCAGGTTGGGCACTAGAGTAAGGACTGCCCTGCAAAGAAAGGGAAGAAAACCGAGGTGGTAGCTCAAGCGAATGCTGTGCTTGGAACCACAAGTGGGCCTGTAGTGAACATGGTTGTTGGTGAGGCTTCGGCTTCTGAAACCAACGAAAACCGGTATGTGACCTACAACCCTGTACTATTTTCCACTTATCTGTCAAATGAATGGTTGATTGATACTGGAGCTAATGTGCATATTTGTGCTGATATTAGTTTGTTTGTATCTTATCAACAGAGTCATAGCATGACAGTAACGATGGGGAATGCGAGTGCCGCTCAAGTTCATGGAGTGGGAGACGTGGACCTGAAGTTTCCTTCGGGGCGTATTCTATCCCTGACAAGAGTGCATCATGTTCCCGACATGCATAGAAATATAATAAGTGGAAGCCGTTTAGTTACAAATGGTTTTGAAATTTCCTTAAGATTTCTTTGGCAAGGGTTACTTGTCAAATGGTTTATTTGTTATAAATGCTGAGCCTGTTTTGGGCACTTCCTTTAATGAAATTACTCCTTCTGTTAACTGTGTAGAATCATCCAACTTATGGCATGCTAGACTTGGTCACTTAAATTTTGGTGCTCTTAAAAATATGATGAACTTAGAGTTGATTCCAAAACATACTATAGAAAAGAATTCTAAATGTCAAGTATGTGTGTCTGCTAAACAAATAAGGAAACCTTTTCATAATGTTGTTAGGGATTCAGACTTGTTAGATTTAGTACACACTGATATTTGTGAATTTGGTGGTATGTTAACTAAGGACCATTTTAGATACTTCATTACTTTTATAAATGATAGTAGTAGATACTGTTATGTTTATTTACTTAGACATAAGGATGAAGCACTTAGGAAATTCATGATTTATAAAACTGAAATTGAGAAACAAACTGGTAAGGTACTTAAAAGGTTGAGATCAGATAGAGGTGGTGAGTATACGAGTAACTCCTTTAATGAATTTTGCGCAAGCAATGGAATAGTTCATGAAGTTACTCCACCTTACACACCTGAGTCTAATGGGGTCGCTGAGCGAAAGAACAGAACGTTCAAAGATATGATTAACAGTATGATTATTAACTCTGGGTTGCCTAAATACATGTGGGGAGAGGCTCTGAATACGACTTGCCATATTCTGAACAGAGTCCCTCTGAAACACATGGATAAGACACCTTCTGAGTTATTGAAAGGCAAGAGGACTAGTCTCAAGTATCTTCGAGTGTGGGGGTGCCTTGCAAAGGTACTTGTCCCTGAAGACACGAGGAAGAAACTAGGTCCGAAGACGGTTGATTGTATCACTCTGGGCTATCTTGAAACCACTACAGCTATGAGATTTTTAGTAATAAAATCTGACATAGATGGTATAGTGGCTAACACGATAGTTGAATTTCGTGATGCTACATTCTTTGAGGATGTCTACCCTATGAAGACTGGTATACCTCAAGGTACTTCTGAGGAAGATCTCACTCACACATCAAGTTCTATTCCTGATCATGTGGAAAAGATGACAAATGTGGGGGCGGAACTTGGTAGTAGCTCTACTCCTATGGAGGAAGAGGAACCTAGGAGGAGTAAGGGTGCAAAGGTAGTCAAGGACTTTGGAAGTGATTTCATCACTTACAATGTCGAGGACGAACCTTTAACTTTCCGACAGGCTATGGACTCCTCGAAGTCTAGGCACTGGAAGGGCGCTGTAAAGAGTGAAATTGACTCTATTGTTTCTAACGGAACATGGGAGTTAGTTGATCTCCCTCCTGGGTGTTCTACTATTGGGTGCAAGTGGATTTTTAAAAGGAAGTTGAACCCTGATGGCTCAATAGAGAAGTACAAGGCTAGACTGGTGGCTAAGGGTTTTAAGCAAATGGAAGGAATTGATTTCTTTGATACATACTCTCCTGTTGCCAAAATGATAACAATCCGAATGCTTGTAGCATTGGCTTCCGTACATGGTCTGATCATCCATCAAATGGATGTAAAGACAGCTTTTCTTCATGGTGAACTTGAAGAAGAGATTTATATGGATCAGCCTGAGGGGTTTGTTGCATCTGGCAACGAAAGGAAAGTATGTAAGTTAATCAAATCTATTTATGGCTTAAGACAATGTCCCAGGGACTGGCACAAGAAGTTCGATGAAACGATTGTGGCATTCAGTTTTGTTAGTAATGATAGCGATAAGTGTGTCTACTCAAAAGTTAAAGGTAGTGAATGTGTCGTATTATGCTTATATGTGGATGACATACTACTGTTTGGAACCAATATTGAGATTATTAACGAGACAAAGGATTTCTTGAAAAGGCACTTTGAGATGAAGGATATGGGTGAAGCTAGCGTGATTCTTGGTATCAAGCTGACTCAGTCAGCTGATGGAATAACCCTATCGCAATCTCATTATATAGAGAAATCTATACTTGAGAAATATGGTTATTCAAAATGTAGAATCGCTTGTACACCCTATGATCCTAAAGTTGCCCTTGTCAAGAATAGTTCGGGAGTCCATGTGTCTCAGTTAAGGTATTCTCAGATTATTAGAAGCTTGCAGTATCTTGCTAACTGTACTAGACCAGATATATCATATTCTGTGTCTAAGCTAGCTAGATATACAAGCTGTCCGAACAGAACTCATTGGGATGCTCTTGATAGAGTGCTTAGATATCTGAAAGGCACAATGTACCTTGGATTACACTATAGGAGATTTCCTGGTGTACTTGAAGGGTACAGTGATGCAAGTTGGATAGCTAAGAAGTCTGGTTCCAATGGAGTGATTGGATACGTGTTCACCCTAGGGGGTGGAGCAATATCCTGGAAGTCGACAAAACAGACTATAGTAACTCGGTCTACTTTTGAGGCTGAGTTGTGTGCACTTGATGCCACTGGGACGGAGGCTGAATGGTTACACGGACTGATGTCCGTGATACCTGTAGTAAGCAGACCACTTCCTGCTATTGTTATTCATTGTGATAGTCGAACAACTATCGACAAGATTAGTAGTAAAAAGTACAATGCTAAAACAAAGAGACACATCCAAGTTAGACTTAAGTCTATAAGGGGATTAGTGTCTGATAGGATTATAGCTGGAGAGTTCATTGGAACTCAGGAAAATATAGCTGATCCTTTGACTAAAGGACTGGAACCTGCAGTGGTCCTTAAGTCGAGGTTGGGGATGGGACTGACAACCCATCACGACTCATCAACAGTGGGAACCCAATACACATGAGAGGAGATCCCTCGAAGTGTATTCAATGTGGTAATAACAAGCTGTAAGGATGAGTTGGTAGTACCTTGATACATAGATGATACTTAGTATCTGAGTCTATCCCCTGTAAACCTAAAAGGTACTGAAACTGCTGAATAGTAAGAGTTTAAAAACTCTGAATGGGGTCAAGTCATTTGACGAGATGGTTGCAGTACATCTCTGGAGATGCCCAGCTAAGCGAATGTGATTGTGAGGTCGCAATTAGAGGAAAGGGTTATTCCTTGAAGCATTCGACGAACAGGATCAAAACAAGACCATTAATGTCTCAAAGCCGTAGATTGGCACCATAGCCTTTGAGTTGTCGTCGTCTATGGAGAATGGTTACACTTAACGGATTAAGATTCAAGGTGAAAAAAAAAATTCCATCTGAATCTGGTAGCCATCGAAGTAGGGGACTTAGGAGGGTTCAAACCCGGAAGGGTACCGACTCTGAAAAACCAAGTCATGTTAAGAACCTGTCTACATTTCTATATGGATTTGTGGGGGATTGTTAGAAAATTGATAGTTTAAGGATATAATTAAATATATTCTTGATGTTAATTCAAATTTCTAATGATTGGAAGTTGTTCCTTGCTATGGGAACTTAAACTTTCATGTATGGGTTTAATAATTTTCTTGTTTAAATCCATAAAAGAAATTGAGATGAAGGTAGTAGCTTGCAAAAGCTTGTTAAAAAGAAGTTTCATTTGTCCCACATAGAAAAGAATAAGGGGACTTGGTGGCTTTATATAGCATTACACACATGAGTAGTATACAACTACTAAGGTGTGTGATGGTGCATGGTGTTAGTGTGTGCTTCACGCGCACACACACGCGCGCGCCGCCGCCGCCCGCCACGCACCGGACCGAACCGGGTCGGGTCGGGTCGAAGGGCGATTTGGGCGAATGTCTCGGCGTCTCGCATACGCGAGGAGACCTGGGCGAGGGGTTTTGTTCTATGATTTTAATATTTTTTTTAATTGAATTATTATTGGGCTGGGCCAGATTTAACTATTTAAATTAAATCAGATGGACCGTTGATGGGCTGGGCCAGATTTATTTATCAGATGGACCAGTTGACCAAGTCAAAATAAGTCAAGATTAAAAAGATTAATAAAAGAAAATCTGTAACAAAGATGTGGATAAACATGAAAAAGATGTAACAGCTACAGGTTATTAAATTTAAATCAAAAACGTTTTATTCATTAATTGGTCAGTTTTGATTTTTTATTTAATATGATCAGCTGTTACGAAAATTAATGTGTGTGCTTCCGTTACAGAAAGGAACCACTATAAATAGTGGCCCTTGTAGCTCAGTTGAAACACACAGAAGTTTGAAAATACACTTCTCTCAAAAACTCTCTCTGCCCTCCCTCTCCATATAGTTTTCCCTGTAGTTTACTGGTTCTCTGGCGACTGAGGTGCTGGTCGTAGTTGAGCGCTGCTGTTTCTGTGAACAACTTGCTCGGAGCTGTTTTATCCTGGAAGTAGTATCTCGCCGACGACCTGACACAATAAGTGGGGGCGAATAACTCTTCCAGAACAGTCAGGGTTTCTCGAAGTCCTGATGACTCAACTGTTGCTTCATTATTTCTGTTCTTATACACTGTTAATCTATGGCTACAGGTACTGTTTCTGTCTCCCTGGTTATTTATCAGTTTCTGATATGCATGCTTTCGACCTTCATGCTTTGTTTTGTTAACTTTGGTCTTGGCCTGTCAATGCTATATCTATTATATAACTGTCTCCATGTTGCTGTAGTACTTAGTATTTCCAACACTTTATTTGTGATTTCAATAATAAATAAATATTATTTCTTTGTTATATTTATATTATACATTTTTTTGTTAAATTTGATGAAGTTTGCATTTAAGGATGTCAACGATTGGAGTATTTTTTGCAAGAACGGAGTCAAAAATGATTTGAAATAAAGAAAATATAAAATATAATTTTTTTTAAGTATGTAGCGAAATTGATACCCTTTGCAGGATCCCAACCGTTGGAGTTGGTCTTATACTCGTGATGTTTCTTGTGTTTTTCTATTTAAGTTGTTTTGTATTTATATCATATTTTTTAGATTTTTATTTGAGATGTGTAATTTTATGTTATCCATATTTTTTTGATTTTTTCATTATATTCAATTATTTTGATTTTTTATAATTTAGATATATATTTTTGTGAAATAAATATTAGGGTCAAGCTGTTTTTGTTGTTGGAGGCTAACTTTTACATACATCTAGCATATTGAGAATGATGATACAAAAACGTAATTCTAAAATGAGGGTTAATGATCTTTATATATATAGACCTTGAGAGTTTTAGGAGGTTTGATGGACAAGTCTCTCCCTTTTTTGTAGAAAACTAATTACTTTTAGGTTTAAATGTTTTGTAAGCTACTCTTTGTAGTAATCGTCTCCTATTTGGATACTTGAATGTGCTGAATGTGCTAGGGCAAGTAGTTTTTTTTTGCCACGAAATAAGTTTCATTAAAACATCAAATCTTTCAACATTACATCAAGGAATTCTAAGTGTGCATTATCCACACTCCAAACACGCTCAGCTCAAGAACAACTAAATCCAGCTAAGTAGTGAACCACGTTGTTCGCAAAACGTTTTATAAACTTCAAAGACACATTGCAATCTTTTAACTTTTCGAGTGTTCGGATACACTATTCTACAACCCTGCTAAAATAGGATATCATGGTAATAGGTTCTAATCAATAGCTTCTGCAACCTCAAGTGCTATTGTAACAGCCCGAGTTTTCGGACTATTAATCTAAATACGAAACTTAAATAAAATTTAATTATTTATTCGATAAAGCAAATATTTCCCAAAGTCAAGACAGCGGTCAAACTCAATAATAATCCAAAAATATGAAAACGGAGACGAAGCTCCATAAATCCAATATTCAATGTTTAACACATAATCAAATTTATTCGAATAGTCTAATCAAAATCACATAGCACGAAATCCATAAGTTCACATCCTTATTTTTACTTAGCTTCCAAAATTCAGAACCTGAAATATTAGAAAAAAAGTGAGCTACACAACTCAACAAGTAACAGATTGAATTGCAGATATTCTCAAAATCAATGAGCGGTTTTAATAAACAACTTTTCTCAAAACATTAATAATTTTGAAAACCTTTGCGAAAATAATTCCAGCCCAAAGTTTAAATTTTGAAAATCCAGAATTTAAAACAGAAATTGATTAAAACAGAACTTAAAACAGAAACGAAATTTTTATAAATACCACAGTCTTGATCTACGGCCACACTTTCCCAGTAGCCGGGATCTTACTCTTATACGCCACACTTTGCCAAGTGACCGACATCTAAAGTTCCGGAACTATAACGTAAATTATGAACGGGTTCGAAATGTAGAGACTGTGTTTCAAAAGATTCTCGATTCTTATATCTTATACAATTCGAAACAATATTTCTTATATATTATATGAAAATTCGAAAATTGCATAAGCAAAATATCTTTTCTGAAAATAAAAATAAGTTAAAAAGTACTTATCTTCAAAGCGATCAAACACTGAAAATTAAGTAATTCACGGAACACCTAAATAATATTTAACAAACATTAATTAGCAAACTGACCTCGGAATTATTTAAACTCAAAGAACAAAACATGTTTAATTATATAACAGAACTTTGTGACATCCACGAATTAACTACACATGCTAGGTCGAATGTAACAGTATTATCTCTACTTTGTACACCTGGATATGGATGCACTGAAACACATAAAACAAAGAAGATAAACACAAAAACTGGACAAATAATTGACATGTACCAAATATATATTAATCAATAAATTTGAAACTTAATATTAAAATAATCATAATCTTTGTAAGTTTTTTTTTTGAAGAACAATGGAATTAATTCATTAATAAAAAGTCATACGACATCTACAAAGATAATCGAGTCGAACAAACATAAAATAGAAACAATCGTCTATCCTCCCGAAGAGACAGTCAAACGATATGTTGAAAACAACACCCTCTCACCACGGAGAGAAAAACAAACCGAAATTGCAAAATAAAAAACCAAATTAAAAGAACTTAGATCTGAAAAAAACGAAACCACAATAGGGGATAATCGGTCCACTCTCGAATCCAAAACCCCGCTTGAATCGAAGAAGAACGAAACCGAAAGCTCCAAAAATTTAGATCTAAAAAAACAAACCAAACAAACTAAATGGGCAGAAAACCTTACCCTTAATTGAAGAAAATAAGAAATAAACTAAAAGAAAGAAAAAGATTGTCGCTTTCCACCGGAGAGAAACCGGTGGAAGCCCCGCCGGCTATGTTAAAGAAGAAGAAAGAAGGGCGGCGACTCTTTTGAAAGAGATAATCTTTGTAAGTTAAAATATAATTTTGCAGTTGTTCACCAAAACTCTTTCAAATAGAACGAATTAAACTTGATAAATATGACAAACCATTTACCTTAATCTTAACTAAATATTTTAGCAAAATCAACACTTAATACCATGCAACTTGTACCAATTTTAGAGATCATTTGATAATAAAAGTTATCGAAAATCTACTCCATCCTAATAAAGATTTATGTTTTTTTTCTTTTATACCAATTCTAGATGCAATACCGATTAAGCCTACATAATCAAATAATATCAAATAAATAAAATTATTAGATACTAATTTTAATGTGCACACGAAAAATTAACAATCATAATTACTGTAAACTCATGGCAGACAAATCACTAAAAGAAAATTCACTCATCAATTATACGAAAATCATATGAAACAAAACTAAACTTGATAACTAACTTAAGTTGTACATCAAAACAACAAATATCCAAACACATGTGCATGTATACAGTGATCAACTCTCCAGGCACATTGTTGATCAATTATATATGCTAGGTGTTATACTGAACTATTCATTTGAAGTATATAACATTGTCCATTTTATTGAAAATCTTGATTGCATATTATTACATTGTCTGTTTATTATATATTATGGATAATCTAGTATCAAATGGGATAACAGAAGATTAGATTATCAGTGTCTATATATAATATAATAAAGGTTCACAGTCTAAGTGGTATTAGACAACCTACTGGAATGACTGAAGTATTATTTGGGGATAGTTTATCTTGACTATTGAATAATACTTGTATTATGTTTTCTTGATTTCTGTTATAAGATTGTAATCAAGTAATCCGATTTGTATTCGAGTTAGATTATGATATATTGTAATAGAATATGTCAGTTTTTTTTGTATGTAATTGTTTTATCAACGGAGCTACAAGAGACAGAAGTGCTTCCGCTACTACTTGTTGGTTCTGAGGAGTTTCGTTGATTTTGCGTACTATGTCCGAATTTTGTCATTAAAGTTCGCGCGGATATAAGGCGTTTGACTTCGTTTACAGCCTGAAAACAACGATTTATTGTTTTCAGAAATTCAAGTTCGATCCGCACTGCTGTGTTTTGGATTAAAGTTTGGATGAGGCCATAATAGTGGATGGTTTATTGATATGTTTTATATATTTTCCACTTGTTTTGATTATTGCTATTATACGTGCCTTATATGTGTTTCATGCCATGTGATACTAACCTTAGTCTTCTAGAACGACATGGACATAAGGTTATGTTTATTATGCGTAATCATGATGTGTATCTTGCTATGTTATACATGGTTTGTATTGTTCTTTGTGATACATGTGGACTTCGAAGAAATAACATAGGACGATGCATCTAGATTAAAATTCTCACAAGTAAAATACTAAGTGGGAGAGGGGTTTAATTTGATATTAAGTCCCATGGTCATCCATTATTATTTGTATGTAATTTAACACTAAGACAATTATAAATTGTATATATGTCACCCATCCATCGTGGCGTATGATTTATGGTGTCTGGTAGTGTTAAGGATATTACTAGAACAAACTTCTTAAATTAATCACGAATATTGAAAGATAAGATCACCCCAACGTGACATACCAAGTTTCATAGAATTTGAGAAACTAATTGGACACTCCTTGATTGATGTTGATAATGGATATTTCTGACTAGGTTGTTGGGTATTAAGCAAGACCGATGTGACTTCTCCAAAAATATCTGGGATTTATCCATTGATACATCAAACGAAAAGGTCTGATTTAAAGGATTAATTTAAGATTTAAATAATGGTATACACTTAGCTATGAAAGGTAGTAAGAGACCACCCTAACGTGGCATACTATTTAGTAATAGGACCGAAGTAACATTTAAACAAATATAGGTGGTATATATGTCACCCATCATGGCGTACCAGATACTTATGGTGTTTAAGTGTTAGTACATTAATCTAAATTAATAGTTAGAGGAGTCTATAGATATTAAGTTTTTATGTGTGACATTCTAATTATGTGTTATAATATGTATGATTCTCAGGATAAAATGGGCTTTAATCCACTTTTCACTATACTTAAGGATAACAAACTTACCGGACCTAACTATATTGATTGGAAACGCAATTTGGACATAGTGTTGACTGCCGAGGAGTACAAATTTTGTACTATTGAACCCAAACCGGATCAACCTGCTGTTGATGCTCCGGATGAGGATAAGGAGTATTATAAGAAGTGGATTAAGTGAGATGAAATGTCACGATGTTACATTCTGGCAGCAATGTCGGGTGTTTTGCAGCATCAACATCAGGCCATGGCCACTGCTAGGGATATGCTTTTTAATCTCAAGGAACTTTTCGGAGATCATAATAGGGCTGCTAGGCAAGTAGCAATGAAATCTCTAATAAACACTCAGATGGCTGAAGGAACACCTGTAAGGGACCATGTTCTTTTAATGATGTCTCATATAAATGAACTGGATGTCCTTGGTGCTGAGATTGATGCGGAAACGCAAATCGATATCATCCTTATGAGTTTGCCCAAAGGCTTTGAGCAGTTCCGCTTGAATTAAAACATGAACTAGAGGTCATATAGTCTTGCGGAACTTCTGACAGAGCTTCAGGTAGCTGAAGGATTGTTTCAGCAGAATGTTCAAGTGAATGTGGATGAGAAAGGTTCTTCTTCTAAACCGAAAGGCAAGAAGAAGAAGAAAAAAGCTCAGGAACAGAAAGTTGTGAAACCATTGGGAGTTCAAAATGCTGTGAAGAAGCCTAAGGGCAAGTGCTTCAGGTGCAAGCAGTCAGGTCACTGGAAACAGGATTGTCCTCTTTCTAAGAAGAACAAAACTGGTATGTCTCTTTCTCTAGTTACGGAAACATATATAACGGCTATATCTACGAGCACTTGGTGTGTAGATACATGAGCCACTGACCATGTTTGTAATTCTATGTAGGGGTTCCAGCAATCCAGAATGCTTAGAGATGGCGAGATATATGTGTTCATGGGTGATGCTACAAAATTAGAAGTAGTTACAATGGGAGACGTTACATTATCTTTTGGTTGTAATAAGATTTTGGTTTTGAACAATTGTCTTTATGTACCTTCTTTTAGAAGGAATTTGATTTCGGTTTCTAAACTTGCTTTGGATGGTTATAATTTTTGTTTGGATCGTACTGTTTCTATTATGATGAATAAACAAGTTATATGTTCTGGGACATTGCAAGACAATTTGTACATTATTAATCCTTGACAACCTCAACCTGCACCGCAACTGCAACATAGGGTATTAAATAACACATCTTTTATCACTAATAAAAGAAAGGAACCTTCTACTTTGAACCAAACACTTCTTTGGCACTTAAGATTAGGTCATATTAACTTGAGGAGGATTCAAAGACTGGTAGTAGACGGGCCTTTAAGCTCATTGGCAGTGGAGCCATTTCCAGTATGTGAATCCTGCTTGGAAGGTAAAATGACTAACATGCCTTTTAAGGCAAAGGGGAATAGAGCTAAAGAAGTGTTAGAGTTGGTTCATACTAATTTATGTGGACCTATGAATATCCAAGCAAGAGGTGGTTATGAGTATTTCGTCACTTTCATTGACGATTATTCAAGATATGGGTACATTTACTTGTTGCGCCGTAAGTCTGAATGATTTGATAAATTCAATGAGTACAATGCTAAAACGGAGAAACGGCTTGGTAAAAGTATCAAGTCACTACGATTAGATCGTGGTGGCGAATACCTGCTTGAAGAATTTAGGGAATATTTATCAGAACATGGGATAACATCCCAATTGTCTACACCTGGCACACCTCAGCAGAACGGTGTAGCAGAGAGAAGGAACCGAACTCTGTTGGAGAGTGTTAGATCGATGATGAGTTATTCGGATTTACCCAAGTCATTTTGGGGACATGCTTTAGAAACAACGGCTTACCTTCTGAACCTAGTACCTTCTAAGTCGGTTCCTAAGACTCCGATAGAATTGTGGACTGGTGACAAGCCAAGTCTAAGACACATTCGGATTTGGGGTTGTCTAGCACATGTGCTGAACAAGAACGCGACTAAGTTAGATTCTCTTACAGAAGTGAGGCTGTTTGTGGGCTATTCCATGGGAACGAAAGGCTATTTGTTTTATAGTCCTAAGGATCGGGATGTCATTGTTAGCACCAATGCTAGATTCTTAAAGGACGACTATATAATGAACCACAAACCCATGAGTACTGTTGTTTTAGAGGAATTAGTGGGAGGAACAGATAATCCTAATGTGCCGATAGTACAAGTAGAACAACCACAAGTAAATGCACAACCTATCACTTATACCGCACCAGTTCTTCGTCATAGTGGGAGGGTTGTTCAACAACCTGAGAGATTCATGTTTTTGGGAGAGTCTTCGGACTTAGTCTCTGGTGAACATGACGAGGATCCCAGGACATACGAAGAAGCACTACAAGATAAGGATGCAGATCTATGACATAAGGCTATGCAATCTGAGATGGAATCTATGTATTCCAATCAAGTCTGGGAGCTCGTGGAACCACCCAAAGGTGTAAAACCCATTGGATGTAAGTGGATCTACAAGAGAAAAAGAGGATCTGATAAAAAGATGAAAGCCTAGAAGGCAAGACTTGTTGCGAAAGGGTATACTCCGAAAGAAGGGATCGATTATGAGGAAACCTTTTCGCCTGTAGTTATGCTTAAGTCAATCCGGATTCTTTTGTCTATAGCAGCTCATCTTGATTATGAGATTTGGCAAATGGATGTCAAGACAGGTTTCCTTAATGGAAGTCTTGAGGAAACAATCTATATGCAGCAACCAGATGGGTTCATTAAGGAAGGCCAAGAGAATCTAGTGTGTAAGCTTAAGAAGTCTATTTATGGACTGAAACAAGCTTCCAGGTATTGGAACATTCGTTTTGATCAGGCAGTCTAGTCATATGGATATCATCATAGTCCAAGCGAAGCGTATGTGTGTAGGAAGAGTGAGGGAAATGCAGTGGTTTTTCTAGTGCTATATGTAGATGACATTTTACTTATTGGAAACAATGTAGAGATGTTGTCATCAATTAAGGCATGGTTGTTCAAACAATTTGAAATGAAGGACTTAGGTGAAGCCGCATACATCCTTGGGATCAAAGTAATAAGAGATCGCAAGAAAAAAGATTTTGGCTTTATCTCAAGAACCTTACATTGATGAGGTATTGGCTTATTTTAACATGCAGGACTCTAAGAAGGGTAATTTACCTTTCAGACATGGAGTTTCTCTATCGAAGGATCAGTGTCCTATGACACTTAAAGAGATAGAGAACATGAAAGCAGTTCCTTATGCTTCAGCATGTGGAAGCTTAATGTATGCTATGTTATGTACGAGACCTGATATTTGCTTTGCCGTGGGCATGGTCAGTAGATATCAGTCTAATCCAGGTCAGGAACATTGGAGTGCAGTAAAAACAATACTTAAGTACCTGTGAAGGACTAAGAAGTATATGTTAATTTACAAGGCCTCAGACTTATTGCTTGTGGGATATACCGATTCAGATTTCCAGATAGATAGGGATAAGAGGAAGTCAACCTCGGGGTGTGTTTTTACTTTAGGAGGTGGAGCCGTAATATGGAGGAGTGTGAAGCAGAAATGCATCGCAGACTCAACCATGGAAGCCGAATACGTGGCAGCCTCTAAGGCAACCAAAGAGGCAATATGGTTCAGGAACTTCCTGCTGGATTTGGATGTAGTTCCTGATTTGCCACAACATATCACAATTTACTGTAACAACACTGGTGCTGTTGCAAATACAAAGGAACCACGAGAACATAAGGCAGCAAAACACATCGAGCGTAAGTATCACCTCATACGACAGTTCGTTAAGCGATGAGATATCGTTGTGACCGATATAACATCAAAGGACAACTGAGCAGATCCTTTCACGAAGTACTTACCAGCTAAGGCTTTTGAGGAACACGTGGAGGCGATAGGAGTCAGATGTCTGGTCATATAGTAGTTATTTAAACTGGTAGTGGATTGATTTTAATAAACACTGATGTAACACCCCCAGATCCGGGGTCAGGAATCTAGGTTGTCACGCCATCATCCAATCATATAAAACCTGCATTACCTCAATGATCCAACAAAACAACACCAAAGACCCCAATCTGTTACACACACAAGTTATAGCCTTAGAAACGTTACACAGTAACATTAGTTATTACAAACCAAATGTACTAACCAGGATCTCACACTATTAATCACAACTTCTACATGAAGTTACATTAATAGCTAACATAGATGAAGCCTATCCAACCTACTCCTTTAATATCCATCCTGAACTGAACTATCTCAAGGGTGAATCTTCCACTTCATCTCCCTCATGATACGGGCAAATTGACCATGTTCTCCTTGCACTGAAATATAATTTTTAAAAGCAAGAATGAGCGAAAGAATGCTCAGCAAGTTAAGTAGTTACTAATATAAAGTTTTTCCAACAATATAGTAGTAGTATAAAGTTTTTCTAATTCAAAGTATTCATACTTAATATAAAGTTTAGAATACCACCATATGAACGACTTTTGTTCATAGTTTTGAAAGCACTATCCGTGGCTTAGCACGGTCTTTAGGAATCAACAAGTGCGCAGTTCGAGATACTGCCAGATGAACAACACCAGTTCACAAGTTTTAAAATATCATTTGTCTTTCGTTAAACATTTCGTACAGTTCAAGATACTATATCAGAGAATAAACTTTTCAACCACTGCCAACATTATCGGTAACTCAGCACCTAGGCTTTCGTTACAATGTTGCAGTACAATTCCAATTGGAAGAAGGGGACATTCTGGAGCACACCACGATACACGATGATCAATCACTGTATCGCAAAACATTTCTTTCTACTAGTAGTGGACGATATCGTTATACGATTATCACCCAAGCCAACTGTGGGCTGTCATTAGCGTCCCGGTACCCGAAGTACCTCAGCTAAAGTTGCGTCCCGGCATTCGTAGTACCTCTGCTAAGTTTGCATGTGCGTCCCGGTACCCGTAATGCCTCTACTTAAATAACACCTCCAGTCCCTTGATGAATCCTATCATTATATCTGGAACCGAACTTAATCGTCGTTACCCGAGCGTCATTCTAGCTCGTTGATAGGTTTAAAATCATTATCATACTTAATTCCGGAAATGTTGAGGAAGTAATAACAATATGTGGGTTGACTCTTGTCAACTGACGGGGAATATGTCATGAACTTTTTAAAATCACGACCTGGGAGTTAATCAGAATTTTCTGAAATTATCGAGATTGAAATAATTTGATTGGATAGGGTAGTCATCCCCAGATATGAGTATTCTCGAGGAATAAAGGAAGTAAAACCATTTGTTCGACTCTTTGAACTGGATTCCCAATTTTTGATGAGTTAGAAAATATTTAATCGCGTTTGAATATTTTAATAACTCGGAAATAATATTTGGGAACCCCTGCTATTTTTAAATAATTTTTCTGAAGGCCCGAAAATATTATAAATAATTAACAAAGGCCTTAAATAATTTTTAAATAAAGTTTCCTAATTTTTAAATCATTTAAAACATTTAATAAATATTTAAATAATATTTATTAACTAAATAAACAATTTGGAATATTTAATAAATATTTAAATAATATTTATTAAATAATAAACAATTAAATAAATCCTTTTAAATGAATATTCAAAATAATATTCATTTAATTAAATGAATATTCAATAATATTTCAAATATTCAAATCATATAAATATTGGAATATTTTAAATCGATATTTGAAAATAATCTGTCTCTGGCAATCTCCAAGTTTTCATGACAGTGTTTATAAAATATCTCCGACTCCCGGTCTAAGTTGAAATACGAAAATACGCTCTACACCTAGAGCCTTGTATACTCCGACTTATATCTATATCCCATATAGCATATAAACCAAACATTCGACATTTGAAAGATCGTACAATAATTAAAGCAATTCATGCATTTATACAATTATATCACAACAACAACAGTACGTTACAAAAATAGCAGAATACTTAAACTTCGGGTTTGAAAACTTGCCATGATACTTGGAGTAAAACATATCCATATATTTGAATAACTTAACGTTTGAAAATACACCTACTCTGAACAATAGAGTAAGGGTTAGTAAACTTGCCTGATGCCCGAGCTCTAACTGGGTGTGGATGTTTCTCTTCTAGTCCTGGAACCTTTACCAAGACAATACATAATCTTAATTAGTCACTTGATTTACAGTTCACTTATTCTAAGTAAACTCTACTTTACCCAACTTTCACTCTCTCGGGTCCACTTAACTTACGATCTTCTTTATCGTTTAATAATCCTTTCTAGTCTCGTTTTTTTACACCAATATGTTCTCTTGATAATCCTTAACAACTTTCGAGTTTTAGTCGACTCGATATTATCCTTTTTACTTAGCCAAAACGAATGGTCAAGGTAGTACCTCTAGAGTTGACTTTCCATAAAATCACTACTTCACAACTCGCACTCTGGCACTTTTAATAAATCGGAAAATTAATAATTAATTACGAAACCACTTCTAGGAGCTTCTTGAGGGTTTTTAATATTTATCAAAAATATCTCTATTTGGGAAACATGAGTTTAAATAGGTGAAGTGTATTTTAAAAGTCGAGTCAACTACGGACTTTTACTATTCTCACTAGTTCCACTAAAATGCTCATAACTCATCAACCGTTAACTCTATTGACACACTGTTTTCGCGTGCACCATCTAGAGGATATATAGAATATAATCCAACAAAATTTTATCCCTGTACAGAGGACTCATTTTCCGAATTTCTCCGAACAAGGCAGTAGCTATGTAGGGTAAGGTGTCGTCGTGCAACTCCAGTTACAACATTTTTGTAAAATCGAAAAATTAATATTTTTGCATACATAATTCTTTTTGGGTTGTCTTCTCCACTGTTCGGACTACTTATCCTCAAGTTTTCATAATTTGTTCCTAACTGTTAAGGGGTCCGAATTCAGTTCACAATTTGGTGTCTTGTAGCAGTTTTGTGTTTTGAACCACTTTCACTAAAACAAGTATAACTCTCAAACCACAATTCTCCTCAACATTTACTTTATATGGTTACAAACTACAAAACAATATCTTCAAATTTATGACCTGTGGTGTTTGAGAATATAAATCTTTTTGGTCCGAAAACGTGTTACAAGATAGTTCTAGTTCTATTGGTCACTATTATGTTCAGTCATGTCATAACCTTCAAGTTTAACCTTGTTAAGTCCATTTAACAATCACTAAACCACCAAGACTCTCATCCTTACTAAATATTAGTTCTTAAACTTCATCAACATACCACCAACATCAATCCACAACAATCAACCATCAAGATTTAAGTATTTATACTCCAAACTCCTCAAACAACATGTTCTTGAACATATGTTGAAACTTAGCTCATAACTTAACATAAATCAAAAGATGGATGAGGGTTATACCTTTATTGGGCTCAAGAACACTTGGATATAGCTTAAAGAACCTTGGTCTTGCTTGAACTAAGCTTATCATCCTCAAACTCACCGAAAGAAATCAAGAACACAAGTTAGTATTTTCGGAGTTACTATTCTGCCTCAACTTTGATCCAAGATTTGACTATGTTATAATACTTTTATTTCCATGAAATTTTTAAATTACCTTTTTTATGGATTGTGGAAGATATGGTCAAAATTTGGTGATTTTATCATGATTAGATATTTAGTTATAAAGTTTTCGTTCTCCCCTGGTCCTGCTGAGCCGAATTTTGAAGAATGAGATGGGAGAGCTTTTCTAGCTTTTGTTTTTGTGTTGGTTGAATAATAATGCAGGTATGGGTTGTATACAATAATGTATATCATCTGATTTAAGTCTATCTTGGTGGATAAGTTTCTTGCAAGTATATGGAAAGTAAGATTTTAAGGAACTTGGTCTATCTTTTTCCTTAATTTAAGGAAAGATGTTTCTAACTAGTTGCACTCAGTTTGGTTGGCTTCCAAATGGTTAGTTTGCATGCCTTTTGCATGGTTCTTGCATGTATTATTACTTGTTATCCAACACTTATCACTTAATCCTTCATGCAAGGTTTGGTAATTTTTCTATAAACGCGTTTCGTCGCATAGAGATTTCTATTATCGTCCTTAATACTTAAATACTTTGGTTTAACGTAAATCCAATAAAATTCCTCGTCATGAGATTTATGTCATCTCGAGATTCTCGTATTCCTTAATATATCGTGAATTACCCAAATAATTAGTGGAAGTGAAAATCTTCACTTTCCGATGACTTTTACATTCTCTTATTTAATCCATGCAACAACACTACATTCTTGGATTCTTAAAATTTCATCACTTATATAATGTGGCTCAAAATTTTTCCATAAATCCGTAAAGTCACTATTCATAAAGGTTTTAAAATATTACAAAAATCAGGGTTCTTACAACTGATATACTCAAAGAATAGCTTGAGTATAAGTGGGAGATTGTTGGGTGTTATACTGAACTATTCGTTTGAAGTATATAACATTGTCCATTTTATTGAGAATCTTGATTGCATATTATTACATTGTCTCTTTATTATATATTATGGATAATCTAGTATCAAATGGGATAACAGAAGATTATATTATCAGTGTCTATATATAATATAATGAAGGTTCACAATCTAAGTGGTATTAGACAACCTACTAGAATGACTGAAGTATTATTTGGGAATAGTTTATCTTGACTATTGAATAATACTTGTATACTTTGTGTATATTGAACATGATCAAAATATTTGAATTGTTCTTTTAATCTGACAGTTAAGAAGAACTAAGATTCTATGATATTATTATTTCTTAGGTTCTTAATCCGGATGTAGTGATTGACACTTGTATGAAATGCACATGCTTTGATTCATATAAGATGTAATTAATTATTAATTACAATATCATGTGTTGAGAAATGACATTGCATGCAGAGTGGAATATTAATTACAGAAGGAATCAATGTCCTGATAATATTCGGGTTGATGATGTCCTCTTGAAAGCTCATAAAGATAATTATGTGAAGCGCTGCAGGCAGATTAATTTCTCACATAATTATAAGGTTGAGTGGATGATCAAGGATAAATAAGATATTAATTAAATTAATTGTCAGTGATTAATTTAATTAATGGACATGCGATATCTTAAACGTGGGGAATTTAATAAGCAAATAATATAGGAGCCGAATTAAATAATAAAAGAACTGTGGTATTAGGAACTGTAGTGCAAATATTAATTCTTTAGTGGATTTAATTAATATTTAATGACATTGGCTTGACCCGGAATGTCATTTGAAGGCACGACCTAATTGTCCATGATCCCTACTGAAGCCTAGATATATTCTCGTTCTCCTTAAAGCTGAAAAAAATAATACATAACAGAAATCGAAATTGACACCTAGGGGCAGCCGCACGCAGCTAGGGTTTTGGAATTTCGAGGCTTTGAGGAGAGGAAACTTTGGGAGATCGAAGGCCACACATCGCTCAAAGGGAATCAAGGAATTCAGTAGAAGACGTGGAATTGAATCGCTTGCGCCGTAGCGATTAAGGTTAATCTTCTTTTCGAATTCTTTAATTTATATCATAAAACGCAGCACCATGATTTATATGTTCCAAAAATATCATGGTAAACCAACAAAATCACAGTGATACAATTCTATGTGTGGGTTATGTGCATGGTAAAGAAATTGATTAAAAATATAATATTATTGAAAATACAGCCGATGCAGAAAACCCTAAAATTAAAAAGGTAATAACAGAATTTGCCACTAAAATTTAGCAACCTCTAAAATAAAATATTTTATTACACACAATTTACTTAAATAAAAGATATCGATTATCAAAAATATTTTCACTCTTCTTTCCATAATAACAAATCTTATCTTAAATTAAATAACTTGTACGATAAAAATTCTAGAATTTTCTAAATAAAAATAAATATAGAAATATAAAATTACTTAAATATCTAATATGTAAATAATAAAATAAAAATAAAAACACGGGATTTTACAGCTATATTCTCTTGTTCACATCTGGATAAAGCTTCAACCAACTTTCGTGTATGATTTCGAGCTTCCGCAGAAAAACTATAGCGATGAAAAGTTTCAAACAAAGCAGTGTCAGTGTTTAGAAATAGCAATCATATTTTTTTCACAAACAAACACAAAGATTGAAAAGGATGTAATCGCGGGATTGTCCATTCCAAGCTATAGCTTTGATTTTTTCAATTTGGGAGATTTGGAAGGAATGATGAAATACAACCGCTACTTAACTAGTACTACAATACATTTTTTTGCTATTTCGAGAAGCAGATAATTTAGGAATAACACAACATTTTGTCTTCATTAGATGTTGTGGCAGTCGTACATGATGTTCAACGTAAAGCACAATATATGAAAGAGACAGTAGAGAAATCACATGTGGCCTTCACAATCACAGATGGAAAGTATGTTGTCTATATATTTTGTATTTATGCGATTTATGTTCAGACAACAATAAATACCCTACATGTAAATAACACATTTTACTACTAATGTATTTAATAGGAAAGTAATAAACAGGACTTTCTTCAATGAATTTGGCGATTCTTTCCTAAAGGCTAAACAAAAAGTTGTTGAAGATCCACTGATAATAATTATAAGTGCTATCAAAGTCAGTGATCGGAAAGGTAATCTAAATATAAAGAAAATTTGAAGACGTAACATTTTTTAATATAATCATCAGCCAACCTTTTATGTAAAATAGGTGCTTTGAATTTGACAAACTTTCCAATAACCCGCTTCTATTTGAATGTTCTGCATTATAGTGTCTTAATGCTTCAGAAAAGGTTATTTTAGAAATTATCTTTTCCACAGAATTTTATTTGTTTTTTAGATTCCAAAGATCACATATGCTGTAGTCTGCTGTTTTGTTAGACTTAGAGATCCCAACTTTCTATTTCTATAATAAAAGTAAGTGAGCTAAGTCAATTGAAGGAAAATTACATTGAGGTAAAATTTCTTTCCTTGGTAAGTATTATATAAGATGACAAACCCTAAACAACTAAAAAATTTTATTGCAGAAGAAATTAGTGTGCCAGTTGATGGCCAAGAAAGTTGATGAGAGAATGAATTGGTATATTCATATATGTACTAAGTGTGACATAGAATTAGCATTTATTGAGAAGAAGTATACATGTCCTGAGCCAAAATGTGGTAGGACTTACCCATATCCCGATAGAAGGTTAGCATTCACAATCTGGTGTATATGTTGAATTACAAACAATTGTTTTACACAATTCTATACAATGCTTGCAATTATTCTCTGTTTGTGAAACAGGTTCCAGCTGTACACCTTTTGCGCAGATGACACTGGAACAATTCCTATTGTCTGGAAAGATGATGAAATTTGTCGTATCACTGGAAAAACGGTGTATGATATGGAGGTTAATGACATAGACAGTGCTAGAGGCCCAGTTATACCAGATCTGCTTAAATTTTGTGTGAACAAAATTTACAATTTCTCAATCATTTTGACTAAAGAAAATGTTATTGAGGGTTCAAAGGTCTACAAAGCCTCACAAATTTCTGAACCCGTAGAGATGTCGGGAACTAATTCACCAAATTTGAAACAAATTGTTAATCTGGGAACATCATAATTGATGACTGTAAGTTATATTAACTATCACCTAACAAGTTTCTTATATGAAGTCTTTATGTTGTTATCCTAATTTTGTGATTGTAGGAAACTGAATTGACTGACACTATAATGAAGGACAACAGTCCTCCAACGGGGAAATCATCAAACAAGATCCGAACCAGGATAAATGTGGATGTTGAGAAGGACACTGCAGCTCATGCAAAAATACCAAAATTCATAAATGTTAAGGTTGAAAAGGTATGTCGTTTTTACTAGCAAACTCATCAAAATTATGTTATTTTCGTCTCTCATTCTTTTCATTCCTCTAATTTTGCAGATGTGATTGTGAATGGGGAGAAATGGAGGAAATCGTAACCAGAACTTTTATGGCAAATGTTTTATGAACATCATGTTTTGAGAACTTTATGATATTTTAATTATGTATTTAGTACTTTCAGTACTATATATTGAACTTCCATTTTGCAAGTGATCACTGAATTACTAAATTAGCATACCTAATTCTCAAATTTTAAATACTTCATAAACCAATTCGAAATCCCAAAAATCACTAAATTGAGAAAATGATCTACATAATTAAACTTCATTGACTAAATTTATGTTATTAATCCTATTTCAACATAAAATGTAAGTAGCAAATTCATCCTATTTAAATATTACATATTGAGTACATGAACGGTGAGAGAAAGGTACAGGACTGAACTATTACATGGACCGTGTTCCATGTAATAACATCCAACAACCACATTTAATGCTTCAACTCAACAACTACAACTACCAAAATCTGAAGTTATCACAATAAATTTGATAAACCTATCCAAACTAAAACAGATCTAAAATGTCGTCTACTATATGTGAAACGCTAAGGAATGTGAACATAGGCAGGATGGACTAGATAGTGAAAGTGAGAGTCATTAGTGAATGGAGAGGTGCTACTATGACAGGGGGAACCATTTAAAGGAAAGGTTTATTTATAAACATTCTTTATGTTTCTATACCTTCTATGTTTTTACAAACTTCTAAACTTACAATCAAAATCATTTTCAGAATTATAGAATGCAGGTGTATGTTCCAGCATCAACGGCAGATCGAATGGCCAGAATGATAGAGATGGAAAAGATATATATAATCAAAAATTTCCAAGTTAAAGAATACAAAGACCAAGATAAATTCAGGCCTGTTCAAATAGACATACAAATCACGTTCGTCACGGATACAAAGGTGAAGTCGAAGAAACCGATGTGTTCATCCCTAAGAACATGTTTGATTTCTATGCTTTTGAAGACCTCAAAGGAATGGCTAAACAATATCACCACTTAATAGGTGTACATCTACACAATTCTTCATCTACATGTTGTCATCAAATAAGTGCTATTAAATTTGACAATATATAATCATATTGTGTTCTTTTCATTAGACATCGTAGGCGTAATACAAAAAAAGGAAAAGCTACAAATAGTAGATACCAAGAAGGGATACCCTAAAAAAAATCAAGTTCAAATTGATAGATGGAAGGTAAAAAATTAATAACAAATATTAAAGTTTGAATTTCTGGCGCCAATTTAGATTTACTAATACATCTCAATCATATCTTTCATAAAGGACTAAGATTAACGTAACTTTCTGGGATTCTTTTGAGGTTGAATTTGAAAAAGAAATGAACAAAGCAGTGGAGGAACCTATAATACTCATTATTGCAAGTGCAAGGCTAAGCACCTGGCAAGATAATTACTTATACATTTTTTGTCATATATGACTCTTGGATTATAGCTACAAACAACTTCACATTTTATCTTTTGTCAGACCAAATTGATATATGCAACTACTCACCAACAATGTTCTACTTAAACTATGACCATCACAGTGTGATTCAACTAAGGAAAATGTAAGTTCACCAAATTCCAATGTTTAGTCTCACCAACAAATGTTTAGTCTGCCTTTATTACTTTACTATTTTGTGGATGATGGTTTATAGGTTAAAGGAACCTAATTTCGCTAAAGTACATTTGTCTGTAAAGAAGAAAATATTTAAACAATGTACAGTGGATGAGATAAAAAACCTAGGGATACCCTTCATTCAGGTAATAAACAACAACTCTGGAACATTATGCTCTGTAATATATACTACATTTGAAAATACAAATTCATGTGTATCAGGACGAGGTTATTTGTAAAGGAAAAATTAAGTCTGTTGAGGAAACTAAGAAATGGAAAGTCTTAGTATACACTTCATGCTATGAAGATATTGAAGATATGAACTGTGACTGCAAGAAATGTAACAGAAATGTTCCATACCCAAACAAAAAGTATACAAACCAATTTTCACAAACTTTCTCTACTATAAATATTTAATCAAGATAAATATTTAATCAAGAGGTTCTAAATTCAAATAACTACAGGTTCAAGATTCGTACTTTGGTATCAGATGACAGCGGGGAAATGGAAATCACTTTGTTAGATCGAGAAGTGAGAACAAGCTTGGGAAAAAATGTTTTTGACGTTGAGAAGGAGGTAAATTTAATCACAATCACTATATTTGACTTCTCAAAACTAAACATATTACTAACTGAAGTTGACTAATAGGATGATACATTTCCAAACATCATCAAAACAATTGAAGGAAAGAACTATACTTTCAAAATCTTCATAACAGAGGAAAACATCAATTAGAAATACAAAGTTTATCAAGCAACTGATATATTTCGTGGCTTTGACATGAAGGAGGAAATAGTAGAGCATCAACAGACAATTGCAAACTCAGAAACTTTGACAGCTGAGGTAATTATTCATTCTAAATTATATTCTTTAGTTAATGGTGTATGCATAACATTCATTTCCCAATTTGTGTAGCCATCAGGCTCATCCTACCACCTAGATGAAATATCTCAACTTAACTACCAGACTACGTGAATCATCAAAATTAATCTCATACTACGATCAGGAAATACTTTTGTTGGATGAATTTTCTATGTTGTAATATTTTGAAACTCTATGACCATGCGCTATGCCTTTGTTGTAAAGTAGGGGCAACAATGAAATTGAAGATTAATGGAATATTTTAAACACTCATGATGAAACCAAATTAGAGTCTAAAATTCTAACTTAATACAAACACAACACTAAGCATACATAAGATAGATAGATGTCTTAAACACCTATAAGTTAAACATATAGATGACTTAAACAACTATAAGTTTAACGGAGTTTGGGAAAACAGACATCACTAAACAGCTCTATGAACCTCAGTAGTAAACTTCTTCACAGATTGATTCACCGCAGTAAAAACGCAGACATCACTTATCTGCAACTCCAAATCATCACGAAATTCAATCCACCCATAATGAATGGTAGTTCGTTTCCAGTTCTTCCTTTTCTTTATCTCCAAAGGCCAACGACGATCACCTTGATATACTGTAATTTCATCCCTTCGCTCCCATTCTATGACCAAATCAAAGAAATCCATAGATATATCCTGCCAAACATTGGTATATTTCTTCATAACAATAATACATTTCAGTCTATTAAAGATAAACATAATAACAAACAAAATTCACCACTCCATGACAATACTCATACATATGAAATGGCTTTACAGTTATTTCAAAGCTTAAAAATTCTCCAGTAGGTAGTGAAGTTTCAACTACATAAATATTCAACTACAGATTAAATTAAATAAACACTATACAATATAAAACAAATATAAATAGTTAACTTACCAACATTAAGATTATCTCTAACACCACGTGAACGACGACCTATATGAAATTATACACAAAAGATTACAAGAAATAAATTTCTATAATACAAAAATTACAAAAACCAAAAGTTTACAAGATACATTACCAATTTGAGGAAATAATATCTCAACCATTCTCTCATAAAAAATAGTAGTCTGGAAAACATTCCCACCATCATAAGTGAACAACAACACAGAAAAACAGTTCAGATCAGAAACACCTAACAAGCGCCGCAAATGTCCAAAACCATTCAAGGTATGATCGTTACGGTTGTACCTTCCAACAAACTTCTGCCCATTACAAATCACAACATTCTGCTGAATTGGAATTTCAGGAAACTTATTAACAACATAAGTGGGTAGAGCCTGCAGTCCATTAATATAAAAATTAAGTATTTCCTAAACAAATCAGTATTATAATAAAAAGTAAAAAATAGTTTAAAAACTCACAATTTTGTCAAGGACATGAACTTAGAAAACTTCCATCCCCCATCATGGATCTGAACTAAAAATAAGTACAGAAGAATTTTATTATTTATATTTTTCCTTCAAAAAAAATGCACAAATTCTAAAAACTATAACATTAATAAAATCAATTGAACCTGGAACACGCTAACATGTCTGAAAATGATGAACAATGCTAGGAAAATCATCGCCAAGAATGAACAAATTGAAATTGTAACCATCACAATACTCAAATACAAGACTTTCACCTCCCTTCAAACCAAAATGCTTATAAAACAAAGATAAACCAGATATTCTTTGCTTTCTCTTATCAAAATTAACCAAAAATTCATAACCAGTATGAACTTTCAATCGAAAAGTAGTAGGTAAACTGTCACCATACTGGGTACAGTAACGACGAGGAACATCCTGTACAAATTAATAAATGAATGTTAACCACAAAAAAATATCAATAATAAAATAAAATATATAACCATAAGTTCATAACCATATCATTTAAACAGAAATCTAGCGCACTGAGGAACTTCACGAATTTCAGGATTTTTTGACCACATGAATCCATTCATCAAACAAATACTCAAAACCCTCTTTCAAACAGAATGCACATACAGGAAAAACAAAGATTGAAGATAAGTTATAGTGAAATTGGGTGTGGATCATTTATTAATTTCACTATCTCCCAACTTTTACTTACTTCGAAAATTAAACATTGCAATTAAGTAACTCCCTGCCCGATGAATAGGGAAGATGAATAGTAACCAAATCTTTTATTTTAATATTTACAGACCAAAGCCCAAAAAAAAATCTACAGTGTCATACCAACTTTACTACTTCTAACACGGTAAAAAGTCAACTACTTCAAAAAATCCTAATAAATAATATTAAGTAACCAAAATAAAAATTCACGCCACTCTTTTAAGATTAAAAAATAGAAAATTAAATTTTCAAAAACCAAATTCTTTTTCATTATTCAAATACAATATTACTACTAAAATATTAACAATAGTTAGTATTAAAATAAAAGACAATTATAAAAAAAATTATTTGTTATAAAAAATCATCAATCGTACCATGCGAAGCGGGCAAAAAATCCTAGTCTGGATAAAGCTTCAACCAACTTTCTTGTATGATTTCGAGCTACGGCTAAAAAACTATAGTGATGAGAAGTTTCAAACAAAGCAGTGTCAGTGTTTACCTTAATCACTAACTACGAAATTAGCTTATTCACTAATTACGAAATTAATAAATAATTAAATAATTAAGTAATTAGTCCTTACTCCGTCGAATGGGATTCACATCAGGTGGACTTAGGGGTCATTTGGCAAATCAGAATAATTAATATATGAACAATTAATATATCTGAATGGACGAGAATCTGAATTCTGAACGGGAATAATAATGTTTGATAAATAATTTATGTAGTATCGGAATGACATTTAATTTTTTAAATTTATATATTTTGCACATAAAATATTTTATATTTTAATTTTTAAAAATTAAGTTACATATACACGAAATAAGCATGACAATAATAATAAGTACACAACATTAAGAATTTTTTTATTATCATAAGAATTTTAATAAAAACAAAGACTAAAATATTTAAAGGCAAAAGAATGACAGGGTATTCACATTGTCATGAATGATTTTTTTAAAATTTTCAATCTGAACCAAATCAGTTGTTACGAATCATTCATGTCGTAAATGACATGAGGAAAACAAGGGGATCCACGTCACGAGTTATAACTACCCAACAAGCCTCGTGTTTGGACCATTTTATGTTTATTTAAATTTGACATTAATTATGTCTTTGGGTTATTTTCAACCCATATTATTCACCCCGAACTTCTAGGATAATCTTATTGGATTTCGTAGAAGTTCTACTTGCCTTTTTAATTCGAGATTCAGAGTTTGACCTTTATTACATGTATCTCTTTAATGTAAAATGTGGAGTGACCTACATGTTTATAAATTTTTTGTCTTTTTTGAGTTTTTATGAGTTTGCCACTTACGAATCATATGGTGCTTATTCGAGCATATGTCTTTTAGACATCGTGTGGTGTCCCTAAAATGGAGTTGAAGTTTTAATAATTTCTTATGAACAATGGTTCCTATATTATGCACAATAGTTCCTAACATTGCTATCCCTTTGACAATGTTTTGTCTTTAATAGGGAAAGTTTTTCATAATTTTTCCATATTATTTTCTGCATTCTTCCTAATTTTTAGAAATTTTGTTGGTATCCGCAAATGTTTTTCTCTATTTTGATTATTTTTTCAAAAATAATTATTTGTGAGACATATATAGAGATTATTTTATAAAGTATCTTTTATTTTTCTGTACTTTCTGAAAATTATTTTCCATTTTTATCCTTTATAAATAATTTAATAATCATTTTATTTTGTTCCCTATTTTCAGAAAATAAATAAAGATGGGATTTTCCTTTACTTTTACAGCTACACCCTTGGTGTGGGTCACCCCCGAAAAGGGAGCAATCTACAAACCACGTCAAGGGATATGCCTCTTTGGCCTGGGTAAACTTTTAGTTCCATTTTCTTTATCCAACCTTGACATGGATCACACCCTCCAAGAGGCTTTATGTGAACCACACCAAGGGATGTTGTCTCCTTTGCGTGGTTGGGCACGTACATCCGTGTAAATCATGATTAGTGTTGCTGGAAGCCAAAAAATAGCCTACGCCAACACTTTTCCCAATTTTCGAAGTGTTGGACTTTGCACCGTGGCCGTAGGGGTCTATGCCAACACTTGATGAACCTGCAGTAACACATGAAAAAACTGTTACCGTATACCCCGATGGCAATAATTTCTTGTCTTTGCCAACACTAAGAAAAGCGTTGGAATAGACCCTATGCCAACACCCAGTATTCTATTCCAACACTTATTTTTGAAACACTTTTTTGTATTTTGGCAACACCATTTTACTTTATTGCAACATTAATTTGTTCAACAATATTCATTTTTTGCCAACACATTTTGGTGTTTTTAGTAACATTATGTAACCAACATCTATTCCTAATAACATCCGAATTTAAAACACGCTTTTAACTTTAATATTACGAAACAAAAATCCATGCATTCAATTAGCATCACGCTAAACAAATGTTCAATAGTATGTTCAGAAAAGAGACTACTTAATCCCTGCATTCAATTAGTCTTACAGTCACATGCAACAGAATAACCATCTGCATTTCTAAAGTGTACACAACCATAGTATGTTCAGAAAAGAGACTACTTAAATAATAAGTTTTCAGAAAAGCAGTAAACGATCCAGTCACGGAGTATCGTCGTCATCTCCACCAGAAACACTTGACTCGTCAATATTAAACTTCAACCCCAGATTCTTCTCAGCCAACTTTGTCATCATCTCTTGAACTTTTTTGTCAACTTTCTCCTCCATCTCTTGTGCTAGTTCAGCCCGAATCTTTGCCGTTAAGTCTGCCATGTACTGATCAGAAGCGCCACATGTAGTTGCAGGCTTTTCCTTTGGTTCCTTTTTCCTAATAAACCTCCCAAGTAGCCAAGAGGATCTATGGTTTTTGTCACCACGAACAATTTTATTAGCAGCCTCCACACTTCCCCCAGCATCAAGAATTATTTTAGCATCAACCTGTAATATGTAGATGAAAAGGATGAAAATAACAAAACTATAAACTTATAAAAGGATTCTACTGATGGACTTGAAAATATCACTATAAATTTGCAATAGTACTGAATACATTACTTAAGAAAAATTTGCTATTCAAAATCTTTACTATCTAGGAAAATGTTAGTTATCTTAAGACCAATCTCACAACCATCCATACCAAAACAAAAACAAAAACAAAAAGACCAATTTCAGTTCTCACCATACAACTACTGATCACACTTCTAGAGAGTACACACTCTAAAGACACTTGAGTGTCAAACCAGAAGTAGATTTTGTAAGAAAAAAAAAATTAAAAATGATAAACAAATTAGCACTACTTTATTAGATAAGTCTTAATCATTACCAGTTAATTTACTACGACAGAATCTAAATACTTACTATTTTTTTCTGAACTACATCAGTAGGTAACTTGTATGTGCGTTTCTCGTCTTGTTTGCGCATTGCTATGAAAATATCTGCTTCTGAGAGGGGTCGTGGTGGTTGTACTTCCTTTGGGTCCTGGTCCGGGTCCTGGTCCTGGTCAGCATCAACATCAACTTGTGGCCTTTCAAGTACCTTGAATAATATTATTAATTAGTCTCCAACATATAAGGCTACATGACCAAACAAGACTATAATAATAATTTCCATTTCTTTCTTACCAGTTTGTTGCATATTTGGGCAAAACTAACATGCCCGACAGTATGCGTGTCTGTTACTTGACTTCGTGCTTCAGTGTTTCTTTTGGCAATGGCCTACATAAATAATATTACGAAAAAAGTGAAATGCATATAGTAAATGCATTATTAAGAAACGTAACATAAAGTTATTACCTGAACGTCCTCATCGCCCCAATACTTCAAAAGAATCTTGAAATCTTGAAGAGGAATATTCCTAGGCCTATGTTCCAATCTCTCTTCATCTGTATTATAGGCACCGTAATGACTTTTCTTCATTCGACTCTTGTGCGACCTAAAATGCTCACCCATTCCTTTAAGTACCCACTTGTCCTAAGAAAATTTACATGCTAAAAGTTAAGCATCTTACTAATAATAAATTAACTAGAAAAACAAGAACATATGGTGATATGGGCTAAAAATAACCCTAGATATGTAATTAATGATATATTAATTAGACCTAGTTCGATCCAAGAATTAGGCCCGATAAAAGGCCCGAAACCCTAATCATTCATTAATTTCGTAATTAATGAATAGGGAAAATATACAGCTCATAAAAAGAGTCCAAATTATGGCAATCCCAATTAAAGGCAATTAATGAGTCATAGCCTTTATCGACAAGGAAAAGACTTATCCTGCAAGCAATACAATGTTTATCCAATATCAAAAAGGAGACTTATTCGCTAAGACTCCTAAACATACCATAAATACTAGGCTCCAGACGCCTATATAAGGTCCCTGATCCTACAATCAGAACTACGTCTTTGGCTTGATTCTCAATTACGAATTGAGATACGTAGGCATCTTGTGAGGACCGATTTAGTCTCGAAACACAAGTGCAGCCATTAAAGCTCGAAGCTCATTAAACCTTAGCATTAATTACACAAGTACGTTTTTTATTCCACAACATTTGGCACCGTCTGTGGGAAAACAACATCAACCATGGCAAACACACGAAGAACAACCAGAGATTCTGATACTTCTGAAGGCCTCCCTATCACCTCCGGGGCTGATACTCATGGAAGCCAACCACCGCCAACTACTGGCACTCAAGGGGCGAATATCCCCACCAACACTCAAGGACAAGAAGTCCCAATTACTACTGAAGGGACGAATCCCCTACAAATGGTTATTCATGGATCTAATCCACAAGAGATCGTTCACCAGCAACCAATTACAACCTCTGCATTGCTTATAAACGCACCTCGCAGTCTTCAACTCCACACTACTGATCTCCCTCAATACGCAAATCAGACTTTGGGGATGCCCGGCTATGGCATGCCCCCTCGCCCCATAGCGGGTGGTAGTGGAACTAATCCAATCTACCATGAGGCGTATGTGCCCCCTTATGTACCAGGTTTGGAACCCCAAAACCGTGAAACCCAAACTCGTCAGATGTTTCGAGACGATTTTTCTGGGCCTTACACCGAGGATGAGGGTTATACAACTGGGGACGATGTCGCTCCTAGAAGGAAACGATCTTCGCAAACAAACCGAGATCAACCCCAAACAACTAAGGACAAGCTTGCGGCCCATGAGGCAGAAGTCGCAAGGCTTAAGAAAGTATTGGCAGAACAAAAGGCCGCAAGAGCAAAAAATCAAGCTGAAGGAATCCCGATTATCAATTTGGATCCACCACCAAGGAGAACCAGGAGGGCCGAAGCCCCAAGGGGTGATCCTAGTATTCTGTTGCCCCTAGGAGATCCCGATGATCCTACACCACCGTTTACTCAAGACATCATGAAAACGGCTATATCCAGAAAGTTCAAGATGCCTTCGATTAAAGCCTATGATGGAACGGGAGATCCCGCTAATCATGTGAGAACCTTCTCCAATGCACTGCTGTTGCAGCCCGCTAATGATGCAGTCAAGTGTAGGGCGTTTCCCCAAACTCTTGCAGGTATGGCTCAACGTTGGTACAGCCGTCTACCTCCCAACTCTATTGGATCCTTCAAAGAGCTGAGTAAAGCTTTTATCAATCAATTTATAAGTGGAAGGGTGCATGAGAAAAGCTCTGCATCACTCATGGCAATATGTCAAGGAAAAAATGAGGCCTTAAGGGACTACATCAATCGATTCACTCGGGAGGCTTTGAAAGTCCCGGACTTAGATGACAAAGTGGCTATGATAGCCCTGCAACAAGGAACCACTGATGACCACTTCAGGAGGTCGTTGGCTAAACATCCACCAGAAAGCATGTTGAAGCTCCAAGATAGAGCCGGGAAGTACATCAAGGCTGAGGAAAGCATGAGAAAGTATGAACCCACCGCTGACGACAGTGGGAACTCAAAGAAAAGAAAAGAAATTCAGGAGTATGACGTCAAGGAAAAGTTTCCCAGAACATCAAAGAATTCTGACTCTCCACCCAAGAGAAATAACTTTGGGCCAAAATTCACAGAGTATGCAAGATTGAATACTCCCAGGAGTCAAATTCTGATGGAGATAGCCAAGGAAGAAGATCTTAAGTGGCCAAAACCAATGAGGGCTGACTTGTCCAAGCGGAACCAAAATCAATTTTGTCGGTTCCACAAAGAAGTTGGTCATGACACTGACGATTGTAGGCAACTGAAAGATGAGATCGAGTTTCTAATACGAAGAGGGAAACTCAGCAAGTTCACTAAGGATGGAAGCCAAGGGAGCCAAAGGGGGAACTATGAAAGAAAGGATTATGATAGAAGGGACAACGATCAAGATCGAAATCCCAAGCCCCGAGGGCCAGTGATCAACATGATATTTGGAGGACCAACTGCTGCTGGATCCTCCCGAAACTCAAGAAAAGCTTATGCCCGAGAGGTACTGACCGTTGTTGGAGAGGCACCGAAGCGTGCACGAACAGAAGTGTCAATAGGTTTTGATGATTCAGACTTGGAAGGGGTGAAGTTCCCCCACGATGATCCTCTTGTCATAGTACCTGTGATAGGCAATTCCGAAACAAAGAGAGTCTTAGTCGACAATGGAGCCTCAGTGGATATCTTGTTCCACGATGCTTTTATCAAGATGGGTTACACTGATTCTCAGTTGACGCCCTCAAATATGCCCATATATGGGTTTAATGGAGTGGAATCAAAGGTGGAAGGCACCATCCAACTCCCAATGACCATGGGGCAAGGAACGAATACATCCACTCAGATGCTAAACTTCATAGTTATAAAGGCCTCAACCTACAATGCGATCCTTGGAAGAACGGGTCTTCATGCGTTTAAGGCTGTTGCCTCATCTTACCATCTGAAACTCAAATTCCCCACGAGGAATGGGATTGGTGAAGAACGGGGAGATCAAAAGATGGCTAGAAGTTGTTATGTAGCCGCGTTGAGGCCTGATGGAGTTGGGGGGCAGGTTCTCCCCATTGAAGATATGGACACTAGTGATAATGAGGACCGAAGAGGGAAACCAGCCGAGGATTTAATCCCAGTTCCCTTAGTCCCGGATGAACCAGAGAAGGTGACTTATGTTGGGGCACTACTGCCCGAACCATTGAAAGGCAAACTCGCATCTTTTCTTCAAGAGAACAATGACGTTTTTGCTTGGACAGCGGCTGACATGCCAGGGATTGATCCCCAATTGATATCTCACAAATTGAATGTGGATCCGGAAAGGAAGGCTGTGAAACAAAAGAAAAGAAGTTTTGCTCCAGAGAGGCTTGAAGCCATTAAGCAAGAAGTGAATAAGCTTTTGGAAGCTGGGTTTATTGAGGAAATCCAATTCCCGGAATGGTTAGCTAACCCTGTGATGGTCAAAAAAGCTAACGGGAAGTGGAGAATGTGCGTCGACTTCACCGACTTGAATGATGCATGTCCTAAGGATTGTTTCCCCTTACCTAGGATTGATGCCTTGATAGATGCCACTGCTGGGCACGAGATGCTAAGTTTCATGGATGGCTTCAGCGGATATAATCAAATCAAGATGCACAAAGATGACATCGCCAAAGTGTCGTTCATCACTGACTTTGGTGTCTTCTGTTTCTTGGTCATGGCTTTTGGGCTTAAGAATGCTGGAGCAACCTATCAAAGGTTGGTGAACAAAATCTTTGAGCACCTGATTGGAAAAACCATGGAGGTCTACGTAGATGACATGTTAGTCAAGAGCCTTGATAAGGCCGATCACATTGAGCACCTCCGAGAGGCTTTTGAAGTACTAAGACACCACAAGATGATGCTGAATCCAGCCAAGTGTGCCTTTGGTGTAGGCTCGGGAAAGTTTTTAGGCCTGATGGTTTCCAAGAGAGGAATCGAGGCTAATCCCGACAAAATCAAAGCAATTCTAGACATGGAACCACCAAAGACTGTCAAGGATGTCCAGAAACTGACAGGAAGAGTGGCTGCTTTGGGAAGATTCATCTCCAAGTCTGGAGAGAAGTGTTTACCCTTCTTCAAAGCACTCAAAAAAGTGAAGAATTTTGAATGGACAACTGAAAGTCAAGAGGCCTTTGAGGCCCTGAAGAAATATATGGCTGAAGCACCACTGTTGGCAAAACCCAAGCCAGGAGAAATTCTCTATTTATACTTGGCGGTTTCTAACACGGCCCTTGGAGCTGTTTTGGTAAAGGAAGAAGTGAAGGTTCAGAGACCCATCTACTATGTGAGCAAGATTCTACATGGGGCAGAAATAAACTACTCAATGGTTGAGAAGTTTGCCTTAGCCTTGATAATGGCCTCAAGAAAGCTACGCCCCTACTTCCAGGCTCACAAGATAGAGGTCTTGACTGATCAACCTCTAAGAAACATCTTGCATAGCCCTCAAGTTAGCGGAAGATTGATCAAATGGGCCATTGAATTGGGAGAATTTGATATCAAGTATAAGCCTCGGACGGCCATAAAAGCTCAAACACTTGCTGACTTCATGGTCGAATGCACCATTGACAACCAAGAAGTCGGGGGGCAGGAAGTGACTATGGAAGATAAGAAAGATGAGGAAATGACCTTCAAAGAATGTTGGGTGCTCTATTTTGATGGAGTATCAAAAACAAAATCGAGTGGAGCTGGTTTGGTGCTACAAAGTCCTGATGGATTCCTAATAGAGTATGCACTAAAGCTTGACTTCCCGACGACAAACAATGAGGCTGAGTATGAAGCTCTGATAGCTGGCTTAGGGCTGGCTGGAGCCCTGAGGGTCAAAACTCTGAAAGTATGTGGAGACTCGAGGCTAGTGGTTTCCCAAGTAAATGGGGAGTTTGAGGCCAGAGATGAAGTCATGGCCAAGTACTTAAAGCTTGTCAAGGCCATTATGACTCAGTTTGATGAATGCTATGTGGAGCACATTCCAAGGGAGGAAAATGTGAAGGCTGATGCCTTGTCTAAGTTTGCCTCTTCAGAAATTGAAAACTATGCTGGGAGTGTATACTTCCAAGTCTTGAAGACCCCAAGCATCAATGGAAAGTTGGTAGCCCCCATTGGTATCACCAGTTGTTGGATTGATCCCATAAAAGCTCATCTGGAAACTGGGTGGCTGCCCAACGACACTTCAGAAGCACGAAAGCTATACGTCAGAGCACTAAGGTATGCCCTAATTGAGGGAATCCTATACAAGAAATCTTTTGTTATTCCATACTTAAAGTGTTTGAGACCTCAAGAGGCAGAATTGGCCCTAAAGGAAGTGCATGAAGGGATTTGTGGGCAACACTTGGGGGGCAGAGCCCTGGCTCATAAAGTCACTCGTCTAGGTTTCTATTGGCCAAGCATACTTGCTGATGCTAAAAGCTACGTCAAGAAATGTGAACGGTGCCAGAAACATGCACCAGTGGTTAGACAACCACCAGAGATGATGACATCCATTAACTCACCCATCCCCTTTGCTATGTGGGGAATGGATATACTCGGGCCATTTCCTATGGCAAGCGCTCAAAGAAAGTTCTTGATAGTAGCAATTGACTATTTCACCAAGTGGATTGAGGCTAAGCCATTAGCCAAGATAACCACCAAGCAAGTGATGCAATTCTTCTGGGAAAATGTGATATGCAGATATGGAATTCCACGAGTCCTGGTCACGGACAATGGAACTCAGTTTAACAACGATGAGTTCAAGAAGTATTGTGATGAAAACGATATCAAGTTGCGCTTCACTTCTGTCGCCCATCCTCAAGCAAATGGGCAAGCTGAGGTTGCAAATCGAATCATCCTTGATGGATTAAAGAAAAGAGTTGAACGTTCCAGAAACACTTGGGTAGACGAATTACTCCCTATACTGTGGGTATATCGTACTACTTGCAAAGTCACCACCGGGGCAACTCCATTTCTATTGGCTTATGGAGCAGAGGCAGTGGTCCCGGTGGAGATTACTCACACCTCCCCAAGAGTTGATGCTTATGAACCAGAAGAAAATGAAGAAGGCTTGAGGCTGGCTTTAGATCTAATTGACGAAGTTAGAGATGAGGCAAACGCCAAGATAGTCGAACATCAAAAGAAAGCATCCTTCTACTACAACCTAAGGGTTAAAGAAAGGTTCTTTCGTCAAGGAGACTTGGTTCTCAGAAAGATTGAAGCATCCGGAGTTGGACAAAAAGGGAAGTTAGCCCCAAATTGGGAAGGACCATATCGCGTCAAGAACGTATTTGGTCGAGGCTCGTACAAACTAGAAACCCTTGAAGGGCAGGAGGTGCCAAGGACTTGGCATGCCTCCAATTTGAAAGTTTATTATGTTTAAGGTGTCTCCCAAGTGGACTCACTACTATAAATAAGGTTTGATAAAACCAACCCAAAGTTTTAAACTTGGGTACTATGTAAGGGCTGAGCCCATTTCTTCAAAGTTATGAATTATATATTCTTATCCATTGTGTTTTGAATGCATTACATACTGATAGATATGTGCAAAATGCTAAATAGACGTGCAAGATCAAAAGGCAAGTTGGCCCCAAATTGGGAAGGACCATATCACGTTAAGAACGTGTTTTGACGAGGCTCGTAAAAGCTAGAAACCCTCGAAGGGCATGAGGTGCCAAAAACTTGGCAGGCCTCAAACTTGAAAGTTAATTATGAGCTTCCCAGAAAGCAGATGAAGGATTAAGCCCATTTTGATTGGTAGAAACATCCTCAAAAGCTTTGCCAAGACAAACTACAAATTATTGCAAAGGAAAACATACAAAATATGCATGTCAACTACACAAATAGAGTTGAATACTACGAACCCCGAAGGGTGAAGGGTTGAAACCCCTGAAAATTCGAGGAAGTGGAGCTCAGAACGAGCTTTGATTCGATATACTGGAAGCTCAAAATTAAAGAAACGAGTGAAATGTTATGTCTACCTTCGTTCATGAAGACCCCTCAATGTGTTTATCACTTTTCATGATCCAATCATGAATAATAAATAAACAAAGCATATGTCACAAGCACAAATTAAAACAAAGCCCTAACCCGCGGTCGCTAGGGAGGTTCGGGGGGGCAGCGCGCCCCCCGATGGCGGAAAATTTTGCAAAATCATGTATCAGAATACAAGCAAAATCATGTATCAGTATACACACGACCCAAGTTCCAGGTCGAATTTACACTGCATCCTGGTCGAACAAACCTGTTCGAAAACGAACTAAAAAATGAGTTCGACATGTTCGATCTGAAGACAGTTTGAGGTCGAAAAACTGAATAAAGTTTTTGGTCGAAATTACACGAGGTTGAGGTCGAAACTTTGAGCTCGAAAATACACTGTAATTCCTGATCGACATGTTCGACCTTGTCCCCCTTTCTGGTCGAAAATAGCCTGGAGAATCCTGGTCGAAAATGACCTAGGATTCCTGGTCGAAAAATCCAGGTCGAAAATGACCTAGGATTCCTGGTCGAAAAATCCAGGTCGAAATAGCCTGGATTCCTGGTCGAAAATTCCTGGTCGAATTTATACTAAAATTCCTGGTCGAACCATTCGACCTCACCCCAGTCCTGGTCGAAAAATCCTGGTCGAAAATGACCTAGGATTCTTGGTCGAAAAATCCAGATCGAAATAATACTAATTTCTGGTCGAAAATTCCTGCTCGAAAATGCAAAGAGATGAGGTCGAAAATTTGAGGTCGAAAAAAGACCTAAATTTCCTGGTCGAACTGATCGACCTCATTCCAGTTCAGGTCGAAATTGACTTGACTTCCAGGTCAAAATTGACTTGACTTCCTGGTCGAAATTGACTTGACTTCCTGGTCGAAATTGGCTTAATTTCTGATCGAAAATACCTGTGGGTACATGAAAATTCCTAAAATATTAGGAATAATTATTAAAAATACCTGTGGGTACATGGAAATTTCTTAAATATTAGGAATATTTCATATAAATGTCAAATTAGCCTCGAATAAGGCAACAATCGTCGTAAATGTGTAGGTCGCTCCACACTTTGCAATAAGGCGATATTTGTGAAACACTGGTGTAAATAAAGTCCTAGGTAAAGGATAAAAAGACCCCGAATCTCGAAAAAGGTCAATATAATTTCTACGAAAACTTGAAAAGTTTTCCTAGAAATTGGGGGGCAAATGATATGGGCTAAAAATAACCCTAGATATGTAATTAATGATATATTAATTAGACCTAGTTCGATCCAAGAATTAGGCCCGATAAAAGGCCCGAAACCCTAATCATTCATTAATTTCGTAATTAATGAATAGGGAAAATATACAGCTCATAAAAAGAGTCCAAATTATGGCAATCCCAATTAAAGGCAATTAATGAGTCATAGCCTTTATCGACGAGGAAAAGACTTATCCTGCAAGCAATACAATGTTTATCCAATATCAAAAAGGAGACTTATTCGCTAAGACTCCTAAACATACCATAAATACTAGGCTCCAGACGCCTATATAAGGTCCCTGATCCTACAATCAGAACTACGTCTTTGGCTTGATTCTCAATTACGAATTGAGATACGTAGGCATCTTGTGAGGACCGATTTAGTCTCGAAACACAAGTGCAGCCATTAAAGCTCGAAGCTCATTAAACCTTAGCATTAATTACACAAGTACGTTTTTTATTCCACAACATATGGATTAGATTATCAGTGTTTTACCTTGACATACTCCCACAAAAGGTCTTTTTCAGGAACTTGACGCCAATCAGTAAAAGTAAGAGACACAAAATCCCTTACTACTGTACCTAAAAAATTGCTCAATTCACATGTTGACTTGGTATCCTTTGATACAGGTTGCGACAATTTGTTTAGCATGATAATTTTTTTTCTCCGTTCTCGTATAAACATGATTCATTTTTGTTTTTCCTCTCTTTCTCTTTGGGGCTTCAACATGTGTATCTATCCAATCAGATTAAACCAATATTCCGGTAAAGCATTTAGCACAAACTTATCATATATTTAAACCAATAACTTTGCAAAAATCTTAAAAAGTCACAAAAGTTACCAGCTTCTGACTGTGATTGCAAATGCTCCGCTTGAGATTGTGACTGCGAAAGCTCAATTTCTGATTGGGTTTTTTGAAGCTCCCGGAGCTCCAAGTATGCAGCCATTGAACCAGGAGCTTTACTTTTTATGTTTTTAAGCTTCTCTCCAAGAGGAACAGTCGATGCATCATTTTCCTTTAATTATATTACAGGAACAGTTTACTAGCTTGCAACTGATCTTAAACAATTAAAATTAAACAATTATAATTCCAATTGATCTTAAATTATTATAATTTAAATTGACATGTAATTAGAATTCAGCAAGCAACCAAGTTGACACAGCCAAATCAAATCTAATCAAGCACCCCTTCAATTCGTTCAAAATCAAAAATCTGTAGGTTCTTGCTTTGAGTTTAAATAAAATGAGTATGGTACCTCTACAGAAAATGAACCCGCATGTGCTTGCTTGTCACATGAATCTGCAACTTTACTAGCTTGGGAACGAGTTCTTGGGCCAGCCCCGGCCACAACTTTCTTGACCTTTTTATTTTTCTGAAAATATTTTATTTTATTTTATTAAACAACATATAAGTGAAACAAGTGAATGAACTTAAATTAAGCTACAAATAAATCAAGAAATGTACCTTCGAAATGACGGTCTCATCTTTATCACTTCCTGGTTCAACCTCATTGTCCGGAGAATAGGCACTTTCACTTTGATCATGTGTTTGCTTGGCTTTGCCTTTGTTGTTTTGACACAGGTCTGTTGCCATTTTTTTCAATCCAAGTTGTGCAACTTTTTTTTTATTTTCCGCAACTCTCTTGTTTCTGTTCATTTCATACTCGTTGCATCCTTGACCTTCACCAGTTGCTTTCCTTGATTGTTCATCCTCAATCTCACAATGCTTTTCAACATCATTTTCCGATTCTTTACCTCCACCAGCTACTTCAAACTTCTAAATACTCCTCCAATCCTACCTTTTTACCAGAATCATCTGTTTCTTCCTCCTCCATAGCAGCTGCCAAAGTTGTTCCCTCCTTTGTAGGACTTGCAGTAGTATTACCAAACTGAAGTTTCTTTCTCGAACTCATCCTGTGTTTCTTCTCATCATTGATATTTTTCAAGGTCACATATTTACGCTTCTCTGCATTCTTGTCTTTAGTTTTGAAAAGACTTGATCTTGGCCTAACAATCACATGTGGTTGCATTTGCTTCGTCGGTGCTGCACCTTTGTCAACATCGCAGTCAATGAAATAGTCAATTTCAGATCTTGCAGTAGCATACATATTCTTGAAAAGACTACGATCATATGTCATTAATGTCCAACCATCATTATCTTCATTTTGGACATATATCCCTCCAATTTCATCGTACTTAAGATCTTTGACCCACTCCATCAGTACTGAATAAGAGAATGAGTCAGGATCCATGTTCTCAAGTGTGATAACTGATCCTCCAGAATACTTGGTTTTGGAAAAAACTCCCCTGTGGTGCAATCTGATAGTCAAATTGTACTCAGCCATCCTGTAACAAATTTAAATAAACATAAATTAGTGCACAAACTGAAAAAACATCAATGACTAGATTTATAATTCAAGAACATCATCTATGAACAAAAAGCTGGGAACTAAGTTATGTAGTTAAAATAATAATATAACCATGCCAGCAAGTAATTAAAATAATAATATAACCATGCCATAAGCGAAAGTTGTGAGAACCACCTAAAGTTCCAATTTAATTTTTAATTTGTGAGAATCTACATATTAAATGTAATTTGCACACTTATTTTAATTTTTACAATTAATACAATCTACACATTATATCTAATTTGCAGACATAATCCAATTTAATCTAATTTATTTACCATGTCTAATCAAATTCAATTTTCTTTCATTTTTTTTTATAAATCTGGGACCTGTGTTGTTAGAACATTATCTTTTATCCAACAAACTTCATCATCATGACTTTCAATTATAGAACGAAAGATCGAGTCATGCGAAAACTGGCCATTTATGTCATCTTCAATTGGAGTATGTCCTTCTTGTAGATCATGAAACTCCGTTGACAACCTCTTAATAGGATAATGAACATGTTTTTCGACATGATCTTCGATATAAAACACCTGCTGCACTTGTGTTGACATAACGAAGGGATCATGTTTCTGATTTACTCGGTTAAAGCTAACTCGAGTAAAACCGAAAGAATCCTTCTCTTCTTGGTACCAGGTACACCTAAACAGAACAACAGTAAAAGCCCCCCAATAATCAACTTCAATTATTTCTTCAATTGATCCATAATAACTAACATCCCCGGTAATTGGATTTTGGTCTTTTGAACTTGCGAAACTAGTAGTTAAGGCTGTCAAAAAGACACCACTATTTTGTGTTGTACATTTACGATCTCTTTGCTTCGTGTGAAACCGGTATCCGTTTACTACATAACCACTAAACTGCTTGGCAGCTCGTCTTGGACCCTCTGCTAAGAATGCTAATTCCCTTGAAATGTTCCCTTTTTTCCTAATTTCATCCTTAAACCACTCACATAATTCATCTGTATGTGTTTTTTCCCTCTTAAATCGATTGAACTTTGCGTAAATTTCCAGCAATTAACGATGTTTCCTACAATCATAGACAGGTATGGCATATCAATGTACTTAATATTATGAGTTTTAAAGAATAAATGTTCTGAAAGGTACTAATTTAGAAGGACTTACTCAATTAGCTCTTCTACATCCTTGTCATTATAGTTACATAATATGTACCGATGAGCTGCAATCCACATGTCTTCAGGCAAATGAATATCTTTCCCATTTTTGTTTTTCCCTAAACCAATAGAATACCCATCTGCATTTGGACTTGCAAACTCATTCAACGACTTATTTTCACCATCATTTAGAAATCTTGCACAAAATGTTAAACATTCATCTGCCAAGTACCCTTCCGCAATTGACCTTTCCGGTTTACTCTTATTACGAACATAACATTTTAATACGGCAAGGTAGCGCTCAATTGAATACATCCATCTTTGGTGGACGGGTCCACCATATTCAATTTCCTTGCATAAATGTACTGGTAGGTGAACCACTATGTCAAAGAATGTTTGCGTAAATACCATCTCAAGTTGACAGAGTATCTCGACAATCTCTTGTTGTAACCTTTTTACATCATCCAACTCAATAACTTTGGCGCAAATACCCCTTAAAAATTCACCAAGTCTAATCAAAGGAATTGCAACCTCTTTCTTTAATGTTCCTTTAACGGCAAACTGTAACAAGTACTGCATAATAACATGTGCGTCATGACTCTTATATCCCACAATTTTCCTATCTTGCACGCATCTAATAATATTGGAAGCAAAACCGTAGGGCAGTTTAGCATTTTTGAATACTGAACAAAACAGATCCTTTTCTTTGTTTGTCATGTCAAAGCTTGCCGCCCTAATTTCGAGGATTTTACCATCAAGAGATCTGATAGGATGAAGGGCCTTTCTAATACCCAAATCTTCTAAATCTTCTCGAGCACTTACATGATCTTTGGTTTTTCCACCAATATTTAACAAAGTGCCTATAATACTATCACAAATGTTCTTTTCTATGTGCATGACATCAAGGTTATGTCGAGTCAAGTTGTCTCTCCAATAGGGCAAGTCAAAAAGTATTGACTTCTTATTCCAGGGATTTTCTTCACAACTAACCTTTCGTTTTTTCCCCTTTCCAAAAGTATTCACATAACCATCCAACAAAACTTCAACCTCTCTTCCAGATAACATTTGAGGACACTTTCTAGTCTCAACATCACCATTAAATCTTCTTTTATCAGATCTCCACCTATGGTTGGGATCTTAAAATTTTCGATGATTCATATAACAAACTTTCCTGCTATGTTTCAAATACATCGACAATGTCTCATAATTGCATACAGGACAAGCTAGTTTACATTTTGTACTCCAACCCGACAACATCGCATATCCAGGAAAGTCACTGATGGTCCAGAGGACACTTGCACGCACCATGAAGTTTTGATCATTCAAAGCATCATAAGTTTCTACTCCTACATTCCATAGCTCCTTCAAATCCGCGACCAACGGCTGCATGTAGACATCAATATTATTCCCAGGATCGTTTGGACCAAGTATCAATGTTGACAAAATTAAATTTTCAGGTTTCATATTTAGCCAGCGAGGAAGGTTGTTGTTTACTACTACAATTGGCCATGTGCTATGGGTGGAATTCATATTGCGAAACGGGTTAAACCCATCAGAAGCTAAACCCAATCCGACATTCCGATTATCAGATGAAAATTCTGGATATTTGGCATCTATCATCCTCCAAGCTTCACCATCTGCCGGATGTCGTAACTTCCCATCCTTCTTTCGTTCTACTCCATGCCAGATCATTAGCTTAGAGAAATTTTTGCACATAAACATTCGTTGGAGCCTTGGTTTAAGTGGAAAGTATCTCATCACCTTGGCGGGAATTTTACTATTGTCATTGTTGTCAGATTCTTGTGCCACAACTCTCCACCTTGAAATACCACAAGTTCTGCAAGAAACTTCTTTTTTATTCTCACCCCAATACAACATAAAGTCATTTGGACACGCATGATTCTTTTAGCGGAATTAAAAGAGGCAGGCACATTAATATCGGGAACAACCTCTTTCATCAGTTGTAATATTTCACCAAATGCAGACTCAGTTATACCATTAATGCACTTCCAATGGTATGAGAAATTTTTTTACAACCAGGATACAAAGGTTGTTTTCCATCCTCAACAAGACGATAAAATTTCCTTGCATCTGCATTCGGTCCTACATTTCCGTAAGTTACATTTAACATCTGGTCCAGATTATCTTCAAATCCGGTACTCGCTTCAAAATCGTTCATATTGGTGTCATATTTCAATAATGAAACATCATAAATCCATTGAACAAATGGCAGAGAAGGTCCACCACAGATCAAGTGATCACGAACCTTGTCTGGACCCCACCATAGATGATTCTTACATCGATGACAAGGACACTTTATTTCATTTTCGACACCAAAATTGGCCACTGATTTTTTTACAAAATATGTGACTCCTTTGCTATATTCGTCACTATACCTAGGAAGACTCAACCAAGTATTTCCTCCGTCACTCATATCTACACAATCATAAAAAAAAAAATGAAAAACTAGATTAATGAACCAAATTCTACCAGTCATATTGCTTAAGTAATGCGTAATCTTCCAAGCTAATCTAATTTTCTTCTAGAGCTAGGATTTCGATAACTTAACAATTATTTAATGGATTAGAATAATTACTTTTGCTCTAAATATTGTGTATCTTATATGTCCTTGCAGATTTATATATAGCTTAATAGTCTTAATTACTTGTTTCAGATAAGTGGGGCTGCTCAAAGTTTGCAATGCTACAGCACGTCAACAAGGTTTATATTTCTAGCACCTGATTATTAAGTTGAGGGTTCAGCATAAGCAAGTTCATCTGAATTTTACAGCACGTCTCTCACGTTTATCACTAATATCATTTTTTTGAAAGTACTAATATCATTTACGATAAGAGAAACAATAAAACACAACAAAATAATACATAAGAGAATTAGTAAAACAATAACAATATTAACATCGGAGAATACTACTCAATATCTCTAATCTTAATCTACTTGAATATACAGTATAACCCGCATAACCTGCGTAGAAAAAGAACACAGTGCTTGAATATACAGTGCTTGCAAACAGTAAATTAAAGAACCTAATTATGCATGCATTGTGAAGACCCAAATTAAACAAAACACAAATTAAAGAACCCAATTAGAGAACCCTAATTAAATAGTATAACAGTTAAGCCCCAATTAAAGAACCCTAATTAAACAGTATAGAAGAAACATTACCTTGTTGATAAGCTCTATTTAACCGTGTATGAAGCTCTATTTGAAGAAGCTCAAACCGTGAAGACCCAATTGAAGCTCTAATTGAAGAACCCCTATTTGAAGAACCCTAATTAAAATCGTGAAATGCCCTAACTACACCGTGAAGAACCGTAGGAGCTCTAATTGGAAAGCCCGTGAAGAACCCTAATTAGAACCCGTGAAAACCCGTGAAGAACCCTAATTTTGAGATGGAGTTTGAGAGAGAGAGTGAGTGAGCGAGTTTGAGATGGTGTTTTGTTTTTGTGAGTTATTTTATTTTTGAGAGAGTGAGCGGGTTTGTTTTGAGAGAGTGAGCGGGTCTTTTTTGGACCAAAATTTTTGCCGGCCTGCTTTGAATTTTTTTACCTTTTATCCCGCTTATTTTTTTTGTTTTGGTAACGCTTTTTTAATTATCAACTGTAACACTTTAATTTATGTTACAATAAAATTTTAATTATGTTTATGGAAACACAAAATTGCATCAACGCTAACACCAAAAAATTGTATTGCCGTATATTAATATTTAGTTATCTTAGGTAACATTTTTGCTGGTAACACAAAAATTAATGTTGGTGAATCCTATATATGGTGTAGTGATTGTTTTTTTAATCTATTGATTTTTCCTCCAAGTTATCAGTCCGGCCTTGGCGTGGGTAGCATACGCTGATGAGGCATGCTTTGAATCACGTCGAGGAATGTCGTCTCCTTGGCATGGGTCACCCTGACAAGGACACTAGCTGTGAACCATGCCAATAGACATTATCTCTTTGGCGTATGTCGTCTCCTTGGCATGGGTCACCCTGACAAGGACAGTAGCTGTGAACCATGCCAATGGACATTATTCTATATATTACAAGACTATCATTTTACCTCTTTTATTTTTTCTATATGAACATAAGCTCTCATTTTGTTAGTTTAACCTTGGCGGGGGTCACCTCGTCTAGGGTACTATAAAAATCAGAGCCAAGGTATCATGTTTCCTGGGCATGGTGGTTTTAACCATTTAAAAAATTATGTTTTTCTTATGGTATTTGGGCTCATTTGGGCCTTTATTCATAATTGGACCTGAACAAGGCCTTTATATTTTTGGGTTTCAACCCTTAGAATTTATGTATCTTTCTCTATTTTGTTTAGAATTTATTTTGATAATTTTAAAGAATTTCATAGAATTCTCTAAAATTCTCTGAAATTCTTTTTGAAATTTGAAATTTTTGGGCTTCCCGTTTTTGATTAACCCATTACCTTTAAGCCTATTATGAATCATGTTATTTCTTGATGATAAATAAAACTACTCAGTAAAATTTGTATAAGTAAATGTATCTTTCAACGGATAGCATGAGTATTCAGTATCCGTTGACATGTAGCTTATCAACGGATAAGACTCCATATAACATGCTTTGTTGTTCTAAAGTAGTAGTTGATAGGATAGTTGTTAGGTTTGAAAAAGTCATGTTGACTTTCAATGGATATGTAAAATAGGACGGTTAATTGTAAATAGTCTATGCCTTGTAATTTTGTATAAGTGAAGATGTCATCAACTGATAAAATTTAGCCTTCAAAGGATGTGCTTTTACTCATCAATGGATGTAGTCAAGACTACTTCAACGGATGAGTGATAAGCTATCAACGGATGCTTAGCAGTTGACAAATGTGATAAGGACAGTCTTGACAGATCACATGGGTTGATGGAACAGAAAGAGCATTGAAACCAACAATTTGGGAAACTCTGAAGAAAAAGGAAACATTATATTTTCATCTGGTCAATAGGATGATTCTACAAGGACAATCAGCTAAAAGACAAATCATCACAAGGACCATTGGACTTAGAGTGGAAAAGCAACCTTTTGAACTTTATCTACTGAATATTTTAATTAGTTCAAGTAGGCTTGTAAACTTGGAGTATATAACCAAGTGTAGAAATGTTTTTGTAAAAAATAAATCAGTTTTCAATTTTCTAAGAGCTTAAGAAATATTCTCTTATAAATTTCTGAATCAAAAAAACATTGTAAGTACAGCTCTGTTTTTTGTTCAAAAACATCATAGAGATTTCTTCAAATAAAAACATCCACCTGAATTTTTAATTCTTGTGTTTATTTTCTGCAAAGTTTGATTTCTGCTCCTGAGTTCTTTGTCTGCAATCCCCCTTCTACAATCCCATGATTACATTGTTGGGGAATAACAAAGCCTATGGGTTTTGGTCCATTCACTGTCGACTACCGGTATTTAAACTTTTGACCGGTTGTCCAACCAGTTATCAATTCTATAAATTGGGTAAAGTGAGAGTTTATTTCTCACTTCATTTTTTAGCAAACTTACTTTGTCAAATTTTCTTCTCTCAAATAATTTTTAAAACTCTCATAGGGTTCAACCACAAGGCGATTTTCGACGTTTCATTCTCCGTCCAATTTTTCAGTTTTCATTTAAAGTTCGACCGTTTTTAGGCATCCTTGAAGATTCTTTAAATAATCATCATCTTATTACCTTTTTCTAGGCTCAAGCATTCTTCTTAAGCATATTAATGGCAGATTGAAGCTCTTCTCAAAAATCTCAACTCTCATGCCTCATCCATCTTCTTCTCGCCCGTGAGGAATTAAGTTACTTTTTGATGATAACTTAACACTCAGTAAATTTTTATAAGTCAATTGTAGTTATCAACGGATAGCATGTATCTACAGTATCCGTTGACATGTAACTTATCAACGGATAAGACTTTTGTAACATGTTTTACCAGAGAAGACTTTAATGAAGGCATCACAAAAGAAATTCCATTATTTTCTCATGCCATTTCTCTGGATTTTACCTAAATTATCAGTCTCTTTGGCATAACATATGGACTTAAGCATGGCAACTACATCATCATCACTATGCATTTCTAAACAATTATTTTCAGGCAATTTTAAACAGGAGGTAACTACATCATCATTAATATTGTGTTCCTTACCTTTTAGAGTAAAAGTGAAAGTACCATTATCAGAATTGTACTCAGATGTAGTCCACACCTCTTCCACAACTTCACACAAGAGAGTTGGAGCTTCAAGCATGGCATAAGACAATTTGCAAGTCTTGATGAACTCCATCATTTTATGGTAAGGTTCTGGATGATTATAAATATCTACGAGAGCAGTGAAGTTGTTGTTCTCATAGATGAACCCAGTGCATGACATGATTTTGTTTGTCGGTGCCATTGTTGTTGATTTTTAGTTGCATAGAGAAAAGGGTTTCGCTTTGAGATGGAAAAAGAGCTTTTTGCCTTACTGAATTTGGGGGTAAGATAAAAGTGAACTGTTAGAATTAAAAATGACTTTTATACTTTTCCACAGAATATTCACAAAATTAGAGAAGTAATTAAAAGAAATTACCTGATTGGTGCAAAAAGTGACCGTTTAAAATAAATTAATGAGAGAAAATTGCCATGATTTTACAATTGTTATATATATAGTGATGTATGTTTAGATTGACGGATAAGATAATGGAGGTTAGGATTAATAAACACCTAATCAATGGATATAAAAATAACCTTTAAGTATATCCTTTGATAATACATATAAGTGATATCCGTTGAAGAAATAAAATCGAGCAATATGTTAGACTATCAATAGATACTAATATCCATTAAAAGAGTAATTTTGAATTAGCCAGTTTTTTTTTTCTGAGAATGACAATTCTCAAGAAAATCAAAAGTCGTATATGTTGATAAGTTATCTGCATACTGTAGATACATGATATCAGTTGACAAGAATTATACAAATTTACGAGTGTAAAGTCATTAACAAATATCTGATTCGAATTTCACCAACAACATATTAAAATTAATATTTACTTATTTTCAGAGTGCAACCCACTTCAAAATGTCTAGCGGGTGTTTTTCATTTCTAAGAATGTGTTTTAAGATTAAGTATACTAGTGATTCGAATTTCACCAACAATATATTAAAATTAAAATTTACTTAGTTTTACATAACAAGTGCAACCGACTTCAAAATGTCTAGCGGGTGTTTTTCACTTCTAATCTTGCTCAATGATTATTTTATTTACCTTATGTTTCAAATAAAGTTACTACTTTTTTAACATATTAGTTGGTTAAATTTATGAATATGAAATTGTTATATTAAACTACTAAAATAGTAGAAGAAAAAAGTTATATGCCATCTCAATATTTTGATTTGTAAACCATAACAGTATGAATACGATCAATATTAAAAAAATTTAAATAATAGAATGTTTCATTGTTTCAATTAATTTGGTGGAATCAGATATCATAAAGGGTGATATGTTAAATGAAACATGATTAACGGGTACATTTTTATTGTATTATCTAAAATTAAAAATTTATATTATTTAATACCTTCTTATTTTTTTACAATTTAAAAATTAAAATGATATCACTACAAGAAAAGCGCACATTTCTGACCATCAAATTTGGTCAGAAATGAGCTCATTCGGTCGGAAATAACGTCAAAACCGACCACAAACCGACCGATACGAATGGTTGGTTAAAACCTAGTCGTAAATGACCCCCCGGTCAGTTATAACTATTATTTCCGACCATCATCCGACTAACAAAAATGGTCGGTTATCACATTCCAGTTGTCCGTTGATTGGCCCCACATATGACATGGCAACCACGTGTTCGTTGCCACGTCACGTTATAACCTATCACGGTTGGTCGGTAAAAATTGGTAGGTATGATTTTATAACCTACCAAATTTAGTCAATAAAGAATGGTCGGTAAAGAGTTTGGAGAAAAATAAATTTATTTGGTTTGAGATTTTAACGGTCAACTATTAATTTGACACTTCTGACCAGTATTTCGTCCTCGATTGGTGTTTTGATTTTTTTATAAAACAATTTCGACGATCCAATCATATGGATGCCAAGATCTATTTATCTTAGTGAAATTTCAAAACTTTTGAAAGAAAATTAAAATAATTGGTATGAGATTTTAACAGTCAACTAGTGGTTTGACTAGTACTTTTAACTATTGTATCGTCTTGGATTGGTATTTCAATTTTTTTAAAAATATTTCTCGATGATCAAACCGTAAGGATGTCAAGATCTATATATTTTACTGATATTTCAAACATTTCAGAAAAAAAATCAATTTACTTGGTTTGAGAACTTAACAGTCAACTAGTGATTTGACTAATATTTCTTAATAGTGTTTTCTCTTGGATTAGTATTTTTATTTTTTTTAAATATTTATTGATGATCCAACCGTATGGATGTCAAGATTTATATATTTTACTCATGTTTCAAACATTTTAGATAAACGTAAATTTACTTGGTTTGAGATTATAACAGTCAACTAGTGTTTTGACTAATACTTCTCACTAGTGTTTCCTCCCGGATTGGTATTTTGATTTTTTTAAATATTTATTGATGGTCCAACCGTATATATGTTAAGATGTATGTAGTTTTGTGATATTTCAAACATTTCAAAAAAAACAATTACATGGTTTGAGATTTTAACAGTCAACTATTGATTTGATTAATACTTCTAAGTATTGTTTCCTCCCGGATTGGTATTTGGTTTGTTAAAAATTACTTTTCGATGATCTAACCTTATGGATGTCAAGATCTATATATTTTAGTGATTTTCAAACATTTTAGAAAAAATAAATTTACTTGGTTTGAGATTTGATTAGTCAACTAGTAAATTGACTAATACTTCTAAATAGTGTTTCCTCCCGCTTTGGTATTTTGATACTTTTAAAAATATTTATTGATGATCCAACTGTATGGATGTCAAGATCTATATATTTTAGTGATATTTCAAACAAGGTAGGAAAAAAAAATTACGTGGTTTAAGATTTTAATAATCAACTATTGATTTGATTAATACCTCTAAGTAGTGTTTTCTTTCGGATTGGTATTTGGATTTTTAAAAATTACTTTTCGATGATCTAACTTATGGATGTCAAGATCTATATATTAAAGCGATTTTCAAACATTTAAAAAAAAAATTACTTGGTTTGAGATTTGATCAGTCAACGAGTAAATTGACTAATACTTCTAACTAATGTTTTCTTCTACTTTGGTATTTTGATATTCTAAGAAACATTTATTGATGATCCAACTATATGGATGTCAAGATCTATATATTTTAGTGTTATTTCAAAAATTGTAGGGAAAAAATTACTTGGTTTGAGATTTTAACAGTCAACTAGTCATTTGACTAATACTTCTAACTTGTGTTTTCTCTCGGATTTGTATTTCATTTTTTTTTAATATTTCTCGATGATTCAACCGTATGGATGTCAAGTTCTATGTATTTTAGTGATATTTTAAAATTTTCAGAATTTTTTTTTTTATTTGGTTTGAGATTTTAACAATCAACTAATGATTTGACCAATACTTCTCACTAATGTTTCTTCTTCCCGAATTGGTATTTTGATATTTTTTTAAAATAAATCTGTATGATCCAACCGTATGGATGTCAAGATCTATACATTTTAATGATTTTTCAAATATTTCAGAAAAAGATAAATTTACTTCGTTTGAGATTTTAACAGTCAACTAGTGATTTGACTAATTTTTGTAACTAGAGTTTCCTCATGGATTTATATTTTGATATTTTTTAAAAATATTTTTCGATTATCCAACTGTAGGGATATCAAGTTCTATACATTTTAGTGGTATTTCAAACATTTCAGAGAAAAATAAATTCACTTGGTTTGAGATTTTAACAGTCAACTTCTGATTTGACTAATACTTCTAACTAGTGTTTACTCCCAAATTGTTATTTGATATTTTTAAAAATATTTCTCAATGATCCAACCGTATGGATGTCAGGTTCTATATATTTAGGTGATATTTCAAATTTTTCAAACGAAAAATAAATTTATTCGGTTTTTGATTTTAAAAGTCAACTAGTGATTTGACTAGTACTCTTAACTAGTGTTTTCTCTCGGATTCGTGTTTGTATTTTTTTTTAATATTTGTCGACGATTCAACCATATAGATGTCAAGTTCCATATATTTAAGTGATATTTCAAATTTTTCAGAAAAAACAAATTTTTCAGAAAAAAAAAAAAATTACTTGGTTTGTGATTTTAATAGTGACCCAGTGATTTGACTAATACTTCTAAAGTGTTTCCTCCCATATTGGTATTTCGATTTTTTTAAAAGTATGTCTCAATGATTGAACCAAATGCATGTTAACATCTATATATTTTATATTTTAGTGATATTTCAAAAATTTTAGGAAAAGATAACTATATTTTGTTTGTGATTTTAAAAGTCGATTATTGATTTGACTAGTATTTTAACTAGAGTTTCGTCCCAAACTGGTGTTTCGATTTTATTAAAAATATTTGTCGATGATTCAACCGTATAACTTTTAGGATCTATTTATTTTAATGATATTCCAAAATTTTCAAATTCTTTTCTTGTACAAACATAATTCTTGTCTTATAAAAGACCATTAAATACATATTTTGCATTATTAATCATCGTAGCACATAAATTTTATATGAAGTTGTTTAAATTCTTTTCTTATTAATGAAAAATAAATACGTAGAGACTAAAATGATATAGTGATATATTTGACATTCATATCATTTACAATTTATTCTTTGCGGTATAAATCGTATCATAATATATTTTTTTTCAAAACAATTACAAAAAGTAGGAGAGTCATTTCCTACCACTATCGGTCGGAAATGAGTGGACTCCGCCAACTACTTCGTCTCAGCCAATAAGAACATGACACCTGTTAAAAATTAGGTGACAAAATTTAATACAACGTGAATGGTCGATTTTATCGGATCTGGTCGGTTATGCATTGGTCGGAAATGACAGTGACGTGGTTGTGGTCCCCAATGCAACTTGACGTATGGTCGGTTTTGACGTCGGTGGTTGGTTATGAGTTGGTCGGAAATGACAGTGACGTGGTTGTGGTCCCCAATGCAATTGACGTATGGTTGGTTTTGATATCGTTGGTCGGTTATGAGTTAGTCGGAAATGAGAGTGACATGGAAGTGAGCCCTTATCGTTTCATTAGTGACCAATGTTGGTGGGTTATGACTTTATTTACGACCGAATTAGGTGGTCGGTTGTTTCAGTCACTTATAATATATCATTTTCCACCATGTACCGTTGGTCAGAAAAAAGTTGGTCAGAAATGTCCGTTTTTCTTGTAGTGTATGCGAGAGTATTGATTTGAACCACAATTAAAAAAAAAAATTGGTAGATTATTTTTTATTGTTATCTCTGTAAATGTTTTAATAACTTTATTATTTTTAGTTCCTCAATGTTTTTCATACCACAAAATTATGCGTATGTAAATCAATAGCTATACTATATTATTAAAGACGAAACATTAAAAATTTTGGTACCTGTTTTTTGGTACGGTACTTGTCTTATTTATTTAATTATTCATTTAATTATTATAAACATTATTATAATCAGTTAACCTTTCAGTTAAAATACATTACTTTTCCTATTTTTTCAAACAAAATCCTCTTTTTTAAAAAACAAATTACGGGCAATTACCTTTTTCAGCTAAAACATGTTACTTTTTCTATTTTCTTTATTAAAATCCCTCATTTTCCAAATATATCACGGGCAAAGCCTTACTTATTTATTTTATAATATAAAAATAGTAACTAGAAAATTGCATTTTATAATTAAAACACATTTTTCTATTTTTCCTAACAAAATCCACTGTTTTTCCAAAAATAGCACGAACATGTTTCCTTTTCTATTTGTACTTACTAAAATCTCTCATTTTTCAAAAATAGCCGAAACATTGAAAGTTTTGGTTTTAGTCATTTATTCTATTTAATAAATACTAAAATAATATAAAAACCGTAAATAATAAAATAATATAAAATATAGTAACTAGCTGATTATCTTTTATAATTAAAACACATTACCTTTTAATGAAAATATATTACTTTTCATAAACTTGCCTAAAAATAATAATTAGTACAATATATCTTTCAATCATTAATATTGACTTTTTTTAATTATATATCTTCTTAATATTATAAATTTTTCAATTATTGATACATTCTAAAAAATATCAAACACTATATTTTCTTAATAAAATGTCAATTATACAATATTCTATAGATTTCTATTATTAATACAAAAAAATAATACAAAAAATATTTTTATTATAAAAATAATATTATATTATATTAAAAGAAGACGTTTCCCAGAAGAAGCTAGTATAAGGAGAAAACGGGGGTATGGAAATTTTCCTATAATCCTATAATTATAAACTTAACTAAATTATATAATATCTTAATTGTCTTTTAACTCTTTCATTTTAATATTCTTGTGTGAAAAATTGAAATTTTCCTTTTTTTAGCTTCTAATTTGTAGAAAAGACAATAGTTATTCAAAAAAGAAAAATGGGTGCACATGTTTTGCACATATCAGATTTCACACTAATCTCCTTTGAGGTTTTGATAAATGCTTTGGTATATTTATTCTTTCTTTTTCTTTTTCTATGTTTATTCTCTCTTTTTGTGTGTTTTTTCCTATTTCCTCTGGTTCAATGTAGAACATCTCATCATAGTTCTTGTTGTATTATATGTCAATAATATAAAACAAATTTTTGAAAATCATAGATTATTCTGTTATGTGTTAGGCGGAGGAAACATTTTTAAAAACAGAGAGCCTCTTATTTGGTAGAATTAAATATTGATATTATATTATTTATATTAACATATAAGTTGAAATTTAAATTTTTTTAAAAAAATAAATAAATGATAATTAATATAATAATATTCAACATAATATTAAAATAATGAAAATATTAAACAATTGTATTTCCCTATGTTTATTCAGAATTTTCGTGAATGATCAAGACGACAAAAAAAATCCAAAATAAAACCTTGTGTTAGAAATATAATTATTTAGTTCATTTTAAAACATTTTTTGCATAAAATATTTAAAAAAAAATCAGAGAAATTATTATAGGATCAATGCGGTTTAATAAACTAGTTTAAGTATAAAATCTATATTTAATAAATTATATTCTAAAAGAAAGGAATGTGTAAAAATTAGTCAATAAAATTTGGTTATTTAACGTACATGTATTTTAAACAGTTGTTTAAATTTAACAAAATTCATGTTCTTTTAACTAGTTGTTTAAATTTAACAAAATTCATGTTATGGAAAAGAGTTTTGAAAATTGAATTGCAATTTTTTTTAAAACATCATTTCATTTACTCTATTTTGTACTAGTTACTTGGGTGTCTTTAAATTCATATTTCTAAACAATTTTTTTTAAAAAAATATTTTAATTTATATTTTAATATTTATTTTCCTTTTTATTTTTTGAGGTGGGCTGTTAATATGCTGGACAAAGAGAACTAAAACATATAGGGTTATCATTTCAAGTGTTCTATTTTCAAATTTTTTATTATCTAAATATTATGAACAAAGTTTTTCATTTTAAAATTGTATACTTTTACGTAGAAGTATTTTCTGAAAAAAAAATAAAAAGTATGAATAAGTTGGACAGAGATATAGGAGTGGAAGAATTTTTTATCATCCAAGAGCCCCCAACTTGTGTTACTTTTAGAGTTTCAATAAATAAATAAAGAAGTGATTGCAAGTGAAAGTTGATACCCAATTGAAATGAATTTTAAAATTCTGGATGTACATATGAATTCTCAAACTTGAGCTCCAAATCTCTTCAAATTCTTATGAAAATTATAACTAAACACTTGGTATAATTCTTGTATAACAAGTTATTAACTAGTGAATGGTGATTCATTTATAAACATTTTTAGTTTAAATTTTATCTACAAATTGTGAGTTAACAATTTGGTTTGTTTACAATATTCATAATATTAATATTATAACTTAGAGAGATACCGTACATTTTCTCAAGCAACCTTTTATAATATTATATCAAAATTTTCATATTCAACCAAAAACATATACATATATGTTGATATATTAGTAGAGTACATTCTTTGTGAAAATACGAAACAAATTTCAAATCACTACAAAACTTTATCTCTAAATATCAATATATGTAGCTAGAAAGCTTTTAAAAACCTTACTTCTACTTACAAATCAGTAAGTTAAACATCACTCTTTATATTCTCATCCACCTTATCCTCCTCCTCTTTCTCTTGTCATCCTGTTTTCTTCTTTCTCCTCATGCCAAGATCAACCCTCTGATTTATCTACTTGTAAATTTCATCACAGACAAGATTTTTGGAGTATTTTCTTCATTGTTTACTGCAATAGATAAAAATATATTTTAGATATCTAAAATTATTATGTTGTTTTGAATGGTGAATATAAACAAATATGTTATTATGGTTGATAAAGTATAAATCATATTAACTGAAAATTTCATATAGTCATGAATATCAATTATCACCTCTAAAATTGGAAATATCTAACTTCAGGAATTCTAAATGGTTTAAGAATGGTAGAGACATATTTATGAAAAATCATGATGCTACTATGAATTTCAGTTTGTTAACAAACACAAAAACATACTTGAGTTATTTTTGAAAACTAAGCTGATATATTTGTAGAACTACTTTCTAGAATTATACTTGCTTGATAATGAAATGCAAGATTATGATTGTATTTATAAATGTATCATACATACATTACACTCTTGAAACCCATATACTACAACTAACCGACATAATTTCTTTGTAGAATTATGATGGAATGACAATGAAGTAGGATAGTGCAAGATTATAATTGTATTTATAGACATTGTACATACGTTACATTCTTAAAACCGATATACTAAAAGTAACCGATGTAACAGCTATCTTAAATTGAATAGAATACAGCAGAGCAAAACAAATCAATAGAATACAAATTTACCTATACAATCATGCATAATTTTGTCTTATTTATAAATTTAAAAGAAATTTCATAAATTCAAAAGATTCTTTTTCAATTTCTTTGTAAATTTTTTTTTTTTTGGTAAAAATATGACTTTTAATTTTTTTTGTGCAAAATTATGATTTTGCAACTTAATGCAACAAAAAGCAATCTCAAATACAATAAATTTTTTTTAATTATTTTGATTAAAATACAACAAAAACACTTTAATTATTTCCAGAGTAACTATTAAAAAAGTTCTTTTGATTGTAAACAGTATAAAAAAGTTGTATATGATTGATTTTGCAAATTGTTTTTTTACGAATATTTTTATAAAATGGTAAAAGCACAAATAAGTTTAGAAAAAAAAAATAATATTTTGATCATTTCTCTAAATTTAACTAATATTTATTTTATATAAATTTTACCTAATACTGGCCTATTTTAGAAAGTTCTGTTTCTGTTTTACTCCTAGTTAAAAAACTTATTTTCCTAAATTTTTCTTTATGAGCTTTTTAGATAACTTTTAGCCTTCACATATTGCGTTATTTAATTTTAGGGCTTTTTTCATAAATACCCACCCCTAAATGTTTTTTTTCAAAAATACTATGTTTTTTGAACTTTTTGCAAAAATACAATATTTTTGAAATTATTTTCAAAAATACAGTCTGCAACTAGATGCAATCATGTGCAACTTTTGCAATCAGAATGAGATGCAACCATCTGCAACTTTTTGCAACTTTTGCAACCAGAATCAACCAGATGCAACTTGTAGTAATGATGTTTTTCGGGCGTCCTGATTTTAGGGTTGTAAACAACCCTAAAATCAGGGTAGGTTAGGGTTTAGGGTTTAGGGTTGTTTACAACTCTAAACCCTAGACTCTAAACCCTAAGTCCGTATACGAATTATTCGTCATTCTTAATATTTTTAAAACCCAAAATAGAAACATTGAACAGGTAAACCAAGACCACAAGTTTACCCTTTTTATTAATAATTTTTTTTGAATTTTTAGCTGTTTTTTCAATTATTTTTTTAAAAAGTTGCATCTGGTTGCTTTGGTTGCATCTGGTTGCGTTGGTTGCAGACCGTATTTTTTGAAAATATTTTTTGGTTGCATCAAGTTGCTTTTAGTTGCAGATCGTATTTTTGAAAATAATTTCAGAAGATAGTAAAATTGAAAAAAAACTTAGAAAAAGTAGTATTTTTGACAATTTCTCTTAATTTTAACTAGTTAACAAAATTTTATTAAAATGTAACATTTTATTTAAAAAAATATAATCTTATATTTCAAATATTTGTACCTACTTGAAAAATATATACCATAATGTATATCCAAGTATATAGAGGAAGGTTCAGTGGGTAACTTATTTATATGAGTAACCTAGTAACGGTTTTGTATTGGCTAATTTGAAATACGTTACACGTGATCATCAAATTCAATCCATCATCCCACGTTTAAACACACTCACTTAACAGAGACATACCAAAGGCTTAACAACTATAATATGATTTAATTATACAATTTTTTTTATACAGAACCTAGACATAATCTGCATTTTTTTTATAAGATACTATATACAACAAAATGTGTGAACATACATGTTTATAAACAATACCGAACAGAATAGTTAAAAAAAATAAAGAAAAACTTAAAATGATTACACAAATTATACAATAAAATACAAAACACAAAAATATGTAAAATCTATAATACAAAAAGTACAGAACATAAATACTTTATAGAAATTTACAAAAATTTACAGAACACGAGAAGTTTACAGAACATTAAGATACATAATATAAATAATATACAGAATATATAAAATATACAGAACATAAAGTTAATATAAAAAATATAAACAAAAAACAAAAAAATTGGAAACATAATCTAATATAATTATACAACATAATCTAATATAATTATGGTGTAAAATATTGAATATCTTTTTTCATATTAAATTTATATTTATTTTTTACTCTCGTGAAAATTTAAAAATTAGAAGGTGTGTTATAATTTTTCAGTTTTACACAACTCTTATTAGTATATTTATATTTACAAAATTATATATTTTTTTATCTTTTATCATGTACATTTAAGCAATAAATTTATTTCATAATATATTAAGCACTTTTTGACATAAAATTTTTTGTATACAGAACAAAGAGATTGATTTTACATGATATTTAATTTATTGTAGTGGATCAAATAAATTTGGCTTGTGAATTGTGATACATAATATTTCACTATTGTATAATGTCAGTTAGGTGTTAGAGTCACGTGTTCTAGGTTATGTATCAGTGCTTTTCTTCGTTTAATCTAAGGGCAGCATTGGAAAGTTACTCAGTTACTCATATAAGGAGTTCCTCACTGAGACCTCCCCACAAGTTTATAAGATATAATATTTTTAAAATAACTACATAACCTAAAAAATCTAAATCTTTGTTAAAATATGTATCTATTTGATTCTAAAATTAAATAATTGCTCACCAAAAAGTCCCAAACTTTCTCATTTTCATATTCCTGAGTTATTCTTTGTCTTCCTCAATGTCATTTTAATTTTGTTTTTCAAGTAAAGCCGTCTCTCTCTTAAATTTGATTTTGTTTTTTATTTTGAATTTAGATTATCCATCCACATCACGTAGGTCCCATACATTTTTCTACGATCTCGCGATATGTCCGCATTTCTTTCCGGGATTGTAGGTCTCTCTCGTGTCAACCAAGTTCGTGTCAACCAAGAAACATGCATTCCATAAAAAGAATTTTCATATTTGGGATTGAGTCATGGTGCAAGCTGGCCGCTGGCACCGCACAAGTCAATATAAAACTACTTAAGTTAAATTTTACCTTTCCATAACCAAGTGATATGAGCTCACTAATGTTCAGTCATTCTCGGTGTCGGACTCTCTTTTAGGTGGTGCGAGCCCATCTCTTCTAGGTGGTGCGAGCTCGTCTTAGTTTATAAATGGTTCTTATATTATCAAACAATTCGAGTATAAATTGATTATAATCCATGAATTCTTCGAGCAAGCCGAACTTCAGCTCGCACCAACCTTTCTAAAACATGACCCATGTTCCAGGCCCAAATCACTCATGTACTTGTTTAGGGTCCATATCGAAAATCCAGTATAACAGTAAACAAATTTATTTATAATTCCCTTATATTTAAATGAATAAGTTATATTAAGTGTGAATCACAATATTAAGTGCGTGTTTGGGTACCAGAAAAAAGTTGATTTATACCTTAAAATAAGTAAGTGTCATATAAGTGATAAGTTAATAAATTCTTATAAGTTATACGAGTGTTTCGATAAATTTACTTATAAGTTAGTGAAGAATTTGCTAAATTAAATTTGAAAACAAAATTTTTAAATACAATGATTTCAACACTTGTATTTAAATTAAAAAAATATTTAAAAACACAAATGTAAAAATATAAAATATTAGAAAAATAAAGAAATCAAAGAATAAGTTGATAAGTTAAGTATAAGTTATAAGTTATCAAATAAGCTGAGTACACAAACACCCATCATAAACTCTTATCAATTTATAATACATAAAAGAAGAGCCAAACAGGCCCCAAGTATGAATCCCATAAAGCAAACCATATGTCCTAAATTCTAACATACGCAGACTTCCTTCGTACACTCTGTACCTACCTCCCATGTATGATTTAATATGACCTAGTTACATAAAGTTAAATCCATAGTAAAAATAACTTTGAAATGTCAAAAGGAACAGTAGCTTTTTATTCAACTTCCACGTCTTACTCCATTACTCTTCCTGCGTTTTTTTTACCTAATCAAAATGCATCTGGAAGAACATTGAGGGGTCTTTCTAATTCATTTCATGCATCGACGGAGTATTTATTTTTAATGATTTGTTCATTCATTTTGATCGTACATATGTAACTAATACACCTGTGTCATTTATATACCGGTTTGGTTCATCGATTAGAACGGTACAATTTATATACCGGTTTGGATTATTACTAAATCAACCGTCCAGATTTAACTCATTTTTATATACAAAATCCTTATAATGTATTGTTGGAATAAAATAATTACATTATTAGTTCAATTAATTTAAATAAGGAAGTTTAATCAAGTACTCATTTTTAAAATTCTTCTCTTTTTATTTTAATTTTCTATCCCACATATTCTAGTTGTTTTTTGAATTATAATTTTTTTTCTTAAAAATTAATTAATTATTTACTTTATTCAAAATTTTATACAAGAATAGAATTTCTAAGATAAAATGATTCTACTACAAAACCTATTTTGTTTCGTAGTATGAATACATTGTTTTGCTATTGAATTTTAAAAGTTATGCACATGAACTACAAAATTCTACAACTGAACTTACTTTTTTCCACAAAGTTCTATAAGTGAACTTTATTTTTTTTTATAATATTCATCTGTTGAACAAGGTTATTCATATTTTTTCTACCATAACTTTCGTGTTCTACCGCTGAACTTAAAAGTCATGCAATCGAATTTGAAGTGAAGCACATAAATTTTAAAGTTCTACAACTGAACTTACTTGTATTTAAATGTTCAGCTGTTTAACACTATTATCTTATATTTTGTTTATATCATAACTTGAATATTCTCACAAAAATTGATAAAAATAATTGGAAACTAGGGATGTGCATTCTCCCCGCCCCACTGGACGGGGAATCAGGGATTTTTTTGGGTACGGGTGATGTATGATCTTTATGATCATTATTTTCTGTTAGTCCCTTAGAGTATTGTAGGGGGGGGGGGGGTTGAATGCAATACTGATAATTTAAATCTTTTCCCAAAAACAAAGAAAGAGATTTGTGCTTATCAGTTAGAACAAAAAGCAAACAACGAGATCTAAATAGGATTAAGTTTCATAAAATAATTGATTTATTTATTTTGCGAAGGGTTTTGCTACAACCTGGAAAAATAAGGTTTCCAGCTTCTATCTCGAGAGAGATTACAACTGAGTTGTGGGAGTAGCTTTCAAAACTGATAGATTGTGTTCCTAGTTACATGTGAGGTGTGAAGCTGTTTATATATTCAAGTGACAGCTCCTTACAATTTGCAAAGATGTGACCTTTCCTTAAATGTATACTAGACAGTCTAAACATAAACCATAAAGCAATCTAGATACATTCCTTTTGTAGAATACTCAATCTCAGTTGAAGTAGATCTTGCATAACCTTGAATTGGTAAACTTTGTCTTGTTCTCTCTCAAGCTCCTATCGTAGTCTTTCAGGATTATAGTAGAGTCATGTGAATTCTGCATCACCTGCTACTGAAACGCTTGTCACACTTTTGACTTTGAAGACAAATCAAAAGATCCTCTCATGAAACAGTGTACCGTGTTCCCCATGTTTTGCTATCCTGGGATATTCTAAAGCTGACAGTAAGATTATCCTAGGACTGGGGTGTCATACGGAAAACTACTATCGTGACCTTGCAGATTGTGTTGACAGTAAGGTACAAAGTTGCTGTCAAGACTGAAAGTTGCTGTCTTGACTGCATGATTGATGTTCCCTGTAATGTTGTTGTCGACGTGATACTTGATACCATGTTTATTCCTTGTACATGTCATATGTAGAATACTCTCCGGGTCTTGAACAAACTGAACTTCTTTTAGATTACATTCTTTTACCTGTATGAATGACAATACAATTTGAATATTACATAGAACATTTTCTTGGCTGTGACAGTATGTTCCTCTTAGTCTAATTAAAGACTAATTACATAGTTAAGTTGTCTATATGCAATTACCCATAAATCCTAAAAATCTCCCCCAAATTGTTTTTATGGACAATAACAACAAATTTGATTTTAAAGCTGACAACTTAACTAACAAAGATCAGATAATAAAAACAACTTTAGTTCCGAACTGTATGATTTCTGTAAATGTTTTGATAGGTATTGAGAATTACATGCACAAGCATTTTCAGCTCCAGTAAACTAATGATTCTAATGCATTTTGCAAGATAAGATTGATAGAATTACTTAGCCTTTCTTTGCTTCCTTTTCTGTCTTGCTTCATCTTCTCTTTCCAATGCACTTTGCAGAAAAGCTCTTAATTCCCCAACTACAGCTTTCTCATTGTCATCCCTGGCAAAGTCTTCAATCTCCTCAATAGTCTTCTGAATTCTTCTAGAGGTCCAGTGCTTTGTGTCTTCAGGAATTAACCAGAAAGTTCCAATCTTGGTAATTGATCTGAACTCATGTCTATCCCTATCAATTCTGAATCTATTTCCAGGATAAGCTCTTTAGGAGTTTCTTCTTTCTGAGTCAAGCTCTAGGTCTTCACCCTCTCTTTGTTTTTATAATTGTTTCCAATTCTATTTTACATAGAGCTTCCAAATTGTTTCTAGATCCAATAACTTTGTAGAATAAGTTCTTCAAAGCTTCAGTCCTGATTTTCTGAAAACTGTCTAGATGAATTTCTTCAGACCCTTCTTTAATTCTGTAGGGATTTTCCAAAACATAGGGTTGATGATCAGGATTCTGACTTACAACACAATTTCGTTGTCTGCAAGTTTTGATGATTTCAGCTTCAATTTCTTCAGCAGAAATATTCCTGACATCAGTCCTATTTTCTTGAGTTTCAGAACTTGGAGGAGCTTCATTTTGATTGACTGTTCCAACTTCTTCCTCTCCTTCAAATTCACTCAGAAAAGTGTCTCTATATCCCATCCAATCATATCCATATTTGCCATAGAACTCAGTTTCTCTCTCAGATAGATATTCATTTAGATGATTCATCACATGATCAGGAACATTGTCATAACTTTCGAGGAAGTACACCATTCTTTTGAGAATGAAGAATCCCACTCTCAGCATGTCATTCCATCCAATGTCCATAGTGATCTCTTTAGTGATTGTCATCTTTGGTTGATTTTCAAATGTAAGCTCATAGGATTTTACTTCCTGATTGTCATCAAGGTGTACAAGTACACTTGTGAAGTGTTGAGCTTTGTTGCACATGAGTGAGAGGCTACTCGGCTCAGTTGAGCATATTGGATCCCACAGAGGTAGCTTCTCTATGGCTGGATCAACTTTTTTATTAGGCATCTGAATTTTATGTGCTTCCACGTCTTGAGATAGATGAGTAATTCTACAAAGCTTCTTCAGGGCAGGACCAACAGCTCTGTGTATTTTTGTTGGAGCTTTGGTCACAACTTTAGGCTTAGGTTCAGTTTCTTCTGAAATGACTTTGTTTAACCAAACCTTTGCACGAGTTCTCCTCTTTAATTTATTGACTGGGTCTGGAAGTTCCTTGACATTATCCTTTGTGACAGTTGGTTCTATGATAGTATCTTTAATTGGGTCTGGCATGACAACATCTTTGGTGACAACATCTTTTGGTTCTGTCATGACAGTATCTTATACTGAGGCACCTTCCTTAACAGCATCTTTTGTGACAGTATCTTTTTCAGGATTTGCACTGTCCACAACAGTCCTTAGGATATTTGCCTCAAGTTTCTCAAGAATTTCAGCTTCCCAGTCTTCTCCTTGATTTGGAGTTTCACTCTCATGTCCTTTGCTTGAAGATTTTCCAGTTTCTTGATTTTTACTGGTTTGACCAGATTCTTCAGCTGTAGTATGGTTAAAAGGTTGAATAGTTTCAGCAGTTTTACTAGCTTCACCTATACCGCCAGTACCATCATCCTTGTCATCTTTTCTTTTTGTTGATGATTGGTTGACTATTGGTTCAGGAACATTAGGAGTTTGATCTTCATCAATTTCTTCAATGTACATGTAGCTTCCTCCTTTGTCCCGTCTTCTTCTGTTTGGATCTACAATCATTTGTTTGATTTCTTCCTTCATTCCTTTCTTTGTTAGATGAGTGTAGATTGCATGTACAACTTCAAATTTGTCCTTGTTAATCTTGGACTGCAAAATTTGGTTAAGAACTAGCTTCATTCTTCTATCCTCCACCCTTGATAGATTCAACAAATTCATGCATCCAACTTCCTCATATCCAGACTTGAGAGTTTCATTGAAGACAGATACATTTGGTTTGACTTTTGATCCTAAAATATTTATCACTTGAGCTAAGAGATTTTGAATTTGCTCCATTGTGTCCAAATAATTTAGATTTCCTTCAACACTGATGCTACCAGCCCATCTTTTCTCACCATTCACCTTCACTCTGATGTCATGAATTTCAGATCTTATCAAGTCACATAATTTCTTAAATTTCCCTTCATCTTGAATCTTCAATATTTGCACCAGTTTTGTGATTTCATTGTCTTTGTTGTACATGGTGCTTTCAAAGTGAGAGAGCATGATATTGTCTACTTCTTGTTGATTGTATCCTTTTCCATCTATCCATTCCATAGATTTTTCAGTAGTCTGTTCATATAGCTTTTCTTTGCCTTAGCATTTTTCATTTCATTTCTTCGAACAATTCCTTGAAGTCCTTCAGTTGTGGCAATAACTGGTTCTCTAAATGAGATTCCATGAAGAATTGTTCTCCTAGACTTTGCTATGGGCTTCTTTCCTTGAGCAGGATTCACTTTCTTTATCTTCATCAATACTTTCTCAGAAACTAGAACAGTTTCTCCATCCAGCTCATGCTCTACTAACTTCTCTCCATATTGACTTGTTTTGAGTTTGTCAGCATAGCTTTCACCTTGTAGCTCCCCCTCAACATGTTCAAGATCTCCCTGTAACTCCTCCTCAATTAATTGCTCCCCCTCAACTGCATCTATAACTAGTTGTTCTAATCTTTCCTTTCTTTTCTCCCCCTTAGTTGACTTGACAGCTTGCAGATTTACAAATAGAGTGGCAACAACTTGAGTCAGTTTGGCAAATCCTTCAGCCACTTGATGTTCAAAAGAATCCATCCTGGAGTGAAGTGACTAAGAAAATGTATCCACCTTGGCTTCAAGTTTAGCAATGTCAGACCTGTAGAAAACAGAAGGATCACTACTTCTCTTCATTTTTCCAAAAACAGGAAAATGAGAAAAATAGGGCAAGGAGGCTAGTGGGGTGCTCACACTCTCATTTTTTTTCGAATGATCTCATCATTCCTCACAATTGACCTCTCAAGGCCTAGTGCCAGTTTAGTGTGGGCTCCCTCAAATTCACTCTGGACATGCTCAAGTCCCTCTCCTTTTGCCAGCACATTTGGTCGCCCCTCATGTTTTTGCTCACCTCTCTTTTCTTTTACCTCTCTTTCTTTTTCTCTCCCTCACTCATCTTAGGTGCAAGTGTGTGAGCAACACTAACATGCACAGAAAAGTAGAAGATTTAGATTGTACCTTAAGAAAAGCAGAAAGTGGAAGATCATCTTTTGAAAAGACATCTTCAAGAATAACCTCCTCTGGTATTGGATCTTGAATTTTAGATTCTGTAGGAGGAACTGTAGAGGTGACAGTTACTTCAAGTGTGACAGCAACTTCTGGTGTGACAGTGACTTCTGGTGTGACAGTGACTTTAGCTTCCAAAATGTTACTGTTAAGAGTTGTGGTGACAACAACTTTTGGTGTGTCATTAACAACAACTGCGACTGTGACAACAACTTACTCATGGTAAGTTGCTTGTTGGAGATCAAACATACTGCTGGCTGTTTCAATTTCTAACAAAGTGGCAGCATGCTCTTTCTCAGTGTTTGGAGTGGTGGTGTCCATTGAACTTTGATCAATGGGTTCTTGTGGACCACTTGATGGGGGCTCACCCATGATAAGAGATGGATGATCAAAACCAGAAGGGTTTGTACTCTCCCTTTCTTTAGGTTGTGGAGAAGAAACAAATGATGTTGTAGGGAAGGAAGAAGTAGAAATTATAGAATTGAGATTTGGCTGCTCCTTAGAGGTAAAATGAGAAGCATCAAAGTTAAAGGAGGATTCCTCTCTTTGCTCTTTCTCACTGTGAGTTTCTGCAAGTGGAGGCTCCTCATGAGTGAATACATGAGGTTGTGCAGACTCAATATAGGTTGCCTTGGGAGACATGCTAGTTTCAATAGATGTCTCTTGTTGAGAAGAGGCATCTAGGGATGTGTTTAACTCCCTTTCAACCTCTACAGTCGTTTGAGAGACTATAGGAAGGCTGATAGTAACCTTTTCCCTCTTAAATCTCTTCTTCTTAGGTACATGAGGGGTTACTGTGGGTTCATTCTCAGAGTCTACCTTATTTGCTGTATTAGATGCAGTTTCTCCATCTTTACCCTCAGTGCTAACACCTTCACCAGTTTCTAATGTGCGTTTTCTGGACTCAGTGATGGTAAGTCTTTGGGATTTAGGTAGTCTAGAGAGCCTAGGGTTGTGTATGGAGTAAAGTGTGGGTTAGCCAAATTTGGGTCGAATTTAGCTTCACTCTCATAATCAAATGTTTCATACCTAGTGGGTAATGGATAATCAGGGTTGGACACATGATCAACCATATGTTGTGTGAAACATAGTGGAATAGAGCTGTTTAGATTCTGTGTATTCAGTGTAGTGTGTGTATTTTTCTTTAACACTAAACACTCCTCTGTGAAAGGATCTTTAGAAAGTACACCACAAACATGATTTATACATATCACAAGGAATCTAGGATAAATGATTACCTGTTTCCTTGAGCTTGATTTCCCAAGGGCTGCTTTGAGTTGAGTAATTAGCAGCTTCCCAATATCCACCTTGTATCCATGAACTAAGGAATTAGTGATTCTCTTTATGTAGGAGGAAATATCATTCCATCCAGTGGTCTTTGCAGAGAATATCCTTACCATAACATCAATCAACATGCTCCACTCCTTTCTGAGGTACTTTCTATCCATTTCCCCAGTTGGAAACCACTTGGTTGAGCCTTCTTCCAAAAGTGGATTAGAATAACCAATTTTGAAGAAAAACTTGGTTGGGGTTTCATCATTTGGAAGATCTTGAAAATTTTATCCTTGAGACACCGTGATTCCCAGAGCTTCATTGATGGTATTTGCAGTTAGAGAGTGAGTATTGTCTCCAACCTTGAAAGTGATTGACCCACCATCAATTGCTCCAACCAGTTATGCAGAGCACCAGAACTGCTCCAATCTTTCAACATCAAGAACATGGCAAGAAGTGATAGCATGTCCAAGATATGACTTGTTCATGAAGTGTACAAGTCCTTTGAATCCTTCACCAACATCCACAAGAGAATGAATTCCAACATAGTTTGTTTGGCCAATGGCGACAATTGGTTTGTAACTTTGAGAAGATGATTGAGATATTCCTTTAGGTGCCATTGTTGTGATTTTTGTGAGTCTTAGTGTTTGTGAGTTTTTATGATTGATTATCTCTTAGATCGAATGAATTTTAGACATAGGTTTTTTGAGTCAGTTGAGCTTTAATCAAACATTAATACTGAAAATTAGGAAAGTGGCTCCGTGTCTTAACCCACATTTTGACGCATGTGCTGTCGTGGTCTAACGGTTAAAAACTTCCGCATTCTTGACAATAACCTGTATGCTACAGTAGAATTGTTAGTAGTTTTACTTTGTGATAGTATGTTTTGATGACAATAACTATCATGAAAATGTGCTGTCATAGAGAGATAGCTTGATGACAGTATCTTTGTCGTTCATGACAGTAAGTTTTTTCATGTTGTCGAGCTACTTTGCTGTCGTACAACATGACAACAACTTTTCTCTTGACATTAACTTTGGGAAATACTAACTGTTATGAATTGCAATTATAAATATCATTAATTTATCTCAAGTAAATCATGTTAAATGCAATAATATACTTAATTTCACATTTAGCATTTATGCATGTAGATTTAAAGCATGAAAGCGATTCAAAAACTCAAATGAAGATAAAGATAAAAACAGAACAAGAAGAAACAATAATCAGAAGAATTTTGAGATTTATTTCATTAAAATTAAAATTACAAAGATAATTTTAATTCTAATTAATAAAAACCCCAAATGAGTAGAACTAATTAGGATTGTCCTTCTTCTCCACGAGTTTCTTCTTTACTGCCTCCAAAGCATCGATTCCTGCCTTAGTTAGCCTTGATTGCTCCTTCAGAGTTTCAAGAGTATTGAGATACTCCTCAATCTTTTAAAAATATGAGTCCATATGGTTCTTGAGCTCATTGGACAAAGAACTAGATTCACCTTTGTCGGCCATTATACTTGTATTCTAGTTGAATGAATAATCCTTCACCCCTTTATCCTTTATCTAGGCCTTCATAGATGGGTTGTGGTGCTAAAAGTCAACTATGGGGATTACCCATTCAACTACCGCATTCAAAGCTTTTGACCGTTGGAACCAACACTACTAAACCTATTTAGAAGTATTACCAATAAACACATCTTAACAAAAACATTTTGACTCTTACTTAACCTACTTGTCTAATGAAAATACTACATCAAATTAAATACAAAGCATGCATTCTAGATAAGCAAATTGGTAAATAACATGATGTCTAAAAATAAATAGTTTACATGTGACAGTAACTTCTTATGACAGTACCTTTTCCCGTTGGAATGGAAAACAACTTCACAGTCCATTTTTCAACATGCTCCTTGATAAAATGATGTCTTATGTCAATGTGCTTTGACCTGGAGTGTTAAATAAGGTTATCTGAGATGGCTATGGCACTAGTGTCGTCACAGTAGATAGGAATGTTATTTAACACTAAGCCATAATCAAGCAATTGGTTCTTCATCCATAGAATTTGAGCACAACAACTTCTAGCTGCAATGTATTCAGCCTTAGCAGTTGAACTTGATACAGAGTGCTGCTTTTTGCTTAACCATGATACCAATCTTCCACCTAAGAACTGACAACTGCTAGTGGTACTCTTCATGTCAATCTTGCAACCAGCATAATCTAAATCTGAGTATCCAATAAGATCAATGCAAGTGTTTTTAGGATACCAAAGACCTAGATGAGGAGTTCCTTTGAGATAACTAAAAATCCTTTTAATGGCTATCAAGTGAGATTCCTTAGGATCAGCTTGAAATCTTGCACATAGACATGTAGCAAACATGATGTCAGATCTGCTAGCCGTTAGATATAGCAAGGATCCAACCATGCCTCTATAAATAGTAGAATCCATTTTCTTTACTTTAGGATTTGGATCCGACTTTGTTGTAGTACAATTAGGTGTCCTAGCAGGTGATGAATCTTCTTGGCCAAATTTTTTCAAAATTTCTTTAATGTACTTGGCCTGACAAATGAAGATACCATCATCCTTTTGATAGATTTGAAGTCCAAGAAAGAAAGAGAGTTCACCCCTCATACTCATCTCATACTTGTTCCTCATGAGAGTTGAGAATCTCTCACACAGTTTTTCATTGGTTGAGCCAAAGATAATGTCATCAACATAGATTTGGACCAGTATGGTATCCTTTAAATGGTGTTTATAGAACAATGTCTTGTCTACAACACCTCTTGTTAAATGATTCTCTAACAAGAAAATGGAAAGAGTGTCATACCAAGCTCTAGAGACTTGCTTCAATCCATAAAGTGCCTTGAAGAGTTTGTATACAAAGTCATACAATTTTGCATCCTCAAAGCCACGAGGTTGCTCCAAATATACTTCTTTTTCAAGTTCTCCATTAAGGAAAGCACTTTTGACATCCATTTGAAACATATTGAAGTTACAGTGTGCTGCATAGGCTAGAAAAATCCTAATAGCTTCAAATATGGCTAGAGGTGCAAAGGTCTCATCATAATCAATACCTTCCTATTGACAGTAACATTTTGCTACTAGTCTGGCTTTGTTCCTTGTCACAATTCCACCTTCATCCAACTTGTTTCTGAAAACCCATTTAGTTCCAATGACAGTCTTTTCTCTTGGTCCTAGAACTAACTTCCACACTTTGTTTCTCTCAAACTGATTAAGTTCCTCTTACATAGCAATTACCCAATCTGGATCTATCAATGCCTCATCAGTTGACTTAGGTTCAACTTGAGACAAAAAACAAGAGTATAAACACTCATTTGTAGCCTTCCTTCTTGTTCTTACTTCAGTGGATGGATCTCCAATGATTAGATCATTTGTGTGATCTTTGTTCCATTTAGTGCTCCTTGGTAGATCCCTTGCTTGAGGTCCTTGATGTCTTACAGGTTGAGGAGTTGATTCATCTTCAAAGATGTTATCAGTCACATGTTCATTGCTTGTCTCGTGATCAATTTCCATTGGAAATTTTTATGTGTTGTCTTGAGATTGAGTAGGATATTGATCATTTTCTGTGACAACATCTTTTCTTGAATCCAACACATGAGTGCAACTAGGTTCTTCATCAAAAAATTTTGGTTCTTCCAAGTAATCTTGATTCTCAAATCTTAATGGTTGCATGTCACCATCTTCTTCTAAACCAAAGTTTTGGTTTCATCAAAACTGACATTCACACTTTTTCGATAATCTTGTGCTCAATTATGTAAACTCTGTAGGCAATCTTCTCAATGAAATAACCTACAAAAATGCTTTCACAGGCCTTGGAATCAAACTTCCCTTTTCTTTCAGAGTTATCCTTCATTGCATAACATTTAGCTCCAAAAGTGTGAAAGTGTTTTAATGAAGGTTTATTTTCTATTAGAAGAAAGTAGGGAGTGGCTCCATGAGTCTTGTTGACCAATGTTCTGTTTTGAGTGTAACAAGCTGTGTTAATTGCTTCTACTAAAAAATATGTTGGTAATTTGGATTCACACAACATAGTTCTAGCAGCTTCAATTAGAGTTCTATTCTTTCTTTCCACTACACCATTCTGTTGGGGTGTTCTAGTAGCAGAGAATTGTTGAACAATTCCAAGTTCTTTACAGAAGTTTCCAAGTGCTGCATTTCTGAACTCAGTCCCATTGTCACTTATCAGAATTTGAACTTTTGACTTAGACTTTCTGTCAAGTACCTTGATGTGATCCAAATACCTTAAGAAACTTTAACAGTTCATAAATGGAGGATTAATGGAGATCCAAAGCTTGTTCAATCATCATGTATCCCGCTCTCACGATCTACGCTCTACGTTATCCACACGAACGCTTTTCTTGAAGGATTGATATGTACTAGCACCCGAAAACTGTTTCTTTATCTCTCTCTTTTTTTGCTCTCATAAGCGACTAGGGTTTTAATATAAAAACGTTTTCGCCCACATAAAATCAGCCTCTAAGAGAGTTTATATAGAGAAGAATAAGCTTTATTAATTATAATCCAATTATAATTAATACTAATCCGAAATTTCAATTTATTATTTAATTAAGTCTCACTTAATTAATTAATAACTTAGTTCAGAATTAGTTTAAGTAATTCCCTTTTCTATTTAATTAATTAATTAAGTCATACTTAATTAATATTATAAATAGAATGAATTACTTATTTAATTTAAATTCATAATTTAAATTATTTCTCCTTTAAGCGTTCTTTGTGTGTAACCATGTATGTTATTATTACGTTGGTAACAATTTTATTAACTAATTAAAATTGTAAATAATGAGCGGCATCTAGTAATATATCATTGCCACCCAAGTAATAATAATTAAATCGGTTATTCGATTAAGCCTTTCGTGAATAATGTTTCTTGTAATATAATCCCTCTAACCTTAATATTATAGATTAAACTCGAGGCATGTAGTGTTTCATCCTCTTTATAATTTAATCTTAATTTTCTTGATCGATGAGTAGACTAATAAATCAAATCAACATTTGAGCACGACCGTGCATTTCATAGTCTCACTTAAACAAGGGGCCAATTATATCGCTCCTAAAATTAGGAGGGTTAAATCCCATCTAGATCATTCATATTTTGTTGCCCAGTAATAAACAATTGTAGAAGGGGGGTTGAATACAATTGTATAAGATTCTCCACTTAATAAGATATGAATCACAAATATGAAAGAATAATAACAGCTTTATTAAATCTGATATAAAACTGTTACGAACTCTCTCAAGAAATTCTGATGTTCTTGAGAGCTGCTAGGTTACAAACTCTCTTAAGAAATTCTGATGTTCTTAAGAGCTTCTAGGTTACAAAGATACTCGTGTGTATGATCGATTCTGTTCGCTCTCTCTGTCACATAAATCGAAACCTAAAACTGTGTTTATATACTACACAGCTTCTCTATCAATTACATGATAAGTCCTAATCAATTACAAAGATTGAAAACTATCCTAAATTGATAGCTACGTTCCTACAGACCAGGAACCGACAGAATAATCTTCCTTATTTAACTAGACTCCAAATATGACTCGAAGTAGAATTCCTGATCAGCTTCCAATCCTGATCATGCAATCCTGATCCCTATGCATTACTGATGACGTCAGCAATCCTGATCAGTTGAGTATAGATCCTGACAATAATTGAATCATGATCTAACAATCTCCCCCAATCTCATACTTTGTGAAATAAAGTATAGATTCCTAAGATTCAATGATGTCAAAAACATATTCACAAAATGTACAAATATTTACAGCAGCAACTTAACTGTTTAAATTCTTTGATAGAACAGATTCCTCTTCAAGAAGTTGAATAACAAATTTTCTTCTTTTTCTTCAAGAATTTGAATCAGTCTTTCCTTAAGATTTCTGAGTTCTTCATCTTCCTCATTAATCTGGTAGATAGCTTGTTAGATATAATTGCTAATGATTGTTTTATCAGTGTTTAAGAAACAGGTACTCATCAGAGTTTACTTGAAACCAGTCAGAGTTTATTTAAAGTCTGACGGGGTGAGAGTTTATTTAGATGTCGGTGCTAATATGAAGATTCTAGAAGCAATATATCTTGAAGATGGAAAGAAGCAAGATATATTGAGACAGTTAAGGAAACGGAACAGAAGATAGAAGCAATCCTAATTTGATATAATTTGTATAGCTAATTTATAGGAATATCAATTAGAGATTGATTATGTAACTGTGTATTATATAAACACAGATAGGTTAACCCTAAAAGGGATACGAATACTGAATACATTATTCTTGTAACCTAGCAGCTCTATGTGATTCTTTAACATCACTGAGAGAAGAGTTATTTTATATAATTCAGTTGTTGATTCATAAACAGTATTCTTAAGTGTTATTATCATATTAATATTGATCTAAACACAAGTATAATCATGACTGACAACTCTCAGGAAGGTTCTAATGCAGGTTCTAATGTTCAGAAGGTTCAACCTACTTCTGTGAGTCGATATGAGACTATCAGGGTTCCAATTCTAAGACCAGTTGAATATCCAATATGGAAGGTGAAGATGACTATGTTTCTGGAAGCCACAGATCCAGAATACCTTGACAAAATCTATGATGGTCCTCATATGCCAACTAAACTGTCTCCTGTTATCTCTGGTCAAGAACAAAAGACTGTTCCAAAAGAGAAGAAAGATTTGACTCCTGAAGATATCTCATCAATTGCAAAGGATGCAAAGGTTAGACATCTACTCCACAGTGCCTTAGATAATGTCATGTCTAACAGAGTTATTGGCTGCAAAACTGCCAAAGAAATTTGGGATGCTTTAGAAGTCAGATGTCAAGGAACATGTGCTATAAAGAAGAACAGGAAGACTATTCTAACACAGGAGTATGAACACTTTGACTCTAGATCTGATGAAAGTTTGACAGATACATATGACAGATTTTGTAAATTGTTGAATGATTTGTCCCTAGTTGATAAAGAATATGAACTTGAAGAGTCAAATCTCAAATTTCTGTTATCACTGCCTGAAAGATGGGATTTGAAGGCAACAATAATTCGAGACAATTATGATCTTGCAGAAATAGATCTTGATGAAATCTATGGGTTGCTCAAAACTCATGAATTGGAGATAGAACAAAGAAACAAAAGATCTGGAAAGAAGACAAAATCTGTTGCTCTTAAAATTGAAGAAAAGCCTGTCAAGAAGGAATCATCAAGAAAGAAAGCCAAAGGAAAGGCCTTAGTCATTAAATCTGAAATTGAGTCATCAAACTCTGATGATGGCTCAAATACTGATGATGAAGCTTCTGATTCTGAGGATGATGATGAAGAGATGATGAAAATGGCTGCTTTAATGGTAAAGACTTTCAAGAAGATGGGATTCAAGAACTTCAAGAAAGGAAAAAGATTCTCAAGGGAAGATTCAAATTCTTATAAAAGAAAATTCAAAAAGTCTGATGAAAAGGATACCAAGCCTGGAAGGAAAGAAAAGTCAAAGATTCAGTGCTACAAGTGTAAAGAAATGGGTCATTATGCTCCAGAGTGCAAGAAAGGAAAATCTGAGAAAGCACTCATCACTAAAGGCAAGGACTGGGCAGACACTTCAGACTCAGATGAGGGAGTCAATTATGCTCTCATGGCAACTGTTAAAGATGAAGCTGAGTCATCTGAAAACAAGGTACCCTTAACAACTTATGCTTATGATACTGATAATATATCTGAATTAAGAATTTATCTTAAAAGCATACATGTTAGTTATAGGGATCAGACTTTAGAGAATGAGAGAATAAAATCTGAGAATCTAGGTCTTAAAGAAAGGAATAAATTTCTTGAAGAGAAACTTGTTAACATGCAACAAGTTCAAAAGGAGAGAGATGATGCTGTTTATGTTGAACATGAATTGCTTAAAAGATATAGGCAAATAGAATCTGAGTTGGAAAAAGAGAGGAAAATGATTAAAACCTGGACCAATTCTGGAAAAGACACACATCAGGTTTTTCAAACAGATACTGTAGGTTTAGGTTACTGTGAGGATGATGAACTTAGGTTTAAAGAAAAAGTTAAAGTTAAACCACAACTTAAACCTGTGAAATTTGTTCATGAATCCAGTAAGCTAAAGTCTGTAGTTGTAAAAGAAGCTGTTATGGAGCCAATTGAGACCTGTGAAAAACAGGTTAATATTGGTTCAATAACAGAGAATAAGATTGAGTTAGAAGCTGTTAGAGAACCAGTAAAAATCTGTGATAAACAGGTTAATGTTGGTTTAATGACAGAGAAACAATTTAAACATAAGCTCAAAGAAGTAAAGTCTGTCAACAAACAGAAAATGTTTAAGAAGAATAGAAATGGAAAAGTAGGCATTAATAAAAGAAATGATTATCTGCCTAATTCTGCTGCTCCTAGAAAAACATGTCATAGTTGTGGTAGTACTAACCATCTTGCCAGGTTTTGCAAAAAGAACAAAAATATTAACTCTTTACCTTCCACATCTGGAGTAAAGAATGATTATGTTAGGGTTAGACCACAGACTTTATGCACACACTGTGGGAGCACTTGGCATTCCATTTATACTTACAAAAGTTATCATGCTATTTATCACAACTATTATGAGCTAAAACCCAACTTGAAATGGGTTAGAGCAAACTCTGCAAGTGTAAAGTCTGACAATGTTAGTTTAAACTCTGTTGATAATGATTCCGCTGCAAAAGCTAACAATGTTAAGAAAGCCAAAGGATCCAAGCAAGTCTGGATCCTTAAATCTAACACTTAGTGATTGTTTGTGATTGCAGGGCATAAAAGAGAGCACCCTTATCTTGGACAGTGGATGCTCAGGACATATGACTGGAAATAAAGCCCTGCTATCAGACTATGAGGAGAAGGCTGGCCCAAAAGTTTCCTATGGAGATGGCAACATAGGATGTACTCTGGGATATGGCAATATCAATATTGGGAGTGTCATCATCAAAAATGTAGCTCTAGTCTCAGGACTCAAGCATAATCTGCTTTCTGTGAGTCAAATCTGTGACAGAGGATATCATGTAGATTTTCATAATGAACATTGTGAAGTAATCAGCAAATCTACAGGGAAAGTTGTTCTAGTTGGACACAGGCACAATAATATCTATAAAGCAAGTTTGGTAACAAACTCTGAAGGCAAAACTGTGTGTCTATCTGCAAGGATGTCAAATGAAGAGAGTTGGAAATGGCATAAGAAGCTCTCTGATAAGTGGGTATTTTATTCACTTAAAAACGTCTCCATATGGCTTAAAACGAATGTTTGTACTCGAGTTGTGGTATTTTTGATCTCTTTTAAAGGGTATTGTGCAGGTGTATTTATCACAGGTGTACTAGGAATAAAGCGGAGCAATCGGAATGCAATTCGGAGTTTTAATGAAGAAATGGAAAAAATTCAATTTCCTGGACAGAGAATATGGCGCGGCAGCGCCGTGTTTACACTATACTGTGGCGCGGCAGCGCCGTTGCAGAAAAACCAGAAAAAGCTGAACAGTGATCCTGGCGCGGCAGCGCCGTGCTCCTATACAAATTTGGCGCGGCAGCGCCGGGCACTCTGGCGGAAAATTCCTGTTTTGACCTAATTGCTGATTTTTTGAGTGAAAGTTTAAAAAATCAATTCCATACGAATTATTGCACCTGGAGGCCTTTATAAAGAAGGAAAAAACCCTAGAGATAGGAGGAGAGACATATATCACTTATTATATACGGAGTTTTTTAAGCACGAAGAAGCAAGGAAGAAGATCGTTTTCAATTATTTTCTTGTAATCTTTCTAGCTTGTGGATGCTTGGTTGGGTGTATTCTTAGAACCCTTGTTATTTATTCAATATAATTTGTTTTCTTTCATCATGTTTACATTAGAACCCATGGTGACGATTAGTTTGATTATGAACTAACTCGTTGTCATGGGGTTTTAGCGGATTTATTCATGAAGTTTATTTGTTGAATTTTCTTGATGCCTATAGTGTGATTGATGCGATATCCTATCATGGTTGTTTTTAATTCGTTATAGGAGAGTAGCTAACTCCTGTAATTGTGTGTTAATTCTTATTGAAGCGAAAGTGGATCTAAGAGTTTAGAACTTGCCATGTTAGCATAGGTTTATGCGTGAGAATATCATTCGTAATTAGTGTCGTAACTCTAACCGTTTTATGACGACTATGTGATCAATTGAATGCTTGTACTTCAACCATTATGTTTTCAATCTTTATAGACATATAGGGACTAAGCATAATTGGGAGACTAAGTGATTTCTATCTTAATTGTGGATATTATTTAGGATGGTATTGGTACAACGAAAGTTGGCTTATATCAGTTTTGTGTGTTCGATCAGGTATTACAAATCACATGAAGGGCTAGAGAATTGAAGACTTTAGATGGATTGTTTAATGAAGTTAAAATCCCATGTTTTATTCGCATAAGTAATTCGACATAAATCTCAGTTCAAGTAGTTGATAATTAGTTATAATTCTTAGATTAATTATAGGGATAACAAAAATCCACTTTGTTATTTGTTTTAGCATCGGATAATAATCATACATTGGTGAGTGAATTAACTAGACAAACAACGAGTCCCTGTAGGAACGAACCTTATTTGCTATCTGTATTACTTGAGATCACGTGCACTTGCGTGTTGAGTTTGGTCGTAACAAGTTTTTGGCGCCGCTGCCGGGGATTTCGGTTTTATTTGTTTAGTTTCAGTATTTACCATCAATGGTCATTAAAGTTCGGTGACTAGGACGTTTCTCACCAAATTTTCTAGTTGGTGAATTTCAGGTACTTATTGAGTGTGTATGCGTACACGAGCTCGAGCACGTAGAGAAGAATTAGCAAGAAGAGAAGAACTAGCACGAAGGAAACTTGACTTTGAGAACATCAATGTAGAAAACAATCGTGAATCAAAAGAAGATATGGCAGATGAAGCACAACCAGCGAAGGCTTTGAGTGAATTTTCTCAGCCAAAAGTGGAGGACATTCATACCAGCATTGTTCGTCCAGCTATTGGGGCTAATAATTTCGAGCTTAAGCCAAACATCATTCAGATGATTCAGAATACAGTTCAGTTTGGGGGTAGTCCTGCTGAAGATCCCAATGCTCATATTAGGGACTTCCTTGAGATCTGTGACACCTTCAAATTCAACGGAGTTACAGATGACGCAATCAGATTGAGGCTATTTCCCTTCTCTCTTAGGGATAAAGCCAAGAGTTGGTTACATTCTATGCCATCAGGATCTATTAGAACTTGGGCAGACTGTGCTCAAAAGTTCTTGACAAAGTATTTCTCCATGGCGAAGACAGCAGCTTATAGGAATTCTATTTCTCAGTTTGCTCAGCAACCCCAGGAATCTTTGGGGGAATCTTGGGAAAGGTACAAGGAGATTTTGGCACGTTGTCCTCATCATGGGATGCCGGATTGGATGATAATCAGCAATTTCTATAACGGGTTGGGAGCTCAGTCCAGGCCTATGTTAGATGCAGCATCTGGAGGTGCGCTATGGGCAAAAAGCTATGAGGATGCCTATAATCTTATCGAGATGATGGCAGCCAATGAGTTTCAGAATCCTACTCAACGCTTGCCACCTGCTAAAGTAGCTGGAGTACTTGAATTGGATGCAGCTACTGCTATTGCTGCTCAACTCAAGGCGTTGACAATGAATCAGCACAGTTTGTTAGTAATTTTCAAAGAGCTCAGCAGCCAGTGCCTAATGCTTATCATCCCAACAATCGGAATCATCCTAATTTCAGTTGGAGCAACAATCAGGGTGGTGTTCAGCAACCACAAAATCAGCAGTTCAATGCAAGGCCATATAATCAGAACTATCAACCACCACCTTATGCTCCAAGGCAAACATTCAATCCACCTGGATTTCAACCATCTCAAGGGAATTCTTTGAATCAGTCTGAGAAGTCTGAACTGGAAGAGCTGCGAATGATGTATAAGAGTCAGGCGGTGTCATTGAAAACTTTAGAGAATCAGATTGGCCAACTAGCCAATGCATTGCTGAACCGTCAACCAGGAACGCTTCCGAGTGACACAGAGATGAATCCAGGCAAGAAAGATCACAAGGAACAGGTCCAGACAGTAACCTTACGATCGGGAAAGACTCTACAGGGTCAGAACGAAGGAAATTCAGCTGAGGAAAAAAATGAATTTGATGCTGGGGTCGATTCTGTTCCTGATTTGGTACCTAATGCTACTCTCTCGACGCATGTAACTGAGAAGAGTGATAATTCTCAGAAAGTAGTAGAAGAAAAGGTGTTTCCACCTCCTCCATTCCCAAAACGAGTTCAAAGGCAAAAGTTTGACAAGCAGTTTGCTAAGTTCTTGGATGTCTTCAAGAAGCTTCAGATTAACATACCATTTGCAGAGGCTCTTGAGCAAATGCCGAGCTATGCGAAGTTTATGAAGGGCATTCTTTCGAAGAAATTGAAACTTGAGGAGCTAGAGACAGTTGCATTGACGGAAGAATGTAGTGCCATCTTGCAACAAAAGTTGCCACCTAAGTTGAAGGACCCTGGAAGCTTTACCATTCCATGTACTATTGGAGATCTCTCATTCAGCAAATGCTTGTGTGATTTGGGTGCAAGTATTAATCTCATGCCCTTATCAGTTTTTATGCAACTTGGTCTTCCAGAACCAAAGCCAACTACTATGACTCTGCAACTTGCGGACCGTTCAGTTACTTATCCTCGAGGAATAGTTGAGGATGTTTTGGTGAAGGTCGACAAGCTCATCTTTCCAGCCGACTTTGTGATTCTTGACTTTGAGGAAGACAAGAAGATCCCTATCATCTTGGGAAGACCATTTTTGGCTACAGGTCGGACTCTTATTGATGTCCAAAAGGGAGAACTCACTATGAGGGTGCACGATCAAAATGTCACCTTTAATGTTTTCAATGCAATGAAGCTTCCAACTGACGAGGAAGTGTGTTTTAAAATTGATATGGTGGACAAGGTGGTTAACTCCGCAACTCAACACTTGATCAAAACTGATGTGTTGGAAAGAGTTCTTACTAATGACTTGGAGATTGAGAACGAAGAGGATGAAGAACAATTGCAATATCTTAATGCATCTCCATGGAAGAAGTTCGAGATTCCGTTTGAATCTTTGGGGTTGTCAGAGCTGAAAAAGTCTCATGTTAGACTTAAGCCATCTATCGAGGAAGCACCTACATTGGAACTTAAGCCATTGCCTGAACATCTAAGGTATGCCTATCTTGGTGATTCTTCTACCTTACCTGTTATTATATCATCTAAGCTTTCAGGCACGGAAGAGGAAAAGCTATTGCGAATTTTAAGGGATTTCAAATCAGCCATTGGGTGGACTATAGCAGACATAAAGGGTATTAGTCCTTCTTACTGCATGCACAAAATTCCTTTGGAAGAGGGTGCTAAACCTACAGTTGATAATCAAAGGAGACTGAATCCTGTTATGAAGGAAGTTGTGAAGAAGGAAATTCTTAAATGGCTTGATGCAGGCATTATCTATCCAATCTCTGATAGTTCTTGGGTGAGTCCGGTGCAATGTGTGCCTAAGAAGGGAGGCATGACAGTGGTGACTAATGAAAAGAACGAGCTCATTCCTACTCGAACAGTTACTGGTTGGAGGATTTGCATGGATTATCGAAAGTTGAACAAGGCTACTCGGAAAGATCACTTTCCACTTCCGTTCATTGATCAGATGCTCGACAGACTGGCTGGACATCAGTACTATTGCTTGCTTGATGGGTATTCTGGTTACAGTCAGATTTGCATAGCGCCCGAGGATCAAGAGAAGACTACATTCACTTGTCCATTTGGTACATTCGCATTCAGACGTGTTTCTTTCGGGTTGTGTGGAGCACCAGCTACTTTTCAGCGATGCATGATGGCCATTTTTTCTGACATGATTGGAATTAATGTGGAAGTATTCATGGACGATTTCTCAGTCTTTGGGGATTCTTTTGATGAGTGCTTGGGAAACTTGAGTTTGGTTCTAAAGCGTTGTGTGGAGACAAATCTTGTGCTTAATTGGGAGAAATGCCACTTCATGGTGCAAGAAGGTGTCATTCTGGGACACAAGGTTTCGTGTAAAGGTTTGGAAGTTGACAAAGCAAAGGTGGCAACTATTGAGAACCTCCCTGCCCCTGTTTCAGTCAAGGGTATTCGCAGCTTTCTTGGTCATGCGGGGTTCTACAGGCGTTTCATAAAGGATTTCTCAAAAATTTCTAAGCCACTTTGCAATCTCTTAGAAAAAGATGCTCTGTTCAAGTTTGATGAGTCTTGTTTACATGCATTCGAGATCTTGAAGAAGAAATTAATTTCTGCTCCAGTTATTACAGCTCCTGATTGGAGCCAACCATTTGCTTTGATGTGCGATGCTAGTGATTTTGCGCTTGGGGCCGTTCTAGGCCAAAGGAAAGAAAAGGTGTTTCATGTTATTTATTATGCAAGCAAAACTCTTAATGATGCTCAGATGAATTACACCACCACTGAGAAGGAACTACTTGCTATTGTCTACGGGTTTGAAAAGTTTCGCTCTTATCTGCTTGGTACTAAGGTGACAGTTTATACGGATCATGCTGCTATTCGCTATCTCCTGGCGAAGAAAGATGCTAAGCCAAGGTTGATTCGTTGGGTTCTTCTGTTGCAAGAATTTGACGTGGAAATCAAGGACAGAAAGGGGACGGAGAATCAGGTAGCTGACCATCTCTCTAGATTGGAAGATCATGGGAAGTCACCTAAAGATAATACGGTTATTAATGAGTTTTTTCCGGATGAGCAACTATTCAGTGTGAAAGATGTTGAACCATGGTATGCCGACATTGTGAATTATCTAGTAAGTAACATCATACCACCTGAGCTTTCTTATGCCCAAAAGAAGAAATTCTTACATGATGTCAAGCAGTATATTTGGGATGAGCCGTTTTTGTTCAAGCAAGGAGTTGATCAGATTATTAGGCGTTGTGTTCCTTACAGTGAGACCGAGGCTATTCTTAGTGATTTTCATGCTACAGCTTATGGAGGCCATTATGCGGGTGAAAAGACAGCCACACGTATTCTTCAAGCAGGTTTCTATTGGCCGACTCTATTCAAGGATGCTCATCAGTTTGTGTTGAGATGTGATCGATGTCAACGAGTTGGTAATATTTCTCGTAGGGACGAGATGCCTCTTAATGTCATGTTGGAGGTAGAGATCTTTGACGTGTGGGGAATCGACTTCATGGGACCGTTCATTCCGTCATGTGGTAATCAGTATATTCTGTTAGCTGTGGATTATGTGTCGAAGTGGGTGGAGGTAAAGGCACTTCCAACGAATGATGCTAAGGTGGTGCTCAATTTCCTTCACAAGAATATAATTACTCGGTTTGGAACTCCACGAGTTATCATCAGTGATGAAGGTACGCACTTTTGCAATCGGAAGTTTACATCTCTTATGGCACGCTACAATATCAATCATCGAGTTGCTACAGCTTATCATCCCCAAACCAATGGGCAAGCTGAAGTGTCTAATCGTGAAATTAAACGAATTCTTGAGAAGGTGGTAAGTCCTTCTAGGAAGGATTGGGCTTTGAAGCTTGATGAAGCAGTGTGGGCTTATCGGACGGCCTATAAAACACCTTTGGGAATGTCACCATTTCAGCTTGTGTATGGAAAAGCATGTCATCTTCCAGCTGAGTTAGAACACAAGGCTTACTGGGCGTTGAAGAAGCTGAATTTTGATCTTACAACCGCAGGTGAAAAGCGTATGGTTCAGTTGAATGAAATGGACGAGTTTCGATTGCAAGCTTATGAGAACAACAAGCTATATAAAGAGAAAGTCAAAAGGTGGCATGATCGTCGGTTGGTTCTTAAGACATTTGTGCCCGGGCAATTGGTGTTGTTGTTCAACTCTCGACTTCGGTTATTTCCTGGAAAGTTGAAGTCACGTTGGTCAGGTCCATTCTCAGTTAAAACAGTTTTTCAGCATGGAGCAGTGGAGATTTTTGACAAGTCACCGGACCAGTCGTTCAAGGTCAATGGTCAGCGGTTAAAGCCATATTTTGGAGAGAAGTTGAATCGCGAAGTTGAGACCGCGGTTCTAATTTGCACAACGTAAGGAGATGGAGCTATGTCAAGCTCATGACTTAAAAAGAGCGCTTCGTGGGAGGCAACCCACGTGATTGTGTGATTGTATCATTCTAAAAAAAAAAAAAAAAAAAAAAAAAAATAGAAAAATTTTCAGCAGAAGTTCTGGCGCGGCAGCGCCGTGCTAAGGCATAAAAATGGCGCAGCAGCGCCGTGTAGTCTGCTGAGGAAAAAAAAATAGAAAATTTGAAAAAAAAGAGAAAAAAAAAAAAAGAAAAGTTGTTGTTGTATTAGTGGCCCATTATCCTAACCCACTACCCATACCCACTAACCCTAAACTCCTCTATATAAACCCACATCCCATAACCCTACCTATACAACCTATACATACACTACTTACAAATCTCACAAATTCTCAAACACTCTAAACACTTTCTTCCATTCGATTCAATGGCATCCAAGCGACAACGGGTTGTAATTGGTGGTGGTAGTGAGGGTGCTAGTGGTAGTGGGGCTGGTGGAAGGCACCCTCGTTCTTCTTCTTCATCTGATTCTGGGGGAGGTAATGGTGGACCTCAATTTGTTTCTAATGAGGCTCAGGAGGCTTATAGTGAGTTGTTGGGGCGTCCTATTGCCCGTGAGAGGGGTCTTTTGCCTACGGCATCGGATGGGTATATGTTGGAGAATATTGCGGAGAGAGGTTGGGAGCTATTTTGTGAGGCTCCGGAGCCGGTTCCGATGACGGTGGTTCGCGAGTTTTATGCGAACGCTAGTGTGGATAGGAATGGAATTAGCCAAGTTCGTGGATTTCGTGTGGATTATCGGCCGCGTGCTATTCGTCGTGTTCTTGGTCTTCCGGCTCGTAGGAGGAATCAAGAGTATTGGTCAGGGAGGACTCGCGAAACTGTGGACCTTCAAAATATTATTCAGCGGTTGTGTGTTCCAGGGACGGAGTGGACCTTGAGGCGTGGCACTATTGAGCCAACGTCGTTTATGTCGACGGCGCTGAATCAATATGCGCGTACTTGGCACTTGTTCATTTGTGCTAACCTCATCCCTACTAGGCATTCTAATGAGGTGACAGTTGAGAGGGCTATCTTGTTGTTTGCTATTTGCAGCCGAGAGTTTGTGGATGTTGGTAATTTGATCCACCAGGGGATTCTCCGTTTTATGCAAGGGAGTACCACTGCGGCGATACCTTATGGTTCGGTTATTGCTAGATTGGCTAGGGATAGTGGTGCTATTTGGTCAGCAGAGGAGGTTGTGCAGCAGCCACAGACGGCACTGGATCATCAGAATATAATGAGGCTGAATGTGTGGGATGGAGGTGAGCCGGATTGGTGGGGTCTTGGTTATGTAGTAGAGGGTCAGCAGCAGCATCAGCAGTAGCAGGAGGAGGAACCTCAGGATGGAGGTTCTCTTATTAGTCAGCGGCAGTATAGGAGATTGACGAGGCGTATCGATGCGGTGCACGATATGTAGGCAGGTTTTAGAGCAGATTTTGGTCAGTTTGCACAGGCTTTGAGCACGGCTTTGCGTGCAAGTGGGGTGGACGTGACTTTTCCGTCCTTTGGAGCTGGCGCTGTCTATCCGCCACCGGACACTCCTAATGGGAGTGGTTCGGATGACGAGTAGGTATGCTTTGCACTCTTTTTATTCTTATCTTCAATGTGGGCATTGAAAATTTTAAGTTTGGGGGTGGGGATGAAAGGTGCATTTGTATATTAGGTGTATTGCATATTAGGAGCATTTTGTTGCATGTTAGTTTAGAGCATATAGGACATTCTGTTATTTTGTTATTTATGTTCATATAGTTGCATAAGCATGGCATGCATTTTCATGATCCCTTAGGACGAGCTATTTCTGTTTGGCAGGTAGATGTTGATTTGAATGTGGTAATCATGAATAGAGGGTTGATTTATAGTTTCTATGAAATTGACATGCATGTTATGGGGACAAAAACAATTACACAACTCATTGTTTGCTTTTGGGCTAGATTCGGGGTCATGCTTGTTTGGATGTTTTGAGAATTTTAATTACCTGGTTATATTAAGAATGTTCTTTATTCCCTTGATAACGTAAGAGCACTTAAGTCTAAGTTTGGGGGAAACAGGATTTTCATGCTAGTTGTTTGTGTTTATGGCTAGGTGTCAAATGGCTAGTAGCCGGCTCATATTTATATGAGTAGTCTAGGGTTGGAATTGAGAATTCTCATTCCAGATTGTATAAAAAAAAAAGGAAAAGAAAAAAAAAGGAGTCATGTAAATAGTTAAATGCAAAATTAACCACGAGTGAGCTCTTTAATACTCGAGTAATTAAGTCTGAGGGGACTTAGTCCTAGTGACCTAAGGCTTTTACAGTCTGGGATCCACTGACCTAACACTCGCTACATGGGTATTATTGTATAAGCCTTTTGGGGTCTCACTCATTGCACGGTTAAATAAGCATATGTGTTGTGAATAGTAGTATGTGTCGTGGTAATAAAGCATGAATTCCTGGTTAACCTGAATGAGTATGGAGGTGTCTCGAAGTTATGATGTGTCTACCGTTCATTTTTTTTATAAACTTGTGATTGCCTTGACTAAGAATCGGTATGATTTTTGATCTAGTGCTAGGAGTATATCTGATGAGTATCGCACACACCACGTTCCTATGCATGTATTGTTAGTATACGGGAATTTAGTCGAGCTCTGTTTGGAAGTTGTTGCATGATTTGAGATGTTTGCCTAATGAATGGTTTTGGTAGTCTAAGGGGGTCCTTGCCATTTCATATAGTTGCATACATGTAGTTAGTTGCATTTGTAGTTGCATTGTTAGATGGATTTTGTGGGTACATTCGCTATAGGCCCTCACGAGACCTTACTCGTCCACTAGGGCTGCCTAGGGGTTTAAAGGGCTTGTTGCATATGCCAAATGCAACCGTGAACACCTACGGAAGTGGTAGTTTGTTTATACTCGAGGACGAGCATCGGTTTAAGTTTGGGGGTGTGATAAGTGGGTATTTTATTCACTTAAAACGTCTCCGTATGGCTTAAAACGAATGTTTGTACTCGAGTTGTGGTATTTTTGATCTCTTTTAAAGGGTATTGTGCAGGTGTATTTATCACAGGTGTACTAGGAATAAAGCGGAGCAATCGGAATGCAATTCGGAGTTTTAATGAAGAAATGGAAAAAATTCAATTTCCTGGACAGAGAATATGGCGCGGCAGCGCCGTGTTTACACTATACTGTGGCGCGGCAGCGCCGTTGCAGAAAAACCAGAAAAAGCTGAACAGTGATCCTGGCGCGGCAGCGCCGTGCTCCTATACAAATTTGGCGCGGCAGCGCCGGGCACTCTGGCGGAAAATTCCTGTTTTGACCTAATTGCTGATTTTTCGAGTGAAAGTTTAAAAAATCAATTCCATACGAATTATTGCACCTGGAGGCCTTTATAAAGAAGGAAAAAACCCTAGAGATAGGAGGAGAGACATATATCACTTATTATATACGGAGTTTTTTAAGCACGAAGAAGCAAGGAAGAAGATCGTTTTCAATTATTTTCTTGTAATCTTTCTAGCTTGTGGATGCTTGGTTGGGTGTATTCTTAGAACCCTTGTTATTTATTCAATATAATTTGTTTTCTTTCATCATGTTTACATTAGAACCCATGGTGACGATTAGTTTGATTATGAACTAACTCGTTGTCATGGGGTTTTAGCGGATTTATTCATGAAGTTTATTTGTTGAATTTTCTTGATGCCTATAGTGTGATTGATGCGATATCCTATCATGGTTGTTTTTAATTCGTTATAGGAGAGTAGCTAACTCCTGTAATTGTGTGTTAATTCTTATTGAAGCGAAAGTGGATCTAAGAGTTTAGAACTTGTCATGCTAGCATAGGTTTATGCGTGAGAATATCATTCGTAATTAGTGTCGTAACTCTAACCATTTTATGACGACTATGTGATCAATTGAATGCTTGTACTTCAACCATTATGTTTTCAATCTTTATAGACATATAGGGACTAAGCATAATTGGGAGACTAAGTGATTTCTATCTTAATTGTGGATATTATTTAGGATGGTATTGGTACAACGAAAGTTGGCTTATATCAGTTTTGTGTGTTCGATCAGGTATTACAAATCACATGAAGGGCTAGAGAATTGAAGACTTTAGATGGATTGTTTAATGAAGTTAAAATCCCATGTTTTATTCGCATAAGTAATTCGACATAAATCTCAGTTCAAGTAGTTGATAATTAGTTATAATTCTTAGATTAATTATAGGGATAACAAAAATCCACTTTGTTATTTGTTTTAGCATCGGATAATAATCATACATTGGTGAGTGAATTAACTAGACAAACAACGAGTCCCTGTAGGAACGAACCTTATTTGCTATCTGTATTACTTGAGATCACGTGCACTTGCGTGTTGAGTTTGGTCGTAACACTCTCTCATCTAAACTTGAACAACATCAATGAGCTGATTCGAAAAGATCTTGTAAGGGGACTTTCTAAGTCAATACTCAGCTTAGATGGCCTGTGTGATTCTTGTCAAAAGGCCAAGCAAAGGAAGTCATCTTTCAAAAGTAAATCTGAATTTTCAGTTGTGGAACCTTATCACCTTCTCCATGTTGATCTTTTTTGTCCCGTAAATATAGTGTCAATGGGCAGAAAGAAATATGCTTTAGTCATTGTTGATGAGTACACCAGATACACCTGGGTGTACTTCTTAGCAAAGAAGGATGAAACTGCCCTAACTTTGATGGATCATGTGAAGCTATTGGACAAAGGATCACAGTACAAAGTGAAAGTTATAAGAAGTGATAATGGTACTAAATTCAGAAATTCTGAAATGGAAGCTTTCTGCAAGGAAAGAGGAGTAAAGCAAGAATTTTCTGCACCTGGAACTCCACAGCAAAACGGTGTAGTTGAAAGAAAGAACAGAACCCTAATCGAAGCTGCCAGAACAATGCTTGATGAAGCAAAATTGTCAACTTATTTCTGGGCAGAAGCTGTTCAAACAGCTTGTTTTACTCAAAATGCTACACTGATCAACAAGCATGGGAAAACACCATATGAGATGGTGAAGAATAAGAAGCCAAATTTGAAATATTTTCATATTTTTGGATGCAAGTGTTTTGTGTTGAAAACTCATCCTGAACAATTGACCAAGTTTGACTTAAAAGCTGATGAAGGATTTTTTGTTGGATACCCACTATCAACTAAAGCATTCAGAGTCTACAATCTAAGAACTAAAGTGATCATGGAATCAATACATGTGTCATTTGATGACAAGAAAATAACTGGAATAGAAGATGCAGAATATCGTGATCAACTTCGCTTTGAAAATGAAGATCTATACTCTGATGATGTAAACTCTGATGCAACAAATCCAACAAACTCTGACGAAGCATACTCTGATCCTCTACTGGTAAACACTGATGAATTTTCTCTGACAGAACAAAATAGAGAACCAGTTGAGGGGGAGCGTGAAGAAACTTCAGGAACTTCTAAAAGTAATGACTCAAATTCTGAAAGAGGGTCAAATATATAATCAAATAGAAACTCTGAGTCAAACTCTGAAAGTTCAAATACTGAACAATCCAATTCAGGGGGAGCCTCAGAGAATGCAAATAGTCAAGAAGAAAATCAGGAGAGCATGGATCAAGGGGGAGGATCTAATAATGATAATAGAAGCCAATTACCAACAGCAAGAAGGTGGACACAATCCCATACACCTGACTTGATAATTGGAGATCCAGAAGCTAGTGTAAGAACTAGAAGTGCTACAAATAATGAATGTCTGTTTCATGCATTCTTATCTCAAACAGAGCCCAAGAAAGTGGAAGAAGCTCTTCAAGATGCTAACTGGATAACAGCAATGCAAGAGGAGTTAAATGAATTTGAGAGGAATGAAGTCTGGACACTTGTACCAAGACCAAAGAATAGATCTATTGTTGGTACAAAGTGGGTTTTCAGAAACAAAACAGACAGTGATGGTAGAAGCAGAGTATATAGCTGCTGGTAGCTGTTGTGCACAGATTTTATGGATGAAGAATCAATTGCTGGACTATGGATTAAGGTACTCTAAAATACCTATTTACTGTGATAATCAAAGTGCCATTGCTATGACAGGTAATCCAGTCCAGCATTCCATGACCAAGCACATCAGCATAAGGTATCATTTTATCAGGGAACATGTGGAAGAAGGAAACATTGAGCTTCATTTTGTTTCTACAGACCAACAGCTTGCAGATATCTTCACCAAACCTTTGAGTGAAGCTACCTTTACAAGGCTGGTAAATGAACTTGGGATGATCTCTGGTTTTGACTAGAGATACTGGTTAGACTCAAAATCTATACATGATTGATTTTATGCTCATGGTTCTTTGCATGTGTTAACTGTTATTTGCACCAGTATGTTAAACTCTGTTAGTCATACTCCGTCAGTCATACTCTGTCAGTTAAACTCTGATGTTATACTCTGATTGTGATATTGTCTGAAACATATTGACCGATGAAGAAAGCTATATGAAGCATGATTTTCAGTAAGTAATCATGAATCCTTTTAAGTGTTATAAATTCTGATTACAAAATGTGCAGAAATTTTACACAGCATGATACTATCTCTATATTTATAGCATCTCTTAGTTTATTGATCCTATACACTGAGTCTGTATTAGCTGTTTGCATTTTCTCTCATAAATTAATTGTATTAACTGATGAAAAGTCTAAACTCTGAAAATTAGTTACAAACATTTCACCCTCAAATCAAAAGATGCCAAAAAGAGCACAAATTCCTTTGAGATCATGTTGTGCCTAGGAAGATCCAGGAACTTATTGTATGAAATAAGGGCTAAAATCTTTGATTTTTGGTGACTAGTGCCAACCACTGATTACTGGAAAAATTAAAAAAAATAAAAAAAAATTATATATAAAGGGGGTGAAAACAAAAGATATATCCAAATGAAAGGATATCAGAATACAGAGTTTAGATATAAATATCAGATTTTATTTTATATGAGAGTTTGGGCAACCAGTTTTTACTGCTTTAGTTTGTGGATTTTATGCACTTTGAGATGGTCTAAATATTCATATTCAGTAAACTCTGCTAATTCACACACAAATACTCACACCTGTACAGTTTGTGAAAAGAGTTTATTTATAAAAGAGGAGGATTGGTAAAAGCTGATGAGTTGTGTACTCTACGCTGAGGTAATTTTATTTTAATCTCTGATGATTAAAATTAATTATTTGTTTCAGACAGTTAACAATTTTGAGAAAACATTCTTGAAAATAAAAGAGTATGATTGGTAACGGTTCTAATTTGTATTAAACAGAGGAGAGAGGCTGATTGTCTAGAAAAGTGTAAAAGGCGGTAATAATTACTGTTTTTACTGCGCATGCTCTTTGGAAACTGTCAATTATTTGCTGTCAGTCATTGCATGTGTGCCACGTGTCCCACTCACACAGTTAACGGAGTAAGACAGCTATGTATTAATGATTAAAAACTGTTCGGTTTTTAATTTTGAATTTCATATTTATACAATACACACACATAAGTCTAAACTTTTCACATTTTACTTCAATTCATATCTATTGTCACACACACATATTCACAAACACTTTCTTACTATCAAACTTTATCGAAGCTTTTGCATCAGTTTCTTTGATTTCTTTCAAATCTTACTAATGGCGACTACAGCTTTTGTTTCTTCTGGGTTAGAATTTGTTCCAAATAACTATGCAGCACCATTAAACACTGCCAACGCTCCAGAAGCTTTTCATATGATTCAATAATTTCTTGCTCAGTCAGCGATTGGGCGTGCTTTAGTTGAACCAGCAAAACTTTCTGGTTTACAAATCAAGGCGTTTTGGGAGTCCGGGATGTATGATGATGGTGGTGAGACTGGTAACCCATCTATAATCTCTGAATATGAAGAAACAGAGTATGTAATTACTGCTGGAACCATTCGGGCTGCAATGGGGTTTCCTGAGTTTTCGTCGTATACTATTGGAATGGGTGATGAAGATTTGATAAGGATGATGCGAGAGATTGGGTATTCTGGACCCTTGACTAAGATTGGACAGTTGAAACGACCGTTCTTAAGGAAGGAGTGGAGCTTCTTCTTTGATTGCATTACAAGGACGTTTGGAAAGAAATGCACCAACTGGGATGCTATTCCCACGGACAGTCTGCAAATCGGGTACTCTCTGTTATATGATAATCATTTTGATTTTGCACGACTTGTTTTGAATAACTTAGGGGAGAAAATGACAGCAAATAGAGGGGTAGTTTACTTTTCTAGATTTTGTCAGATTTTATTCTCTTACTGTGTTGAAGGAGTAGAAGTAATTGATGAAGATGTTTCTTGTTTTAAATTACACAAGAGAATATTTTCTGATCTTATCAACAAGGATGTTAAGAAAGGAAATGTAGGTGATCTTTTGCTACCTGCATTAGTACAACAGTTTTTGGATGACTCTATCCAAGCAGAACAACAACCAGAACCAGTAAGAACAGAAGCTGCTCCTTCCCAACCAATTCGTACTGGTGGTAGAATCAAACATAGGGCTTTTAAACCAGCAAAGTATGTTAAGCCAACTACTGAGGTTGGGGTTTCTAAAACTTCTGTGCCAAACTCTGTTGGTACATCTAAGAAGAGTAGAGCAAAGAGACCTCGTTCTGATGATGAGGATGATACTGAGACTCTGACTCAGAGAAGAAGACGGTTGATATCTAACTATTTGTTTGAAGAGTCAGATAATGAAGCTATTCCTGAGGCTGTTATTGAAGCTGTTCATGAGGATGAACAGAATGTAGATCCTGATGTTGAAATTCAGGATGCTGCTGTAGAACCTGATGTTGTTACTAAGGAGACTGAAGTTAATGATGAAGCTACTGTGCCTATAGTGGACAGAGTAAATACTGATGAAACTCCTGAGGTGTTCCTTGAACCTATATTGGAGATGAACAATGAAGAAGAGTTTGAAGCACATCCTAGTATCAGTGTTTGTGATACTGAGGATGTGGCAGCTGATCAACCCACCCAGATATTAGACGAGTCAATTGCAACTCATACAGAAATTCTTTCTGTCCATCATTCAATTCCAGAAAAGGGTGAGGAGGTTGATCAGGTAGTGGAAACTGCTCAGATAATTCCTGAAGCTGCTGTAGAGAAATTTGATGAAGCTATGACAGAGATTTTGACAGAGCCTGCTGTTCAACCAGAAGAGGTTCTTGTAAACTCTGAGATTCCTGAAGCTGCACAGCTATATGCTGAGGTTACTGCAGACAATGCTAATGAAGAAGCTGCAGAGCAGTTAGAGGAAAATGCTAATGAAGCTAGAGTTGTTTCTGATAATGCTGATCATGCAAACTCTGGGATCAATGCTGATAATGCTGAACTTTCAGACTCTGATGAGTCTATACCTTTTCTAAGAGATCCTACAGCAGAGTCTATCAAAGCAAATCACAATGCCACTGAAGATCATTTCAGGGAAATGCATTATGCTAATTGGTCAGGAGCAGACTGCGTTTTCTCTACTCAAAGGGCTGCTGATTTTATACATAAGACTGCTACAGAGATTACTAATCCTGAGTTATTATCACATTTTAAGGCGACCATTGTCCAAGTTAAATCATTGCACAACCGCTTTGATGAGACTCACAAGGTTGTTCTTGGATTGAGTAATGATATTTCTCTGAAGGAGTTAGCACTGAAGAAGGATAGAGCTCAATTTTCATCTATGCAAAAGGATCAAGAAGAGATTAAGCAGAGGCTTACTAATGTTGAAAGCAATCAGACTGTTATGTCTTCCCAACTACTTCTATTGCTGCGTCACTTGAGTTGCTGACATCAGTTTTTATTCCTGATGATGTCAAAAAGGGGGAGAAGATACCTAAAGACAAATGCAGAAGGACTCCAACTTTAAGACTGAGGGATGATTCAAATGATGGTGGAAGCAGAGAAACAGAGAAAAGGTCAAAGTCTTCTCAAGAGCAAGGGCGACTTAGGTCAAACTCTGCTAGACAGACAAACTCTGAGAGGTTAAACTCTGGTAGTCAATCTTCTTCAAGACTTAAAAGTCTAGTGATTTCATCAAATCCAATTATTGATGAAGAGATTGCTGCTAAGATTTTCATGGAAGAACATGGCAATGAAGCTACAATGGAAGATATAGATGCTGAGATGAAGCTTCTTGCTGAAGAGCACCAGAAAAAGATTAAAGCTGGTACTTATAAGAAGAAATCAGTAAAGGCTCCTAGAAAGAAGGAAGTTGGAATTTCTATCAAAGAAAATACTCAACAGAGTATACAATATACAAGGAGGCCTATGATTGCAAATACTGATAAGGGAAAGGGTAAACTGGTAGAAGAAGGACAGTTACCAAAGAAGATTTATTCAACCTCTGACGTTGCTCAAGTTGAATCAAGGATAAACAAATCAACCTCTGACGTTGCTCATGTTGATATTTCTACTAAAATTATGACAACCTCTGACAAGGCTCAAGTTGTACAAACTCAGCTAGCTCCACAACTCAAAGGTTTCTTAAGACACTAGAACCTATGAATTTTTCTCAAACCAGGACAGTACTTGGAAAAGAATCTTATGACAAGTCTGGTTTAGGTTCACACAGGGAAAAGAGAATAAATAACAGACCTTTAGATCAAACATCACTGGCAGAAGCTGGTATTGGGGTATCTCAAGAGAGCCTTGATAAACTAGAATCTGTTTAGATGGTCTATCATAAAGGATTAAAGAAAGAGTTTCTGTTATATTTTATGTCTGATGGAAGAGTTTACAGAGTAGGAGAAGCTGATGTTCAGTTGAAGCTATGGGAAGAGCTTGAGTATGTTTTATACCTTCTCAAAGTTAAAAATAAAAGTACTCATGATGCTGCTATAGTTCTAAGAGATAGGATGATGAAATCCAAAGTGCTTCTTGGAGGAGGTGTTTCAAGTGCATACATTCCTAAGTACAGAGATGCTTATGGAAAGATTGTTGAGATGAAGAGAAACAGTGTTAAGTTCAAGACAGCGCTGGGAATAAAAGTCTTGGAGTTCAACTTAGAGTCAGACAAATCATACTATATTCGGCTAGGGAATGAAATGAGGAAGAACAGCATTTATTCTCTGAGAGCTGCTATCTACCAGACTGGAGAAGGTGATCCAGAGCTCAAGGAACTGAAAGAAATCATGGTGGAAGAGCTTGAAAAGGCTGAAAGGAGACTTCTCATCGATTATCTCAGGACAGTGCCTGATATTGAAGAGATTAAGTAAAGTCTGACTGTAAGTTTTTAAAGTTTTCTGTTCTAAGTTAAAGTTAAACTCTGATTATATTTAAACACTGCATTTGTTATATGTTTTGACATCATCAATTATCTATTAACTTGTACATCTCTATTATGCACAAGTTGGGGGAGATTGTTAGATATAATTGATAATGATTGTTTTATCAGTGTTTAAGAAACAGGTACTCATCAGAGTTTACTTGAAACCAGTCAGAGTTTATTTAAAGTCTGACGGGGTGAGAGTTTATTTAGCTGTCGGTGCTAATATGAAGATTCTAGAAGCAATATATCTTGAAGATGGAAAGAAGCAAGATATATTGAGACAGTTAAGGAAACGGAACAGAAGATAGAAGCAATCCTAATTTGATATAATTTGTATAGCTAATTTATAGGAATATCAATTAGAGATTGATTATGTAACTGTGTATTATATAAACACAGATAGGTTAACCCTAAAAGGGATACGAATACTGAATACATTATTCTTGTAACCTAGCAGCTCTCTGTGATTCTTTAACATCACTGAGAGAAGAGTTATTTTATATAATTCAGTTGTTGATTCATAAACAGTGTTCTTAAGTGTTATTATCATATTAATATTGATTATATATTGTGTAATCGGCCTAACATAGCTGCTCTGAGATTTTGTATGGAGCTTCTCTGTAGACTGTGCTCTTCAAGCAAAAGATAAGCAATTTCCTTCCCATCAGGATTGAGAGTAAGTTGAGTCATGCCAAAAGTCACTTCTTTAACAACAGTGCCCCTTTGCATTTCCACATCTTGGCCTGTTTGATTTAAGTACATGGGAGTATAATCACCATTGAAATTTCTGTTTCCATCCAGTCTTCTTCTTATTGTTGACAAGATCATGTCACTCCACACTTTGCACACTTCATTCTTCCATCTTAACAGATAATGAACATATTTCAGTTCCTGTGTAGTTTTCATCAGCAGATCTTGAATGGACAGAATCTTCACACTACCATCTTTCATGAAGTACAGAAGCTTTTCTTTCTTTTCAATACCATCATGACAATCTATAACTATATCAACAACTAATAAATTGTTCAGGTTTTCAGAAGTTAAAGTACCTCCAATTTCAGTCAAGGAGTAAGGATCAACATAAGACATATTCAGATATTCAGCATCCTTGTGTCCAATACCTCCTCTTGAATTACATGTCAATTGCTTCAGATTTGAAAACATTCGTAGCTAGAGTTCTTTTGATCTAACCATATCAGATAAATCAATAACACTTGAAGCACTTGCTATAATTCCTCCATTCTGAAAATTGATAGGTGTGTTACACCTCAGTGTACTTATGTGTTTCCACTTCTTATCTTTTTCCTTTTCATAAGCATAGCTTCTTTCTAGTTGAGGTTCTTGTCTTCTTGGATTTCTCCACAACCTTCTCTTTGAGAGTTTAAGCCTATGTACATAGAGATTGAAATCTCTATTTGTTATTCTTGTGATTTCTCTTTTTCTGGCTTCTTCTTCTTCATCTACTTCCTTGTTGTGAGAATCCACCACAGTAGAAAGTATTAACAGATCAACCTCTTGTAGAATATCAGATTCATCAGGATCTTGAACTGTGTCAGGAACAGTATCAGGATTAGAATCTTCAATTTGATTTGTATTACTGAGAGTTGATTTTCTTGTTTTTCTTCTCAATTCTGGTTCTTCTTCAACATTTCCATCATCACCAAAAGTAGACCTGTCAGGAACTACTAGAATTTGAGTAGGTTCAGGAATTTCTTCAATCCTTAATCCTCTAGACCTTGTTTGTCTAGGCATAATTGGAATTGATGAGCTTCTTCTACCTCTTTGAGCACTTCTTCTACCTCTGCCTCCTCTACATCTAGAAGGAGAAGGATTCTTGAAACTCTCCATCATTTCTCTTTGAGCATTTAAGAACTCTTCATGAGAGAGATCAGGATATTCTTCAGTAGTAGTAGATAGTGCCTTTCTAGCAAATAACTGTTGTACCCTCTTATCAGTATGATAAAGAGTCACAACATCACCTTTCTTTGTTTTGAAACTCTGGAATAGGTTAGCAGCATCTTCAGGATTTTCAATGATTACATCTTCATTTCCCTCAGGAATTGTAGAAAGTGTATGTCCATGACCAGGCGTCAGGATTTGATCAATCATCAGGATTTGATCACCTGTCAGGATTTGTTCTTCCGTCAGGATCTGAGATTGTACCAATGTTCTAACTGTCCTTACTCCAGAATCAGAAACATGAGTTGACTGCGTTGTTTGACTTTGAGAAGTTTGAATAGTCTTCATAACAGCAACATCAGAGGTTTCTCCTTGTAGAACTTTGTCACCACCATCATTTCCATTATCATCATCATTTTTCCTTAATACTAGATTAGGTGTACATTTTGTCTGACTTAACTTCTCCCCCTTTTTGACATCAGGATTTGATAATAAATTCAAAATTAAGGCAAGATAGCCTTGAATGTCAGTTACCTTAGTATCCATAGAATCAATCCTTCTGTTGATGGAGGTTTGTTCAGAAACAACATATTTCACTTGGGATTCCACTATCCGTAGTTGAAGAGCAGTGGGCACCTTTGTGAAACTCATAGTAATATCTCCCCTCACCAATTCAGCTGCAGCTTTGACAGAATGAATCTCATGTTTCAGGCTTTTTGACAAAAGAGTTGTAGCCTTCAGATGATTCTTCAAGTCTGGATTCTCTATCATCTTCACTGCATCATACGCATGATCCAAGGCATATGGATAGTTGACAGATTCATCAGACCTATACCATTCATTTTCCCATTGATGCCTTTTCAATTGCTCAGCAGGAGAAATTTCAGAAGGAACAGAAAAATCTTGTTTGATATCTTTTCCAGTAGAAGCCTTGCCAGCCATGAATGTGCTTGACGAACCAAAGTTGGTTCCAAGACTAGATTTAATAACTCTGGCAAGCTGATCCTTCTCTTCATTATTATCATCATCACTATCATCACTATCATCAGCATCAGTATCATGAGTAACGTCAGGATCAGGAATAGCAATACCTTTCAGTTTATCCTGTGAATCTGTGATAGGATGGTTCATTGGTCGTGATCTTAGTGGCTGTATAAGAATTGGCTCAGCATCAGGAGCACCACTATCATCAGGAGCAACACCGTCAGGATTTGATAAGCTTGCATCAGTATTTGATACTCATGCTTCTTGTGTAGCATGAGGTTCTGAAGCTGCTTTAACACTTTGAGTTAAAGGTTCTTGTGTACTTCCCTCATTGACAGTGTCCTCGCCCATTCTTTCATTTTCACCAGAAATCCCTTGAGCATTGTCATGAAATTTCTCAGAAGCTGTAGCTTTGCCTGCATATTTAGCTGGTTCTTGTGTGGCTAGAATGTTGATGTCTTCATTCTCCCTTTGAGAAAATGGTTCTTGTGGGACCATTCCAATAGCTAAGCCTTCACCCAAACTTTGATTGAGTGGTTCTTGTGTGGCAGGATCTTCAGTAGCTGCTGAATCACATTGAGATTCAGGTTCTTGTGGACTTGATCCTTTCAGCTTCTTCTGTCTCTGAAAGACCTGTTTCTCTGCTTTCCTTTTCTTCTCCAATGGATGTAGAAACCCAAGATTGGAAGCAGCAGCACTATACTTCTCCCATGAAATATCAACATGTCTAGTAGTAGGAGGGGATTTGGCTGGAGAGTCTGAAACAGAGACAACTTTTGTTGGAGTGACATCAGGAATACCAACGTCAGGATTAGTTTGAGCATCAGGATTTGACTGCTCATCAGGAATTGATAGATCCTGACCATGAATAGTCTGTGTCTCCAAAGGAATATGATACCTGCTTTTAGATAATTTCCTTTTCTTCTGTGGCTTAGATGATGGTGCCATAGCTTCAATAGCAGTATCAGCAACTTCTTTGATTATCTTAAATTTAGAGGAAATTGGCATGTCATCTTCATAATCAGATTCATCCCTTAATACCAATTTTCTCTTCATAGAAACAACCTCAGTCACCTTCGCAGCTTTCTTCTGAACCAGGACCCCTTGTACACCCCCTTGTTTCTTCTTTTTAGTGAGTGGTGTATAGGAAAAATCCTTTGAACCTGATTGCCTTCCAAACACATCAGTTCTAGCTGATTTCTTTGATTTTACAACTAAAGTCTTTTGAGAGACAGTAGAGGTGGCTGTTAACTGTTTAGACTGTTTAGGTGGCATGCTTGGGTCAGGAACAAGGTGTGATGGACCTTGACCCATAGCATTAGAAATTAAACCATAACGAGTAGGCATTTTATGATGCAAGAAAAGCCTGACCTCATCAAGAATTAAGGCATTGCCAATAAAACCATTTGCCTTATCACTGTTGACTAAGGACTTTAGATTATTCTCTGTAATTCTACAAATAGGTAGAACCACATCATCCTCAAAAACAACATTAGGACACAAGTGATTAAATATTAACTGTAAAAATCGAAGAAAACGGACATGTTAGATATAATTGCTGATGATTATTTACCAGTGTTTAAGCAACAGGTACTCATCAGAGTTTATGCTAGAAGCCAGTCAGAGTTTGATAAAGTCTGACGGGATGAGAGTTTATTTAGCTGTCGGTGCTAATATGAAGATTCTAGAAGCAATATATCTTGAAGATGGAAAGAAGCAAGATATATTGAGATGGCTAAGGAAACAGAACAGAAGACAGAAGCAATCCTAAATTGATATAAATTGTATAGCTAATTTATAGGAATATCAATTAGAGATTGATTATGTAGCTGTGTACTATATAAACACAGATAGGTTAACCCTAAAAGGGATGCGAATACTGAATACATTATTCTTGTAACCTAGCAGCTCTCTGTGATAATTTACATCACTGAGAGAAGAGTTATTTAATATAATTCAGTTTATTGTTCATAAACAGTGTTCTTTATTGTTATTCTCATACATATATTGATTATATATTGTGTATTCGGCCTAACAATTGGTATCAGAGCCAAGGTTGTTTAATATATACAGTTTATTGATCTAAAACACAAGTATAATCATGACTGAAAACTCTCAGGAAGGTTCTATTGCTCAAAAGGTTCAATCTGCTTCTGTAAGTCGATATGAATCAATCAGGGTTCCAATGCTCAAACCAGTGGAATATCCAATATGGAAGGTTAAGATGACCATGTTTCTAGAAGCCACAGATCCAGAATACCTTGATAGAATCTATGATGGTCCTCATATGCCAACTAAATTGTCTCCTGTAGTTGCTGGACAAGAACAAAAGACTATTCTGAAGGAAAAGAAAGATATGACTCCTGAGGACATCTCATCAATTGCGAAGGATGCAAAAGTTTGACATCTTCTTCATAGTGCCTTAGATAATGTCATGTATAATAGAGTTATTGGTTGCAAGACTGCCAAAGAAATCTGGGATGCTTTAGAAGTCAGGTGTTAAGGAACAAGTGCTAGAAAGAAGAACAGGAAGATTATTTTAACACAGGAATATGAACACTTTGACTCTAGATCTGATGAAACTTTGACAGATACATATGACAGATTCTGTAAATTGTTGAATGATTTGTCTCTTGTTGATAAAGAATATGATCTTGAAGAGTCAAATCTCAAGTTTCTACTATCTCTACCTGAAAGATGGGATTTAAAGGCAACATCAATAAGAGATAATTATGATCTTGCAGAAACAGATCTTGATGAAATTTATGGGTTGCTTAAAACTCATGAACTTGAGATAGAACAAAGAAACAAAAGGTCTGGAAAGAAGACAAAATCTGTAGCTCTCAAAGTTGAAGAAAAACTCATGAAGAAAGAAACATCAAAGAAGAAAGCTAAGGGAAAAGCTTTGGTCATAAACTCTGAAAGTGAGTCATCAAACTCTGATGGTGATTCAAACTCTGATGCTTCTTCTGAATCTAAGGATGATGAAGAACAACTGATGCAAATGGCTGCTTTGATGGTGAAAACCTTCAAGAAGATGGGTTTTAAGAACTTCAAGAAGGGAAAAAGATTCTCGAGGAAAGATTGAAACTCTGAAAGAAAGAGTTTCAGAAAGCCTGAAGGAAAGGATACCAAGTATAGAAAGAAAGACAAGTCTGAGATCCAGTGCTACAAGTGTAAAGAGATGGGTCATTATGCTCCAGAGTGCAAGAAAGGAAAATCTGAGAAATCACTCATCACTAAAGGAAAAGACTGGGCAGACACTTCAGACTCTGATGAAGATATCAGCTATGCTCTTATGGCAACTGTTGAAGATAAATCTGAGACATCTGAGAATAAGGTATCCTTAACAACTTATGCTTATGATATTGATAATATATCTGAATTGAGAATTTATCTTAAAAGCATACATGTTAGTTATAGAGATCAGACTTTAGAAAATGAGAGAATTAAAACTGAGAATCTTAAGCTTAAAGATAGAAATAAATTTCTTGAAGAAGAACTTGTCAACATGCAACAAGTTCAAAAGGAAAGAGATGATGCTGTTTATGTTGAGCAAGAGTTGTTAAAGAGATTTAGACAACTAGAATCTGATTTGGAAAAAGAGAGGAAGGTAATTAAAACCTGGACTAATTCTGGAAAAGACACACATCAAGTTTTTCAAACAGATACAGTTGGGTTAGGTTACTGTGAAAAAGATGAACTTAGGTTTAAAGATAAAGTTAAAGTTAAACCACAACTTAAACCTGTGAAATTTGTCTCTGAATCAAGTAAGCAAACCTTTGTACTTGAAACAGAAGCTGTTAAAGAATCAGTAAAAACTTGTGTTAAACAGGTGAATGTTGGTTTAATGACAGAGAAACAATTCAAGTATAAGCTCAAAGAGGTACACTCTGTTGAAAAACAGAAAATGTCCAGAAAGAGTAGGAATGGAAAAGTAGGCATTAATAAAAGAAATGATTATCTGCCTAATTCTGATGCTCCTAGAAAGACATGTCATAGTTGTGGTAGTACTAACCATCTGACAAGTTTCTGCACGAAAAAAAAAAGATATTAATTCTTTACCCTCCAAGTCTGGAGTGAAGAATGATTTTGTTAGGGTTAGACCGCAGACTTTATGCACACACTGTGGGAGCACTTGGCATTCCATTTATACTTGTAAGAGCTATCATGCCATTTATCACAACTATTATGAGTTAAAACCCAACTTGAAATGGGTGAGAGCAAACTCTGCAAGTGTAAAGTCTGACACAGTTAGCTCAAACTCTGTTGAAAGTTTTTCCGCTGCAAAAGCTAACTATGTTAAGAAAGCCAAAGGATCCAAGCAAGTCTGGATCCTTAAATCTAACTCTTTGTAATTGTTTGTGATTGCAGGGCATAAGGGAAAGTACCCTCATCTTGGACAGTGGATGTTCAGGACACATGACTGGAAATAAAGCCCTGCTATCAGACTATGAGGAGAAGGCTGGCCCAAAAGTTTCCTATGGAGATGGCAACATAGGACGTACTATGGGATATGGCAATATCAATCTTGGAAGTGTCATCATCACAAATGTAGCTCTTGTCCCAGGACTCAAGCATGATCTGCTATATGTGAGTCAAATCTGTGACAGAGGATATCATGTAGATTTTCAACCTGAATACTGTGAGGTTGTTTGTAAATCTACAGGGAAAGTTGTTCTAGTTGGACACAAACGTAACAATATCTATGAAGCAAGTTTGGTAACAAACTCTGAAGGAAAAGCTGCGTGTCTGTCTGCAAAAATGTCAAATGAAGAGAGTTGGAAATGGCATAAGAAGCTCTCTCACCTAAACTTGAACAACGTCAATGAGCTAATTCGAAAAGATCTTGTAAGGGGACTTCCAAAGTCAATACTCAGCTTAGATGGTCTGTGTGATTCTTGTCAAAAGGCCAAGCAAAGGAAGTCATCTTTCAAGAGTAAGTCTGAAACTTCAGTTGTGGATCCTTATCATCTTCTTCAAGTTGATCTATTTGGTCCAGTCAATATAATGTCTCTTGGCAGAAAGAAATATGCTCTTGTCATTGTTGATGAGTACACTAGGTACACTTGGGTGTATTTCTTAGCAAAGAAGGATGAAACTGCTTTAATTCTGATGGATCATGTAAAGCTACTAGACAAATGATCACAGTATAAAGTGAAAATTATCAGGAGTGATAATGGTACTGAATTCAGAAATGCAATAATGGAAGAATTTTGCAAAGAAAGAGGAGTGAAGCAAGAATTTTCTGCACCAGGGACTCCACAGCAAAATGGTGTAGTTGAAAGAAAGAACAGAACCTTAATCGAAGCTGCCAGAACAATGCTTGAAGAAGCAAAATTACCAACTTATTTCTGGGCAGAAGCTGTTCAAACTGCTTGTTTTACTCAAAATGCAACACTGATCAACAGGCATTGGAAAACACCATATGAGATGGTGAAAGAAAAGAAGCCAAATTTGAAATATTTTAATATTTTTGGATGCAAATGCTTTGTGCTGAAAACTCATCCTGAACAGTTGACCAAGTTTGACTTAAAAGCTGATGAAGGAATTTTTGTTGGATACCCGCTGTCAACTAAAGCATTCAGAGTCTACAATCTGAGAACTAAAGTGATCATGGAATCAATACATGTGTCATTTGTTGACAAGAAAATAACTGGAATAGAAGATGAAGAATATCATGATCAACTTCGCTTTGAAAATATCGATCTAAACTCTGATGACGTAAACTCTGATGAAGCAAATCCAACAAACTCTGATGAAGCATACTCTGAACCTCTACTGGTAAACACTGAGGGAGTTTCTCTGACAAAACAAAATAGAGAACCAGTTGAGGGGGAGCGTGAAGATACTTCAGCAACATCTCAAAATGATGACTCAAATTCTGAAAATGAGTCAGCTGAAGAATCTATCCCAAACTCTGAGTCATACACTGAAAATCCAAACTCTGAGCAGTTCAATTCAGGGGGAGCCTCAGAGAATGCAAATGGTCAAGAAGAAGATCAGGAAAGCATGGATCAAGGGGTAGGATCTAATGAAAATAGAAGCCAATTACCTACAGCAAGAAGGTGGATACAAGCTCACACACCTGACTTGATAATTGGAGATCCAGAAGCTAGTGTGAGAACTAGAAGTGCTACAACTAATGAATGTCTGTTTCATGCATTCTTGTCTCAAACTGAGCCCAAGAAAGTGGAAGAAGCTCTTCAAGATGCAAACTGGATAACAGCTATGCAGGAAGAGTTAAATGAATTTGAAAGGAATGAAGTATGGACTCTTGTACCAAGACCTAAAAACAAATCTATTGTTGGTACAAAGTGGGTTTTCAGAAACAAAACAGACAGTGATGGAGTGATTACAAGGAATAAAGCTAGACTTGTGGCTAAAGGCTATTCACAGCAGGAAGGAATTGACTATGATGAAACCTTTGCTCCGGTTGCAAGATTGGAGGCCATAAGGATTTTTCTAGCATATGCTGCTCACAAGAAGTTTAAAGTCTTTCAGATGGATGTAAAAAGTGCTTTTCTCAATGGGAAACTTGAAGAAGAAGTGTTTGTTGAACAACCACCTGGATTTGTGGATCCCAAACATCCAGATTATGTCTACAGGCTTGACAAAGCTCTTTATGGACTAAATCAAGCACCTAGAGCATGGTATGAAACTCTGGCTCAATTTCTTTTAGAAAGTGGGTTCACTAGAGGTACAATTGATAAAACCTTGTTCTATTTCAATACTGGTAATGATCTGCTGTTAGTTCAAATCTATGTGGATGACATAATTTTTGGGTCTACTAATGACAAACTCTGTAAGAAGTTTGCAAAGCTTATGCAGTCAAGATACCAAATGAGCATGATGGGAGAGCTTAGTTATTTTCTAGGCTTACAAGTAAAGCAAACAGATGATGGGATTTTTATCAATCAAGCAAAATATACCAGAAATCTTCTCAAGAAATTTGGTATGCTTGATAGTTCATCTGCAACAACTCCTATGGCTACTGCAACAAAGCTAGACAAAGACACAGGAGCCTCAGTAGATATGACAAACTACAGAGGGATGATAGGGTCTCTTCTTTATCTTACTGCAAGTAGACCTGACATCATGTATGCAACATGTCTTTGTGCAAGATATCAAGCAGATCCCAGAGAGCCTCATCTAACAGCTGTGAAGAGAATTTTCAAATATCTCAAAGGAACCATAACTCTTGGTTTGTGGTATCCTAGAGAATCAGAGTTTAAATTAATTGGTTACTCTGATGCAGATTTTGCAGGCTGTAAGATAGACAGAAAAAGTACAAGTGGAAGCTGTCAATTTTTAGGTGACAGATTAGTTTCTTGGTACAGCAAGAAACAAAAGTCGATTTCCACATCCACAGCAGAAGCAGAGTATATTGCTGCTGGTAGCTGTTGTGCACAGATTTTGTGGATGAAGAATCAATTGCTGGATTATGGATTAAGGTACTCTAAAATACCTATTTTCTGTGATAATCAGAGTGCTATTGCTATGACAAGTAATCCAGTACAGCATTCCATGACCAAGCACATCAGCATAAGGTATCATTTTATCAGGGAACATGTGGAGGAAGGAGATATTGAGCTTCATTTTGTGTCTATAGAACAACAACTTGCAGATATCTTCACCAAGCCTTTGAGTGAAGCTACCTTTACAAGACTGGTAAATGAACTTGGAATGATCTCTGGTTTTGACTAGAGATATTGGTTAGACTCAAAATTTCTCATTCTGTGATTTGTTGCTCATGATTCTTTGCATATGTTAACTGTCATTCATACCAGTTTGTCAAAATTCTGAAGTCATACTCTATCATAATGTTAAACTCTGTCAGTCATACTCTGTCAGTTATACTCTGATGCTAAACTCTGATGTTAAACTCTGATTGTGATTTTGTCTGAAACATATGGACCGATGAAGAAAATTGTATAAAGCATGATTCTCAGTAAGTAATCATGAATTCTTCTGAGTGATATAGATTCTGATCTCAAATGTGTGCAGAAATTTTACACAACATGATACTGTCTCTATATTTATAGCATCTCTTAGTTTATTGATCCTATACACTGAGTCTGTATTATCTGTTTGCACTTTCTCTCATAAATTAATTGTATTAACTGATGAAAGTCTAAACTCTGATAATTAGTTGCTCATATTTCACCCTCAAATCAAAAGATGCAAAAATATGCACAAATTCCTTTGAGATCAAGTTGTGCCTAGGAAGACCCATGAACTTATTGTATGAAATAAGGGCTAAATTTTTTTATTTTTGGTGACTAGTGCCAACCACTGATTACTGGAAAAATAATAATAATAATTATAAAAAAAATCGAAGGGGGTGAAAATAATAAATTTATACGTACAGAGTTTAGACAATATCAGATTTTGTTTATGAATGAGAGTTTGGGCAACCAGTTTTTACTGATTTATTTTGTGGATTTTATGCACTTTGAGATGATCTAAATATTTATATTCAGTAAACTCTGCTATTCACACACAATTTCTCACAACTGTGCACTTAGAGAAAAGAGATTATTTATGAAGGAGGAGAATTGATAAAAACTGATGAACTGTGTACTCTACGCCGAGGTAATTTATTTTTAATCTCTGATGATTAAAATAAATAAGGGTGTGATACGGGCTGAAATATAACCCTAGAAATAATTAATGATATATTAATTAGACCTAGTTTGGTCCAAGAACTAGGCCCGACAAAAGGCCCGAAACCCTAACTATTTATTAATTTCGTAATTAATAAATAAAGGGAAATACACAGCTCATAAAAGAGTCCAAATATGATAATATCTTCATAGAAGGATCCAGAATCCCAATCAAATATTACGATGAGTCACAGCACTTATCAGATGAGGATAATACTTGCATGACAAGCAAAACACTCATTATCAGTTATCAATAACGAGACTTATCTGTTAAGTCTCCTAAACATACTCTAAATACAAGGCTCCTGACGCCTATATAAGGACCCTCGTCCTTCATTCTAGAACTACGTTTTATTGGCTTGATTCTCTATACAGCAGAGATACGTAGGCATCTTGTGAGGACCGATTTAGTCTCGAAACACAAGAGCAGCCATTAAAGCTTGAACACTCACAAACCCTAGCATTTAATCTACAAAGTACGTGTTTTAATCCATAACATTTGGCGCCGTCTGTGGGAACCGAATATCAACCATGGCAGTTACACGAAGAACAAATCAAACTTCTGAAGGAACTCCTGTTGCCTCTGAGGCTTGTGCTTAAGGAGCTCAACCACCACCAATTACCAGCACTGAAGGGACGAATATCCCCGCCAATACTCAAGGACCGGAGATCCCAAATGAAGGGACGAATCCCCTGCAGGTGGTCATTCATGGATCTAATCCACAAGAGACCACTCACCAGCAAGCAATCACAACCTCCCCACTGCTCATGAGTGCTCCGAGGGGCCTTCAACTACATACTACTGATCTCCCTCAATATGTGAATCAGACCCTTGGGATGCCTACCCATACTAGGCCCCCTCGACCCCCGGTGGGCGGTAGTGGTACCACTCTGGTACACCATGAGGCCTACGTGCCCCCTTACGTCCAAGGTTTGGAACCCCTGAACCGACAAACCCAAACTCTTCAGATGTTTCGAGACGATTTCTCTGGTCCTCACACTGAGGATGAAAATTATAATACTGATGATGACTATCCCCCGCGAAGGAGACGTTCTGCAAACAAGGAGCCAACCACTCAGGAAAGGATTGCAGCCCATGAGGCAGAGGTTGCAAAACTCAAAAAGAAGTTAGAGGAAGAAGAGGCTGCAAGAGCAGCCGGGAAGACTCCAGTAATTAATCTGGATCCTACTCCTCCGAGATCCAGAAGGGTTGAAACTCCAAGAGGAGATCCTACTGTATTATTACCCCTAGGAGATCCTGACGATCCTACACCACCCTTCACTCAAGAGATAATGAAGGCCACTATATCCAGGAAGTTTAAAATGCCAACCATCAAAACTTATGATGGAACGGGAGATCCCGCAAATCATGTAAGAACCTTCTCAAACGCACTGCTGTTGCAGCCTGCCAATGACGCTGCAAAGTGTAGGGCGTTTCCACAAACCCTAGCGGGTATGGCTCAACGTTGGTATAGTCACCTTCCACCCAATTCTATTGGATCCTTCAAAGAGCTGAGTAAGGCATTCATCAATCAATTTGTTAGTGGAAAGATACATGAGAAAAGTTCCGCCTCTCTTATGGGGATTCGACAAGGCAAGAATGAAACATTGAGAGAATACTTGAGTAGATTCACTAAGGAGGCTATAAAAGTCCCGGATTTGGAAGATAAGGTAGCAATGATAGCCCTACAGCAAGGAACTACCGATGACCACTTCAGGAGGTCTTTGGCTAAACATCCCCCCGAAAACATGTTGTCACTACAAGATAGAGCTGGAAAATACATCAAGGCTGAGGAGAGCATGAGAAAGTATGATCCCGTTGCTAGTGGCAATGGAAGTTCAAAGAAGAGAAAGGATGCTCCAGAGTATGATGCAAGGGAGAAGTATCCTAGGACATCAAAGGATTCTGATTCACCACCCAAGAAGAACAATTTTGGGCCTAAGTTTACGGAGTATGCAAGATTGAATGCTCCTAGGAGCCAAATTCTGATGGAGATTGCAAAGGAAGAAGACCTTAAATGGCCGAAGCCTATGAGGGCCGATGTATCAAAAAGAAATCAAAACCAATACTGTCGGTTTCACAAAGAAGTTGGCCACGAGACAGATGACTGCAGGCAACTGAAAGATGAAATTGAGTTCTTGATTCGAAGAGGAAAGCTTGGTAAGTACACCAAAGATGGAAACCAGGGAAGTCAGAGAGGAAATTATGAAAGGAAAGACTACGATAGACGGGACAATGATCAAGACCGAAATCCCAAGCCCCGAGGGCCTGTCATCAATATGATATTTGGAGGGCCAACTGCGGCCGGACCTTCTAGAAACTCGAGAAAAGCATATGCCCGTGAGGTAATGACTGTAGTTGGAGAAGCACCGAAGCGTGCCAAGACTGAAGTATCTTTGAATTTTGACGATTCAGATCTTGAGGGAGTGAAATTTCCCCATGATGACCCTCTGGTCATAGTACCTGTGATTGGGAACTCAGAAACGAAGAGAGTTCTTGTTGACAATGGAGCTTCAGTGGACATCTTGTTCCATGATGCTTTTATCAATATGGGTTACACTGACTCTCAGCTAACACCCTCAAACATGCCCATATATGGGTTCAATGGAGTAGAATCGAAGGTAGAAGGCACGATTCAACTCCCCATGACAATGGGACAAGGTTCAAAGACGTCTACTCAAATGCTGAACTTCATAGTTATCAAAGCGACTTCAACCTACAATGCAATTCTGGGAAGAACGGGTCTCCATGCATTCAAGGTTGTTGCCTCATCTTATCATTTGAAGATCAAGTTCCCCACCAGAAATGGAATTGGCGAAGAGAAAGGCGATCAGAAAATGGCTAGAAGTTGTTATGTAGCCGCGTTGAGGCCTGATGGAGTTGGGGGGCAGGTTCTCCCAATTGAGGACATGGACATCAGAAACGATGAAGAAAGAAGAGGAAAGCCAGCTGAGGATCTTGTTCCCATCCCCTTGATCCCAGGAGAACCAGACAAGGTCACCTACATTGGAGCTCTACTACCTGAATCTATAAAAAGCAAGTTGACATCCTTTCTTCAAGAAAACAGTGATGTATTTGCTTGGACAACAGCTGATATGCCAGGGATTGATCCCCAATTGATAACCCACAAATTAAATGTGGATCCCGAAAGGAGGACAGTGAAACAAAAGAAAAGAAATTTTGCTCCAGAAAGGCAAGAAGCCATCAAGCAGGAGGTAGAAAAACTCTTGGAAGCAGGCTTCATTGAAGAAATTCAGTTCCCTGAATGGTTGGCTAACCCAGTGATGGTCAAGAAGGCTAATGGAAAGTGGAGAATGTGTGTGGACTTCACCGACTTGAATGATGCATGTCCTAAGGATTGTTTTCCCTTACCAAGGATTGATGCTTTGATAGATGCCACTGCTGGGCACGAGATGCTAAGTTTCATGGATGGTTTCAGTGGATACAACCAAATCAAGATGCACAAGGACGACATCTCCAAGGTATCATTCATCATCGACTTTGGTGTTTTCTGTTATTTAGTCATGTCATTTGGACTTAAGAATGCAGGGGCAACATACCAAAGATTGGTGAACAAGATTTTTGAGCCACTGATTGGTAAAACAATGGAAGTTTATGTGGATGACATGCTAGTCAAGAGCCTCGACAAGGTAGACCATATAAAGCATCTTCAAGAAGCATTTGAAGTGCTGAGGCACCACAAGATGATGTTAAACCCAGCGAAGTGTGCCTTCGGGGTTGGCTCAGGAAAGTTTTTAGGTCTGATGGTCTCCAAGAGGGGAATCGAAGCTAACCCCGACAAGATCAAGGCAATCCTAGACATGGAACCACCCAAGTCTGTTAAGGATGTGCAGAAACTGACAGGAAGAGTTGCAGCTTTGGGAAGATTTATCTCCAAGTCAGGAGAAAAGTGCTTACCTTTCTTCAAGGCACTCAAAAATGTGAAAAAATTCGAGTGGACACCTGAAAGTCAAGAAGCCTTTGAGGCCCTGAAGAAATATATGGCTGAAGCACCACTGTTGGCAAAACCAAAGTCAGGAGAGATTCTCTATCTATACTTGGCGGTCTCCGACACTGCCCTTGGAGCTGTTTTGGTAAAAGACGAATTGAAGGTTCAGAAACCCATCTACTATGTGAGTAAGATTCTACATGGGGCAGAAATAAACTACTCTACCATAGAGAAGTTTGCCTTAGCCTTGATAATGGCCTCAAGAAAGTTACGTCCATACTTCCAGGCGCACAAGATAGAAGTCTTGACTAATCAACCTCTAAGGAACATTCTGCACAGCCCTCAAGTTAGTGGAAGATTGATCAAATGGGATATTGAGTTGGGGGAATTTGATATCAAGTATAAGCCTCGAACGGCCATAAAAGCTCAAGCACTCGCTGACTTCATGGTTGAATGTACCATTGACAACCAAGAAGTCGGGGGGCAGGAAGTAGTAGTGGAAGACAACAAAGATGAAGACACAGTGTCCAAAGAATGTTGGGTGCTCTATTTTGATGGAGCATCAAAAACAAAATCAAGTGGAGCTGGTTTAGTGTTACAAAGTCCTGATGGATTCATAATAGAGTATGCACTAAAACTTGACTTCCCAACAACAAACAATGAAGCTGAGTACGAAGCTCTGATAGCTGGTTTGGGCCTAGCTGGGGCCCTGAGAGTTAAGACTCTCAAAGTATGTGGAGACTCGAGGTTAGTCGTTTCTCAAGTAAATGGAGAGTTCGAAGCCAGAGATGAAGTCATGGCTAAGTATCTGAAACTTGTCAAAGCCATCATGACTCAGTTCGAGGAATGCTATGTGGAGCACGTTCCGAGGGAGGAAAACATGAAGGCAGATGCCCTGTCTAAGTTTGCCTCTTCTGAAATTGAAAACTATGCAGGAAGTGTATACTTCCAAGTCTTGAAGACCCCAAGCATCAACGGAAAGTTGGTAGCACCCATCGGTATTACCAGTTGTTGGATTGATCCAATCAAAGCCCATCTGGAAACTGGGTGGCTGCCCAATGATACTTCCGAAGCACGAAAGCTATACGTCAGAGCACTAAGGTATGCCCTAATTGAGGGAATCCTATACAAGAAGTCTTTCATCATTCCATATCTGAAGTGTTTGAGACCTCAAGAGGCAGAATTGGCCCTGAAGGAAGTACATGAAGGGATTTGTGGGCAGCACTTGGGGGGCAGAGCCCTTGCCCATAAAATCACTCGTCTAGGTTTCTATTGGCCAAGCATGCTTGCTGATGCTAAGAGCTATGTGAGAAAATGTGAACGGTGCCAGAAACATGCACCAGTGGTTAGACAACCACCTGAGATGATGACATCCATTAACTCTCCTATTCCTTTTGCTATGTGGGGAATGGATATACTTGGGCCATTTCCAATGGCAAGTGCTCAAAGAAAGTTCTTGATAGTGGCAATTGACTACTTCACCAAGTGGATTGAGGCTAAGCCATTAGCCAAGATAACCACCAAGCAAGTGATGCAATTTTTCTGGGAAAATGTGATATGCAGGTATGGAATTCCACGGGTCTTAGTTACGGACAATGGAACTCAATTCAACAATGATGAGTTCAAGAAATATTGTGATGAGAATGATATCAAGTTGCGCTTCACTTCTGTTGCCCATCCTCAAGCAAATGGGCAAGCTGAGGTTGCAAATCGAATTATCCTAGATGGACTGAAGAAAAGAGTTGAACGCTCCAGAAATACTTGGGTAGATGAGTTGCTCCCCATACTATGGGCATATCGTACTACTTGTAAAGTCACCACTGGAGCTACCCCCTTCTTGCTGGCATACGGGGCTGAGGCAGTGGTTCCAGTGGAGATTACACACACGTCTCCAAGAATTGAAGCTTATGAACCAGAAACAAATGAAGAAGGCTTGAGGCTGGCTTTAGATCTAATTGATGAGGTTAGAGATGAGGCAAACGCCAAGATAGTTGAACATCAAAAGAAAGCGTCTTTTTACTATAACCTAAGGGTTAAAGAAAGGTTCTTTCGTCAAGGAGACCTGGTTCTCAGAAAGATTGAAGCATCCGGAGTTGGACAAAAAGGCAAGTTGGCTCCCAATTGGGAAGGACCATATCGCGTCAAAAGCGTATTTGGTCGTGGCTCGTACAAGCTAGAAACCCTTGAAGGGCATGAGGTGCCAAGGACTTGGCATGCTGCAAACTTGAAAGTTTACTATGTTTAAGTGTATCCTAATTGGACTCACTATTACGACAAGTAGAAATAAGGTCGATGAAACCAATCCAAGTTTTTAAACTTGAGGTAGAAGTAGCAAACTATGTAAGGGTTGAACCCATTTCTTCAAGTTATGAATTTATTCAGCAATTTCCAAAATATTCTACAAAGCATTGCATATTGATGTTCATAAGATTCAAAGTACGAATTAAGTACGCAAACACGAGATATTAAAAGGCACGAAGAAAATAAGTTAAATAACTTTCAATAAAGTTAAAGTTATGCCTGAAGGCAGAATTACATAAAATAAATAAAAGCTACAAACAGCTATGGCTCCTCAGGGCCAGACTCCCCTTCAGAATCCTCTCCCTCCTCAGATTCCTCCTCCTCACCGGACTCCTCCTCACCAGAGCTGGATTCCTCAGACTCTTCGCCAGGCTGAGAGGCATGTTCAGGATTGAGAATCCTATCATCCTCATCCATGTCATCCCCTCCGGCCAAGGCCTTCTCCAACTGATTAGGAGCATGGGGGCTGAGGAAGTCAGAAATAGTAAGAGATCCAGGAAGTCTCCTTGAAACTTCAGCCAAAGCCTCATCCCATCCTTTAGTGAACTGGACGGGGAAAAGGAGATCATCGTGCTGAGTAATGATCTCCTGGTACTCGGCAGAGTCAAAGTACTCATCAATAATGCGATCTTTCCCCTTCCTGAGCTCCACCAGCTCCGCTTGAGCATCCAACAGCTCCTTCTCCCTCTGGTCCAAAGAAGCCCTAAGAGAACCCACCTCCAGCTGGGACTTATCAAATTTAGCCTTATTGGCCTCCGAGGATGCACACCAAGCTTTGGCTTGGAATAAAGCCCCTTGAAAGCTGGCATTAGCCTACAAACAGATCACAAGTTAGTATGATAACTTAATATATACTAAGGACTACAAATAAAAAGGGAATAAAGACTTACAGCAGCAAAATCTTGAGAGCCCGCGCTTTCAGCTCCCTCAATGGTCGAATTGGCCACAAAATCCTTGTAGTCACAAGGAGTTAAGGAATGATGTGACCACTCAACAGCATGCTGGGCCACCCCAACTATGGTGTCCTTTTTCCTAATCCCCCAGTTGGGGCGCCAAACTGAGCTCTTAACTGAGGAAGAGCCCTCAACTTCTTCAACCTCGGCTACATGAGGCCTCAGAATAGAAGGGCCTTTAGCAGCCAGTCTGGGGTCCTTCAAGCAAGCCCTCTTGATTCTGGTCGTCTCCCCGCCTTCTGGCTCATTCTGCTTGTTAATAAACTCAGCAGCTGCAAACAAAAGTCAAGGAAAACAATCGGTATAAGGCAATCTTAATACAACTATAAGAAAATAAAAGAAAGGGAATTACCCTGATCAGAAACTTTTGAAAGTTTCAGAGACTTAAGAACAAATTCGTCCAAAAGCTCCCAAGCCTTGGTGGCATAATCATCCTTGATAAGTTCAGCATAAGCCTGAGTCTCCTCCTCAGTCAAGATTATGTCATATGGGCTACCATCTGACACTCTACTGAATGAGCTCTGAAAAAGGGTGCCCCAATCCCCTTCGTCCCAGATCAAATACATGAACTCATCCTTCCACTTAGGATTGTTGTCAGGAATAGATTTTGGGTGGAAAATAGGGGGAGTCGAAGAACGGTGACTAATGTATACCCAACCCAGGGTGTTGGAAGAACTATTCTTAAACTGAAATATCTTTCTAAAAAGGGCGACAGACAAAGGAAATTTGTTTTTTAGACACAAAACGATAAAACACATAATCAACCTCCAAGCATTAGGAGGAAGCTGACAGGGGTTAATTCCTACATCGGCTAAAAGTAGGGGAATGAAAGGATGAAATGGGAATCGAACTCCTGCAGCAAGGACCCCCTTATAAATGCAAAGAGCATTTGGGCGCCAATGGCAGGAACGATCCCCAGGACCAGCTATGACTAACCTATAAGGTGGCCTAATTTTATACATATTCTTATAATTAGCAATTGCATCAGCATCATGAAATCTATTGCTATGGTTGAAGGAATCTATATGAGATACAGAGGGATATTCTTCACTACGTTCTAGAATCATATCTTGTAAAGACATAGTAGGAGAACGGATAGTGATACCTCTTTTCGACGCTTGGTTCAATTTCTGCAAACGTTGAGCAGAACGATCAGCCATCTTCAAATCTTCAAAGAATATGCAGAAAACCTTCAAGGGATGAAGGTGAAAGCCCAGAAACCCAGAAAATCTTCAAGCTATGAAGATTAAAACCCAGAAACCTTCTTGGGAAGGAGATTTGAACCCAGAAAAATAATAACACCACCGTAAAAGCTCGCCGGAAATCGCCTTACTACGGAGAAAAAGAGAGAAAAGGGAAGAAAGACAGAGAGATTTAAGGAAAGTAATTTTTTGGAAAGTTTGGAGTGAAAAGTAAGAAATGAAATCTTACTCTTTTATAGGCAAGTTGACTGGAAACTCAACCGGTTAGGAAAGTCTAACCGGTTACAGCCAGTCAAAAGCCCACAATTACTCTTTGGGCTGCTGGAATCAAGGCCCAAAAAGAGTTATGATCAATAAAAGTCAAGGCCCAAGGCCCAAATAAAAGAGGAGGCTCAAGAATTAAACCTAAGAAGGTTCGAGGACTGATAAGAAATTAGGGCCCAAAAAATTCAAGGCCCAGAGTCTAAAAGGAAGGCCTAATATAAAGGCCCAAAAGGTTGAAAGCTTGAGAAAATTCTATCTCAAAATTTAGAAATAATTCTAAGGCAATAAAGAAAATTCAAGATCGAAAATATGCTGAAGGTAAGTTCGAGAAGTCGAGTTCGAAATTACCGTAAAAAACCAAATCGGACTAAACGACTTGGAACCTATTTGAGGTCGAAAAACAACTACGAAATCGAGCTCGAAATTACCAAAAATCGAGATCGGAAAAGTGAGTTCGAAAATAAACTGAAAAAAGAAATCGAATTATTCGACCTTGTGGCAATTTGAGGTCGAATTTGAATTGAAAAATTGAGGTCAAAAAAGACCCAAGTTGAGCTTTGAAAATTCGAAAAACACCTTAAAATTTCTGATCGAAATTATTAAGCTGAGCTCGAATCTAAATAAATTGAAGTCGAAAAATCCTGTTCGAAATTCAATTAAAAGTTGAGATCGACATGTTCGACCTTGATACGGTCCTGGTCGAAGTTTTTGCTCGCAAATACACTAGACCCTGGCCAAAACTTCTAAAAATCCTGGTCGAAAGACACTAGAAATTGAGTTCGAAGAAATGAGGTCGAATTTACATTAGGAATCAAGGTCGACATATTCGACCTCGTCCTACTTTCTAGTCGAAAACAACTGTGAAAATGAACTAGAATTCTGGTCGAAAATGACCTAGAATTCTGGTTGAAAACGGCCTGGATTCCTGATCGAAAAATCCTGGTCGAAAATGGCCTGGATTCCTGATCGAAAAATCCTGGTCGAAAATGGCCTGGATTCCTGATCGAAAATTCCTGGTCGAAAACAGCCTGGATTCCTGGTCGAATTTATACTAAAATTCCTGGTCGAACTATTCGACCTCATCCCAGTCCTGGTCGAAAATGACCTAGAATTCTGGTCGAAAATGCTCTGGAAAATATGGAAAAATTCAGGAAAAAATGTGACAACTTCTACAAAAATCCCAAGGGTATTTTCCCAGAAGTTGGGGGGCATATGATATGGGCTGAAATATAACCCTAGAAATAATTAATGATATATTAATTAGACCTAGTTTGGTCCAAGAACTAGGCCCGACAAAAGGCCCGAAACCCTAACTATTTATTAATTTCGTAATTAATAAATAAAGGGAAATACACAGCTCATAAAAGAGTCCAAATATGATAATATCTTCATAGAAGGATCCAGAATCCCAATCAAATATTACGATGAGTCACAGCACTTATCAGATGAGGATAATACTTGCATGACAAGCAAAACACTCCTTATCAGTTATCAATAACGAGACTTATCTGTTAAGTCTCCTAAACATACTCTAAATACAAGGCTCCTGACGCCTATATAAGGACCCTCGTCCTTCATTCTAGAACTACGTTTTATTGGCTTGATTCTCTATACAGCAGAGATACGTAGGCATCTTGTGAGGACCGATTTAGTCTCGAAACACAAGAGCAGCCATTAAAGCTTGAACGCTCACAAACCCTAGCATTTAATCTACAAAGTACGTGTTTTAATCAATAACAGGGTGTTTCAGACATTTCATAATTATTGAGGAATGTTCACACAATATCACGCAAGTATACGCGGTCACAAGTAATATAAGAATAAGTAGAGTTCGTTCCCACAGAGACTGCTATGGTTATTATAGTTATGCACTTATGCAACAATGTATGGCTATCGTTCAATGCTAAGACAAGTATCAAATTGTGTTTTGATTAACTAAATTAACTAAACAAATTATCAAGACTATATTAAACTAAAGATTGTTGATATATTACTTATGAGAATAAAACATGGGATCCTAACTTCATTAAATACTTCATTCAGAGTCTTTTGTCTTTAATCAATGCATGTGACGGTTGTGACAACTAATCGGATAACACGAAATCAGTACACGCTACCTTTCAGTATACGTATACCAAACCACTCAAACATCCACAAAAGAGATAGAAGTTAAGCAGACACCAATTATGCTTAGACCCTATATGTCTATAAGATTTGAAAACATAACGGTTTAACGAGCAAGTTATCCATTCATATTACATAGGGCAGGTAAGATGGTTAAAATTACCTACGAATCATGCATGACAAACATACACAAACCTATGCTAGCATGGCAAGTTCTAAACCTCTATATCCACTTTCGCATTCAATAGAGATTAACAAAACAACTTAGATGTTCGCGACGCATCCAAGAAGAATAAGCACAACCAAACTAGGATATCAATAAGTCATCACACACAAATCTTTAAAACAATCAACTACTAAAATCCATAGATAAATCCGCTAGGACCCCATGACAACGATTAGTTCATGATCGAACTTCTCATCGTCACGGGGTTTGATGAAAGCATGATGAAAAACAAGAGATCAATGATGTAAATATGAATAAGAGTTAAAGGGTTAGAGGACAAATCCGGAAGCATCCAAAAGTTGCACCAAAATTGAAGAATACAAGAAAAAAACTATGTCTAGATCTCCTCGTAGTCACGTTCTTCGTTCTTGGCTCCTCGATCTTGTGCTCCAATATTGAATCTGATCTCTGGTGTGTTGTGATGTATTGTGATGTCTTGTGATGTCCCCCCAAGGTGTGTATTTATAGCTCCAAGTTGTCCCTCTTCCAAGCAATTGCCGTTTTTGAGTTAGAATAGAATTACGGCAATTTCCGTCTTTGAATGCAATAAGAATTGCATATTCCATGTTTACAACTGATTCTGGAAGTTGCTGGCCGCCCCAAGCAATTACCATATTGATTAGAAGTCGAATTTGTGAAACTTTCCTAATTAAAATCGAATTCTGGAAATTTCTGGCGGTTCTGACTTCCTGGGCGGCCGCGCAGAATTCCAGTACAATTCCTGGGCGCCCGCTGTAAGGACATAGAAAATGTTGTCCTCTTCGCGTGAGCTGTAAGATCGTCAGAATCGGACTTGTAGAACTCCAGATATGGCTAAAACAGTGAAGACTGCGCAACCTACCCGGAAAATCCGAATTTTAATCAAATTATCCTCCAACTCTTGGTTCTGCAAAACTTAATGAAAACACATTAAACACACCACATACTTGAGTTCAAGTCATCAATTTAAGCCGATATGAAGCGTTCCAAGTGGATTAAAAATCCACTTATCAAGGAACATTATTTTTTTTAAAAAATAGAGAGTATGATTGAAACGGTTTGTTTGAGTTTTTGAAAATAAAGAAAGGTGTCTAGAAAATAGCAGAAATTAGTGCCTTTTACTGCGCATGCGTGTTGGAAACAACCACGATTTACTGTTGTCAGTTAATACGTATGTGCTAACTGTCCCACTCACACATTATACGAGTAAGCCTGCTGTGTGTTTTAATGATTAAAACTCTTCAGTTTTATTTCATATTTAATCATTATACACACAACGTTCAAATCTTTTACAGACTTACTCTATTCACAACACAGTTTCACTTACACATTTTCACAAACACTTTTCTGCATCATTTTTTTTTCGAACACTTTCTTGAAGCATAAACTCTGATTTATGTGGAATATTCTAATGGCAACAACCATGTTTCAGTCTTTTGGTCTCGATTTTGTTCCTAACAACTATGCAGCACCCTTATCTACTGTGAACGCACCGGAGGCGTTTCACTTGTTTCAGAATTTTCTCTCTCAATCAGATATTGGGCAAGCGCTTGTGGAACCAGCAAGGCTGTCTGGACTTCAAATCAAAGCATTCTGGGAAACTGGTGTTTATGATGATGGAGGAGAGGCTGGAACTCCTTCTATTATCTTTGAGTTTGATGAACAAGAGTATGTGGTCACTCCGACCACAGTTCGTGATGCTCTTGGGTTTGAAGACTGTAATGCATACACTATTTCTGTTAGTGATGCTGGGCTTCAAAGGATGATGAGGGAGATAGGTTACTCTGGGTCTTTGGCAAGGACAGGTAATCTGAAGCGACCGCTCTTGAGGAAGGAATGGAGTTTCTTCTTTGACTGCATCACAAGGGCGTTCGGGAAGAAGTGTACCAATTGGGATGCTATTCCAATTGACAGTCTGCAAATCGGGTATTCTCTTCTCTATGATGCTCACTTTGATTTTTCTAGACTTGTTTTGAATAATATTGGAGAAAAGATGATAGAGAATAGGGGTGTGGTTTATTTTGATCGTTTTTGTCAGTTAATATTTTCTACTTGTGTAACTGAGGTTAATATTATTGAAGATGATGTTATTCCTTCGTTTAAGTTGCATAAGAGAGTATTTTCTGACTTAACAAATAAAGATGTTAAGAAAGGAAATGTTGGGGATTTGTTACTTCCAGCCTCAATCCAACAATTTCTACATCCTCAACCACAACTAAACTCTGAGCCTCTTCCATCTACATCCCAAAGACCAAAAGCTGGGGGTAGGACTAAGCATAGAGCTTTCAAGGCTGCTAAACGTTCAGTTGCTAATGATTTACCAAACTCTGTTGGTACTTCAAGGAAAAAGAGGAGGGCAAATCGACCTATTTCTGATGAGAATAGTGCTTCTGATGAAAATGAGTCTATCCACACCAAGAAGAGGAAGCTGGTTGCTGCTTACCTATTTGATGGATTGATTCCAGATTCTACAACTGCTGCAGCTCTAGAGATTGTAACTGAGGATATTTCTGCAAATGCTACTGTGCCTGAAGAAGCCAGAGCACATACTGATGATAATGCTGCTTGAAATTATGATTTTCTTGAGCCTATCTTGGAGATGAATATTGAAGAGAATATTGAAGCACATCATGCAGTCAGTGTTTGTGACACTGAGGATATGGCAGCTGATCAAGCCACTCTGATAATTGAAGAGTCTGTGGAAACTCATACAGAGATTCTCTCTGTCACCAATCAAGTTCTTGAAGTTGGTGATGAAGTTGATCAGGAAGCACAATCTGTCTCTTCTGAGAAGATTGTTGAAAATGTTGAGAAGAAGATTGTTGTAGAAGAAGTTGTTCTAGCAGAAGAAGAAGTTGCTGAGAAGAATGCAGCTGTAGCAGAGAAAGTCCTTGATGAAGTTGCACAGTCAAATGTTGAAGTTACTGCAGAGAATGTAGTTGAAGAAGCTGTAGAGCCCTTAGTAGAAAATGTTGTTGAAGACAGGGTTGATTCTGATAGTCATGATCACACTTCTGAAGATCATGCAGACTCTGATGAATCCATACCTTTTCTAAGGGATCCTACTGCTGAGACTGTTAAGGAAAATCAAAATGCCACTGAAGCTCATTATAGAGATATGTACTATGCAAATTGGTCAGGGGCAGATTGTATTTTCTCTAAGCAAAGGACTGCTGATTTTGTTGCTAAGTCTGCGAAAGAGATTTCAAATCCTGAGCTGTTGACACATCTGAAGGCTACAATTGTTCAAGTCAAATCTTTGCATAATCGATTTGATGAGACTCATACAGATGTCATAGGTCTCCGCAATGATATAGTAACTAAGGAGTTGGCTTTGAAGACTGATAGAGCTAAATATTCCTCTATGATCAAGGATCAAGTGGAAATCAAGCAGAGGCTAAGCAAAGTTGAGAGCAATCAAGATGAAATGTCTATAAAGATTGATTCTATTGCTGCATCTTTGGAGTTGCTGACATCAGTGCTTATTCCTGATGATGTCAAAAAGGGGGAGAGAGTTCCTAAAGACAAATGCAAAAGGACTCAAACTCTGAGACGGAGGGATGATGCAACTGATGGTGGAAGCAAGGATTCAGAGTTTAGGTCAAAGAATTATCAAGAGCAAGGGAGACTTAGGTCAAACTCTGCTAAGCTGACAAACTTTGAAAGAATAAATTCTGGTGTTCAATCTTCTTCAAGACTTAAAAATCTAGCTATTTCAGCTAATCCAATTACTGATGAAGAGATTGTTGCTAAACTCTTTTTGGAAGAACATGGTGCTGAAGCCACAGTTGAAGACATTGATGCTGAATTGCAGATTCTTGCTGAAGAGCATAAAAAGAAAGTTGAATCTGGAACTTACAAGCAAAAAGCTGCCAAGGCTCCTAGGAGAAATGAAAAAGGAATTATTATTAAAGAGAATGTGAACTCTCAACAGAGTTTACAATACTCAAGGAGGCATGCTGGAGCAAACACTGACAAAGGAAAAGGCAAATTGATTGAAGAGCCTGAGTTATCAAAGAAAGCTTATTCAACCTCTGACATGGCTCATGTTGAATCAAGATCTAATAAATCAACCACTGACGTTGCTCAAGTCTGTTAAAGTTGTGACAACCTCTGACACTGCTCAAGTTGTACAAACTCAATTAATATCTCCACAACTCCAAGGTACTTTTCGAAGATCATCTAAAGATGAAACTCTGAAGCCAGGGAATCTGAACATTTTACAAAGCAGAACTGTAATGGGAAAAGAATCTTATGATAGATCTGGCTTGGGTTCACATAGAGAGAAAAGAGTGAATAACAGTCCTTTAGATCATACATCACTGGCAGAATCCGGTGTTGGGGTAACTCAAGAAAGCCTTGACAAGTTAGAGTCTGTTCAGATGATCTATCACAGAAGAATCAAAAAGGAGTTTCTGTTATATTTTATGGCTGATGGAAGAGTTTATAGAGTTGGAGAAGCTGATATTCATCTAAAACTATGGGAAGAGCTGGAGTATGTTTTATATCTGCTAAGAGTGAAAAATCAAAGTACTCACAATGCTGCTCAAGTTTTAAGAGAGAGAATGATGAAGTCTAAAGTCTTGTGTGGAGCCAGAATTTCAAGTGCTTATGTTCCTAAGTACAGAGATGCTCATGGAAAGCTTGTAGAGATGAAAAGGAACAGTGCTAAATTCAATACAGCACTTGGAATTAAAGTGTTGGAATTTAACATGGAGTCAGACAAGTCTTATTTTATCAGGCTAGGGAATGAGATGAGGAGGAATAGCATCTATTCTGTGAGAGATGCTATCTACCAGACTGGAGAGAGTGATCCAGAATTAAAGGAATTGAAGAAAATCATGGTAGATGAGCTAGAAAAGGCTGAAAGAAGACTACACATTGATTATCTCAGAACAGTGCCTGACATTGAAGAAATAAAGTAAAGGCTGACTGTAAGTTTTTAAAGTTTTCTGTTCTAAGTAAAAGTTAAACTAAGTTATGTTATAAACACTGCATTTGTTGTATGTTTTTACATCATCAATTATCTTTTAACTTGTACATTTTTGTTATGCACAAGTTGGGGGAGATTGTTAGATATAATTGCTGATGATTATTTACCAGTGTTTAAGCAACAGGTACTCATCAGAGTTTATGCTAGAAGCCAGTCAGAGTTTGATAAAGTCTGACGGGATGAGAGTTTATTTAGCTGTCGGTGCTAATATGAAGATTCTAGAAGCAATATATCTTGAAGATGGAAAGAAGCAAGATATATTGAGATGGCTAAGGAAACGGAACAGAAGACAGAAGCAATCCTAAATTGATATAAATTGTATAGCTAATTTATAGGAATATCAATTAGAGATTGATTATGTAGCTGTGTACTATATAAACACAGATAGGTTAACCCTAAAAGGGATGCGAATACTGAATACATTATTCTTGTAACCTAACAGCTCTCTGTGATAATTTACAACACTGAGAGAAGAGTTATTTAATATAATTCAGTTTATTGTTCATAAACAGTGTTCTTTATTGTTATTCTCATACATATATTGATTATATATTGTGTATTCGGCCTAACAAGACAGAACCTAACTTATCTGATTTTCTATCACTTAAAGCTTTTAAAATTAAACTACCATAATCAAACACTATAGAATGGATAAGAGAGTACCCAATTTTGAGAGATCCTGAAGGAAGAGCATCAAAATTTGATGTCTTGTTCAGGAAACATCGACTGATGGTATCAAAGAAGAAATTCCATTCCCTCTTAAGCTTCGTCCTGAAGAGGTTTCCATACCTATTTACTTCTCCATTGTAACCCAATCTTGTAACAAACTCAAAGAGAGTCGAGTCTGAAACATTGTCAGGAACTGCATCACCAACAACAGGCAAATGTAATGCTTCCTCCACAATTGCAGGAGTTACATAGTGAGTAACACCATCATATTCAAAACTAATCAGAATTGAGCCAGAATGCCCTTTGTCAAAAGTAACTGTGTTCCACACCTGCATAACTGACTTAAAAGAAAGACTTGCAGGTTCTGTTAGAGCAAACTTCAATGGGCTTGAAGCTAGAAAATCCTGGATTATATGGAACTCAGTAGGCAATTCCTGATGATCTAGAATAGCTACAAAATTATTAGTGGCAAAAGTAACACCACTAATCACAGTCTGTTTGTTCATGAATGATGAAGACGCCATTAAAAAAATATAGAAAGCTTGAGAATTGAGATTTAGAAAATAGGGTTCTTGAGCACAGAGAGAGAAAGAAAATGAAAAAGTGATGATGAGAGAGTAATCAGAAATTTAGCAAATCAAATGTATTTTGTTAAAACAAAATATTACTCTCAATGACATGTGGCAAAATATGATTTGTGCAAAAATGATTAGTGGACAAATTACGTGCATAATTAAACATAACTGCACCGCTTTTTATGTGTATCTATATGTATATATCTATCAGTGTCATACACACGCGCATACAGTTGTCCAATAAAAACTCAAACGTTTCTAAGTAGAACTGACGAAAAATTAGGCACAAATTAAGCAATGAAATACTGACCTGTACATCAGGATTGACCAGTTGACTTCCTGTCAGGATTTTGTCCTATCAGGATTTGATCAAAATTACTTACCTTTCTGAATGACCATCAGGATTTGACAGTCATCGGGATTTCTTCTCTGTAGCTTTTCTCAGAAATTCTCAAAGTTCATCATTCCAAGTTCATTCACCAACTTATTGAAAGTAACTTCAGGTAGTGGCTTGGTGAATATATCAGCTAGTTGTTGATCAGTAGGAACAAAATGTAGTTCAATTGTTCCTTCCAGAACCTGTTCTCTTATAAAAGGATATCTGATACTGATGTGTTTAGTAAGAGAATGCTGAACTGGATTTCCTGTCATTGCAATAGCACTTTGATTATCACAATAAATAGGGATTTTTTAGTATGACAGACCATAATCTAACAACTGATTTCTCATCCACATTATCTGAGCACAACAACTTCCTGCAACAATGTACTCAGCTTCTGCAGTTGAAGTAGAGATAGACTTTTGCTTTTTACTAAACCATGAAACTAGTCTACCACCCAAAAACTGACAACTTCCTGAAGTACTTTTCCTGTCTATTTTGCATCCTGCAAAATCAGCATCTGAATAACCACACAAACCAAAATCTGATTCCCTTGCATACCAAAGGCCAAGTGAAGGAGTGCCGTTAAGATATCTGAAAATTCTTTTAACTGCAATTAGATGAGGTTCCCTAGGTTTTGCTTGAAATCTTGCACACAGACAGGTTGCAAACATGATATCTGGTCTACTTGTAGTGAGATACAATAAAGAGCCAATCATCCCTCTGTAGTGAGTTACATCTACCTCAGTACCTTGATCAGGATCAAGTTTGGTAGCTGTAGCTATGGGAGTACTTGCAGTAGCACAATCTTCCATGTTAAACCTTTTCAACAAATTCTTTGTGTATTTTGACTGATTGATAAAAATGCCATCATCAGTCTGTTTAACTTGAAGACCAAGAAAATAACTCATTTTTCCCATCATGCTCATTTGATATCTTGACTGCATAAGCTTCGAAAACTTTTCACACAACTTATTGTTTGTTGACCAAAAAATGATATCATCAACATAAATCTGAACTAAAAGCAAATCATTTCCATGATTCAAATAGAATAAAGTTTTATCAATGGTACCTCGTTTGAATCCACTTTCCAGTAAGAATTGAGCTAGGGTTTCATACCATGCTCTTGGAGCTTGCTTTAGTCCATAAAGCGCCTTATCCAATCTATAGACATGATTTGGATACTTTGGATCAATGAAACCAGGAGGCTGTTCAACATATACTTCTTCCTCCAGTTCACCATTTAAGAAAACACTTTTCATATCCATCTAGAAAACCTTGAATTTCTTATGAGCTGCATATGCCAGAAAGATCCTGGTGGCCTCTAGTCTTGCAACAGGAGCAAAAGTTTCATCATAGTCAATTCCTTCTTATTGAGAATACCCCTTTGCAACTAGTCTTGCTTTGTTTCTGATAATTACACCATCTGAATCAGTCTTATTTTTGAAAATCCATTTAGTACCAACAATTGACATGTTCTTTGGTCTTGGCACCAGTTTCCAGACTTCATTCCTTTCAAATTCATTCAATTCTTCTTGCATTGCAGTAACCCAATCAACATCTTTAAGTGCATCTTCAACTTTCTTGGGCTCCTCCTTTGACAGAAAGTTATTATATAGACATTCATTTTGAGTTGCACTTCTTGTTTGAACACCTACATCAGGATCTCCAATTATTAAATCAGGAGTATGACTTGCAGTCCATTTCATTGCTGGTGGTAAGTCATTTCTTGATGTAGATGCTCCCCCTGGATTGGTGTTATCTTGATTAGAAGAATTCGTTCCATTAGAAGCTCCCCCTGAATTGTTATTATCTCCTCCTGATGGATTATCAGGATTGTAACTTGAATCAGTATCTGAAGAATTTTGTCCTGATGATTGAGTTGACTCTAAATTTGTAGTGGTGTGTTGTTGCTCCCCCTCAACATTTGCACTAGTAGATGAATCATCATTATTTGCATCATCAGTATTAGCACCATCAGTAATCGGTGCTCTATCAGTATTTGGTGTGTCATCAGGATTTGATGGATCATCAGGATTTGGTGACCCATCAATATCTGATGAATTGACAGGATCTGATTCATTTTCTTCAGGTTCCTTGGTAGCTTCATTTTCAAAAATCAATCTATCATGTGAGTCTTCATTCAATCCAATTATCTTCTTATCATCAAAAGATACATGTATTGACTCCATGACAGTTCTTGTTCTCAAGTTAAAAACTCTAAAGGCTCTTGATTCAGGATAGCCTATGAAAATTCCCTCATCAGCCTTTGTTTCAAACTTTCCTAGCTGTTCAGGATGAGTTCTGAGAACAAAACATTTACAGCCAAACACATGCATATGCTTTAGACTTGGTTTCTTCTCCTTGAGAGATTGATAAGGAGTAACACCATGTCTGTTTATCAATGTGAGATTTTGAGTATAGCATGTTGTATTGACTGCTTCTGCCCAGAAATATGTGGGTAATTTAGCTTCTTCCAACATAGTTCTGCCAGTTTCAATAAGAGTTCTATTTTTCCTTTCAACTACTCCATTTTGCTGAGGTGTGCCAGGAGCAGAGAATTGTTGAATAATTCCTTTGTATTTGCAGAACTCTTCCATTTTGCATTCTTGAATTCAGTACCATTATCACTCCTCAGTATCTTGACTTTGTACTTTGTGGTTGTCTCAATCATTCTCATATGATCCAACAGTATTTCAGGAGTTTCATCTTTTCTGTGCAGAAAATACACCCAGGTGAATCTAGAATATTCATCAACAATTACAAGAGTGTACCTTTTCTTACTGATGGACATAATGTTGACTAGTCCAAATAGATCAAGATGCAGCATGTGATATGGTTCTTCAATAGAGGATTCTGATTTACTCTGTAATGATGTCCTTCTTTGTTTAGCCTTTTGACAAGCATCACAGAGTCCATCAGGAGTATATAAAGCTTTAGGTAATCCTCTCACTAAATATTTTTTAACCAACTCATTGATATTGCTGAAGTTGAGATGAGAAAGCGTCTTGTGCCAATTCCAACTTTCATCTACTGATGCTTTACTGATTAGACATGTAGGGGAGTCATCAGTATTTGAGAGAATGTTGGCTTCATAAATGTTACCATGCATGTAGCTAGTCAGTGCTATCTTTCATGTTTCTTTGCTGACTACTTCACAATGTGTGGAATAGAAGTTGACATGATAACCTATGTTAGTGATTTGACTAATACTCAACAGGTTGTGTTTTAGTCCTTTCACTAGAGCTACTTTCTCAATGATGACATTTCCAATGATTATATTGCCATATCCCAATGTTTGTCCAATGTTGCCATCTCCATACGACACAGTTGGGCCAGCTTTTTCCTCATATTCTGATAACAGGGCCTTGTTTCCAGTCATGTGCACAGAACATCCACTATCCCTGACTAACACATATTTCCTTTTTCCCTGCAATCAGAATAGAAACACACTAGTTAGAACATTTAGGAACCCATACATGTTGGGTTCCTTTTCCATGCAATTTATTAATTTTAGCAGCAGAAGACTTTTTGACTTTAGCAGTCCTGACAGGATTTACTCCATCAGGATTTGCTTTGTCAGTATCAGTATTGTAGTAACCCGAATTTTCAGGGTTTATTAATATTATTATTTAAATATTTTATTGTTTTTCTCAAAGAAGAGGAATGAAATTATGTGTGTATTTTATTTAAATTTTTGTGAAAGCTGATTATTTTATCGACATTGTCAAATTGAGTTTGTTTTAGAATTTTGAGGATCGAATCGGTATTTTAGTTGCGCCAAAATTTTATCCGATATTCTATTCGGATTCAAAGTTTTATTTTGTTTAAATTATAAAAGTATTCCAAAAGTTAGTATATTTACATTTTTGGAAGATTTAGAATATTTGGGAATTTTTGGTATCAAAGCGGCATTTTATTAGTACCAAAATTTTACCCGGTATCTTATCTGTGCCCCATTGGTATTTGGGTGAGTTATAAAAATATTCAAAAATTCAATATTTTTACAATTCTGTAAAATTCGGGCCTTATAAATTTTTTTGCATAATTATTTTAATTTTTAGAGTAAATAAAATTTTTTAATATTTATCCGCTAATTGAGTGGAAGTTATAATTTTGTACTAAAAATATTTTAGTGGTTGGGAATTATTTTTATATTATCAAGTACATTTATTTTTAGAATTTCGTTTGTTAAAGATCGTTCAGTACGGGATTATTTGGTGTTAGGTGGGGTAATTTTACCTAACCTTATCCTAATCTAATCCTAATCTATTTACTAAATATATACACAGACAAACACAACACAACACACGCACATTGGTTTTTTTCAAATCAAAAAAAAAAACCAGCAGCCCCCCCCCCCCCCCCCATCACGCACACAAAAAAAAAAGATGAAGCAAGAAATCAAAAATCAAATGTTTGTTTTTTTATGTTTTTTCTCTCTCTTGTTCTTGAGGATCAAAGCTAATTTTGAAGGTGTTATTGATATTGGATTTTGGAGTTCAAGTAGTCGAATCGAAGATCTTGAAGTCTAGTTTCATAATCTACCATCATATTTCTTGTGGGGTAAAATTCTGAATGTCTATTATTTTTATTTAATTCGATTTATATATATTAAAATTATGAATTTTTGTAAACATGGTTGGTTTCTGATTTTGATGTTACCATCGTGTAGAGTATGTTTTTCCAGTCAATTTCATATATTATATGTTGAATTTAGAGTTCAGTAACGTATAGAAATCGAGGTTTGATTGTCGTGTTCTTCGTGTTCTTCATGTTCTTCGTGTTCTTGAGAATCAAAACTAATTTTGAAGGTGTTATTGATATCGAATTTTGGAGTTCAAGTAGTCGAATTGAAGCTCTTATAATCTAGTTTCGGAATCTGCAATTAGTTTCATCAGAGGATCAATTTTCAATTTTATATAAATTTTTCTTTAATTCTAGAAAAAAATTAAATTAGGGTTCATATTCAAAAATTTGGGGCTTTTTGATTTTGAGTTCGTTCACTTGTTTTGATGGCTGGGATAGCTTTATATGATTGTGTATAATCATTTTACATGCTTAATTGAGTTGTTCTATCCCCTTTTTATCAAGTTCGTTTTATTTAGAGTTTAATTTTGAGTTGTAAGTTAATTTGTGTGTTGTAATTTCCTAATTGATTAGATATGTATATTGTTGTGTTTTAAATGGTTTTAGAGCACCATTTAAATTTTAGTGTTATTATCATTTAACTAGTGAGTTAAATTATTTTCAATGTGAAATTAGTTTTAGCTCGTTTATCTGTATGTTAAATATGTGGAGTTGATTTAAGTTGTAAGTTAATTGTGATAGTGATTTTAGTTTATTTGGTTTAATTCCCAATTTGGGGATTTTTGTTGAAGTTCGTTATTTGGTGGAGTTTATATTGATTAGTGAATGTTGATTATACAGGATGTTTGTTGGTGTTGTACTGTGTTGTTCGTCTTGTGACTGGGGGCGCAGCATAGTGCATGCAAATTTGTGGATAGTCCTATTTACGAACGGGTCATGCCGAAATTTTGTAAAATCTATATACTTATTATTTGTATTTTATTATTGGTGTCTCAAAGAGTAATTAGATGTGATTATTTTTAATCAGTTTTAGATAATAATGTAATTGATTTAATTGATAAATTAATTGAGTGATTAATTGGTGAATTTTATTAATTAATTATTATTTAATCTCGATTAATTATAAATCAAATTTAATTAATATTTTAAAAAATTGTTTTATTATTTACCTGATTTGATTAATTGCTTGATTTATTGAATTGGTTGGTTTTGATTAATTTTATTTAATCTAGTGGTAATCGGATTTAAAGTATGAATATGATTGTTTAAGTTTTGTATTCTATAAGTAACTATAAATGTGTGATTAAATGCTATGTGCAGTTATATGTTGATGAGTTATATCAGTATGTGATTAAATTGTGTGAACAGAGCGGAGTCTGCTTCTGCAACAGCTTGTTTTAAAAAGTTTCTGAACTCGTTACTTACTCATTTTTAACGAGCCTTACCATTCTGGAAAGGTCTCGAAATTTTCTATAATTTTTATGTTTTACATTTTTTTTTTCATCTGAGTTCATCTTTATACTATAAACTGTCCATCTTTCTGACTAGTTAAATCTAATTTTTATTTCCGATAGTATGATAATAAGTTTGGTATCGTATAGTGGCATATGAGCTGATAATTGCTATGTGTTTAAATGGTATATCGAGTTGAGTATGTTAATTTATAGTTGTGAGTTCAAGTTGATTAAGTTAGGTTATGTAAAAATGTTAGTTTGTAATTTGATGCTTGATTGTTGGTATAAGTCTAAAACAGGTGGATTGTTATATAAATAGAGTAAGTGCTGTCGAATTTCCGGCAGGACTATTAAATGAATATTATTTGGTAATTGTATATGATATGATATGCTAGTAAAAATGCATATGTGAATGAAATATGTGATATGTGTTACATGAAGTATATGAAATTATGTGAATTAGTTATTTGATTTTCTACATGATAAATGTTGTACATGATTGCTTATTCTGGATAAAGTAACTACAAATCAAGGCAGATTATTTTCTTATATGTTTACTGCAAGTCAAGGCAGATTATTTTCTTATATGTTTACTGCAAGTCAAGGCAGATTATTTTCTTATATGTTTACTGCAAGTCAAGGCAGAATTATTTTCTTATATGTTTACTGCAAGTCAAGACAGATGATTGGAGTATTGAATAAATTGTGGATTGGTTGTGGATGATTGAGTTAGAAAGTTTTGGTGTTTTAAAACAGAGCAACGTCCACTTTACGAATAGGTCATGCCCAATTTTCTGTAGAAAATACATTCGCTTAAGTTTATAAATATTTATATTAAGTAGAGTTGAAGTCCGAAGGCTAAAGTATATGTTATATTTAACTAGTGAATAGTTGGGCGGGCACGATCTCGGTAGTGCAGACTCGTAGCAACCGCATATGCGCCGGACTCAAGAGTTATCAGAATAGAAAATTGTAATGACATAAGATAGAAGAAGATGTGAATCATAGTACTTCAGATTTATGTAATAGCGAAGGACCAAAGGCAAGTTTACTAACTCGTACTCTTTTGTTCGGAGTATCGTGGTAAGATTCATGTTTTCAATTTTCATTCAAATACTTGTTGCATAACCAGTTTCCATTCCTATCCTGTGATTGAGAAAACCTATTTATTTCTGACTTGACAGTTCTATTTCGGTTCATAATTCATATCCTGCAGTATCTTGTGGTTACCAGATTTAATCCTGGTTCTTTATCATTGGAAACCTAATTCATATGTTTTTGTTTTAACCTAACCTAGTTTGATAATCTGAATCAGACAGTTGAAAGCATTAATTTGAGTTAACCAGGTAGTCGATTGTTCCGACACCTAATCTGAGTACTAGATTGGAATTGGAAGTTTTTATTAAAATGAAATGTTTTAAGGACTGCAGACGCAAGTCAGAGTATGAATATTATTATGTGGCCAATGTGGCCTTGGATCCAGTTCAGTATTTGGACATACCGTAGGGTATGATCCAGAGTTTTAGTGTGACTGATCATCCACTTTAACTTGTTGCGTCATAGTAAAAATCCAATTCTAATTTAAAGTTTGATACAAATATTGTTGTTAATTTTGCCAGTTGAGCTGATTTTCATACATTGCTATTATTGCACCATTATTTTACCCCAGTTGAGTTGATTTCTTTCCAGATATTGTTGCATCATTATTTTATCTTGTGCAGTACTATATACTTGCTGAGCTTCTTTGGCTCACTATTGCTTGTTACCCTTGATATTTCAGTACAACGAACAGTATTTAATTGTATAACTATGGAACGAGAAGAGTCAAGGTGACGTTGGGAAGATGAGTTGATGCAGAGCATTTGGATCGAGTGTAAGGTTATTGTATAAGTTGATTTCTAGTAAATATTATTATGTATATATTAGTTTGGCCTGGTATACTTCTCATCGAAGTTATACTAGCGTTATAGGATATATGCAAAGAGATTGTTGTAAAAGGAAGTTAAAGTTTGTAAAATTTTGGATTCTTGTTTCTAGCACTATAACCTTTAAAGATTCTTGGTAGAGTTGGGGTCGCAGATGTTATATTTGTATTGATGTAATATTTAACAGGCTGTTTTAGATTGAGATTTTAGCGTGACGACCAAATTCCCTGACCCCGGATTTGGGGGCGTCACAACTATTAACAATCCCCGTTCCCTATTCGCCTTCGGGACGGGTATCAGGAAGTAGAATAATCCCCGTTCGGGGATCGGGGATAGGGTTAACATTCCCCGGTATAGAAGTGGCACAATTCCCATCCCTAATGATAATGACCGGCGACATAGGCAGATCCAGGGACTCCAGAGGGGTTCTTGACCCCCCGAGATCGGGATATTGATCGAGTAGTATGTAATTTGTATGTGTTGTGGTTCAGCTGGTTAATGCTGATATTTTTTACCCAGCAAATTCGTACGCACTTCCAGGCTTTTACTTTGTCACAACCTTTTCTTAATTTTCAAATTTCTCTAGAAATATAAGGCATTCTAATTATTTTTGTGCACGTAAATTAAATGTATTCCAATAAAATCTTGAAAGATTAAGCTTTAACCTTTCAAGATAATTTTTGCGTCTGCCATTGACCGATGATGATAGACAACCGTTTCTTCGATTGGAAACGAAGACGACTACTTTCAAGATTTTTTTTTTATTTTTTCTTGTTATTTTGCATACTCTCGATACTTATTTTTTTGAGTATCATGAGTTTGAGAAGGGATGTTAACGAAAAGTTATCGTGATTATTATTATTAGCATAATAATGATAGTTTTCTTATTATATTAGTGACCTTTATTATTAATTAGATATTGGCTATATAAACTACGGATAAAGACTTTTTACTTGGCCATTGAATAAGACTGAGTATTGGCAATTACTTTATCAATCATAGTTGAATTAAACTATTTAATTTCGTGGGACAAATTGGTTGTAATGAAGAATTTTAGGATGATACTGCCAGATGTATCGATTAATTATGCATGTATAATGGCAAGGAGGGAGTTAGAAAGACTCGAGTCTGTGTGGTAAGTGTAGTAGTGTAACTCTCAAATATTTTGATGAATTAAGATATGATATTATAATGGGACTTTTACATTCAGGAACTTGCCCATCGAATGTAATATGAACAAAATGCCAATAGTTTGATAAATTTGGATGATCACGATGTCGTTTTTATTTTTCCGACAGGTCGACGGATGCGGGTGCATAAAGTGAAAGGAATAACTATGATTGAGATTGATAGCTCTCAGGGTCATTATGAGATTTTTGGCAGTGCCTCCATATAATTTGTGAGCTTACAAAACAATATTGGTCCGGGATGGTGATCGTCAATCACCTCCGACCTGAAAGTAAATAAATGGAATAATGATAATCAGAAAAGTAGTAATAGTCTAGAGAGAATATTGTTATTGTGTTGTGTAAAAGTGAATGTAAAATGTAAATGTATAAGAAAGGAAGTATTTATCGGATGGCCACCCAAGTCATTGTAGCAGATGTGGCAAGCATTGTAGCCACAGTGCAAGGAATGGCTTTATCTCTATAGTCATTTCTTTATACATTTTGCAGTGTTACAGTTGAGTAGTTATATTTGGATGCTACAATTGAGCGTCCTAGCAGTATGTGGGGGGTAGACGACTAGATGCATCTTTTCTTCTTTTACGAACATCCATTTTAAATATAAAATACTTTATGTATATATGAGTTTAAATGTTTTTTTAAACGAAGTAAGTAAAACAAACAATATTTAAATGTATGTCTACGTAACATGTTAGAAGGAAATTCTAAGTACTGTAATGTGCAAGTGGCGGCTCCATATATGGTGGTCTGAGGATTTGTGCCATGGGGAGTAAAAGAAAAAGAGATACATAAAGTGGAAATCATGTTAAGTGTTTACTTGGTTTTTGAAAAGTAGTTGTTTGTTAAAAGTTAGATTTGGTGCCTCCCCAAGTGTTGGCGACCAACATTTTTGTAATTAAAAATTCTTTTGTCAGAAAATATAATTTGGTGACCTCAGGTGTTGGCGAACAAAACTTAGGAGTTAGAATGTTTTTGCCAAAAATGAAATTTTGCGTACTCCAAGTGTTGGCGGAAGTAAAAAAATTCGTCAAAAAATGAAATTTGGTGCCCCCCAAGTGTTGATGGACAACAATTATGAGTTAGAATTTTGTTTGCCAAAAAGTAAAATTTGTTGTTCTAACTGATCACATATAGCGGAACATGGTGCTTGACGACCTTTGCTATATAAAATATTGAATATGAAGCATTTTTTTTTTGTAAAAGTTATTACTACATTAAATGTAGGGAATAAAAATAAAAGCAAGTTATTTGAATTGATAATGCACGGGATAAAAATAAAAGCAAGTGACTTGAATTGATAAGTAAGTTTGTATATATTTATATGTGATGTCATTGATGAAAAGAAGCAGAGGTACGTTTTGAAATTTAAAATGATATGTTTGTGTAATGGAGAACATAAAAAAATAAAAATATGGGGAGTTCATAGTTAACCGAGACGGTTCGATGAGTCCGCACATTTATGTATAAAAAGCTCCATAACAATCATTTTAGCTACAGTTACCAAAAACAATGAAAGGCATTCTCTTCTTTCCTTTTTGTCCCAACGAAAATTTGTGTGATTTTAGTACTTTGCTGAAGTCACCAGAGTGGAACCAATTTCTGATTTGCTTTTCTATTTCTTCATTTTAGATAGTAAGTCTTTCCAGCTTGTTTCTATTTCTGTTTCACTCGTTGTTTTGAGTTTTTATATATTGTTCTTACATGCAGTTGTGATCTCATGTAATATTTTGTGTCTTAAATTTGGGTTTGGAACACTATGGTATATGTATTATATTTTAGTCGAATCTGATTTTGAGATGTGTTTAGTTGTTAATTCATGTTGAAAAGTATTTATGGGATATATAATCTAAGTTATGATTTTTATTTATAAGCGTTCTTTGAGAGTAGAATGGTTGGGTGGGTGTATGTATGTATGTATGAAAGCATTCGTGCATGGTATGTATGTATGTATATATGTATGTGTGTGTATGTATGTATGTATGTATGTATATATGTATGTATGTACCCGTGTATCTATTAGAAAAGTAGCATATTTTAGTATGTAACAGTGTATCTATTAGGAAAGTAGCATATTTTTGCTTAAGTTTAGCTTAAGTTTTACATTAAAAGATAAGCTTTTATAAAGAGTACAAACGGTGTGTTGGGTTTGATAATAGAGTAAGTGGAAACCTGCAAACTTCCTGACTACTTTGTTGTTGAGTAACTATTGACTTTGCTCCTAAATTACTACTAACAGTTGTAAGCATAGAACTATATATTTAACCCTCTCTATTTTAAATATTTTAAGTTGGTCCATGTACAAGTCCCGTGCTAGTGGAAGGTTTTTGATTTAGTTTTGGTTGCCGCAGACAATTTCTTCCAGGTCAAAATCAAGTCCGTATAGGGGTGATGTTTGTGAAAATGATAGTGATGCTGAATGGCCGTGTCTGGAAAATGGAGTATGAGGCTGTGAATCAACTGAAGTAACGAAGAAAGACTAAGAATGTTTGTAGGTTATAGCTGGTAGTGAAGATGTTGAATTAGAAGTGACACTGAATCGAAGAGTTTGTTGTCAAGGTTGTGATGCTAAGCTTATCAGAACTATTGATAATTTTGTTTTGTAGGAAGCTGTTGAGCAATGAGCTAATGCCAAAGTTGAAAGGTGCCGCTCAAGAGCAGAAAAGGGACAAGTTCATGATAGGGTGTGATTGCAAGGTTCCTGGTTTAAGGCCTTCAATTGGGAGTGATTACTAAGTGTCTTCTAGATGGATATTTCCTATGTAGTTTATTTCATTTCTAGTAATTATTTAGCAGAATAAATTAAGGAAGTATACAATGTACTTTCCTTATAGAGTTTAGATTGATTGGCGTATATACATTATTCCAGCGTTGTAAGTTCATTAGTTATTATTGTTTGGAATCTGAAAACAGTTCCTGGAGAAGGTTTCTCTAGTATTCCAATATTCAGTATTAGAGTTAGTCAATGAATTTGGAAGACCAGTTCTTGGTATTCATTTGAATCAATAAGATTTGGCAAATATTGTCTGGTATTCATTAGTGAATCAACAGATAGTATCGTTTACACGTTTCCGCTACATTAGTTGGTATTAGTGAATCAACAGATAGTATTCATGCCGCCAAGACGTCGTCAAAATCCCTTAAATGATGTTCATATGCGTGATGATTTTCAGAAACTAGAGCAACGTCTTGAACAACGGAGACTCTTGGAACAGTTTAATACTTTGGCTACCCTGGTGGCTGGAGACTCTTCTAATCGACGCACCCAACACCGTCAATGCCAAACCCCTAATAACGAAGATCAATTAAGCGATAATCCCTTTCATGACATGAACGTTAGTGATGGTGATGAAGAGGTGGATTATGATGAACCTGTACACCCTCGCAAGACCAGAAACTTTTTGGATGACCAAAATCAGGATAACATGAGATGGGAGACTGGTTTGTGTACTGATGTCCCGGAATTTACAGGTAGTTTACAACCCGAAGAGTTTCTAGATTGGTTGGCTACAGTTGAAGAGGTTTTGGAGTTTAAAGGTGTTCCAGAGCATAAACGGGTCCCTTTAGTTGCCACAAGACTTCGGAATCGAGCCATGGCATGGTGGCAACAGTTTAAACTTACATGTACACGGATGGGTAAATCAAAAATTACATCATGGGAAAAGATGAAGAAGCATTTGTGCAGTGAATTTCTCCTTTACAATTTTCAGCGCATGATATACCAAAAATTGCAAAATCTACGACAAGGTACCAAGACGGTTGATGAATATACCTTGGAATTTTATCAACTTTGTGCACGAAGTGATGTACATGAATATGATGAACAATTGATAGCATGCTACATTGGTGGATTAAGGCCACAAATTCAGGACTCTGTCAAATTATTTGACCCAATCTCCGTCTCTGCAGCACATCAACGCGCTTTACATTTGGAGAAACAATTGGTTCGCCATTCACCTATAAGTAATGCTTCATGTTTTCAAACTTTTAGTGGTTATGGACCTAGCAGATCTCGTAACTCTGGAGGTGGCGCTTATAGTAAATCAAGCAAAAATTCTTTTAAATGTTTTGGATGTGGAGTGGTAGGACATCGACAATCTGAATGCCAAAATTTTGCGGCCAAAAAAGGATTGTTTGTGGATAATGATGAGTCTAGTGTTGACGACGTATTTGACAATAATGGTTAACCTGAATTTGATGATCCTTGTGCCATTGTGGAAACTGGGGATGTAGGTATGGCCTTGGTTGTTCGGCGTTCTTGTTTTACTCTGAGGTTTGAGCATGACAATTGGTTGCCTAATAATATTTTCCATTCCACGTGCACCATTCCTGGAAAGGTATGTCGTTTTGTTATTGATGCAGGTAGTTGTGAGAATTTAATTTCTGTTGAAGCTACTAACAAATTAGGATTAAAGACCGAGGATCGTCCTAAACCATACAAGCTTGGCTGGTTCAAAAAAGGGGGAGAAATAACTGTGTCACAACGAGCTATCTTAAGCTTCTCAATTGGCTTGAAGTATAAGGATAAAATTTATTGTGATCTTATGCTGATGGATGTTTGTCACTTGTTACTTGGGCGCCCTTGGCAGTATGACCGCCAAGTAATTCATAATGGTCGCACTAACAGTTACACGTTTCTTTTTTAGGGTTCAAAGATTGTGTTGCTACCTACAGATGAAGACAAGTCAAAACTGAAAACACCCTCGGTTAGTCGTCTCTCATTGAAACAGTTTGATGAAGAACTAAGAGACGCAGACATGGTGTACGCTTTGGTTAGAAAAGGAATTGTGGTTAGTAAGGTGTTGCCCCCTGAAGTTGAGTCCATTATTTCTGAATTCAGTGATGTATTTACAAGTGAATTTCCACAAGTCTTGCCTCCACTGCGTGATATTCAGCATCATATTGATTTAGAGCCTGGAGCTGCTCTCCCTAATCGTGCCCACTACCGAATGAGTCCATATGAGCATGAGGAATTACGAAGGCTGGTTGAAGATTTATTAAATAAATGACATATACGTGAAAGTTTAAGTCCTTGTGCAGTCCTTGCACTTTTAACACCAAAAAAAGATGGCTCATGGTGCATGTGTATTGACAGCCGCGCCATCAACAAGATCACTGTGAGGCATCACTTTCCAATTCCACACCTTGATGACTTACTAGATGAAGTGAGTGGTGCCAAAGTATTTACAAAACTGGAGATGTAGCAGAATAAATTATTTAGCAGAATAATTTATTTCATTTCTAGTAATTATTTAGCAGAATAAATTAAGGAAGTATACAATGTACTTTCCTTATAGAATTTAGATTGATTGGCTTATATAAGTTATTCCTCCGCTGTAAGTTCATTAGTTATTATTGTTTTGAATCTGAAAACATTTCCTGGAGAAGGTTTCTCTAGTATTCCAATATTCAGTATTAGAGCTAATCAATGAATTTGGAAGACCAGTTCTTGGTATTCATTTGAATCAACAAGATTTGGAAAATATTGTCTGGTATTAATTAGTGAATCAACAGATCATATCTTTTACACGTTTCCGCTACATTAGTAGGTGGGAGATCACATAAAGGATTCCGAAAGATGGAACATGGGAAAAGTTATAGAGACAATGCTGTAAAAGCGAAACAAGAAGGCATAATTGTTGGACCGGGTGGGACTATTGGGGGTGGATTCTAATGTTTTAGGCACCCGTGTTTTGTTTTTAAGTTAAGCTAGTTGAATTAATAGTTTGTACTTCTAAATGTTGCTTGCTTGTTATTTATTTATGCAAGCCTGAGATTCTTCCTTATAGACACGATGGTTTCTATAATGGATTCCCTCAATATTATTTATAAAATTACAATTGTTAACAAAAAAAACGTACCACATAAGAGTTACCTGAACTCCCAGCTCTATTGTTTTTTGTTGCTCTATTGTTTTTTTCTTTTTTTGCAGACACGGGGTTTACAGAAATGCACTGACTTAAAAAAATAGCAGGGAAAAAAATGTACACTATTTTTCAGATACAGAATCGGGTATATGCATCTCTCATTTACTAGGTAATTAATATGTCAAAAATATTGCAGAGTGCTTTTGTAGTGCCTTCATGCATGAACTTAGAAGTTACAACAAGATTAGAGTGTTGGAGGAAAATGCACATATGTGCTGGCTGCTATCACTGCTTCATCAAAATTGGCTTGGGATTTTTTTGGCATTCTTCAAGTTATGCTATTGCAGTGTTGAATCATATAGGCCATGATGCATAAAGCCACGTGTCGCATCTTTGAACTTATACTATATAGAGGGATGGTATATATATGTTTGATTTTTTTTCCTCCTCCATTAGAACTCATGTTTTGTGGTTCTATAGTTTAACACATGGAGTCAATTTGTGTTGCCACATTGAAATTTTTGAGTCTATCACCTAGTTCATACTGCTTTTATGTGTTTTAACTTAATGACAAAGATGAAATGATATGTTTTAGCAGATAGTAGAAAGCTTGATGATCTCCATTTTACAAAAGCTAGAAATGTTTGTTACAAACTATACACTTAGACTCAGATGGTCTTATATCCTCATAACAGAATAACAGAATTGTAGTACTTGAGTGATTGTATGATGACATATGTGTACACTATAAATAGGTTGCCAACTCAGGCTTTGGATTTTAAGATTCCTTATGAGGTACTGTTTGAGGAACCTGTTGACTATACAAAATTCAAAGTATTTGGATGCTTAGCCTTTGCAGCTAATGATGCTTCTAAATCAGATAAATTTAGTAATAGAGCTATTTCATCTGTATTTCTGGATTATCCTCCTACACAGAAAGGCTATAGGTTGCTCAAATTGTTGTCTAAGACAGTGTACATTTTTAGAGATGTAACGTTTCAGGAACACATTTTCCATTTCAATAAACACTCTACTGAAATAAACATGTCTCATGTGTCTGCATCTCTTCCTCATGTCAATCCTACTACATATACAGATGAGGATTTGCCTTTACTTGAGGCATTAGCTGAGACTTCTGTTCCTCCAACAGATACTTCTATTTTTGATACATAATCTACATTTACATCAGACATCTCTGATTTAAAGAGGTCACATAGACAAGTCAAACCTCCAGGCTGGATGAGTTCTTATACAACATCATTTGCTCAAGCTACATGTTTAAATGCTATTGTAGATATATCTGTTTCATCACAGTTTTGTTGTTTTCAAGCTTCTTTATAGGCTACAACAGATCCTATTTTTTTTAAAGATGCAGTTCATCATGATCATTGGGTCAAGGCCATGAATCTGGAACTGGAAGCTCTTGAAAGAAATCAGACTTGGGATGTGGTTCCTCTTCCTACTGGTCATAAATCTATAGGTTATAAATGGTTATATAAGACCAAATATAATCCAGATGGTACTATTGAAAGACACAAGTCTAGACTTGTTATTCTTGGTTGCAAAAAGACATATGGAGTAGATTATGAACAAACGTTTGCACCAGTTGCCAAGTTGTCTACTATTAGAGCTTTGTTAGCAGTTACAGCAATTTTCAACTGGTTTGCTATTCACATGGATGTAACAAATGCTTTTTCTCTATGGTGATCTGGAAGAAATAGTTTATATGAAGCTTCCACATGGTTATTCTGGGCTAGGCAATAGAATTGTACAAGGTATGCATTTAATGCATTGAAGTTCTGAGGTTGAACTAGTATGTAAGCTCAAGAAAAGTCTGTATGGGCTTAAACAGGCCCCAAGACTGTGGAATAAGAAGATTTCAGTGACTCTAATTGATTTGGGATATGTTCAATCAAAGAGTGATTACAGCTTATTCTCCAAGACTGTTAATGATAGTATAGTTTTGGTGCTGGTTTATGTTGATGATTTGTTGATCTCTGACAATGATTATTCAACTATCTCTGATCTTAAAAGGATGCTTGCTCAGGTGTTTCATATGAAGGACTTGGGAGATGTCAGGTATTTTCTGGGCTTAGAAATCAGTAGGTCTGAGCATGGTTTCTTTGTTTTTCAGAAAAAATACTTGACAAATTTACTTGCAGAACATGGTTTACTTAATACTACACCTCTGAAAGTTCCATTGGATGCTCATCTTAAACTTACTCCTGGTCAAGGTCAAGTACTTTCTAATCCACATCCACATCAATAACTGCTTGGAAAGCTTATATCTGAATGCTACCAGACCTGATATAACATATGAAGTTCATACAGTAGCTGAGTTCATGCATCAACCTACTAATGTGCATATGCAAACTGCCAAGAGATTGCTTCGTTACTTAGCTGGTACTGTGTCTCAGGGTATTTTGTTGGCTTTGTCTACTGCAGTAGAACTCACAGCTTATTGTGATAGTGATTGGGCTAGTTTCCCACACACTAGACATTCTACCACTGGTTTCTGTCTTCTACTTGGTAATTCTCCTATTTCTTGGAAGAGTAAAAAGCAATCTGTGGTTGCTAGATCTATAGCTGAAGCTAACTACCGTTCTATGGCTCATACTGCTTGTGAGATAACTTCGATGACAGTTTTGCTCAAGGATATGGGACTGACTTTGCCTTTCACTGTTCTTAGATGTGATAATGTTGCAGCTATTTTGATTGCAACAAATCATGTGCAACATAAACGTACGAAACATATCGAACTTGATTGTCACTATATTCGTGAAAAAGTGCAAGCTGGTGTTATTGTGCCTCAATACGTGCCATCTACTGATCAAGTTGTTGATCTATTGACTAAACCTATCTCTGTGAAGCAACATCAACATTTATTGTCCAAGCTTGGAGCCTCCAGACCTCCTTCGGCTCAGCTTGAGGGGGAGTAATGTGAGTAATATTGTAAAGGGGCATTTAAGTCTTTTCAGTTGAGTAGCAGGGTTAAAAGTGTATTTCATCCAAACCAGATTGAAAACGAAAGGCTCTTGCCATTTCCAGGATATTCCTATGTTTTCTCTCCACCCTTGCATTTTGTTGTGGCCTTTGAACACAGGATGTTTGATGTTCAATCCCACATTGTGCATACCATTCTTTTCATCTAGTATCAAGAAATTCAGGTGCATTATTAGAACGCACTACCTGAATTTTCTTGGCAAACTTAGTAAAGACATACTGATAAAACATCTGAAAATTATCCAAAAAATCATATTTGGTCTGAATGAGATATATCCAAGATATTTTGGAATAATCATCAACAATTGTCAGAAAATACCTATATTTCTCCCTTGTACAGACTTTGTAGGGACCCCAAGTATCTAAATGAATCAACTGAAAAGCTGCTGTAGCATGACTAGAACTCAAGGAGTCTGCTAATTTCTGAAATTTAGAAAGAGGACATGTAACACACACCTGTTCAGTAGCTAGTTTCATATACTGACTTAGCAGTGGAATGTGAGCCATTACTTCTTTTGAAATATGACCAAGTCTGTTGTGCCATAGATTGTAATCACTGAGACCATGCTTTGAAGAGACATGAAGACTAGAAACAGACCTTACATCTGTAACTGCATTATCCAGGTAGTAAAGACCATTCTCCAATCTGTCATTAGCCTTGACCTGTTTTGACTTAGCATCCATAATCTCACAGGATTTGGAGAAAAACATCACTTCACAATCATTATGCTGAGCCAGCTTATGAATGGACAACAAATTATGGTGAAATTGAGGCACATACAAAACCTTTTTCAATTTCAATCCATTGGAAAGAACCATATTCCCTATGTGAGAAATAGAAGCAATAGCTCCAGTTGGAAGATTGATTGTAGAGTTTGCTTCAGCTGGCACAACATTAACTAGATTAGCAAGAGTGAATGTCATGTGATCTGAGGCACCAGAATCCATGATCCACCTTGAATTGGGACTAGCTGCAGAGAAACAGCTTACCATACCAGAAAAAGCCTCCAACTCATCATCTGTATCATACCTTTTTGTAGTAGTTGACAACAGTTTTAGTAATTGTTCCAACTGTGCAGCAGTAATCTGAACTGCAGATGTCTCTGAATCCTTAGACTTTTGACTCTGAAATGCATTATTACTCATCCTGGAAGGTATTGGTTTATTTCCAGTCCACCTTGATTGAGTACCAAATTTTGGCATGAATTTAGCTCCTGGTTTTTTGGTATTTATGTAATGCCACTCAGGAAATCCAATCTTATGCCAACATTTGTCACTTGTATGTCCTTTTTTATGACAAACAGTGCAAATCATTTGTTTCTCACATACAGTACCTTGACTATACATAGCTGAGATGTCATCATCAACTGAAAATTTCAGTAAGTCTCTTTGATTTTCCTCTTGTTGAATTGTTGAACAAGCAACGTCAACAGATGGCAAAGGAGTAGTCATTAACAATTGAGACCTAATCGAGCTATAAACATCATCCAATCCATTGAGAAAATGAAACAGCTTTGATTCTTCTTTTTGCCGATGAATTGCTCTCAACAACTTAACAGTATCAGGAGTACTTGTAATTATTTCAAGTAAAGCATTCATTGCATCTAACTCTTCCCACACACTACTCAAAGACGTATAGTAATCAACAATTGATAGTTTATTTTGCTTCATAACAAACAAATCACGAGTAAGTTGATACTTTCGAGATCCATTCGTTACAGCAAATCTAGTCTCTAATTGTAACCAAATATCTCGAGTAGAGTTCACAAACAGAATAGATTTACGAATTGAATTAGAAACACAGTTATGAAGCCATGAGATTACCAGGTTGTTCCACGTATCCCATTGCACACCGTCAGTTGCATCTGAAATAGATCGTAGAACCGTACCATTGACAAATTCGAGCTTTCGTTTAGACGCTAATTGTATCTCAAATGATCGCTTCCATGTGCGATAATCACTTGATCCAGTGAGTTTTGCGACACTAACAGATAGCGGACCATCAGATGGATGAATATACAACGGATTTTGCAAGTCTGAGAAACTTAGTCGAGGTGTGGGAGTCGTAGAACTTGATGTCACCATGATTGTACGGACAATCAGCTTGAAAACAATTTATCAAACAGATAATATGCACTAGAATTCAACACAAATCAGTTACAAATCAATAAGGGATACGATCATCATCATCAATCAAACTTATATGTAAGCTCTGATACCATAATGACAAAGATGAAATGATATGTTTTAGCAGATAGTAAAAAGCTTTATAATCTCCATTTTACAAAAGCTAGAAATGGTCTTATATCCTCATAACAGAATAACAGAATTATAAAATGTAGAAATACACTTTTAACCCTCCTACTCAACTGAAAAGACTTAAATGCCCCATTTACAATATTACTCACGTTATAACTTTTAAGATTCTAAATTAGATGTTGATAGCTTTTCTGTTCAAGATAGTTCAAAAGGACTTCTTTATAGCTTTACTCTAGGTAATTGTCAGGATGATCAAACTGAGTGAGCTTTCTTGTAAAAGACATTATTTCTTGAAATTGCAATTTATTTGTTTATAGGTAAGCACGTAACTCAACAAGAAATCAGATTAGCTGTCTTTATCACTCTTGTTGATCATGATCAGGTATGTTTGCTGATTATGAGGGTTTTTACAGTTGAGGTTTGTAACTGGTTAGAAGTTTAAAATATTAGAAATATTCCAACCGTGTAAGAAAATTTTCATGTGAGAAATTTTTTTTCCCGCAGATTGATTGGATTGCCAGAGGCTTTATAAATATCATTTTACTATATGTCTATGCACTACAACAAATCTGGGCAATTATGACGGAAATTTTACACTAAAATCGTCGCAATTGGTCCAATTACGACGAAATTTTTTGTCATTTTTGCTCAAGTCGTAAGTTCGTATTTTCGTCACAAATGTCATTCTCGTCACAAGTATGACTTTCGTCATAAGTACTAGTTTCGTCACAAGAAGAGTTTTTGTCATAAGTATAGTTTTCGTCAAAAGTATACTTTTTCGTCATCAGTTCAAGTGTGGGACCCACCTTTTTCAATAAATTAATAAATGAACTTACGACGAAATATACTGTCATAAATTTATATTTTACGACGAAAAATCTGTTGGAAGTTAAAGAATGGGCCCACCTACTACCAATATTTTATTCGTGGAAAAAATAAAAATTAATATAAAAAAGATGAACATCCGTTATAAGTTACCCAGAAATTCGTCATAAGTTGGACTAACCAGAAGCAACATTATGCTGTTTTTTCAGGTTCTAGCCATTTTTGGCTTCCAAATTAAATCCCAATATGCATACAATCCAACGCCACACAATCTACATGCAATACAACACCACAATCAAGCAAGAAAGTGTGTAACAAGCATCCATGCAATTAAGTGAATTCAAATATAAAAGTACCAAAGTTACATAAATATTATCATAAATCCATATCCGACCACACAAAAGTTTAAACCATCAAACTTCTACAAGCCAACTTTAGTTCACAACATAACTTAGATTATCTTACAAACATTCATAGTCTAAATTAAATTCGGAATACTCAACCCCTGATTCTAGGACCACCATGAGACGTGAGGCATGGCACTCAAATAACGGTCATCATCAGATTCAGTACTCTCATCACTAGGGTCACCAACGTCGAAATCGTCATCATCATCGGCCAGGGCCCTCCTCTACAATGTACAATAAATAATGGATGTCACATGATTCTCTGGAAGACAACTAATCCAGGCGTAATATTTTTTGAATTTCTAATCCATGTCTGTAAGCCCCCTAATTCTAGGCGTGTATTGTTTTTGAATTTCTAATCCATGTCTGTAAGTACAAGTTTAATGTTATCATTTCTTTTGAAAGCTTTGTTTGTGAAAGTGTCCAGTACAATATAGTATGTTATTCTGTTTTCGCAGCAGATTTCTTGTGTATGAAATTTCCGTAGTTTAACAATAGTTGACAATGTCTATACCGCACACTTAGTTGTAGAAGGAAAGTACCATAACTTATAATTACATTCAGATCATAAGTATCATATACTAGTTAACATATAGAATCTTATGCATCTTTAATCGATAATAAAAAAACAATCAGATCACAGAAAAAATGAAGTTTATACCTTGTATCATTGTGAGGAGCCTTAGAATTATCTTGTATCATTGTATCATCGGCAGATACATTGTGTACTACTTCCTCGTTGGCTTCCAATACCAATGCATCATTTTGCTCAGTAACGTGATCCTCCTGCACAGGAGTGCCTTCTGAAAAAAACAAACAAGAAAATTAATAAACACCACAAAGTTTATATTGTATATCCAGCATAAATCATCGACAATGTAAAATTCAAAGCATTAATATCACTGGTCACCTTGCTCGACAGTGACAGAAACCTCAACCTCTGTATAAGGAACCTGATTTGCATAAGTCTGATTCGCCTTCTCCAGATATCGGAACATGTCGCTAAGCACGTAATAGCCTCCTCGTTCTTGTGTAGCAAGGAAGAAAGACTGAGTAAAATCACGCACCACATTGTCCTTTCCGGTGAGATAACTAGTTACAAGGACATGGACTCCCTTATTCAACGACTCTTGCACATCAACTGATTTAATCTCTGCCCTAAATTCACCATAGTTGAGGGATAAAATCTTTTCACTGATAGCCTGTAATATTCAACATCATAAAATTCACTCAACTCGAAATTCCTAAACACCAAATTCTACCTTAACAATATATATATGGATTCACTAAACAATATATAGATCAACATCAAACGACAATGCAGATATATTGAGCAGAAGCATTTGCAGCAACACCAGCAAAGAGCTATAATAACTTGAATAGCGTTTTTCACAGAAACGCTATATAAGAACTCACTTACATAACATTTATGAAAAAACGCAATGCAAGCAGTGTATCCTAAGTTCAATTTTGATGTAGAGCCTGAATCTGAGGTCTTCTATATGCTATGAGATTCTCAATAATAAGATAAATTAAACCCTTAAAACTTGAAGGTAAATGTTTCACAAGGAACATAAGTGAAAATGCATTAAATGCTCAGAATCGTGCATGGTTCTTCTTACATATACACATTAATATTTTATAAAGGCTAGGGATTTCCAATTGTTAGAAGAGTATTAAGATTTGTAGTCTGGTCATCACAAATATGATTGGTTCATTAATTATAATTCATAAAGTAAAACCATTTCTAGGTTGACAAATGGATTATGAGAAACCAATCGTTTACATTAATAATCAACTTAAGTGTTCAAATTATAAAGTACATTGAAAAGAGGAGTAGTTTAGATTATATTTAATGCTCTCCATTACATGAAATCGCTAAAAACGGATGAGTATGAGTCATTCATTTAAGGCAATAATCAACTTTAGTGTCTAGATTAAATATGGAGAATACTGGGAATGACATTGAGATACTTAATATAATTAAGATACTGTTGGTCCTTGACTATTGCAGAAGGGGGGGGGGGGTTGAATGCAATAGTGATAGAACTCAATCTATGTTTCAACAACAAAAACTAAGATTAAAGTTTATCACTTAATCGATTGCAAACAAAAGTAGACACACAAACAATTCTCACAAAATAAATGTTTTATATATTTTGCAATGGGTTGCTACAACCTCAAGAAAATGTATGTTTTCTTGAGCTTCGGTTTCTCGAGTGATTGATCTCACGTTGTTACAAAGAATGGAATGATAGATAGTTTTTGTAAAAACTAAACCTATCACTATCAACACGGGTCTAGTGAAGCTGCTATCATTTTCAAGTGGCAGCTTCTTACAATTTGCCTACCCGTGAATCTTTCCTAAATTGCTATACAAACAACTTATCAATACATTACAAAGCAATCTAGAAACTTTCCATATTAAGCTAACATAATTCAGTAGATGTAGATTTGTCATATACTGGAATTGGTGAGCTTTGTCATGTGATCTCTTCGAGCTTCGGTCGTAGTCTTGCAGACCTGTTGCAGTGTTGGGATACTGCAACACGCTTGTTTCTTGAACATCTAAACTGTCACATGTTTGACTGGGTTGATCCCCAATACAAATGATATCCCTTCATGACAGTATCCTGATGGCTAAGCTTGCTGTCACAGGAGTGTGATTTTGGTGACAGTAAGAAATCCCCGCAGAAGGTGCTGTCAGGATTTCCAATCTTGCTGTCAGGTTAAGATAAAGTTGCTGTCAGAGGGCTTCCGCCAATGTTGTTGTCAGAGTGAATGTACTGTCGTGACTTGCAACATGCTGTCTTCAAGTAACCCTACTGTCAATGCTGTGACAGTAGTATTTATTCTTGTTGTCCATCTTGAACACTTCTTGAGGCTTGAACAAACTAATGAACTTCTACCAAGATGTACTAGAATCTTATTTTAAGAAAACAAAAACGGTTACATAGACATACTCTGGCTGTGACAGTATGTTCATACTTAATAAAATTAAGTATATAAAATATCTAGTTAAGTTATCTCATAGCTATCACCCATAAATCCTAACAATCTCCCCCAATTTGTTTTTATGGAAAATAACAACAAATTTACAATTAGTACATGCTGACAACTTAACTAACCAAGATCAGAGTTGATAAAGAATTTTTACTTAGCTTCAGATTTCTTCTTCTGTCTTGCTTCATCCTCTCTGTTGAGAGCTTCTTTCAGAATCTCCTTGAGTCCTTCCACCATTGCTATCTCATTAGGAGAAATGGCATCATCTTCAATTTCATCAATGTGCTTCTGGACTACTTTGGAGAGACATAATCTTGCATCCTGAAGGTCTATCCATAGTTCTTGACCAAATGCATAAGTTCTGAACTTTAATGCACCATTGACAAGCTTAAATCTTCTTCCAGGATATGCATTTAGGGTTTTCCTTCTAGATTTATCCAGCTTTGAGTCTTCACCCTTTCTGTTACTCAGAATTTCCTCAATCTCAAAACAGCATACCTGTTCTAATGAGTGAGTTGATCCAATCACCGAATATAGTAGATCTTTCAAGGCACTTGTCTTCACCTTATGAAAGCTTCTAACAGGAATCTCTTCATTTATGAACTTGATCCTTAGTGGACTTTCTACTACTCAAGGTTGGTAATTGGGTGCTTCACTCTCCACTCTGTTGGCTTCTTTGCATTTATTCAGTAGTGGAGCTTCCATGTCCTCAGTGGCATCCTTTTCTGCAGGGTTTGAGGAACCTTCCTGACTTGGTTGGGTTTGCACTTCTTTTTCAGGAGCTTCATCACCATAATCAACTAACTCTTCATCAGAATACTCCAGCAAGTGAGCAATGTCAGAATCATCATAGAGTGACCATTCTCCAAACTTCTGATAGAATTCCATATCCCTTTCAGCTTTGTAAGCTAGAATGTGGTTCATGACTTGCTCAGGGACATTTCCATAGCCTTGCATTAGATCAACCATTCGTACCAGGTAAAAATAATCAATCCTCCTTGCTTCTGTTCTCCTTGTGAATGAGAGAGTTGCTGATACATCATGTGAGGTTACCTTCATGGTGAAGTCCTTTTCAACTTTCACAAACTGTGATGAGTCAAGCCAAAGAGTGTATTCAGATGCTTCTTTGTTGTTGTCCAACTTCACCTCAACACTCTTGATTTGCATAGATTTCTTTTCCAACAGATCCAAAGAGCTGTAGAGTTTTGACTGAATGGGCTTTCTCAGTTTTCTGCCAAGTCCAGTGGCTTTCTTCTCCTTTCCTGAGTACTTGTGTTTGCCTTTCTTTATTGTTGAAGTCTCCTCGGGTTAAGGTTCCTGTCTATAAAACCAAGCCCTTGCCAAGAGTTTTGTCCTCTTAGGTTTGACAGTAGATTTGATTTCATCCTTGACAGCATCTTTGTTGACAGTATCTTCAGTGACAGTGTCTTTCTTGACAGTGTCTTCCATGACAGCATCTTTCTTGACAGTATCTTTTTCAGCATTTATGCTATCTATGGCACATCTTAAAATACTTGCCTCCAAAGCTTCAAATATCTCAGACTCCTCTTCTTCTGTAGCTCCAGCATCTTTCTTTTCTTGCACAGGAGCTTCTTCTTTACTTTCCTCTTGGGATTTGGAACCAACATTCCCAGAGATGCTTCCACTAGCAATCCCAGCTTCTCCAGTTCCTCCATTACCATCCAAGTCGTCATCATCATCAAAGGGGACATCATAGGAGCAGCTTTCTCCTTGTTCAGCTTTGTTGGAGTTAGCTTTGGAGATCATCTTTTTCATAGTAGAACTCAGTTCCTTGTCCCTTTTCACCAGCAGATCATAGATTGCTTTGACAGCAAGAACTCTTTCCTTGTTGGCTCTAGAGTTGAGAATCATGTTTAACACCTTCAAGATTGACCTTGACTGTAATAACCCGAATTTTTGGATTAATTAAAACTTTTCTTATTATGATTAAGTGCATCAGTGAATAGTGAATTTGGTGGATGAATAGTGATTTTGAGGATTAACAAAATTTTTCATGCCACCTATGTACGAGACGTAGTGTGGATATTCCGAAGTCATATTAGTGATCTACGGAGTAAATAAGTGAATGCAAAGACGATCGGAATTCAGAAATTCCAAATTTTATTTTGGTGAAATATTTGACCGGACAGCGAATTATATATTATTATATTCAAGAAATGAGATATTAAAAAATTGAGGATTTGAGGATTTAATATTTTGGAATTTTATTATATTTGATTTGAGAATTTAGAACGAAAACCACTGGGACAGTGAAACGAATGTTCTAGAAACCGCTGATACTTTATAATGAGATTAAGCGATTAAGCGAACGAATCATGGATTAAGGATTGAAATTATAACAAGATTAATTCGAGAAATGCAATATTTGGATCATCCATGTGAAAGGAAACGAACCAGTAAAGCTACTTTAACCAAACGCGTGCATGCGCGACACGTGTCCCTGCTTGCCACCATGATACCCCACTGATCGACATGTGTCCCTATGACTCACCACTTAACAAAATATCAGCATTCTTATCTTTTACTCAAAACAAAAAGAAAAGAAGAAAAGAAAAGCAAGAGAAACACAAAATTCTCCAAAACTGATCAGCTAGAGCACCCTCCAAAGAAAACTCCATAACTCCATTTCCAACCATGATAAAATCACCAAAATTTAACCACAGCTTCTTCACTCCATATATAACATGCGTTCAAGATTTCATAGCAATCCAAGGAGTATAGCCTAGTCAAATCGCCTCCCCAAGTTGAAGAATCCAAACTGCCATGATCTTGGCAGTTTCTGCACCGATTTTCAAACGGCCGTATCTCTCTCATTTCTAAATGAAATCTTGCGTTCTATAGCTTGTTGGAAAGCCATGGAGATGCTCTACAACTACTCTTTAGAAACCTCGCCCAGAAAAGCAGGGTAAGGACCTCGTTTGGGCAGTTCTTTGAACAGATGAATAGTAACTTTCAATAACTAACTTTGATTTCTTGACTTCTTTTGATGATCTAAGCTTGGTCAAGGAAATCTAAGGGCTAGACAAGGCTTACTACGTGATCATACACTCCAAGTAAGGTATTAACCCCATGAACCCTTAGTTGACTTTGAGTTTTGTGGATGTTCTTGATGATTGTTAGCTTAGTTGAGATTATAGTGTTAATATAAGCATGTTAGCATGATCTTGTAGTTGGTTTAGCCATTTGTTGATTAAGATGTTAAAGTATGATACCCCTGGACTTGTGGAGATGAGAATCATGTGTTTAAGATGTATGGATGCCCGGTGTGGCTTGGTTTGATGATTATGATTTTTGGAACGTCCGATTTATAGCCGTCGTAATGCCCAAATTTTTACCTACTGATTGGTTCCCTGTTTTTCCTCTGTTAGAGCTCGACCCTTGAGTCCTACTGCCCATGATTGTGTAGTTTATGTTATAAGCTTCGTAATGATATGTGGTTCGCCTAATTTGGCCGAACGGTTTAAGAGAAAAGTGAGTTTTAGTAAACGCCGTTCGGAAGAACGACCCATCTCTGGTCAGCAACTTTGAGTCTATATTTGGACCACTTCGGAGCCATATTAAAATGTGAAACTTTGAGGAATAATACTAGAGACCGTTTGGAAGGCTCACGAAAAGGATTCGTATTAAAAAGATTAGTTTTCGATTTTATAAAAATGTTTTAGTCAGGGTCGCGCAAGTGAAAACCACTGAAAACGAGACTTAGAAACCAAGGTTCCAAATGGTTAAGTATAACTTGGATTTGAGAATGGATTTCGAACCAAACTTATGATATAAGAATTTGACAAATAACATGGACTTAGTATGAGCCTATAACGAGTTAGTAATTCCTTGGTTGTGTTTCGCTTACGTGTTTAAGCATTGAGTTATAAGTGGTTTATCGAGGGGATTAACCGTGTGTTTTCGTTTGACTTTGTCTAGATTGTCCGGCATCGTCGCGAACCCCTATCACTTCTCGAGCATCAGGCAAGTTTCTAAAAACCATATTTTGAAGTATGCATATACTAGATGCAAGTTATGTATGCATACTCGATCGTTCAGAGTATATTTATTTTGAAATATATGAAATATGTTGAATAAGTTTCAATCCATATTTGCAAGTTTCCCAATATTGTGCTTCCTTATCAAAACCAGTATATCCTTGGTCTTGTTAATGATATTAAATCCTGCTCGTGCGATAACCAAAATCCCATAACCTTATAATACTGTTGATGGGTGGTGATGCTTTTAAGATCCTACGCCTTGAATTATATGGTGTATATATTTATAAACTTTTCGTATGGTGGAAGGGGACTTTATATCATAAGGTAGGTATTTGTGTACTGGAATAAGAAAGGCTCAGAGGGTAGAGCATGTATTGAGTTTATAACTTAGCCAGCGTATCAGGGTTATTTGGTAAGGTATATTTTCGAAAACCCGGACAGAGCTTTTTAGAAAGATTTTCGCAATAATTAACCTAAAGGCAACATCACCAATAAACCAATGTTTATTTAATTAGTAAATACTTCTGGAAGCATTTACGGATTAAATAAGCCTTATTCGTCTAATTAAATTTGTTTACTTAGATGAATATCATTTTCAAAATGTTTTCTTAAAATCGCTTTGTTCCGGAATGATAACAAAGATATCCGGTAACTGTTATTCGAGGATTAATTATCTATTTAATGAATATTACTTTTGAATATTCATTTGAGATTTATTATTTAATGAATATTACTTCTGAATATTCATTTGAGGCTTACTTATTCGAGGGTTAAGTATGTATTTAATGAATATTATTTATTTATATTCATTTGAGGATTATGGACTTTAAGAATATTATTATTATTATCCATTCGAGGATTGTTTATTATTTAATGAATATTACTTTTGAATATTCATTTAAGAGTTATTTATTTAATGAATATTACTTTTGAATATTCATTTAAGAGTTATTTATTTAATGAATATTATTTTTGAATATTCATTTGAGGTTTATTTATTTAATGAATATTATCTTTGAATATTCATTTAATCTATATTTACTTAATGAATAGTATTTTCGAATATTCATTTAATCAGTATTTACGTAAGGAATATTATTTCGAATATTCATCTAATGTTTACTTATTTAATCAATATCATTGATTATTTTTAAAAATCCAAAGAGGTTCCCAAAACAATGTTTTCCATTTAAATCCGTCTCTTAAGAGGATTTAAATGTTCGCTCAACCATCAAAAATATGGGAAACCTGATTTAAGAGACTACTACTCTTTTTGAACTCTCAACTCAAAACTGTCAAGGGACTGATATTTTCTTGGAGCAATTTAATTGCTGCCAGTCTAGTGTTGTGTTACCACCTCAATGATCGAGGGGTAAATTCATGGAACAAGTCGATATCCATTAACAAGCATAGCTTGGGAAATATTGGAGAATCTCCCTTTCCAACCTAGATATAACTACTTAGTGGAGTCGTATCAACAAGTGTTACACTTGGGGAAAGGAGGACGATCTTTACGTTTCAGAGTCATGGATTCCATCTGAACTAGGAGTGGTGTAAGTGGTCAAGTTGCGTGGGCCCATCCAACTTTTATATATTGCCCCAAATGGGCCGGGAGGTCATAGTAAGGCGGTAGACAATGTCAGGCCGTCGTGATACTTCCATCTACATGTAGAAAACTATTTGAGCGGTGCGACCTGCTACTGATCATAGTAAGGTTAGGCACAGCGGACGCGGTAGCAACTCCAGTATTGGTTCATCATCCAATTTGGATATTCCTGCAACATGTATTGGGGTGAAGAACCAATCATGTTGGTAGGGGGTCGAAAAGTGTTTGGAAATGAAGTGACAATAAATTCATGCAACTTCATCTTTTATTTATGAGTTATGACTCTGTGGATACCTTACATAACATGAGTTATGGTAAGGGAGTTGTTTATACTGAATCACCTTATAACTTCATCTTTTAAGTTATATGTTGATATTCTGCATATATAGCAGATATTTTTCGGAAATGTTATATTTGGTTTACTTTGAAACCTCATCGTTTATACTAGAACTTTGTTCATAATATAGCAAAAGTTTGCAGAAATATTATGAAATTGATATTTGAAATACAACAATGGTATTATTTTTGGGATTACATTCCGATAAGGATGTAATTTAAGTATCGAGATATTTTGACAAATTATTGTCTTATACCCGCTTTATTCTGGGTTGAGTTAAAGGCAGAATTATGCCATACTTTCATTACCTTGCTGAGCTATCGCTCACTCTTGCTATTGTTTTATATATAATATATAGCAGCGAAGCAGGATGCTAATGGGATGGCACATACCCCGCAAGGCGTTTCCATAAACAGTTTCTAGCAGTGATCCCGAGAGTAGTACGAACCAATCGAATCAGGCTACAGCTTTTGGGTATTCAACTTATGTATAGATATGAATGGTATGAGAGGATTGTGAGCATCCGAAGGCTAAGTTGGTAATGTAACATTACTTAGAAATTGTATCAGTGACAGATTTAAAGACATTTTGGGTATTGTAATAAAAATTATTTATTCCGCAGTTATTGTATGGTGTCGTTTCTGAGACTCTAACCTGTGTGTGTGTGTGTGAGACATATATTGTGGGGTCATGAGCAGGTGAATTATGAATGGTGTGAGTAATACAGGTAAGGCAAGGAGTACATGGATCGTGACTACTCTAAATCCCTGACCCCGGATTTGGGGCTGTTACAGAAATGGTATCAGAGCGTTAGGTTACAGTCCTCAGAAACGATAGGAGATCGAGTCTTACAATACCCTTAAGAATGATAAGAACATCTAGAGCCCAAATTGAGTTCGTAGTCGGGTTAGAGGACATGACCCTGACTGTTTAAGATGAAGCCCGAGAGGGGACTTCTTCTGGGAAACCGTACTTAGGACTTCATGGTTAGTCACCTCTATTCGTATGAGTTATAGATTGATGGGATTCCGAGATACCAGACCCCGAGGCCTTCGAGTAGGCAATTGATGATGCGTTCCTTGAAATGGACGGAGACCCGATAAAGGAAGATCCATAGGAGGATCTAGAGGAAGACCCCATGGTGGGTCAAGGAAAGAATCTTGTAGAGAACGTGTTGATTGATAAAGATGTAGTATGTTACTTGAGGTCGTATAATAAAGACCGGACGAACCTTCAGAGGATAAATAAGTGACGAGACGAGAGTTTAAAGATTGTTTATGATTCATCAAGAGATATGACAAAGAAAATGGAGTAGAATCTCCAAAGCAGAAGAGGTAGAGGCAGTATAGCCAGTATCAGTGGATTGATTCGACTCGAACGAAACCTGTCACTCGTAGTCAGTTATAGTTGCCCATAAGGAGGCGACATACGTAAGAACCAAGGTGTTCAGATTTTCACGAATGATTAAGGGTACTTAGTTGCCTAGAATAGTGAAAGGAATTGCTTTGGCTATGAGGTTTCAATCCCCCACGACCAGCGATTCCACTAGAAATAGTGTCTATTACATCAGTGAGGGGTTTTATTATCTCAAGGAAAATCTTGGGTATATGTACCATGCAAATGTTATTGTAAGACAAGCACGCTAAGACGGAATCGAGAACGAGATTTACCACCCTCAGGAAACCAGGAAGGAATTATGAGGATATAACAGAAAGGTCGGAAATTAGATCCAAGTATTACTAATGGGTAAATAGATTGATCAAATTTCCCTGATTTTGGAAAGAAATTCAGCAAATTTTGGCAAACCTTGTCTTTCTGATTACCAGAGGATGTCACCAAAGAGAGTGGAAACTAGAGCGAACCCTGTGGATTGGGTAAGATGGCCGTTATATGGGTTGGTGGACAGACCCTGATTGCTACAATTGATTGTAGAGATAAAATTATGAAGTTGAGATTGGACGGTAAAGGCGAAATATATTTAAGGACCAAGACGGACTGAGAAATTCCGGGATTGACTTAAATGAAAAGGCTATTGTGCCAAAAGTGTTAAGCTTATGTAGCACACGGGATTGATATGGGAGAAGGAATATTGGGTATAAGGATGATTGAAATAGAGACCGGATTTAAGCTTGTAGTTTCTAACGAGCTTCCGAAGTATCGCCCAGTCGACATGTGGAATTGTCATTGCTATGGGTGACAACGGTATCGAAGTCTTCTTATAGAACAGAACGCTTACTTGAGATGTTTGCGCCTAGTATAATAGAATTCCCTGCGATTGCAAAGGTCAATGGTTGAATCCTTAGCGACTATTATAAGTCGGCAATGACGTAAGTATTGAACAACTTAGGGTGCGTGGAAAAGAAAAGCTTTAGAATCGAACGATTATCCGTTAGAGGAGCCGACATAAAAGGCATCCGTAGAGACCTTGGCAAACCTTCCCAATCTATGATTTATCTTGACCTCTCTCCGAGAAAGAATTCTGATTAAAAGGGTATATTCCCTCTTCGAAGTTATTTTATAACACTTGTGTTAAATCATATTTAATTTCAATTGTGTTAGAGGCTGTCACGATGCCTATTTTCAGGTTTTCAAAGCCCTGTCAAATGATGTTATTTAAACTTTCACTTTTCTTCCAATAATGAATGACCCTATGGTGATACCTCACCACTTGTTTGTTGGATACCAGTATCTTTATGGTTATTCTTTTCTTTGGAAACCGCACCTTTGGAATCTGTTCAATTTTAATCCAAGGTGTTCCTTTAAAAATGTTATCGAAAGACGATAATCATTAAATTGATATCGAATTGCTTCCATATTTTTCAACTTCCACTGAGACGAACAACCCTATACTTATAGGGGCTACAAGGACTATCTGTCTGTGTGATAGAAGTCGGATGGGACGCCATCACTTGTAAGTTGTGAAATACAAGAAGGCTAATTACCTTTAGTAATGTCTCAATTGAGGCACACAACGTTGAGTTCTTATGATCATGTTGATCTCTCGGTAAATTCTCTTACCACCAATAAGGTTACCTTAAAATTCATAACCATATGATCACCAGTGTGTGACGTTTTCCTTGATATGGGAGCTATCTTTTCAAGGCCCCATAATTTTTGTTATCCTCATTGAATTCCAAGGGGAGGCCAACCAGGTCAAATAAGTCAAAATTCGCTGATAGGAATTAGATTCGCAACGAAATCGCCTATGACAGGAGCGAATCCCTAAGACGAATAGAATGTTAGTGATATATCAATGAAATTGGTTTATTCTCCCAAGGATATTATGATAATGGAAAGCGTGTCAATCGATATATGTGAAAGGAATAGAGATGTGCCGTGAACTCCAGTGACAACGGTGTTAGATAGATGCCCTATAGTGGAATTGAGATTTTGGAGGAGTTGTTTACGAATGGACACTACCTCTGGGTTAGCAAGATAAGTGCTGGCGATGGAGTCAGAGGGAGCTGGTATTGTGACTTGGGAGAAGTTGATATTATAATAAGGATGGGTTGGTTGACACCCAATGGAGCCCAGACTGATTGTAAGAGAGAGAGAGTAATAAATAAAGGATGGAGACAGATTCAGAGATTCTTGAATATAGTTCCGACTAAGAAACTATTACGCCAGAAATACGAGGCTTAATTAGCTCTTATGGTTGACGCCAAGGAAAGAGATACCAAGTATAAAGGGAACTAAAATGGTTTTGGGAGATTGTACAAGGTTTTAATAAGCTACCAGATATCGATTTGGATGACATGAGAATGAATACCGAGTATTCAGAGTACAATGGGAATGAAAGGGTTAGTGACTAAGTTACAAGAGTTGTTGTATAAGGGTATGATAAGACCCCGTGTACCACCATGGAGAACCCCGGTGTTGTTGTAAGAAAGAAAGATGTTAACACAAGATTATGCATCGAACCTCGAGAGTTGTATGAGTTCGACATGGAGAATAGGTACCCTTGTAAATGATTGTTTGATCAGCGGAAGAACGCTGTGTATTTCCAAATTTATTTAAGAACTGGATATTACCAGTTGGAAGTTAAATTCGAGGATATACCCAAGACTGCGATTCATACTAGGAATAGACACTTAGAGTTTTCAGCGAAGTTGTTTTGGGGTTGATTAGTGCACCCACAAATTTTGATGGAATGTAATGAAGTGGCTTTCAGTTATCCGTGATAGTAGATAACATGAGATGGAGAAATGGCTAGAATTGACCTAGAATTATGACTGTGAGATACACTACCATCCGGGGAAGGCCAATGTGGTGGCTGATGCCCTTAATGAAAATGAGACAGAGATGGATTCCGAAGGATCGGGAATTAAAGGATGAGATTTTACACAAAACCCAAGTTAATCCGACAAACTAGAAAGGCAAAAGATTTCACCAACAAGCGGCTAGTAACAGCCAAGACAGACAGAGAAAGTATGCGGACTAAGCCCGCGAGTATAGAGATAGTACTGCTATTGATAAGCTAAATGGCAAGTTGATGAATGACAATCAAGTTTATGCTGGTGTATTTCTGTACAAACAAGATAGAGAATATGAGGTTAGCGATTCGTGATGCTAAAGGTATCTCCATGGAAAGAATTAATGAGATTTGAAAAGAAAGGGAAGTCGAGCCCGAGATTCATTGGGCCATCTGAGATTTTAAAATGCGTCAGGAAGGTGGCCTACGAGCCAGCCTTACCCCCCAAACTTGTAGAATGGTCATAACGGGGTTCAGGTGTCAATGCTACGTCAGTATACTATAGATGCCCGGCATATGTAGAGTACGAGCAGGTAGATATACAACCTGGTCTGACTTACAAAGAGCAACCTGTGGAAATCACGGATAGAAAAGAACAAGTGCTAAGAGACGAGGTTGCCAAGCTAGTGAGAGGTTTGTGGAGAAACAAGAGGTGGAAGAATCCACCTGGGAGTTAGAAAGTGCAATGGGAGAGAAGTACCCCCCAGTTATGCCTAAGTTGATTCCGGGACGGAATCCTTTTAAGGAGGGGAGACTGTAATAACCCGAATTTTTGGATTAATTAAAACTTTTCTTATTATGATTAAGTGCATCAGTGAATAGTGAATTTGGTGGATGAATAGTGATTTTGAGGATTAACAAAATTTTTCATGCCACCTATGTACGAGACGTAGTGTGGATATTCCGAAGTCATATTAGTGATCTACGGAGTAAATAAGTGAATGCAAAGACGATCGGAATTCAGAAATTCCAAATTTTATTTTGGTGAAATATTTGACCGGACAGCGAATTATATATTATTATATTCAAGAAATGAGATATTAAAAAATTGAGGATTTGAGGATTTAATATTTTGGAATTTTATTATATTTGATTTGAGAATTTAGAACGAAAACCACTGGGACAGTGAAACGAATGTTCTAGAAACCGCTGATACTTTATAATGAGATTAAGCGATTAAGCGAACGAATCATGGATTAAGGATTGAAATTATAACAAGATTAATTCGAGAAATGCAATATTTGGATCATCCATGTGAAAGGAAACGAACCAGTAAAGCTACTTTAACCAAACGCGTGCATGCGCGACACGTGTCCCTGCTTGCCACCATGATACCCCACTGATCGACATGTGTCCCTATGACTCACCACTTAACAAAATATCAGCATTCTTATCTTTTACTCAAAACAAAAAGAAAAGAAGAAAAGAAAAGCAAGAGAAACACAAAATTCTCCAAAACTGATCAGCTAGAGCACCCTCCAAAGAAAACTCCATAACTCCATTTCCAACCATGATAAAATCACCAAAATTTAACCACAGCTTCTTCACTCCATATATAACATGCGTTCAAGATTTCATAGCAATCCAAGGAGTATAGCCTAGTCAAATCGCCTCCCCAAGTTGAAGAATCCAAACTGCCATGATCTTGGCAGTTTCTGCACCGATTTTCAAACGGCCGTATCTCTCTCATTTCTAAATGAAATCTTGCGTTCTATAGCTTGTTGGAAAGCCATGGAGATGCTCTACAACTACGCTTTAGAAACCTCGCCCAGAAAAGCAGGGTAAGGACCTCGTTTGGGCAGTTCTTTGAACAGATGAATAGTAACTTTCAATAACTAACTTTGATTTCTTGACTTCTTTTGATGATCTAAGCTTGGTCAAGGAAATCTAAGGGCTAGACAAGGCTTACTACGTGATCATACACTCCAAGTAAGGTATTAACCCCATGAACCCTTAGTTGACTTTGAGTTTTGTGGATGTTCTTGATGATTGTTAGCTTAGTTGAGATTATAGTGTTAATATAAGCATGTTAGCATGATCTTGTAGTTGGTTTAGCCATTTGTTGATTAAGATGTTAAAGTATGATACCCCTGGACTTGTGGAGATGAGAATCATGTGTTTAAGATGTATGGATGCCCGGTGTGGCTTGGTTTGATGATTATGATTTTTGGAACGTCCGATTTATAGCCGTCGTAATGCCCAAATTTTTACCTACTGATTGGTTCCCTGTTTTTCCTCTGTTAGAGCTCGACCCTTGAGTCCTACTGCCCATGATTGTGTAGTTTATGTTATAAGCTTCGTAATGATATGTGGTTCGCCTAATTTGGCCGAACGGTTTAAGAGAAAAGTGAGTTTTAGTAAACGCCGTTCGGAAGAACGACCCATCTCTGGTCAGCAACTTTGAGTCTATATTTGGACCACTTCGGAGCCATATTAAAATGTGAAACTTTGAGGAATAATACTAGAGACCGTTTGGAAGGCTCACGAAAAGGATTCGTATTAAAAAGATTAGTTTTCGATTTTATAAAAATGTTTTAGTCAGGGTCGCGCAAGTGAAAACCACTGAAAACGAGACTTAGAAACCAAGGTTCCAAATGGTTAAGTATAACTTGGATTTGAGAATGGATTTCGAACCAAACTTATGATATAAGAATTTGACAAATAACATGGACTTAGTATGAGCCTATAACGAGTTAGTAATTCCTTGGTTGTGTTTCGCTTACGTGTTTAAGCATTGAGTTATAAGTGGTTTATCGAGGGGATTAACCGTGTGTTTTCGTTTGACTTTGTCTAGATTGTCCGGCATCGTCGCGAACCCCTATCACTTCTCGAGCATCAGGCAAGTTTCTAAAAACCATATTTTGAAGTATGCATATACTAGATGCAAGTTATGTATGCATACTCGATCGTTCAGAGTATATTTATTTTGAAATATATGAAATATGTTGAATAAGTTTCAATCCATATTTGCAAGTTTCCCAATATTGTGCTTCCTTATCAAAACCAGTATATCCTTGGTCTTGTTAATGATATTAAATCCTGCTCGTGCGATAACCAAAATCCCATAACCTTATAATACTGTTGATGGGTGGTGATGCTTTTAAGATCCTACGCCTTGAATTATATGGTGTATATATTTATAAACTTTTCGTATGGTGGAAGGGGACTTTATATCATAAGGTAGGTATTTGTGTACTGGAATAAGAAAGGCTCAGAGGGTAGAGCATGTATTGAGTTTATAACTTAGCCAGCGTATCAGGGTTATTTTGTAAGGTATATTTTCGAAAACCCGGACAGAGCTTTTTAGAAAGATTTTCGCAATAATTAACCTAAAGGCAACATCACCAATAAACCAATGTTTATTTAATTAGTAAATACTTCTGGAAGCATTTACGGATTAAATAAGCCTTATTCGTCTAATTAAATTTGTTTACTTAGATGAATATCATTTTCAAAATGTTTTCTTAAAATCGCTTTGTTCCGGAATGATAACAAAGATATCCGGTAACTGTTATTCGAGGATTAATTATCTATTTAATGAATATTACTTTTGAATATTCATTTGAGATTTATTATTTAATGAATATTACTTCTGAATATTGATTTGAGGCTTACTTATTCGAGGGTTAAGTATGTATTTAATGAATATTATTTATTTATATTCATTTGAGGATTATGGACTTTAAGAATATTATTATTATTATCCATTCGAGGATTGTTTATTATTTAATGAATATTACTTTTGAATATTCATTTAAGAGTTATTTATTTAATGAATATTACTTTTGAATATTCATTTAAGAGTTATTTATTTAATGAATATTATTTTTGAATATTCATTTGAGGTTTATTTATTTAATGAATATTATCTTTGAATATTCATTTAATCTATATTTACTTAATGAATAGTATTTTCGAATATTCATTTAATCAGTATTTACGTAAGGAATATTATTTCGAATATTCATCTAATGTTTACTTATTTAATCAATATCATTGATTATTTTTAAAAATCCAAAGAGGTTCCCAAAACAATGTTTTCCATTTAAATCCGTCTCTTAAGAGGATTTAAATGTTCGCTCAACCATCAAAAATATGGGAAACCTGATTTAAGAGACTACTACTCTTTTTGAACTCTCAACTCAAAACTGTCAAGGGACTGATATTTTCTTGGAGCAATTTAATTGCTGCCAGTCTAGTGTTGTGTTACCACCTCAATGATCGAGGGGTAAATTCATGGAACAAGTCGATATCCATTAACAAGCATAGCTTGGGAAATATTGGAGAATCTCCCTTTCCAACCTAGATATAACTACTTAGTGGAGTCGTATCAACAAGTGTTACACTTGGGGAAAGGAGGACGATCTTTACGTTTCAGAGTCATGGATTCCATCTGAACTAGGAGTGGTGTAAGTGGTCAAGTTGCGTGGGCCCATCCAACTTTTATATATTGCCCCAAATGGGCCGGGAGGTCATAGTAAGGCGGTAGACAATGTCAGGCCGTCGTGATACTTCCATCTACATGTAGAAAACTATTTGAGCGGTGCGACCTGCTACTGATCATAGTAAGGTTAGGCACAGCGGACGCGGTAGCAACTCCAGTATTGGTTCATCATCCAATTTGGATATTCCTGCAACATGTATTGGGGTGAAGAACCAATCATGTTGGTAGGGGGTCGAAAAGTGTTTGGAAATGAAGTGACAATAAATTCATGCAACTTCATCTTTTATTTATGAGTTATGACTCTGTGGATACCTTACATAACATGAGTTATGGTAAGGGAGTTGTTTATACTGAATCACCTTATAACTTCATCTTTTAAGTTATATGTTGATATTCTGCATATATAGCAGATATTTTTCGGAAATGTTATATTTGGTTTACTTTGAAACCTCATCGTTTATACTAGAACTTTGTTCATAATATAGCAAAAGTTTGCAGAAATATTATGAAATTGATATTTGAAATACAACAATGGTATTATTTTTGGGATTACATTCCGATAAGGATGTAATTTAAGTATCGAGATATTTTGACAAATTATTGTCTTATACCCGCTTTATTCTGGGTTGAGTTAAAGGCAGAATTATGCCATACTTTCATTACCTTGCTGAGCTATCGCTCACTCTTGCTATTGTTTTATATATAATATATAGCAGCGAAGCAGGATGCTAATGGGATGGCACATACCCCGCAAGGCGTTTCCATAAACAGTTTCTAGCAGTGATCCCGAGAGTAGTACGAACCAATCGAATCAGGCTACAGCTTTTGGGTATTCAACTTATGTATAGATATGAATGGTATGAGAGGATTGTGAGCATCCGAAGGCTAAGTTGGTAATGTAACATTACTTAGAAATTGTATCAGTGACAGATTTAAAGACATTTTGGGTATTGTAATAAAAATTATTTATTCCGCAGTTATTGTATGGTGTCGTTTCTGAGACTCTAACCTGTGTGTGTGTGTGTGAGACATATATTGTGGGGTCATGAGCAGGTGAATTATGAATGGTGTGAGTAATACAGGTAAGGCAAGGAGTACATGGATCGTGACTACTCTAAATCCCTGACCCCGGATTTGGGGCTGTTACATTGACTCCATTGAGAAGTGCCTCCTAGACTCATGTATGCACATCTCCTGCTACCACTTTTAGTGGTACTTTCATAGTAGACACAAAATGGATTGGTGTAGACTTCTGGGAGTTTCTCAGCAATTAAGTTCATCATTTGCAGATGTAGAACCTCATTGAAGACAGTGTGGTTTGCTGTGATTTTGTTCTTCATTACTATTAGCACCCTTGCAGGAAGGCTCTGCAGCAGCTGCATAGTAATGAGCATGGATATTCTAGTGTTTAAGTACACATCAATAGCCCACCTCCTTTCTTTATTGATTTTGTTCTTCATTAGTGTTATGATTGCTTTTTGAGAACAGTTGTATGTTTGATGAATTTAGAGGGAAGTCCAAGCGTTTAACTGACAAAGTGGAAAAGTGAAATCGTGTCTTAACCCAATTAACAGTCACGTGGGTTACTGGCTGATTTCTCTCTCCTCGTGGAGGAAGTGTGTCCAATTTTAACGGTCCACTATTTTGACAGTAACCTGTGCGCTTACAAGAACCGTGTAAGTAACTTTGGTGTGATGACAACATGTTTTGCGTGACAGAAACATTCCGCGCAAAACTTATTGTCATTGTTAAGTTCTCATATGACAGTATCTTTTACAAGTCATGATAGAAGGTCGTTTATTGCTGTCGAGAAGCCTACTGTCAGAAAGCTATGACAACTACTTTTCTTGATGACAGCAACCCTTGCGGGGAAAACAACACTGTCAAGACTTAGTATAGAAACTGTTATGAATGAAAACTTAACTGAAGAGACACCAGTTAAACAAATGCAATATTTATTACTGATTCATCATTCATCCAAAACATTATTCTACCAGATAAGCAATTAAACAACACATATAGGAATCAAATAGAAACTGCAGAAAGAGAAATTTTATTGATTTTAATGAAATGAAGAAAGGAAAAATACTACAATTGGTGAGATTAACTAATCAGTACAATCTTTCTTAACCAATTCTAGGACTTCTTCCCTAAATTTCTCTTCTGTGGTTCCTTCTTCCTTGAGGAGAGTTTGAAACTCCTTTTCCTCTTCTTACACCTTGGCCTCCTCTACGGCCTTGGCTGCAAGTGCTTTTTCCTCTTCCTCATCAAGAGCATCCCAGAGCATGTCAAACATTGCTTCTACCTCTTCATTGTAGGGTTCACTTCCACAAGGCTTAGGCCTGTACTCAATCCCCACTTTGTTTTCCATTTTACCCTTTTTCTAAATGATTCACTAATATGGCTTAAGATTCATTTTATAGGCATACTAGGTTAAGAGGGAATGTAAACGGTCAACAGTTTGGAATACCCATACAACTACCACAGATTGCAATTAAGTGATGTCTACCACTAATACAACAATCAAAGCAAAACTGACCAATTAAGAAAAACCCTTGACCAATTTCAACATTAACAACCATGCAAGTTAGTGTCACTCAAAAATCAACTTTCAAGTAAGAGACTAGCACAAAAATCAATTTAAGCAAAGTCAAAGTGAGCGTGATGTCTAAAACAGATAGAGACTCAGGTTGACAGTAACTTTCTCATGACAGCAACTTGTTGAGGTTACTGTCACAAGCTTCAAAGAAAAAAATTTAGAATGGAAAAACTAGTAAGTTAACATACCAGATTTAACATTCCCAGATCACTTACCAACCTGTTAAAGGTTGCTTCATCCAGTGGTTTAGTGAAGATGTCTGCAAGTTGCTTTTCTGTAGGGACATAGATCAACTTCACAGTTCCTCTTTCAACATGCTCTCTAATGAAATGATGTCTAATATCAATGTGCTTTGTTCTAGAGTGTTGAACAGGATTGTCTGAGATGGCTATAGCACTAGTGTTATCACAGAAGATAGGAATGTTGCTCAACACTAGACCATAATCCAACAGTTGATTCTTCATCCATAGAATTTGTGCACAACAACTTCCAGCAGCAATGTATTCAGCTTCTGCTGTAGAATTAGAGACTGAATGTTGATTCTTGCTAAACCATGACACCAATCTTCCACCAAGAAATTGACAGCTTCCTATAGTGCTTTTTCTGTCAATTCTACATCCAGCATAATCTGAATCAGAATACCCCACTAACTCAAATCCAGTATTTTTAGGATACCCGAGGCCTAAATTTGGAGTGCCTTTAAGATATCTAAAAATTCTTTTGATAGCAATCAAGTGTGACTCCTTTGGATCAGCCTGAAACCTTGCACAGAGACATGTAGCAAACATTATATCAGGTCTGCTAGCAGTTAGATAAAGAAGTGATCCAACCATGCCTCTGTAAACATTGGAGTCCACTTTCTTCCTTTTGGGTTGAATGCAATAGTGATAGAACTCAATCTACGTTTCAACAACAAAAACTAAGATTAAAGTTTATCACTTAATCGATTGCAAACAAAAGTAGACACACAAACAATTCTCACAAAATAAATGTTTTATTTATTTTGCAATGGGTTGCTACAACCTCAAGAAAATGTATGTTTTCTTGAGCTTCGGTTTCTCGAGTGATTGATCTCACGTTGTTACAAAGAATGGAATGACAGATAGTTTTTGTAAAAACTAAACCTATCACTATCAACATGGGTCTAGTGAAGCTGCTATCATTTTCAAGTGGCAGCTTCTTACAATTTGCCTACCCGTGAATCTTTCCTAAATTGCTATACAAACAACTTATCAATACATTACAAAGCAATCTAGAAACTTTCCATATTAAGCTAACACAATTCAGTAGATGTAGATTTGTCATACACTGGAATTGGTGAGCTTTGTCATGTGATCTCTTCGAGCTGCGGTCGTAGTCTTGTAGACCTGTTGCAGTGTTGGGATACTGCAACACGCCTGTTTCTTGAACATCTAAACTGTCACATGTTTGACTGGGTTGATCCTCAATACAAATGATATCCCTTCATGACAGTATCCTGATGGCTAAGCTTGCTGTCACAGGAGTGTGCTTTTGGTGACAGTAAGAAATCCCCGCATAAGGTGCTGTCAGGATTTCCAAGCTTGCTGTCAGGTTAAGATAAAGTTGATGTCAGAGGGCTTCCGCCAATGTTGCTGTCAGAGTGAATGTACTGTCGTGACTTGCAACATGTTGTCTTCAAGTAACCCTACTGTCAATGCTGTGACAGTAGTATTTATTCTTGCTGTCCATCTTGAGCACTTCTTGAAGCTTGAACAAGCTAATGAACTTCTACCAAGATGTACTAGAATCTTATTTTAAGCAAACAAAAACGGTTACATAGACATACTCTGGCTGTGACAGTATGTTCATACTTAATAAAATTAAGTATATAAAATATCTAGTTAAGTTGTCTCATAGCTATCACCCATAAATCCTAAGAGATACTGTCTCATTATTTCATGCTTTGTGCAGGCCACTACCACATATGTGTTATGTAAAAATCATAATTCTTCATGAATTCATCAAAAACCATGTATTCCAATACTAATAGAACTCCTGATATCAGGAGTTCTATTAGAGTTGAAATACATGATAATGCTTCCACGGTTATTAGTTTACAACATAATCCTAGGACTATATAAGGAATTTTACCAACCTTTGAGTGGATTAAATGAAGAAAGCACAAAGGAAACAACTACATTGGTCCCAAGTGCCAGCGATATTGCTGCTTCATGTATGCTTCATAGGACTCTGGGAGTTCACACGGACACTGCAGAATTAATGATATTACGTTCACTTTGTTTAAACCATAAATGTGACAATTGCCAGCAATCTTAATAAGCTAACCTTAACATCATTCAAAAAAATGAACTTCCATCCACAAAGGTGAGCACGAACAGCAACATCCATGTCTTCCACTGTTGTTCGATCCATCCAACCACCACAATCCTCAAGGGCCTTTATTCTCCATACTCCAGCTGTTCTATTGAAACCAAAGAAGATGATAAAAATTCCATTGACTTGTTCTACTTCAAAATGAAACGATAAGTTTATGTACTGCAATCTTGTAAGCAAGTTTTCATCCTTGTTCACAGATGTCCACCTTGTCTGGACCAGTCCTAGGTCATCATTTCCCTTCAAGATTCAGAAAACGGACCAAGGATTGCAGAAAATAATTCCATTTGACCTTCCTAACGCTATCTATAAACAAAATCTGCTCTGTATATAAACACAAATGACTACAATATTCAACTCAATCATCAATAAACATACACATTCATAAACAAACTATACACATTACAGAAATAATAAGTATTCACTATGCCCATATACATTCATACATACAAACGAATAGAATAAAACTAAACATAAGTATAAGGCAAGTGTGAAACTAATAATCGAAACAAGTCAATAGAAAAGGTCAAATCGACACAAATTATCTAAACTATCACTCAAGAATTATATTACAAACAAAAAAGACAATAAAAATGATTTAATTTTTATCAACTATATATATATATATATACCTTATCTGAATAAGAAAGAACGGGGTCTTCTTGGAACTGAAAGTAGAATGCGTACCAAATTAGGTACAAATCAAGAGCAGAGTCTCAATTAGATACAAACCAAAAGAAGAGCACCGAATATACTATTAGGTATATACAAATCCAATTAGGGCTTGACAGGATGTATAGATAAGAACCCAATTACGATTCTTTCGTGAGTGAAGAGCAAATTATAATTAGGGTTAAAATTTGGAAGTTAGAGGAAGACAGTGGTCAATTTGGGGATAGTAAATAAGTAATAAGTCAAGTGTACTGAGTACATAAACAACACGTACAAATGAAAAAACTATCTCTTCTTATTTTTATTTCTAAAGTTTTTAAACGTCGCTTAATAAAAAAACGTGGTCAATTACCCGTGTTTTCGTTTTTAACAAAATCTAAACATATAAAAAATTAAATTACTAAATTACATCATCTTTTTTTTTTTGAAATAAAATTACATAATCTATTAATCAATTTTGTTGTATCATAAAATTTAATTTAGAAAATATAAACATGGTAATTTGACTTGAAGATAAATTTATTATAATCTCAAACCAAATAAATTTTATTTTTCTAATATTTTTGGAATATCACTCAAACGTATAAATCTTGATATCCATACGGTTAGATCATCGGGAAATGTTTTTTAAAAATCAAAACACCAATTCGGGACTAAACACTATTTAGAATTAATAGCCAAATCACTAGTTGACTACTATAATCTCGAAACAAATAAATTTATTTTTTTTCTAATATTTTTGAAATATCACTCAAACATATAAATCTTGACATCCATACGGTTGGATCGTCGATAAATATTTTTTAAAAAATCAAAATACCAATATGGGATTAAACACTAGTTAGAAGTACTAGTCAAATAACTAGTTGACTATTATAATCTCAAACTAAATAAATTTATTTTTTTCTAATATTTTCAGAATATCACTCAAACATATAAATCTTGATATTCTTACAGTTAGATCACCGGTAAATGTTTTTTAAAAATTCAAAACACCAATTCGGGACTAAACACTAACGAGAAGTAATAGTCAAATTACTAGTTGACTACTATAATCTTGAAACAAATAAATTTATTTTATTCTAATATTTTTGAAATATCACTCAAACATATAAATCTTGACATCCATGCGGTTGGATCGTCAGTAAATACTTTTTAAAAAATCAAAATACCAATATGGGACTAAACACTAGTTAGAAGTATTAGTCAAATAACTAGTTGACTATTATAACCTCAAACCAAAAAAATTTATTTTTTTCTAATATTTTTGGAATATCACTCAAACATATAAATCTTGATATTCATACGGTTAGATCGTCGGGAATTATTTTTTAAAAAATCAAAACACCAATTCGGGACTAAACACTAGTGAAAAATAATAGTCAAATTACTAGTTGAATACTATAATTTCGAAACAAATAAATTTATTTTATTCTAATTTTTTTGAAATATCACTAACACATATAAATATTGACATCCATATGGTTAGATCATCAGTGAATATTTTTTAAAAAATCAAAATACCAATCCGAGAATAAACACTAGTTAGAAGTACTAGTCAAATCACTAGTTGACTACTATAATCTCGAACCAAATTCTAATATTTATTTCTAAATTTTTTGAAATAGTAATCAAACATAAAAAACTTGACATCCATACGGTTGGATCGTCAAGAATGTTTTTAAAAAAATTGGAACATCGATCCTCCACTAAACACTAGTCAGAATTACTAGTCAAATCATTAGTTGACTGTAAGAACCCGAAATTTTCGGTAGAATTAAAATTTTTTTTAATGATAAAGTGCATCAGTGAATATGTGAATGATTAGTGGTTGCAACCACAATGTGTTAATGATTTTGAGATTCAAGATTATAAAATGAATATGGATTTCAGTTACAAGTACTTTGTGAATAGAAGGGATGGACTGACCATCTAAATAAGAACAATCTATCTGGAAAATGGGAATATAATATTCCGAGAAAGAAAAGTATTTTCATGTCATCCAAATCGATATCTGTTATGCATCCGACAACTCCGTAAACAAGATAGAGTATGCCTGAGAAAGCACTAGAACATTTTCTAAGTACAAGAAACGTTGGAATTGATATTGATCTACAAGATTGTGGATGAATAGTGATTTTGAGGATTAACAAAGTTTTTCATGCCACCTATGTACGAGACGTAGTGTGGATATTCCGAAGTCATATTAGTGATCTACGGAGTAAATAAGTGAATGCAAAGACGATCGGAATTCAGAAATTCCAAATTTTATTTTGGAATAGTATTTGACCGGGCAGCGAATTATATATTATTATATTCAAGAAATGAGATATTAAAATTGAGGAATTGAGGATTTAACATTTTGGAATTTTAGTATATTATTAAAGTCGATTTAAGGATTCGATTGTTGAAGTGAATAGTGAATAGTTACTATTCACTGCGAGCATCGCGTAAAATTTTATTCGCCCTTTAGAAAATATTTCGAATCGTTTCAAGAGGAATAAGGTAACATTTACGGGATTAAATATAGACATAGAAGTAACATGTAAAAAGATTAATTCGAGGGATGCAACATTTGGATCATCCATGTGAAAAGAAACGAACTAGTAAAGCTACTTTATCCAACTCGTGCATGTGCGACACGTGTCCACTGACTAAGCACTAAAGGTGATGACTCACCCCTCTCTTATACAAAAATCAGCATTATCTTCATTATTAACCAAAACAAAGAAAAGAAAAAGAAGAAGGAAAATTCGGGAGAAAAGAGAGAAGAAAAATGGTGGAGAAAGAATTGATCATAACTTGAGTTTCTCTCGGCGGTTTTTGGCGATCCACCACTCAAATCGAAGCTCTCGAGAAGCTCTATGCAACCATTGTAAGAGCTCGCTTCACCTCTGTGTTTTACCCATTCGATTCAGTGATTAACAGTTGGAGAAGATGATGAATAGTAACTTGTATCTTGTTTTGTTTTGTTTTGATAATGAGTTTGTAGCTTCCAAAGGTTGTATTAAGCAAGAATCTAAGGTTACATAAGGAATATAGCAGCAAGCAAGCTTGGAGGAAGGTATAAACCTCTGCCCCTTTTGACTTATATGAGTTTTAGTATGGTTTTGATGTTTATATAAAGTTAAGAGCATGATTAAGTGATTATATGAATTGTTGGTTGAGTTTGGAGGATGGGTTATGAATTTGTTTTGATTATTCATGGAGGATTTGACTGAGTGGAGGGTGTATAAGGTGGATGGTGAGTTTGAGATTGTTTGGTGTTGATTTGGGTATGTTTTGAAAATGGAAAACGTTACGATTATAGCCGTCGTAATGCCCGATTCCCGTTAGCTCTAAAAACTGCCTAGAGTCCGGAAACTTAACTGCCTCTTTTGGTTCAGTGAGGAACATGAGTGTGTAGAGGTTTGTTTCTAGTTTACGTGAGCGCAAGAATCATGCCGTTATGATTTACGGTTTAAGAGAAAAGTGAGTTTTAGTAAACGCCGTTCGGAAGAACGACCCATCTCTGGTCAGCACCTTTGAGGCTATGTTTGGATCCCTTAGAAGCCATATTAAAATGTGAAACTTTGAGGAATAATACTAGAGACAGTTAGGAAGGCTCACGAAAATGATTCGGATTAAAAAGATTATTTTTCGATTTTATAAAAATGTTTTAGTCGAGGGCGCGCAAGTGAAAACCACTAAGAGCGAGACTTAAAAACCAAGGTTCCAAATGGTTAAGTATAACTTGGATTTGAGGATGGATTTCGAACCAAACTTATGATATAAGTATTTAACGGATAACATGGACTTAGTATGAGCCTATAACAAGTTAGTAATTCCTTGGTTGTGTTTCGCTTACGTGTTTAAGCATTGAGTTATAAGTGGTTTATCGAGGGGATTAACCGTGTGCTTTCGTTTGACTTTGTCTAGATTGTTCGACATGGTCAGGAGCCCTATCACCTCTCGAGCATCAGGCAAGTTTACTAAACCTTACTCTATTATTAGAGTGGGCATATTTTCGAATGTTTAATACTTGTTGATTCAAAAATATATCTATATATATATTCTTTGTTCCAAGTATCGTGCAAGTTTCTAAAACCATATTTTTAAAGTAAGCATATACTAGATGCAAGTTTTCAAACCTATACCTTTTCAAAAACTGTTGTGGTGATAACTAAAGATTTTGAGATATATGCTATATGTGTATGATTTCGAAAGGATTTCTATGATGCTAAGTCAAAGTATTGATACAAGTTGAACTTGTAAGCTATGGATATAGTAGTATTTTGTAGCTGATGTGCTAAGCAAAACCCTCAGTAGGGGGATATATACTCTGCATTTATACTTTGGACCGGGAATGGTATCAGTTGTTATCTAGAGATATATTATATATTCTCTATATTTATTTTACATACTAAGAATGGTATCAGTTGCTATCTAGGGTTATTTTATTGTGTTATTACAATTAATCTCGATAAGTGATTTACAAATTAAAGATCATTTGGAGTTTAATCTATTAAGGGTATATTTTAAATATATGATGAATAGTTGTTATTTACCCTTTTTGATAAAAAAGTACTTGAGAATTATTTCTAAATAAATATTCTTTATTAAATATAGTTTGATTTAATTATTTAAAGCCCTACTTCTTAAGGAAGTATTTTGTGAAAACTATTTTTAAACCCTAGATAGCTAATAAAGTTTTATTCAGACAATTATAAATATAATTAGAGAAGGTTCCCAAAACTATTTCCCGTTTAAGTCTATATTCAGAAAGACTTAAATGTTCGCTCAAACTTCAAAGATACATGGAACCTTTCTCAAGATTTTATGGTTGTTTCAAGTGGACTGCCCGGTCCTAAATCTTTTAAATCAATGAATTTATCAGTCTGGTTTACTACCATCAAAATGATTTTGATTACTTCCTCAAGATTCGAGGGGTAAGATCAGTGGAATCAGTTGTATCCATGAACAAGCATCAGCTTGGGAAATATGGGTGAATTTTCCTTTCCAACCAGATATGACTACTTTGTGGAGTCGTATACTTGGGGAACAAGGGAAAGGAACTTGATGTTTCAAAGTTATGGATATTCTCGAACTCGGAGAATGTGTAAGGGACTGAGTGGCGACCTGTCCCCTAAGGGAATAACGCATAGACCAGCAGTCTATGAGCGGGTCTGTTCTTCCCTTAGATGATTATCAGATAGTGCCCGACCGTAGGATGAGAGAAGAGTATCGGAGGCCCCTAAGGAATGGGTACCCCTAAGGAATGGGTATGCTCTTCCCCCTACAACCGATTGGCGGGGAGGTAGGTCAGTTAGCGTCTGCCCTATTTTCCCTTCTACGTAGAAAAACAGCAGTGGGGAGTTGCCTTACGACTGATCATCGTAGAGGTATCCCTGTCGCCTAGAATCTCCAGTAAGAGTTCACCATCGATGAAAGAGCATGTTTCATGCGCGATCTCAGAAAAAGATAGTTTATTCCAGCTATTCCATTTCATGAAAGTTTTCAGAAAGGTTACTCAAGAGTAATCCAGTATATTCCAGTATATGAGTTTATCAGAAAGCATATGATTTTACGAAAAAGATATATGGAACCAGATGAGCTTAGAAATGGATTGGAAATATTTTACATTGTATTTATTTCCAAATTATGATATGAGGTAAATGTGTGATATGAAAGATGATAGTGAATTTTTCTTATAACTTCATCTTTCAAGTATATGTTGATAGTCTGCTTATATTCTATACAGCAGATATTTTACGGAAAGGATATACTGAGTTATCTTGTTATTTCAGCTTTTATACTACACTAGAACTTTGTTCATAGTATGAATATCGAAAGTTGCAAAGTATTATGAAATGATATTTGAAGTACAGTAATGGTACTATTTTTGGAATACATTCCGATAAGGAAATAATTTCAGTATCAAGATATTTTGACAAAGTATTGTCTTATACCCGCTTTATTTCTGGGTTGAATTAAAGGCAGAATTATGCCATACTTTCATTACCTTGCTGAGCTATCGCTCACTCTTGCTATTATTTTATATATATTATATAGCAGCGAAGCAGGATGCCTATGGGACGACACCTACCTCGCAAGGCGTTTCCATAAACAGTTTTTAGCAGTGATCCCGGGAGTAGTACGAACCAATCGAATCAGGCTACGGCTTTGGTATTCAACTCATGTATAGACATGAATGGTATAAGAGGATTGTGAGCATCAGAAGGCTAAGTTGGTAATGTAACAATACTTAGAAATTGTATCAGTAACAGATTCAAAAGACATTTGGGTATTGTAATAAAAGTTATTTATTCCGCAATTGTTGTATTGTGTCGTTTCTGAGACTCTAACATGTGTGTGTGTGTGTGAGACATATGTTCTGGGGTCATGAGTAGGTAAATTATGAATGGTGTGAGTAATACAGGTAAGGCAAGGAGTACATGGATTGTGACAACCCTAAATCCCTGACCCCGGATTTGGGGCTGTTACAGAGATGGTATCAGAGCTTTAGGTTACAGTCCTCAGAAACGATAGGAGATCGAGTCTTACAATACCCTTAAGAATAATAAGAGCATCTAGAGCTCCAATTGAGTTCGTAGTCGGGTTAGAAGACATGACCCTGACTGTTTAAGATGAAGCCCGAGAGGGGACTTCTTTTGGAAACCGTACTTAGGACTTCATGGTTAGTCACTTCGATTCGTATGAGTTATAGATGGATGGGACTCTGAGATACCAGACCCCGAGGCCTTCGAGTAGGCATTTAATGATGCGCTCCTTGATATGGATGGAGACCCGATAAAGGGAGATCCATAGGAGGATCTAGAGGAAGACCCCATAGTGGGTCGAGGAAAGAATCTTGTAGAGGACGTGTTGATTGATAAAGATGTGGTGTGTTACTTGAGGTCTAATAATAAGACCGGACGAACCTTCAAGGGATAAATAAGTGACGAGACGAGAGTTTAAGGATCGTTCATGATTCATCAAGAGGTATGACAAAGAAAATGGAGTAGAGACTCCAAAGCAGAAGAGGTAGAGGCAGTATAGCCAGTATCAGTGGATTGATTCGACTTGAACGAAACCTGTTACTCGTAGTCGGTTATAGTTGCCCGTAAGGAGGCGGCATACGTAAGAACCAAGGTGTTCAGATTTTCACGAACGATTAAGGTGACTTAGTTGCCTAGTATAGTGAAAGGAATTGCTTTGGATAGGAGGTTTCAATCCTCCACGACCAGCGATTCCACTGGAAATAGTGTCTATTACATCATTGAGGGATTTTATTATCTCAAGGAGAATTTTGGGTATATGTACCCTGCAAATGTCATTGTAAGACAAGCACGCTAAGACGGAATCGAGAACGAGATTTACCACCCTCAGGAAACCAGGAAGGAATTATGAGGATGGAACAGAAAAATCGGAAATTAGACCCGAGCATTACTAGCAGGTAAATAGAATAATCAAGTTTCCCTGATTTTGGAAGGGAATTCAGTAAATTTTTGGCAAACCTTGTCTTTCTGATTACCAGAGAATGTCACCAAAGAGAGTGGAGATTAGAGCGAACCATGTGGATTGGATAAGATAGCCGTTATGTGGTTTGGTGTACAGACCCTGATTGCTATAATTGATTGTAGAGATAAAATGATGAAGTTGAGATTGGACGGTAAAGGCGAAATATAATTAAGAACCAAGACGGACTGAGAAGTTCCGGGGTTGACTTAAATGAAAAGGCTATTGTGCCAAAAGTGTTAAGCTTATTTAGCGCCCAGGATTGATATGGGAGAAGGAATATTGGATATAAGGATGATTGAAATAGAGACCAGATTTAATCTTGTAGTTTCTAACGATCTTTCGGAGTACTACCCAGTCGACATGAGGAATTGTCATTGCTATGGGCGACAACGGTATCGAAGTCTTCTTATGGAACATAACGTTTACTTGGGATGTTTGCGCTTAGTCGAATAGAATTCCCTGCGATTGCAAAGGTCGATGGTTGAATCCTTAGTGACTATTATGAGTCGGCAATAACGTAAGTATCGAGCACCTTAGGGTGTGCATGAAGAAGAAAAGCTTTGGAATTGAACGATTATCCATTAGAGGAGCCGACATAAAAGGCATCCGTAGAGACCTTGGTAGTACCCTCCCCCTTTGCAAATTATGTGGGATATTTCCCCAATCTATGATCTATCTTGACTTCTTTCCAAGAAAGAATTCTGATAAAGGGTATATTCCCTCTTCGAAGTTGTTTTATAACTCTTGTGTTAAATCATATTTAATTTCAATTGTGCCAGAGGCTATCACAATGCCTACTTTCAGGCTTTCGAAGCCCTGTCAAATGATGTATTTAAGCTTTCACTTTTCTTCAAATAATGAATGACCCTATGGTAATACCTCACCACTTGTTTGTTAAGTACCAGTATCTTTTGGTTATTCTTTTCTTTGCGATTCTTTGGAAACCGCACCTTTGGAATCTGTTCAATTTTAATCCAAGGTGTTCCTTTGAGAAATATTAAAGACGATAATCATTAAATTGATATCGAATTGCTTTCATACTTTTCAACTTCCACTGAGACGAACAACCCTATACTTATAGGGGCTACAAGGACTATCTGTCTGTGTGATAGAAGTCGGATGGGACGCCATCACTTGTAAGTTGTGAAATACAAGAAGGCTAATTACCTTTAGTATGTCTCAATCGAGGCACACAACATTAAGTTCTTATGATCATGTTGATCTCTCGGTAAATTCTTTTGCCTCCTATGAGGTTATCCTAAAACTTATAACCAGTGTGTGACGTTTTCCTCGATATGGGAGCTGTCTTTTCAAGGCCCCATAATTTTTGTTATCCTCATTGAATTCTATGGGGAGGCCACCCAGGTCAAATAAGTCAAAATTCGCTGATAGGAATTAGATTCGCAACGAAATTGCTTATGACAGGAGCGGATCCCTAAGACGAATAGACTGTTAGTGACATATCAACGAAATTGGTTATTCTCCCAAGGATATTATGATAATGAAAAGCGTGTCAATCGATATATGTGAAAGGAATAGCGATGTGCCGTGAACTCCAGTGACAACGGTGTTAGATGGATGCCCTATAATGAAATTGAGATTTTGGAGGAGTTGTTTACGAGTGGACACTACCTCTGGGTTAGCAAGATAATTACTGACGTTGGAGTCAGAGGGAGCTGGTATTGTGACTTGGGAGATGTGCAGCGTGTGTTGTTATAAAGGAATAATTTTCAGAAATATATGAAGACCCGGATGAAAATAAAAGTCAAAGAGTTAAAACAAGAAACCATAAACTGTGACCGAGTATTCAGAGTATAATGGGAATGAAAGGGTTAGTGACTCAGTTACAAGAGTTGCTGTATAAAGGTGTAATAAGACCCAGTGTACCACCATGGAAAGCCCGGTGTTGTTGTAAGAGAGAAAAATGTTAGCACAAGATTTTGTACCGAACCTCGAGGGTTGGATGAGTTCGACATGGAAAATAGGTACCCTTGTAAATGATTGTGTGACCAGCGGAAGAACGCTGTGTATTTCCAAATTTATTTAAGAACTGGGTATCACCAGTGGGAAGTTAAATCTGAGGATATACCCAAGACTGCGATTCGTACTAGGAATAGACACTTCGAGTTTTCAGCGAAGTTATTTTGGGTTGACTAATGCACCCACAAATTTTATGGAATGTGATGAAGTGGCTTTGAGTTACCCGCGATAATAGATAACCTGAGATGGAGAAATGGCTAGAATTGACCTAGAATTATGACTGTGAGATACACTACCATCCGGGGAAGGCCAATGTGGTGGCCGATACCCTTAATTAAAATGAGACAGAGATGGATCCCGAATGATCGGGAATTAAAGGATGAGATTTTACACAAAACCCAAGTTAGTCCAACAATCTAGAAGGACAAAAGATTTCACCAACAAGCGGCTAGTGACAACCAAGACAGACAGAGAAAGCATGCGGACTAAGCCCGCGAGTATAGAGATAGTACTGCTATTGATAAGCTAAATGGCATGTTGATGAATGACAAGCAAGTTTATGTTGGTGTATTTTCTGTACAAATAAGATAGAGAGTATGAGGTCAGAGATTTGTAATGCGGAAGGTATTTTCATGGAAAGAAGTAATGAGAATTAGAGAGAAAGAAAAGCTGAGTCTTAAATACATTGGACCATTTGAGATTTTAAGGCGAATCGTAAGGCTAGCATACGAACTAGCACTAACCCGAATCTGCAACAAGACCGCAACGTGTTTCATGTTTCGATGCTAAGACCATACAAGTCAAATGCTAAGCATATAGTGGAATTCGAGCATGTGGAAATGCAACCAGACTTACCCTATATGGAGTAACCAATGGAATATTAGATCAAAAAGGAACAAGTGCTCCAAAACAAGGTCATCAAGTTCGTCAGAGTTATGTGGCAAAATCATAACGTGGAAGAATCAAATTGAGAGCTAGAGGGTGAATTACTAGAGTAATACCACCATTTGATTCAGACAGATTCCGGGACGGAATCCTTTTAAGGAGGGGAGAATGTAAGAACCCGAAATTTTCGGTAGAATTAAAAAAAAAATTTATGATAAAGTGCATCAGTGAATATATGAATGATTAGTGGTTGCAACCACAATGTGTTAATGATTTTGAGATTCAAGATTATAAAATGAATATGGATTTCAGTTACAAGTACTTTGTGAATAGAAGGGATGGACTGACCATCTAAATAAGAACAATCTATCTGGAAAATGGGAATATAATATTCCGAGAAAGAAAAGTATTTTCATGTCATCCAAATCGATATCTGTTATGCATCCGACAACTCCGTAAACAAGATAGAGTATGCCTGAGAAAGCACTAGAACATTTTCTAAGTACAAGAAATGTTGGAATTGATATTGATCTACAAGATTGTGGATGAATAGTGATTTTGAGGATTAACAAAGTTTTTCATGCCACCTATGTACGAGACGTAGTGTGGATATTCCGAAGTCATATTAGTGATCTACGGAGTAAATAAGTGAATGCAAAGACGATCGGAATTCAGAAATTCCAAATTTTATTTTGGAATAGTATTTGACCGGGCAGCGAATTATATATTATTATATTCAAGAAATGAGATATTAAAATTGAGGAATTGAGGATTTAACATTTTGGAATTTTAGTATATTATTAAAGTCGATTTAAGGATTCGATTGTTGAAGTGAATAGTGAATAGTTACTATTCACTGCGAGCATCGCGTAAAATTTTATTCGCCCTTTAGAAAATATTTCGAATCATTTCAAGAGGAATAAGGTAACATTTACGGGATTAAATATAGACATGAAAGTAACATGTAACAAGATTAATTCGAGGGATGCAACATTTGGATCATCCATGTGAAAAGAAACGAACTAGTAAAGCTACTTTATCCAACTCGTGCATGTGCGACACGTGTCCACTGACTAAGCACTAAAGGTGATGACTCACCCCTCTCTTATACAAAAATCAGCATTATCTTCATTATTAACCAAAACAAAGAAAAGAAAAAGAAGAAGGAAAATTCGGGAGAAAAGAGAGAAGAAAAATGGTGGAGAAAGAATTGATCATAACTTGAGTTTCTCTCGGCGGTTTTTGGCGATCCACCACTCAAATCGAAGCTCTCGAGAAGCTCTATGCAACCATGGTAAGAGCTCGCTTCACCTCTGTGTTTTACCCATTCGATTCAGTGATTAACAGTTGGAGAAGATGATGAATAGTAACTTGTATCTTGTTTTGTTTTGTTTTGATAATGAGTTTGTAGCTTCCAAAGGTTGTATTAAGCAAGAATCTAAGGTTACATAAGGAATATAGCAGCAAGCAAGCTTGGAGGAAGGTATAAACCTCTGCCCCTTTTGACTTATATGAGTTTTAGTATGGTTTTGATGTTTATATAAAGTTAAGAGCATGATTAAGTGATTATATGAATTGTTGGTTGAGTTTGGAGGATGGGTTATGAATTTGTTTTGATTATTCATGGAGGATTTGACTGAGTGGAGGGTGTATAAGGTGGATGGTGAGTTTGAGATTGTTTGGTGTTGATTTGGGTATGTTTTGAAAATGGAAAACGTTACGATTATAGCCGTCGTAATGCCCGATTCCCGTTAGCTCTAACAACTGCCTAGAGTCCGGAAACTTAACTGCCTCTTTTGGTTCAGTGAGGAACATGAGTGTGTAGAGGTTTGTTTCTAGTTTACGTGAGCGCAAGAATCATGCCGTTATGATTTACGGTTTAAGAGAAAAGTGAGTTTTAGTAAACGCCGTTCGGAAGAACGACCCATCTCTGGTCAGCACCTTTGAGGCTATGTTTGGATCACTTAGAAGCCATATTAAAATGTGAAACTTTGAGGAATAATACTAGAGACAGTTAGGAAGGCTCACGAAAAAGATTCGGATTAAAAAGATTATGTTTCGATTTTATAAAAATGTTTTAGTCGAGGGCGCGCAAGTGAAAACCACTAAGAGCGAGACTTAAAAACCAAGGTTCCAAATGGTTAAGTATAACTTGGATTTGAGGATGGATTTCGAACCAAACTTATGATATAAGTATTTAACGGATAACATGGACTTAGTATGAGCCTATAACAAGTTAGTAATTCCTTGGTTGTGTTTCGCTTACGTGTTTAAGCATTGAGTTATAAGTGGTTTATCGAGGGGATTAACCGTGTGCTTTCGTTTGACTTTGTCTAGATTGTTCGACATGGTCAGGAGCCCTATCACCTCTCGAGCATCAGGCAAGTTTACTAAACCTTACTCTATTATTAGAGTGGGCATATTTTCGAATGTTTAATACTTGTTGATTCAAAAATATATCTATATATATATTCTTTGTTCCAAGTATCGTGCAAGTTTCTAAAACCATATTTTTAAAGTAAGCATATACTAGATGCAAGTTTTCAAACCTATACCTTTTCAAAAACTGTTGTGGTGATAACTAAAGCTTTTGAGATATATGCTATATGTGTATGATTTCGAAAGGATTTCTATGATGCTAAGTCAAAGTATTGATACAAGTTGAACTTGTAAGCTATGGATATAGTAGTATTTTGTAGCTGATGTGCTAAGCAAAACCCTCAGTAGGGGGATATATACTCTGCATTTATACTTTGGACCGGGAATGGTATCAGTTGTTATCTAGAGATATATTATATATTCTCTATATTTATTTTACATACTAAGAATGGTATCAGTTGCTATCTAGGGTTATTTTATTGTGTTATTACAATTAATCTCGATAAGTGATTTACAAATTAAAGATCATTTGGAGTTTAATCTATTAAGGGTATATTTTAAATATATGATGAATAGTTGTTATTTACCCTTTTTGATAAAAAAGTACTTGAGAATTATTTCTAAATAAATATTCTTTATTAAATATAGTTTGATTTAATTATTTAAAGCCCTACTTCTTAAGGAAGTATTTTGTGAAAACTATTTTTAAACCCTAGATAGCTAATAAAGTTTTATTCAGACAATTATAAATATAATTAGAGAAGGTTCCCAAAACTATTTCCCGTTTAAGTCTATATTCAGAAAGACTTAAATGTTCGCTCAAACTTCAAAGATACATGGAACCTTTCTCAAGATTTTATGGTTGTTTCAAGTGGACTGCCCGGTCCTAAATCTTTTAAATCAATGAATTTATGAGTCTGGTTTACTACCATAAAAATGATTTTGATTACTTCCTCAAGATTCGAGGGGTAAGATCAGTGGAATCAGTTGTATCCATGAACAAGCATCAGCTTGGGAAATATGGGTGAATTTTCTTTTCCAACCAGATATGACTACTTTGTGGAGTCGTATACTTGGGGAACAAGGGAAAGGAACTTGATGTTTCAAAGTTATGGATATTCTCGAACTCGGAGAATGTGTAAGGGACTGAGTGGCGACCTGTCCCCTAAGGGAATTACGCATAGACCAGCAGTCTATGAGCGGGTCTGTTCTTCCCTTAGATGATTATCAGATAGTGCCCGACCGTAGGATGAGAGAAGAGTATCGGAGGCCCCTAAGGAATGGGTACCCCTAAGGAATGGGTATGCTCTTCCCCCTACAACCGATTGGCGGGGAGGTAGGTCAGTTAGCGTCTGCCCTATTTTCCCTTCTACGTAGAAAAACAGCAGTGGGGAGTTGCCTTACGACTGATCATCGTAGAGGTATCCCTGTCGCCTAGAATCTCCAGTAAGAGTTCACCATCGATGAAAGAGCATGTTTCATGCGCGATCTCAGAAAAAGATAGTTTATTCCAGCTATTCCATTTCATGAAAGTTTTCAGAAAGGTTACTCAAGAGTAATCCAGTATATTCCAGTATATGAGTTTATCAGAAAGCATATGATTTTACGAAAAAGATATATGGAACCAGATGAGCTTAGAAATGGATTGGAAAAATTTTACATTGTATTTATTTCCAAATTATGATATGAGGTAAATGTGTGATATGAAAGATGATAGTGAATTTTTCTTATAACTTCATCTTTCAAGTATATGTTGATAGTCTGCTTATATTCTATACAGCAGATATTTTACGGAAAGGATATACTGAGTTATCTTGTTATTTCAGCTTTTATACTACACTAGAACTTTGTTCATAGTATGAATATCGAAAGTTGCAAAGTATTATGAAATGATATTTGAAGTACAGTAATGGTACTATTTTTGGAATACATTCCGATAAGGAAATAATTTCAGTATCAAGATATTTTGACAAAGTATTGTCTTATACCCGCTTTATTTCTGGGTTGAATTAAAGGCAGAATTATGCCATACTTTCATTACCTTGCTGAGCTATCGCTCACTCTTGCTATTATTTTATATATATTATATAGCAGCGAAGCATGATGCCTATGGGACGGCACCTACCTCGCAAGGCGTTTCCATAAACAGTTTTTAGCAGTGATCCCGGGAGTAGTACGAACCAATCGAATCAGGCTACGGCTTTGGTATTCAACTCATGTATAGACATGAATGGTATAAGAGGATTGTGAGCATCAGAAGGCTAAGTTGGTAATGTAACAATACTTAGAAATTGTATCAGTAACAGATTCAAAAGACATTTGGGTATTGTAATAAAAGTTATTTATTCCGCAATTGTTGTATTGTGTCGTTTCTGAGACTCTAACCTGTGTGTGTGTGTGTGTGTGAGACATATGTTGTGGGGTCATGAGTAGGTAAATTATGAATGGTGTGAGTAATACAGGTAAGGCAAGGAGTACATGGATTGTGACAACCCTAAATCCCTGACCCTGGATTTGGGGCTGTTACATTGACAGTAATAATTGAAATCCCGAACCAATCGAAACCCTAATTGAAAATTAATATAGAAGAGTGAATGTGAGAGAAAAATTAATTAAGGGGGCAAATGGTGCTCGTAATAATTTTCGTTTAAGGGGGAGATATTTTACAATGTTTTTGAAAAGATGCGGCACAACCGGACCTTTTTTATTTTTTGATTCTTTTTTCGCAACACTAGAATGAGTATCGATTAACATCCGTACGGTTGGATCGTCGAATAAATCAATTAAAAATTTATTCAGGTTTAGGGTTTAGGGTTTAAGGTTGAAAATTAGAAAAATTAGTGGGGCCCATTTTTTTCTGTGGGGTCAACTTTTTTAATATTATTTTTTAATTATTTTTTAATTAAACCGGGGTATCTTGACATCCATATGGTTGAATCATTGAAAAATGTTTTCAAAAAAAAATTAAAACACCAATTCGGGACTAAACACTAGTTAGAAGTAATAGTCAAATCACTAGTTGACTACTATAATCTCGAAACAAATAAATTTTTTTTTTCATATTTTTGGAATGTCACTCAAATATATTAATCTTGACATCCATACGGTTGGATCATCAGTAGATAATTTTTAAAAAATCAAAATACAAATATGGGACTAAACACTTATTAGAAGTACTAGTCAAATAACTAGTGACTATTATCATCTCAAACCATATAAATTTATTTATTTTTCTAATATTTTGGGAATATCGCTCAAACATATAAATCTTTATATCCAGATGGTTAGATCTTCGGGAAATATTTTTTAAAAAATCAAACACCAATCCGAGACTAAACACTAATTAGAAGTAATAGTCAAATCACTAGTTGACTACTATAATCTCGAAACAAATAAATTTGTTTTTTTCTAATATTTTTGGAATATCACTCAAACATATAAATCTTGATACCCATACAGTTAGATCATCGAGACATATTTTTTAAAAAAAATTGAAACACAAAAAAAACATGTGCTAACTTACGACGGAATCCGTCATAAGTTATTGGACTCCAAAAATTTGAATTTCCCGCCTATTTTTTGGGGAAAATTTTTAATTTACCGCCAAATGTTTTTGGGAAAATTTTGAATTTACCACCCCAACAACTCTTTTATGACGGAAAAATCGTCATATATTTATTTAAAAATATTATTTTAAACGGCTAATTTTGTAAAACTTATATTAGGATAAGAAATGGGAGGTGAATTTTACACAAGCTAAGTTATGACAGAACAAACTTCCGTCGTAAGTATACTTACGACGAAATTTTCGTCGTATATTCAGTTTAGCAAACGACGTCGTCTTCCCCTAGACAAAATTTATTTATTTTATAATTAAATTTAATTTCAAAAAAATAATAAAATATTCAACTTCCGACGGAATTGCAAATCCGTCATAAGAGGATACGTCGTCGTTTTAGTTGGCGCACTGTTCTTTCTTTTTTTAATTTCGAAAAAATAATAAAAAATATTTAACTTGCGACGAAATGTTTTTTCCGTCATAAGTATTTGCGACGAAAGATTCATTTCCGTCGTAAGTAAGGCGCGTCCAATATTTCATCATAAATTTTCCGTCATAATTGCACAGATTTGTTGTAGTGATGGTAGAAGTACAGCTGCTTCACAATAAAGTGTACGAATGGTATACAAGATGACAATGTAGACAAATAGAAACACCATATTGTGCGACTACGACTTGTGAGATTTATGTTAGAACCTCCTCTCTGGTCTGAAATTCCAAATTATACTGATCACTGGGGTCAATGAAGTAAGTGGCCATTATTAAGAGAGGCCCTTGAATTTTTTCTTTGAATATGTCGTATTTTTATTTAATGCTGTCCAGCTTATAGTATGGTTACATGGTAACAAAAGCAGTGGGGCAAGTGAGAGTGAATAAGAAAAGTAAAACTGAAAGAATTTGGAAGATTTTGTTTGGGTGCAATAATACAATGTTCAAACATTAGATGATATAGGAACACAGAGCAAACAAAAACAAAAAAAAGTTCAGATGTCACTTTGCATATTAAAATAAAATTACATGTCACAGCCATTGCATATGAGACATTCGAGATATTTTCTGTCTTTGAATTATTTTATTTGAACTAAATTTTATTGCAATCTCGCAATATGCAACCTTCTAGTCATATGTTAGTCCAAGCAATTGCGATGTTCTAAATTATTTTTCATTGTATGACATTTGTGTAATTTTTTGGTATAAATGGTATTAAATCTAAAGTAATTAAGTCGGTGCTTTTGTTTTCAAAAGCAATGAATCAATCGGAGGAGATAGTTTGTAATGTCAGAATAAGAATCTCAATTATTGGTTTGCAATAATAAAAGGGTTTGAAATCTTTTTCAAAATGACTAGAAAGTAAACATCATTGTCTGGAGCAGAAAACAAAGATTTTAAAGGTATCTTAGTCGCGCTGTTAAATTTATAAGACAATATAAAACATCTTATAAAACTCTACTATTGTTTAAAGAGGGGAATCCTCGTTAATCATCCAATAATATTAGCCACAAAAATACAATCTCAGGAAAGAAAACAGGATAATATAGCTGGCAGCTAACTCAACAAGGGTTAGATATAATACAAACATGCATACGTACCTGCGCTCATAAATATATTATTGAGAATTGAGAGCCAACCTAGTGCTGGGTAGACTTTTATAAGAACCCCATTGTTATATTATTAATTCAGACAGCAAATCCAGCTTAAGACCCTTCCTGTTTTATTTGACCTACAAATTAAGGCCTACAGCTCTGTGTAGTTAAAGTATCAAAATCAAACTCTAATTAATTAAATTCATCTATTATTTTATTTGATTTATCTGTTTATCGAATCTAATTTATAATTTTAAAAGATTAGCAGAAATTAAGTTTTACATAGTAAATAAACATTTAAATTAAACAAGACTGGAAAAACTTTGAGAATCATGGTAGTTGAAACTTACTTCTTAGTTCTTTGCCATGATAATTGTTTGTATAACTACATCATGTAATACACACTTAATTTTAGAGAAGTAATTAACAACAATGATTAATCAACCCTTCTTTTTATTAAAAATCTATGAATGTCATGTAGTTGCAGTTAGTTTATGAGATTTTGACTTGTAATCCTTAGGTTAAAATAACTCATGTGTAGCTACGTCAATATAGTCAACTAGGACCAAAAGAAAAATAATTTGGATCCAGATATGATTATAACGAAGAACATGTAAATATAAAAAGGTGTTTGTAGTTTTGACGTTTTATAAAGAGTAGGGAATCTTTCGTATATATAGTAAAAAAAGAACATGATGTATGTATATAGTGTGTATGTTTAATTATATGTACAAAATAACGAGTTTTTACTACCAAATTTGTTAAAAAATTAAAAACACCCAAAATTAATAAAATATGATGCATTTTTCATCAATTTTTACCGTGTCATCGGAATGAGGTAGAAAATTCAAAATTCCTTAAAGACGGTAGGAATGGTTGAACTTTGAATTGTAAGAAGGGTGGAAAATGGCCATATCAGTAGGATTACAGCTGGACATTTTTTTTAAAACAAATCGTTTTGTTGATTTTTCTATACACCAAACTCGGAAAAAGCGAGAATCGGAGTTAATCGATGAAAGCACCGTTCATGGATTAATCGGGTATTTGGGGATTAATCGGAATGATAAATCAGATTATTAATCAGAATAAATTTAATAATATTTTTTATATACAATTATATTCATACTAGCCTATAACCCGTGCAAGGCACGGGCCTTAAAAAATAATAAACTAAAAAATTTAATATTAAAATAAAAGTAAAAATTAATAGGATAAATTATAAAATGAGAAACTTAAATATTAATTGAAAAATAATAAAATATTAAAAAATATAGATGGAGCTGAGGAAGATAAATGAGGTATTATTAATATTATTTTATAATAAAATAATATTAATAATAAGGACAGATAGAAAATCTAACATGTTTTAATTAAAAAAAGTAATTACCCGTGATATTTTTAGAAGTGTTTTAATTATATTAATTGTATTTATTAAAAAAATACGCTAACATGTTAAAATAAGTAAGTTTTTTTAATAAGGACAAATAGGAAAGCTAACATGTTTTAAATTAAAAAACTAACTACCTATAATATTTTAGATGTGTTTTAATTATATTAATTGTATTTGTTAAAAAAATACGTTCACTTGTTAAAATAAGTAAGTTTTTTTAAATAATTAAAAGTATTAAAATAAGTTTTAAAATATATAAGTAAGGGTTGCACTTGATATTTTTGGAAAAAAGATATTTTAGTGATAATAAATATAAATGGTAATATATTTTAATTTAAAGGTAATTATCCGTGATATTTTTGAAAAAGAAGAAGATTTTGTTAGAAAAAAAATATTTTAATCATAAAGGGCAATCAGCTAGTTAATATTTTTATATTATTTTATTATTTATTAAATAGAGTATTAAATAGATTTTAAAATAAATAAGTAAGGATTGCACCTCATATTTTTGGAAAATAGAGATTTTAGTGATAACAAATATAAAAGATATTATGTTTTAATTTAAAGGTAATTGTCGTGATATTTTTGGAAAAGGAGTAGATTTTGTTAGATTTTTTTAATTATAAAAGACAATCAGTTAATTACTATTTTTATATTATTTTATTATTTATTAAATAGAGTATTAAAATAGGTTTTAAAATAAATAAGTAAGGATTGCAACTCATATTTTTGGAAAACATATATTTTAGTAATAACAAATATAAAAGGTAATATGTTTTAATTTAAAGATAATTGTAATGATATTTTTGGAAAAGGAGTAGATTTTGTTAGAAAAAAAATATTTTAATTATAAAAGTCAATCATCTAGTTACTATTTTTGTAACTTGACAATAATACAATTCCATAAAAGATTTGATTTGTAGTAGCTTTCGTTATCCTAAAAATCAAGAAGTATATTTGTAGGAGTGTATCCTAAATTTAAACAAATTAGATCCCACATTTCCATTTTTTTATTAGATTTCAATATTATTTGATTTTTATGTAGTAAAATATAGTGAAATATTAATGTAGAATAAAACTTTACTGAATTTTGATTATATTATTAATTTATTAATTAGAAAAAGTACCGAAAAACAAAAACTAACCGAAAATCGAAAACCAAAAATTTCAATGTTTCGGTTTTAATAATACTAGCCTATAACGCGTGCAAGGCACGGGCCTTAAAAATAATAAACTAAAAAATTTAATGTGAACGGAAAATATTAAAATAAAAGTAAAAATTAATATGATAAATTATAAAATGAGAAACTTAAATATTAATTGGAACGTAAAAAAATATTAAAAAATACAGACGGGGCTGATGAAGATAAATGAGGTATTATTAATATTATTTTATAATAAAATAATATTAATAATAAGGATAGATAGAAAATCTAACATGATTTAATTAAAAAAAGTAATTGTCCGTGATATTTTTAGAAGTGTTTTAATTATATTACTTGTATTTATTAAAAAAATACGTTGACAAGTTAAAATAAGTAAGTTTTTTTAATAAGGACAAATAGGAAAGCTAACATGTTTTAATTAAAAAAAAAGTAACTATCTATAATATTTTTAGATGTGTTTTAATTATATTAATTGTATTTGTTAAAAAAATATGTTCACTTGTTAAAATAGGTAAGTTTTTTTAAATAATTAAAAGTATTAAAATAAGTTTTAAAATATATAAGTAAGGGTTGCACTTGATATTTTTGGAAAAAAGATATTTTAGTGATAATAAATATAAATGGTAATATATTTTAATTTAAAGGTAATTATCCGTGATATTTTTGAAAAAGAAGAAGATTTTGTTAGAAAAAAAATATTTTAATCATAAAAGGCAATCAGCTAGTTAATATTTTTATATTATTTTATTATTTATTAAATAGAGTATTAAATAGATTTTAAAATAAATAAGTAAGGATTGCACCTCATATTTTTGGAAAATAGAGATTTTAGTGATAACAAATATAAAAGATATTATGTTTTAATTTAAAGGTAATTGTCGTGATATTTTTGGAAAAGGAGTAGATTTTGTTAGATTTTTTTAATTATAAAAGACAATCAGTTAATTACTATTTTTATATTATTTTATTATTTATTAAATAGAGTATTAAAATAGGTTTTAAAATAAATAAGTAAGGATTGCACCTTATATTTTTGGAAAACATAGATTTTAGTAATAACAAATATAAAAGGTAATATGTTTTAATTTAAAGATAATTGTAATGATATTTTTGGAAAAGGAGTAGATTTTGTTAGAAAACAATATTTTAATTATAAAAGCCAATCATCTAGTTACTATTTTGGTAACTTAACAATAATACAATTTCATAAAAGATTTGATTTCTAGTAGCTTTCGTTATCCTAAAAGAAAAGAAGTATATTTGTAGAAGTGTATCCAAATTTAAACAAATTAGATCCCACATTTCCATTTTTTTTGATTAGATTTCAATATTATTTGATTTTTATGTAGTAAAATGTAGTGAAATATTAATGTAGAATAAAACTTTCCCGAATTTTGATTATATTATTAATTTATTAATTAGAAAAAGTACTGAAAACCAAAAACATATGTTATTATCATACTAGCTTAAAACCCGTGCGATGCACGGATTGTTAATTGTTATTTTATTATTATTTTGTTTAATATTTTATTAATTGTAATTGTGCAAAAAATAAGTAGGCATGTTAAAATAGTTAAACACTTTTAATTAATTAAAAACATTAAAACAAATTTTAAAATAAATAAGTATTGGTTTGACCGTTATATTTTTTGAAAAATGAGGGGCTTTAGTAAGAAAAAATAAAAAATGTAACATGCATTTTGTTTAAAAAGGTAAATGCCCGTGATATTTTTGGAAAATGAGATTTTAAAATTTAATAATTAAAAGTATTTAAATACGTTTTAAAATAAATAAGTAAAGGGTTTCCTGTGATATTTTTGGAAAAAGAACGGATTTTAGTGAGAGCAGTAGAAAAATTAAATTGTAAAAGACAATTTCCCGTGATATATTTAGAAAAGGAGCTTTGTTAAAAAAAAAATATAATGTGTTTTAGCTGAAAAGTTAATTGGTTATAAATAGGTATTTGATTATTTATATTTTAATATTTTTAGTAATTGCATTTGTTAAGAAAAATAAGTAGACATGTTAAAATAGATAAACTTTTAAAAAATAATTATAATATTAAAATAGGTTTAAAAATAAATAACTAAAAGTTTATCCGTAATATTTTTGGAAAATGAGGGGTTTAGTAAGGAAAAATAGAAAAATTAACATGTTTTATTTAAAAAAAGGTAATTGCCCGTGATATATTTGAAAAAGTAGGAGAATTTGTTAGAAAAAATAGAAAAAAATAATGTATTTTACGTGAAAAAGGTAATTGGTTATAAATAGGTAATATTATTATTTGGTAATATATTTCTATAAATAAGTAAGGTTAATTAAGTAAAAATACGAAGTACAATTAATTAAGGGCAATTAAGTAAAATCACAACGTACCATACTGACCAACCAAAATGCTGGCAATTAAGTAAAATCACAACGTACCATACCGACCAACCAAACTTTTAATGTTTCGTCTATTATATAATAGTATTGATATTTATGAAAATATGTTAAAAATGTTATATAATTGTAATAAATAAAATTTTGAAGGTTTAACTTTTGAATTAGAGATCAATATTAAAGGAAAAATAAAGAGAATTTATGATTTAGGCATCTAAAATTATAATTATATGTACAAAAATAATATTTTTTCCTATTGTTTAATCAAGTTTCTATCTTTTAAATTTTTAATTATTTTTTTTAATTTTAACTATTTTTTACTATTTTTAAATAATTAGCCCGATTTTTGATCGATTCAGCCGATTTTTGACCGTTTTTCTAAAAAAACGATTAATTGACCGATTTTCGCTTAATAAATTTGGTGACCCGCCGTCAAACGATTAATCGACGATTAATCCCGATTAATCGTCGATTTTTAGAACGCCGACCAAACTACTCAAATCATAATAAAACCTACTAATATAATATATCTAAATCATAAGTACACCACCTTGGAACACTTTCTTTATAGTTAAAATTCCAAATATTCAGCATAGACCAAAACAATTTTTTTTACCATTGTAATATTCAAAAATTAATAATTGTTTTAAAATAACAACCAAAATAACAACTTAAGAACATTTTTTACAAACTTAATTAACCACTATTTTTAACATCGTTGGCTTATCTTCATCATTCTAGTATCCTTTATTTTCGTCTACTATCATTGTCTTCACCAACAATTTCCTTCTTTGTTGTCTTTGCCTTCATCGGTGAAGTTAAATTCATCTAGAATAGTTTTGTTATTCTCATCAAGCATCTACTATTGAATATAGACGACCGGTTATTTAACACCTATAATTTACATAAGAAAAAAAAAGCAATCATCAATATGTGATTAATTAGCAATCTAAGAAATAATCAAACAACAAACTACGCAAAGTAAGAGAGACAATATTTAATTTTTAAAAAAAAAATATGTAAATTACATTTGGTTTAATAACTTATTATTTAGTAAATTCCAAACTGATAATATTTTTTCTGAATTTGTTTTGTTTTATTCAATTTTGAGTATGCACTAACATACGACAAGTTTAATAAAATAAATTTAAGAAATTCCAAACTTTTCTTATAACTAACTATAACGGTTAGGAAATTAATCTTATTTTTTTTTTTAAATACAGGGGGGAAAAGTTGAAATGCTAAAATTTAAATAAGGGGGAAAAGTTGAAATGCTAAAATTTAAATAGATTGTGATACATGTTGCACACCAACCAATTAAAAGACAACATATATGGGTGATGTGGTTGATTGGGTGTAACATTTCCTACCGAAAGAAAGGCGGTGGGAAATGAATATCAAAAAACGACATCATTTTGATCATGTCAAACACGTTCGCAACGTCAACCACGTTCGCAACGTCAACATGGCCCCTGGATCCCATTTTATCATTTTTTATCGACGTTGATATGAAATATCTATAAAAAAACGACACCATTTTATCATGCCAGATATCCTGAAAACGACAAAGTGGCATCAATGTTTCACGTGTGCATATTCTATTACATGCGGTAAAAAATTGTTAACGTAAAACCTACTATCAAATGATGTGAATAAAATGATGTCGATTTTCAATGTCGTTTTTTATTGTTATACGCACTAACATTGTTAACGTGAAAAATGGATTCCCTTTCTTGGTTTCCTACTAATATCGGTGGAAAATGGAGTGGGACCCAACATCATTTTCTACTGGTCGACGTGAGCGGTAGGAAATGTGTCGTTGACCTAGAATCGGTAGGTTTTAGACGATTGAAAATGTGTTGGTAGAAAGTGTACGATAGAAAAAATCCGTTTTTTTATTAGTGGTAATTTCATACAATAAGATTTTATTAGAGTATTCATCTAATATTTTAAAATTTTAGAGTGATTGGTTACTTAACCTGTTATTAGAGCTCGATATATAGTGGATCTCAAGTTCGAATCCTTCCACTCTCATTTATTTAATTTAAATATTTGTTGGTATTGATATTATTAATATTGATTATATCTGCTCTCGTTAGCAAATTATATCATAGAGGTAGTGTTGAATAGCATAAGATCCAACAAGGTATTACTATGATAGTTTAAGATTATAAAGCGACCGGTTACTTAAACTCATCAACTTGTCTAAAATTTCGATCGATAGCTTTACTATTTGTATAGAATGGTGAGTGTTCGGAAACTAAAAATGAAATTAGTATAATGATAGTTTTTTCTTAATGTAATTTAAAATATCATTCATCAACGGACAATTGAGATGATGAACTTTCTTTTTAATCAATTTGAAAGATAAATTCATAAAGACAATAATGAAAAAGGAAAAAACTTAACATGGCGATAGAACGTGTCTATATTAGCAGGCCAACACATATAACATATTATTTGTGATGCAAGCATTAATACAGAAAAGTGTATATTTAGGAGGCCTGGGGTATTTTGTGATATAACTTTCGAGTAAGGTCTTGTATATTGTCCGTGTAGAACGCCGTGTTTTAGGTGACGTGGCGTCCCATGCAAGAAACCCATTGGTTTAAAGAGTTGTTGAGTCTGCGTATTTTTAAATGGACTAGTTGGAGGGGCATTATATCAGAGTTATATATGAATATTTTGTTAGAAAATTCAACGACTTCTCAGCATCATATTACATCATCTCTTCTGTCATATTATGCTTCAACTTCACAGAGCAGTTAGCTTTCTCTCTTTCAAACAATTGGAGCAGTTTTACTACGCTTCATCTCTATTTCTAATTCGATATGGACTTCAAAGTTTTGTTCTTGTATTTCTTTAATAATTTATTGTTATTTAACTAGACTTTAATTTCTTCTTTTGTTTGATAGAACCAAATATATCTCCTTATTTCGCATTAAAGCTTTTTCTTGTTTTTTTAAATGAAGAGCAAGTTCATATTAAAGTTTGATTTGAGTTTTTTTTTTTTTGAAGAAGTACAATGATTAAGGGACATGCACAACATGTCAGGCGACAATAAAGTTGCACTTATCTCATCAGAGATTACCAAATCATGACTAACTAAATCCATACGTATTTTATAATATATTTTTTTCAATAAAAAGTGCCCCACCTACATGGGTTTTACGAGATTAAAAAAAACAGTGGAAGATTCAATATTAAATCGTAAACAGCTAGACAAAACTAAACGCGAAATATAACTAAAAGATGTGCTAGGTTGAGGGACATATGGTGATATGGATATTTAAATTATATTAGTCGATAATCGTGTGAAGCATTGAGGGCGGGCTTTATTTCTTTCAGATCGAGAATAAAAATTAAATTATTGAAAATTAAATTTAAAATATAGAATAATAATAATAATTTAGATAGGTAGTTGTACAGAATTAAAACATAAAATTAAGATGAAAGTTGATAATAAATAAATATTATTAAATTATGTAATTACAAAGAATCGAATCACGAGTGAAATCAAATAAATGAAATTTAAATAAATAAATAACTTGTGTAAGTATGCAAGAGATATTTAATTTGATGGCACTGTATAATTAATTTTTCATTTGATACCACTTGAAACTTTTGACTTTCAAGTTGTATCATTATATTTTTGACTTTAACCAGAAAAATACCATGTTGTTAATTCGATCGTTATAAATTTATAAAATTTTCCATTAGATAAATTTTCGACTTTCAAGTGACATCATTCTAATTTGAGTTTTAACTCCAAAGTACCACTATATTAGTTCAAACAGATTCATCGGACTCATTAAAAAAGTGATATTTGAGAGCTGAAGCGCAAATTAAAATGGTGTCACTTGAATGCCAAAACTTGTAAAGTGATACCAAATGAAAAAATCTCATAATTTTGTAATGATCGCTAAAAGTTTGCTTAACTGAGTGATATTGTGTTGATGAAGTCAAAGTATAACTGTGCCACTTCGAAGTAAGAAACCTCGAGTGGTATCAAATGTAAAAATCAATTGTACAATAATATCAAATGAAATATCTCATTTTGTAATTATAGCAAATCGAACTCGAGTTTGAAATAAAATCAAGTAATTTAGTTATATTATAATAACCAAAATCTGGCTTTAATACCATTGTCTTCCAACAAAAGCAGTTTTCCTTAATAATAGAATTCCCGATCTGCGAATTTTATACTTCTCCCTGCTCTTGCTCGAACCTGAAAAATTCTCTAAATTCTTGACCCGAATGGAACGGGGAATAGATCGAGATATGGTGGCGCGGATGAAATGCCCATCCAAATAGTAAGAGAGATGGTAATTATATTAATATAAGGTTCTTAGATAATTTATAGTATAAAAGGTAATTTTTATAAATATAGAGTTTTTAGACGTAATTTTAGAGACATATTAATTGTATTATTGATTTAGATTAATATATTAGAAGATATATTGGTATATAAAAATTAATATTGATGAATAAATTTAAATTATTAATATATTCTCAGTTGTTAATATTAACATACTCAAATTTAAATAATAATTATATTAATTTGAAGTTAAGAGAATTATATTAAGTTACTCCCTTCGTCTCATCCATTTTTCTACACTTTCATTTTTGGGATGTCCTATCCATTTCTTTACATTCCAAAACTTTTCAAAAATAGTAAAGTTTTATAATATAAAAATTAACTACTTCCGCTACTTTTCTTCACTTTACTTACTTTATATCTTAAATATTGACAGTCCCACCACTTTACTAATTCTTCTTGTTTTTTCCACTACTTTACTAATTATATTTCTTAACCTCCAAACTCAACCCAAATATAAACAATTTAGCGGGACGGCGGGAGTAATAATTATATGTATCTCGCGATATATATCTATACAATACCATTAAGAGGGTTTTCTGCTTTAATAAATATTTAATTTGATTTTAAATAATAATTATTATATATATTAGTTTGAAATTAAGCTAAATATATTAAGATATTAATAATTATATGTATATCGCGGTATACATGGCATACCATACCATTTAAACGGGGTTCCCACTTTTAATAAAGAGTACATATTCTCGATCCGCGAATTGCTTTTATATTTCTCCCCGATCCTGCCCGAACCTGAAAAATTCTCCAAATTCTTGACTCGAATGAAATGGGGAACAGATCGAGATAAGGTGTTGTGGCTGAAATGCCCATCCGTAATAGTAAGAAAGATAGTAATTATTTTAATATAAGGTTCTTAGAAAACTTATAGTATAAGAGTTAATTGTTATAAATATAGAGTTCTTAGAGGTAATTTTAGAGATACATTAATTGTGTTATTGGTTTAGATTAATATATTAGAATATACATCGGCATATAAAAATTAATATATCCTCAGTTGTTAATATTAATTAACATACTCGAATTCAAATAATAATTATATTAATTTGAAGTTAAAAGAATTATATAAAGTTAATTAAGTTAATAATTATATGTATCTCGCGGTATATATCTATATAATACCATATATGTATGTAGGCCATTATATAAATACATACATATGACAATTAATAATTATGTTGTTAATAGTATAGATATGTAGGCCATTGTTTCAGAGAGAACCATCTTATATAGAGAATCGGGGAGAACCATGTATTCTATTATATAATCTCATAAATAATTTTAAATTTTTTTTCATAAAATATATAATCTGATTCTAATGTAGAATATTGACATATACATACTTTATAAAAAAATTAACATTTAAAATTTGAATAAAAACATTGATTTTAAATTTGATTATGTTGCAGAATCATTTTGGATAAATTTGATTCTGCTGTAGAATTACTTTGGACTATTTGACTAATTTTCAATTATTTTTACAAAAAAAGTAGTTTAATTTCTCTTTTTGATTAAATAATTGAAATTTATAATTATATCTAATAAAAAATGTGATAAAAATATGTATTATGAATATTTATGTAATGATTCTCTCCCGGACTCTATATAAGAAGTTCTATATTGAGTGCCACCTAGATATGTATGTTTCAATAAACATATATAAATAGGCAGTTATCTTCGTTATCGGTCTCAGTCTTTTATCAACTTGGCAGTTCAGTGGACGAGGTCTCTCTCATTTGGCTGTATGTTAGAATGACAGTTGTATAATTTGTGGAACCTAATCGAAAGTAATCAAAGGAAATATTAAAGAAGATTCACTTATTTATCTCATTTTTCGGTCGAAAAACAGGATGGTAAGGTGCATTTTGAGTATGAGAGTCGAGCAGGATATTACAACAAATGGCACTACTGCATTGTTTAAGAAATCTAATGAAAATCAAATTCTTCATGTTCATCTATATTTTTTTGTCTATCTATATTGTTTTAGAACTCCTGTGATAATTGTATAATTGGAAATTCTTTATTTGTATAAATAATTTTGGAGATTTTTTTAAATTTCCAGTCATGTGCGATATGACTCTTTACACTTTCGTCTACGACCTTGAAATTTTAAAAGAAATTATTCCTTTTTCTCAGAAAATATACTTGTTTATTTCATTTTCTGATTCCAAAAACAGGATTGTAAGTTGCATGTCAAATGATATAATCCAACTCATAATTAAGTTACAATTAAAAGCGAAAGAAACAGTTTTCACGAAAAGATATAACAAATTACTAAAACAAAACATGCATATGGTATGAATAAAAGTGAACTCAGACCATAATACTATGTTTCGGAAACTATTTTTTGAAAGAAAAAAAACAAGAAAGCTAAAGATTTAATTTTTTAAACATGTTTCCAAAAAAATTTGTGAAAAAAAAATAGATTTCTAATAATTTGGAGAGAAGATCTTTGTATACTTGTCTCCAAACTCTTCTTTCCACTTTTAAAAAAATTCGAAGAAAAAAGAAAATAACTCATTTTCTATTCTTTTTTTTTTTCCTTTCATTGTTTCTGGAAGTTTAAGTTTATCTTAATAACATGAATTTTCTAAGCATAATTTCTGAACAATATCTTATTTCCAGTTCCAAGTTTCCTAGGAAAGCATTATTAGTCCACGTGTCACTAAACCCATATGCCAAAAGAGTCCTGACAATATATATGTCTATCAGCACTAAAACTAACACAAAATTCATATCAATAATTTCCCAATCACAATCTCTTACTTCATAATAGTTCATATCTTGTATGAATCCCATAAAAACAACACAACTACAACTAAACCACAACCTAAACTTATATCTTCTCATGCAATCAGCGCCGCATTAATCATTTCTCAAACGCTCTGTTTTCTTTGCAAAAATGCTTAGAATATTCAATAGAAACCTCAAGCGCCTCTGTTCAAGACTCCGGTGGCCGGTTCGCCGCAGGCCTAAGCCAAAGATTTTGATCAAGAAACTTGAAAATACAAACTCAAAGCTCCAGTTAGAGCAGAAAGAATCATCAATCACTAATGGGTCAGCAGCAATTCATCCAAATGGATCAAAGTCAAGAAAATCGATACGTATCGCGACATTTAATGCTTCCCTGTTCTCCATGGCACCTGTCATTCCGAAGAATGAGACATTTCCTACTTGTGCTTATGAAAATGGTGATGTATCAAAGGTTAAAAGCTCCGGTGATTTTAATTTTAGAACAAATTCGTTGGCTGATCGTCCGAAAAGTATACTAAAACAGAGTCCCCTGCATCCAACTACAGAAAATTCGGAGGAGATTTTAACAAAGCAACAAAAGTTTGTGAAATCAAAGTTGAGGGTATCGATAAATTTACCGGATAATGAGATTTCATTGAAGAGAAGTGGGCAGTTGAGCTTCGTTGAAGACGAAAAAATGGACTCTTGGAAAGGAAAAGGTCAGTTGAGATCTAGTATAAGCATGCCTACAAATGGGAAGACAGTGATTAATGGACAGAGTTTTAGGAGTACAAGAAGTGTTGTTGAAGTATTGAGAGAGTTGGATGCTGACATATTAGCTTTACAAGATGTAAAAGCAGAGGAAGAAAAAGATATGAAGCCTTTGTCTGATTTAGCTGCTGCTTTGGGGATGAATTATGTATTTGCAGAAAGTTGGGCCCCTGAATATGGCAATGCTATATTGTCTAAATGGCCTATTAAGAGGTCCAGAATTCAAAAGATTTTCGATGACTCTGATTTCAGGTTCTTGAAATTCTCCTCTCTTTTCTTTTTTGCTAATTACTTCTTGACATTCTTTCTTCTTGCTATGCTATCTTTTTACTTTAGTTTTAGTATGTTCTTAAAAATCATGATTTCCCAACAATTTAATGAGAGTTTATTCATGAATTAGGCAAACATAAAATAAAAAAAGAGTGTTCCTTAAAGATCACTATATTAATTCTTAATATTTTTTTAATTTATATATATATATATATATATATATATATATTGGCATTTTCAACAAGGTTTACAGTTTTACCATGTTAAAGTCCGGTAGAGAGGGTGTAGAAGGAACCATGTTGCACTATGCCACAATATTTAGAGGATCAGACTTCTGGCTCTAGTTTTCTGGGCACATCACACATTATAACTTAGTACCTAAAAGTTACTATCTTATTATAGGTTATTGAGTTGATGGTGAAAAAATGCATACAAATGGACTTAAATGATTAATGTTCAATATTTATATTTAGCCTATCTCTCCTAATATAATTAAGATGAATGTATGCGTACATCTTACCCTCTCCGGAACCCTACCCTCGGGAACCCTACGAGGAGGAAGCCAGATTCACTTCAACGTGTTGTTAGGTCCGGTTAGTTAAGTATTGGATGGGTTCATTTGTGCATAGCTTTAAATTTCATCTGACCATTTCACCTAAAATTTTGGAGTTATCTGGATTCTGTACTGTGTTATTTGTGTACTAAATCTGAGTACAAGTCTAGAAGGTAGTTCTGATGCCTTTCTTTTAAGAGTAGCATTGGCTGTCAAGAGATTTAAAAACAGCTGTCTGCTGTAATGTACAACTGAAATTCTACCTACTGCTCAGCTTTTTTAGGTTCTTCTGTTCTTTTTCCTGCCATGTGATTCCAAATTATTCTGCATAAAATGAGTAACATATTTTGTTTTACTGTCACCTATTTTCTAACTTATCCTAGCTTAGTCAATCATCTATCAACGCTTGCCCTCAAAGTTGTATCATTGAGTACAACTTTGTTAATTGTGTCTTGGTTGACTTAGTGATTAGACAAGAAATTTATTTATCTTATTTATTTATCATTGGTTTTCTATTCATTTTTGAGTAAATTGCAAATTTGTGGCATATTTTACCTCATTTTGCATTTTGGTGACCGAAGTTTCAAATTTACAATATAGTGGCTGGACATAGATTACGGTATAGATTACGGTATGCTTTACATAACCATTTTATCCAGGAAAACTAGAATAGATGATCAGATTTCAAAAGATTAAAACTTTCTAACGGTCAATAATCATAGGTAGAACTAGGAATGAAAACAAACTATGAAAACAGAGACAACAGTATTATTTACTCCATACTGTGTTGTCTAAAAATGATGTAGGAATGTTCTGAAGGCGACAATCGATGTTCCCCAGACAGGAGAAATTGAGTTTCACTGCACCCTACTTGATCATCTAGATGAAAACTGGCGAATGAAGCAGATAAATGCCATAATTGGATCCAATGACACTCCTCATATTTTAGCTGGAGGACTGAATTCTCTTGATGAAACAGATTACTCATCAGAAAGATGGAGCGACATTGTAAAGGTAAGAGCAACTTTAAGAAAACATAGACTCTATCTGGAACAATTTATTTATTGTTTAGAAACCACAACAATGATGCATATCATGAACTAAATGATGCTAGTTTTGATAATCTCTGAATGATTCAGTATTACGAAGAAATGGGAAAGCCAACACCGAAGCTTGAGGTGATGAGATACTTAAAAAGTAAACAGTATACAGATGCCAAGGACTTTGCAGGAGAGTGTGAGTCAGTAGTCATGATCGCAAAAGGGCAAAGTATGAAAAGCTAATTGCAACTTTATATGCGTCTGCGATGTCATGAATTCTTGGATAGCATGATCTTATTAATTTGTTCCGTAATGCAGGTGTGCAAGGAACAAGTAAATATGGAACTCGGGTTGATTACGTCTTATTATCACCAGAATCTCCTTACAAGTTTATTCCAGGATCATACTCGGTTTTCTCATCGAAAGGGACTTCTGATCATCACATTGTAAAAGTAGATATAACAAAAGTAGATATGAATTCTCAACAACAATATGGCAGTAGGAGAAGACGCAAAGCGAAGCAACAGAGAATTGTAAAGATAAATAATTCTTCAGCATCCACAAAAGGTATATGGCAAACAAACACTATCAAGAGATAAATGTTCCATAAAAGAGTGTCTGACTTAATTTGCTTGATTTGGATTGGATTGGTTTATTTCTTTTTCTCTATGATTCATACATGTCTACGAGAAACATGAAAAATATGAAAAATTTAGTAAGCATACTGTGTTTTAACTTTTAACACTTCTTTTCCAGAATCCAGTATATACATGAGGTTTAATGACTTATTCATGTAAATCTGTACATTGAAAAAAGACTGGTTTTCATTTTGGTACGTAATTTGAACTGGGACACCACCCAACGGTACACAACTTTGCATATATCTTCTTGCTAGTTGGTAGCAGCACTCAAAAATAAACTGATTGATGAGACATGGTGACATTTTTTACTTAGAACGAGCTTTTTCGTTCCTATTCATTTTGTCCACGAACCAAAAAGTCATGTGTTTAGCTATTTACTACAATTAATTTTTTTTATCTACACTAAAACAATGTCACATCCGTTAAATTTTAACATCTTTATAGTTTAATTTATCTTAATTACTGAATGTGTACACACTTTTGGAACAAATAAAATAAGAAATGATGTCAAAATAAGTAGAAGAGGGACTATATATATTTTTGAAGACTAATAATCAAAATACTTAATAATTTTTCTTTATAAAATATAAATATGCCATGAGATATAACACTACAAGAATAATCTAATATACCAACGGAATTTAGTAACGAAAATCCATCTGTTGGTAGTTATCCACAGATTGCTAACGGATCTCATAAGTTTGAAAAGTCAAAATTTTGCCAACCGAAACCTAGCGGATCACTAACGGATATTTAATAACGGAATATTTTCGTTGGTAAAATAGGCGGCAAAAAATGTCCGCCCAATGTGCCAATGGAATAGCTATGTTTTGCCAACGAATTTTTGCCAAGGAAATAGTAAAGACATAGTAACTGTTTAGTAACGAATTCCCAACCTCATGCTAACGGAAGTTACAACTTTTATTCCGTTAGCGATCTGTCACCAATTTTAGATCGGTTAGATATATTCCGTTACTAATCTGCTGGTAATATTAATTCTGAAATTAAATAGTCAATTAGTACTTTGACCGATACTTCTAACTAGTATTTCCTCTCGGATCGGTGTTTTGATTAAAAACAAATATTTATCGACGATCCAACCGTACGGATGTGAAGATCTATTTATTTAAATGATATTTTAGAATTTTTGGAAAATAATAAATTTATTTGGTTTGAGATTTTAAGAGTCAATTAGTACTTTGACTTGGAATTCTAACTAGTGTTTCAATTTTATTAAAATATTTATCGACGATCTAACCGTACCGATGTGAAGATCTATCTATTTTAAAGATATTTCAAAATTTTTGGAAAATATTAAATTTATTTGGTTTGAGATTTTAAGAATCAATTAGTACTTTTGACGTGTACTTCTAACTAGTGTTTCCTCCTGAATTGGTGTTTCGATTTTTTTAAAAATATTTATCAACGAGCTAACCAGACGGATGTGAAGATTTATCTATTTTAGTGATATTTCAAAAAGTTTGGAAAATAAAAAATTTATTTGGTTTAAAAATTTAAGAGTCAACTAGTAGTTTGACTTGTACTTCAAACTAATGTTTTTTCCCGAATTGATGTTTTGATTTTTAAGAAATATTTATCGAGAAGATCCGTCTATTTTGATGATATTTCAAATTTTTTGGAAAATAATAAATTTATTTGTTTTGAGATTTTAAGAGTCAATTAGTACTTTGACTTGTACTTCTAACTAGTGTTTCATCCCGAATTGTTGTTTCGATTTTTTAAAAATTATTTATCGACGATCCAACCACACGGATGTGAAGATCTATCTATTTTGATGATATTTCAAAAAATAATAAATTTTATTTTAGTGATATTGAGTTAGTCAAAGCAATACATGCAATATGACATAAATAAAAAGCACGTTGTTGAAACATGATTAATAATATTTTTTTTTACTAAGTTGGTAACGTAGACCACTGGGATTATGGGTTGAACCTGGTTATTTTTTTTATATTTTGAATATTTCTGCATTTTATTTAAATAAAATAAAAAAAATATATATTTTGGTAAAATATATTTTTTATATTTTGAATATTTCATTTAAATCTTAACCTTTTATATTTGAAAAAAAATGAAAAAATAATAATTTGTGCAACAATTCGTTCAATGCGCTTTAATGTGCATGAAAAAGTTTAAGTGAATAAATAAAATAAAATATGTGAAGTAATATTTTAAATTTGTGCTCATTTTCACCATAATATATTATATATTATTTTTAGAGAAATCTAAACGAAAAAATTGGCGGACAATTTCCCCGTTCTTTACTCTCTTTTTTTGAAGCACCCCGCTCTATGCTCTCAAATTATTTTAGAGTGCCGCTCATCTCAAACAAAACCGAGCCCTACTCTCTCTTTCCCTTTCTCTTTGTCTCTCCGCCTCTCTCCACCCCCATCGAGCACTTACATCTGATCCAATTTCTTTATAAGGGTTTTCAATTTAGGGTTTTCAATTTAGGGCTTTTTCGATTCAAATTGATTTTAAATGTATAGCTTCTTCAATCGATTCAATTTAACAAGTCGCTTTATCTGTCTCTTTTTTGTTGCAGGGATTCAATTTGAGTTTCTAGCTTTGCTAATTTGGGCTTGTTCACATTTAAGGCATCTTCAGTTTATTAGGTTTTACCCTCTTTCTCTTAAGTTGGCATATCCGATTTGTGTTATATATGTATATATGTTCAATATGTTTTATATGTCTGTATATGTAAGTGTTATCTATTTTATATAAATGTATGTTAATTTTGCTCTTCTTTTATGTATGTGTACTTTTGTGAACTTTTGTATGTGTTATTGCCATGTTTTATATCTCTAATATGGAAGAGGTTCTTGTTAATTACTTTTTACATTTCAACTTTTCCAGTATTTCAGAATTATCATTGTAATTAGGATAACATGGCGGAAACCTTGGTCGGAAATATGAAGGCATTTCTAGTTAGTTTCTCCTAAATATTCTTTTAGCTTTACGGACAACTAGGAGGAAACTGAGATTATATAGATGCTTAGATTGCGTCATTCTGAATTGGCAGAGTACTAAGTGGTCTGTCAGAAACACATTACAAGACATTAGTTCACTTATTCATTCAGTTCATCTGTTCTCGGCGTGGATATTGTATTAATCAAACCTGTTCTACTATATGGTCATTATGCCACAGAACACATGAATGTTGACATGGTAGATTGAACTGAATGAAACGTTAAGTAGAGTTGCATGGTTGCAATTACTTGCTCGGGCTTAATGATATTTTAGTCGTGTTAGCTGGTATAGCACTTGCACTATTGCTTACTGAAGATGCATGTCTGAAATCTGAAAGCCAATGAATAAATGAACTCCATAATATATTATTGAAGATAATAGTTTATATAACTATGATATTGGAAGCCTCTTCAGTTCTCAATTTGTGATTTAGCACCCTCTTGTTTTTTCATCCCATTAAAATTGGGACTTGAGAGTTTGATCAGAACTTTAGTCTTGACTCTCGATATAGGCAAATGGATACCAGTGTTGGTAGCCTAGTTATTTCCCCAGTTTGTGTGAATGTTGTGCTGCGGTAGCTAAGAAAATTGTAATGCCCTGCCCTGCACTGCAGTATTTATGTTCATGGTTGCCTCTTCAAAAGTTGTAGATGCATTAACTGCATTTTATCTGGTTAAATCTCAAGCATGTCTTCTTTTTGATGTTGTAGTGTTTGACGATTGATGAAGCTGATAGAATTTTGGAAGCGAATTTTGAAGAAGAAATGAAGCAAATAATCAAAAATTTACCCAAGGTCTTATTTCCTGGAAACCTTGTAATTTATACAAATAGCTGATATTATCTTGAAATTCATGTTACAATTATTTTGATATTCTACTGACAGAATGTTAAATGCCTTATCGTGTCGCTCTAAAGACTTCAGTAAACTTGTCTTCGTTGTATCTGAAGCTAGTTCTTTGTGAATGCTACTTGTCCTATAGTCTTTAAGCTTTATCTGTTACTTGACTTGCAGGAGAGACAAGCAGCTCTTTTCTCTGCTACCCAGACTAAGAAGGTATTGAAGCTTTATCCTTCCACTTTTTTTCCCTGGTAGTTGATGTAAATGTCTAGTATAGGGGGAGGAGAGAATCAAACTCTGGACCTTTTCTAGCACTAGGAGTCTTAATTCTTGTATTATATTGCACTTTGACACTTTATTTGTAATGCATGTTGGATCCAGATTTCGTATATGCTGTATTTGTTTAAATACCATCCTCACACACACGACCCAAAGTTTTGTTATCATAAAGGACTTTTATAGTTCTGTGATGCCTTTTTTTTATCTATTCCAGGTTGCAGATCTGGCACGCGTATCCTTGAAAGATCCTGTCTATGTTGGTGTAGACGATGAAAGGAAGAGGGTAAACAGACCTCCTTATCAAATACATGATTATTAAATAAATTGTCTTTTGCTTATGAATGACAAGTAATGGTCTGTAGGTCACTAACGAAGGACTGGAGCAAGGCTATTGTGTTGTGCCCAGTGCCAAAAGATTTATCGTACTCTATTCCTTTTTAAAACGACATCAATCACAGAAAGTGATGGTTTTCTTCTCTTCAGTCAACTCTGTCAAATTTCATTCAGAACTGCTGAAGTACATTCACGTGGATTGCTTCGACATTCATGGACAGCAGAAGCATTACTGCTACTTTTTAAATATCTATATTGCATTTTTAACCATCATTATATATGCGAAAAATACTAGTTGGGATGTACTAGTTTATGTATTTGAATTTAATGTTTGTACCTATTACATTATGTTATTGAAAAATTAGTGAAGTTTTTATATTTTTTATGTTGCCTTGGTTGTGACTTTGATTATGAATGGAGTTGCAAATTTGCAGGGCAGTAGATAATTTATATGTTGCACACGTATCATATCATTTGTTAGGAATTGTTAAAAAAATTCTCCAAACTGATTAACAACAAATTTTACGTGGGAAAATCAGTAAGCAAAATAAAATGGTGTGTATATAGCAACGAACATTCTGTTGGTAGCTTTCCCAACGGAAAAATCCGTTATCGAAATGGTGCTTATTTTGTTGAAATTCATTCACACGGTCTGTTACTGGTTTGTTGATATTCCGTTGTTAAGTTTAGTGACGAAAAACAAATCCGTTGTTAGAGACTTCCCAACGACGTTTACTGCAACCGACCATTTTGGTGACTATTCCGTTGGTAAGCAGTCTTAGTAACGGATTTTCTTAATCTACCAACGGGATTTTCTGTTGTTAAAACTAAATATTCTTGTAGTGTAATTAGTATGAATTTTAAAATATGAATATTTTGCAATTTATTAAACTAAAATATAACGATCGCTTGAATCATTAAACTAAAATTAAAAGGTGCAAGTAGGAGCGTAACGAGATAATTTAGTGGTAAGAACGGTTTCGATGGTTACTCATCCCGAAATTTATTAAATACTCTCTCCGTCTCCCTCAATTCTTTACATTAAGGGGACGTGGTTAAGAAAAAATGTAAATTAATAGGGAAAAATAAGAAAAATGAGTAAAGTGGTGGGACCAATCAATATTTAATATATAAAGTGGGTATAAAGTAGGTATAGTGGAGGAAAGTAGTGAATGTGATTGAATTTTTATATTATAAAATGTTACTATTTTTTGTATGTAAAGAAATGAGAGGGACCTACCAAAATGGAAAGTGTAAAAAAATGAGAGGGACAGAGGGAATAATAGATACTTTAATACATTATAAGTTCTAATAAAAACAAGGTGTAGATAGTAGAATGTAATATGGGAAAAAAGGGCTTTTTTACAACTACCTTGTCATAATTTTTTTTTCAAAAATACGGTGACTTTAAAAATTAAAAACAAAAAAATGTTTTTTTAAGTTTATTTTTAAAAATGTGGTTTGCAACACCTGCAACCTAAAATGCAACTTTATTTTCATTTTTCTGAGAGTTGATTTCAAGGGTGATTTTGATGTTGCATTTGTTATTTTTCCGAGTTAGTTTGGTTGCATATGTTGCAAATCATAACCGATTCAGTTCAACTTCATATGCAACATAAATCCACAAAAAAAATAATTTATGTATTGCTTTCAGTTCCAGTGCAACCTAAATGAACTCTTTAAGTCAACAATCAAAAAAATCAACCAAAAACGAATCAAGAATATCAACCAAAAATGAATGTATAAGCAATTGTAATCAACCAAAATCCACAAAAAAATGAAAAAAAAAGGTTGCAATTAACCAAAATCAACTAATTGCAACTAGATCGAAGATTTACAAATAATTGATAAAGTTAAATTAGTTACATATGCTAACTCTTCGATCAAATTTATGCACTCACCACTTGTTAATCCGTTCCATCGCAATCGAGCGAATTAATGATTATGAATATTGAATCAATGAACTGCTATCATTGAAACTAAATACACGACGTTGTTATTGTTAGTATTTGTGCCCTAGAGACAATACTTTAATGTTCTTAGAAAAGACATTTTGATTATTAATGATTATGTTCTATGGATTTTCTTTATTCATTTATTATGTCTTTATTAATTGCAATATAAATATTAGAATAATAAATGTCCTTGGAATATAAGCATGAATTCTATATCTCTAAGTATGTGACTTAGAAATGAGATTATATGAATAGTGTTTATAATCCTAAAAGTCCACAGTATTATTATTTAAGGGCAATAATAATGCATACAAACTAGTATGCTTGTTGACTGATGACCACATCTCATTGGTCATAACTATTGCGATACTAAAGTCAAATAAATAAGTGCATGTTAGAAATACATGGCACTGGATAGACCCACCATGAGAATTCTTCATGGTAAATGTTATCCAGTTTCATGAGTGATTCTCACAGTGATAATGGTGTAATGATCCTTAGACCTGAAATTATTATATTTCTATATGAGAATTAATATAATTTGATTCTACTCAAAGTTACCTTTGACCGGGTGATGATAAAGTTGGACATTGGGTATGTTATGAATCATATGAGAAATATGAATGATAGACATATGATTTAGCCCTCCTATTTTAAGAGTGATATTATTGGCCTCTTGATTGAGTGAGACTATGAAACGCATGACCATGCTCAAATAGTGATTTGTTTAATAGTCTACTAATTGATCAAGTAAACTAGGATTAAATGATGTAGAGGGTGACACAAACCATGCCTCGAGTTTAATCTATAATATAAGGTTAAAAGGATTATATTACATGGAACATTATTCACAAAAGGTTTAATTGGATCATCAATTATTATTATTACTTGGGTATCAATGATGAATTACTAGATGTCGCTCATTGTTTATAATTTTATTATTAGATATTAAACATATTGCCAACGTAATAATAACCTAAAGGGTCACACACATAGAACGTTTTAAATAGAGCTTTATTTAAATTTCGAATTTAAATAAATTATTATTATTATATTGAATTATTGAATTAATTAAGTGAGACTTGATTAATGATACTATAATTCGAATTTAATAATAATACAACTAAAATCGGACTGAGTTTTGAAAGCCCAATCAGATTAGGGTTCAGCCCATTCCTCTCTCCTTATAAATACATAATGATGTATTATTTTAGGGTTTAAAACCTTAGAATTCGTTTTTTTATAAAAAAAACCCTAGTTGCTCCCCATCAAAGAGAGGCTAGAGAGAGAAAGAGAGTGAGAATTTCGAGGGCAGTTTCTTGGCTAGTACCAACTCCGGTGATCGTTGAACGATCGAGCGTTTCGTGTGCCCGAAACCCTTCGGTTATCATGGTTGATTTAATATACTTTTATATATGTATGCATGTAGTTGTCTGTATATATTAAAAAGAAGATGAAAAGCAACAATACGAAGAGAGAAGAAGAGTGAGTGTTATCAGGTATCGTATTTTTGAAAATCCAAAACATAAAACAAGCAAAAGTGAAAGAAAAATAGTAGAACCGTATTTTTATATATAAGATTGGAAAAGTAGTATATGGGGGAACTCTATGACATATGCCTTACATATTGATTGTTCGTGATTGGATCACGAGGAGTAAAATATGATATGTCATGTTTTTGTGTATTAAGATGTTCTTAATTGTTAATTGAGCATGGTGTACGGTTATGGCCTTAAGACCCATAGGTTAGAGGATTTGTTTTATGGTTTTGGTTTTTAAATACGACTTGCATGTCATTTATTCTTGTAATGATTAAATCTTGAATGTAACTCGAGTTCCACTTGTAAGTTTTTTAGATTAGATTCTTTCATATTATGTAATGTAATTGAAGACTTGAAGATGTGAAGACATGGAGGCATTCCAATGAGGCATACAAATGAGTCATTACAAGAAAGCATGAAGACATGTTTTAATTAATTATGTTGTATTTGATACCACCATAGATTGACCTCGATTTTTCCTTTAGCATGGAAAGATCACATAGGATTAGGCCATAACCAAACACGTTTATTTTACGCACTTTACATATATGATGCATGTGATGATGATATGTATGCGTAGACAATGATGCATGTTTTAATTAGATTAATCATGTATGTATGTATACAACACCCATGACATGCCTGCTTAAACAAGATAAAATTTGTAGCGATTCAAGATTTTAAAACTGAACAAAATGAACATGAGATTCCTGTGTTTATGAAACACAGAAATGAGTATCAATTTTCAAATTCTTGATATGGGGTGATTTTTACAAAAACAAGCAACGTTTGTAAGAAATCAAACTATTGATGAATTTTGATTTGAAGTACTTAGTTCAAGAAAAAAATTAGGAATCTCATTATGATGGGATCATGGTCGTTTTAATAATAACAAATCCCTAAAGTTAAAATATTAAGTCAATTATATGCCTTTTAATGGGCAACACTCGTCAAGACCTAGATCAAGAAAGAGTGGGTTCGCTAAAGCGAAACACTCCAATCTATTGTGGTAAGACGCGATGAAGTAAATGTGATACTTAAATGTTAGACCATTGGGTTAGACTTAACTAAATTACCACAATAGGATTGTGAACTTAGAGGCATGAAGTTTGGTATGATTTATTAGATAAATGTGAACAAATGTTGTTCTACCAGACTTTCCAAGAGTTATATACGATATAATTGACAAGAGTTATCTACCTAAATAATCATGTTTTGGGAGTAAAGCCAAAGCTGGCCTTAAGCATGACGAAATATGGATCTTCGCTCACTTGAAAGATTTAGAGAAATGTTTTCCCAATTAATAGTTAGGGCTATTGATTTGATAAAAAATAGTGGGGGATATATATTATGCATATATATGAACAATCACTTGAACATAATTTAATAAATCTGCAACTAACGTATTTTATGCATTTTATCATTGTAGATATCTAAATGGCAAACAACTCAAATAACTTCTCAGTGCGATCAGTCATTGAGAAGGACAAGCTGAGAGGAACCAACTTCCTTGATTGGCAAAGGAATTTGAGGATTGTACTCAGGCATGAGCGAAATATTTATGTCAATGATATTCCTCACCCTACACCTCTTCCTGTAGAGGCAACCGAGGCTCAACAAAATGCTTATCAGAAGCATGTTGATGATGTTGCGGATGTCCGCTGTTTGATGCTAGCGACTATGAGTGCTGAGCTTCAGAAACAACATGAGCATTTGAATGCTTATGAAATGATTGAGCACCTCAAAACGATGTTTGAGGGTCAAGCTCGTCAAAAGAGGTTTGATACTAGCAAGGCATTGTACACTTGCAAATAGGGAGATCGTGACCGGGTTAGACCGTATGTTCTTAAGATGATAGGGTATATTGAATCCCTTGCTACTTTGGGTTACCCGGTTGGACCGGAACACCAAACTGATTTGATCTTGCAGTGTTTGAACAAAAACTATGCTCATTTTGTTATGAACTACACTATGAATGAGATAGACAAAACACATACTGAATTGTTGGCAATGTTGAAATCACATGAAACTGCTATGAACAAGGCTGACCCTGCTCCCATAATGATGGTGAACAAAGGGAATGCCAAAGGAAAGGGGAAATGGAAAGGCAAGAATAATATTGGATATAAATCTGCTAATCCAAAGCTTGCTTCCAAAAAGGCTTTGAAGCCTACTGGAGGTGTTGCAAAAGGTGGTGTTGCAAAGGGTGATTGTCACTTTGCAAGAAGCCGGGTCGTTGGAAGCGAAACTGTTAAGCTTATTTGGAGGATCTGAATCTGAAGAAAATGAAGTCTGTGAAGATTTCTGATTCAGGTATTTATGTTATAGAAGTCAATTTGTCTACGTCTACATCATGTGTATTAGATACTGGATGTGGTTCTCATATTTGTATAAATTTGCAGGAATTGCGAAGGAGTAGGACGTTGGCGAAAGGAGAAGTCGACCTACAAGTTGGCAATGAAACAAAGGTTTCTGCTTTAACTATAGGGACTTATCATTTATCGTTGCCCACTGGGCTTATTTTAGAACTTGAGAACTATTTTTACGTGCCTGCGATTTGCAGAAACATTATTTCTGTTTCTTGTTTGGACAAGAAAGGTTTTTTCTTTACAATTCAGAACAATAGTTGTTCATTTGGTTGAATAATGTTACCTATGGGGTTTCACGTTTATTTAATGGTTTATATGTTCTTGATCTTGATATTCATGTCTATAATGTAAATAATAAATGTATTAAGGCCAATGACTCAAATCAAACATACCTTTGGCATTGTCGTTTAGGCCATATAAATGAGAAACGCATTTCCAAGTTACATAAGGATGGATATTTGGATAAGTTTGATTTTGAATCATACTATTATGAATGCGAACCTTGTCTCATTGGAAAAATGACTAAAGCTCATTTTACCGGAATTGGTGGAGGGCCACCTAACGATTAGAATTTATATATAGTGATGTATGTGGTCCAATGCGTACGATGGCAAGAGTTGGATTTTACTACTTCATAACCTTTACAGATGATTTTAGTAGATACAAATATGTGTATCTTTTGAAGAACAAATCCGAATCATTTGAAAAATTCAAAGAGTACAAGGCAAAAGTGGAAAAACAAATAGGCGGAAGTATTAAAACTCTACGATCTGATCGTGGAGGTGACCTACGCTTAGAATTTAAGAGCTTCTTAAAGGAGTGTGGTATTGTATCACAACTCACACCTCCTAGAACACCATAGTGGAATGGTGTGTCTGAGAGGAGAAATCGCACCTTGTTGGACATGGTACGATCGATGATGAGTCTGGCGGATCTTCCAATTAGTTTATGGGGTTATGCTCTGGAAACGGCTGCACATACACTTAACCGTGTTCCTACTAAATCGGTTCAAAATACACCATATGAGATATGGACTGAGAAACGTTATAGCATGTCATTTTTGAAAGTATGGGGATGCGAAGCATTTGTGAAACGTTTAATCACTGACAAGCTAGGACCAAAATAAGACAAATGTAATTTTGTGGGTTAACCAAATGAAACTAAAGGGTATTATTTCTATAATAGTACCGAGAACAAAGTGTTTGTTGCTCAAACTGCTATGTTCCTTGAAAGAGAACTTCTTTCTAAGAAAAATAGTGGGAGTATGATTGATCTCGATGAAGTTCGTGAACCATAGAATAACATTGAACCAGAGATGGAACATGAGCAGGATTTATAAGAAAATGTTACTGCTCAAGAAACACAGGTTGTTCCTAGATTTGGTAGGATTCGCCACGAGCCTGAGAGATATTATGGATTTCTCTTATCTCAAACTGGCGATGTAATGCTCATGGACAATGATGAGTCTATTACATATCTGGATGCTATGAATAGTCCAGATTCCGAGAGATGGCTGGAAGCCATGAAATCCGAGATGGATTCCATGTATGAAAACAAAGTATGGAATTTGGTTGAACCACCTGGAGGGGTAAAACCTATTGGGTGCAAATGGATTTTCAAGAAGAAAACTGACATGGATGGTAATGTAACGACCTAAAAAGCAAGACTAGTGGCGAAAGGTTTCAAACAAATTCATGGTATTGACTATGATGAAACTTTCTCACCAATAGCTATGGTCAAGTCCATCAGGATTTTGCTTGCGATAACAACTTACTATGACTATGAAATCTAACAAATGGATGTCAAAATCACTTTCTTAAATGGGAGCTTAGAAAAGGATGTATATATGATACAACCAGAAGGTTTTGTCGATCCGAGATTTCCTACAATGGTTTGTAAGCTACTACAATGGTTTGTCGATCCGAGATTTCCTACAATGGTTTGTATATATAAAATGTAAAATTCATATATTTTAGGCCCAATGTAAAAATTGGTGACCTAATGTAATATCTATCTCCTTATGGCCCAAATCAAAAGTTTGGTGACCATAACTTATGACTCTGCGGCCCAATGAAAATTGGTGACTGCAAAATAATGTTCCTACGGCCCAATGAATAATTGGTGACTGTAGTATATTAGCAATGATCATACGGCCCAATGAAAATTGGTGACTGTATAAAGATAAGAAATGATCATACGGCCCAATGAAAATTGGTGACTGTATAAATATTAGTCATGATCATACGACCCAATGAAAAATGGTGACTGTATAAATATTAGCTATGATCATACGGCCCAATGAAAATTGGTGACTGTATAAATATTAAACATAATCATACGACCCAATGAAAATTGGTGACTGTAAAAAAATATTTAAAAATTTTATGCACGAATATCAAGCAATGAAGATAACTACAAAACAACAATGAAGACAGGAATATCAAGAATGTAGACAGCAATGAAAGAGAAAGAATGTAGACAGGAATATCATCAGAAAAAGAAGAAAAAGATAGATGGAAAAAGAAGAAATAACAACACTCAAAAACAGTATGAAGATAAAAAGCATGAAACAAATGGAATCTTATCATCAAAAAAGCATGAAGATAAAGACATATGAAAAGAAAAAGAAGAAAGAAGACAAATGACAAAGGAAAAAGAAAAAAAGATGAAAAGACTAAAAGACTAAAAGAATCTAGATACAGGAAAATTATTGTAATAGTAAAGAAAAATCCTCTATAAAAAGGAGGAAATGTAATCAGTTAAGAAACAGGTCTTGCTACCACAAGTTTGGCAACGACAAGTTTTACTATCAATAAAATTCTCTCTTAAACTCTGTCTTTCTCAATATGACCAGCTAAACCCCCTCTTCTACAACCAATAGTAGTAAGATTATATAATCATATATATATAATCAAGAAAGCACAGGGGAAATAAGAACAAGCTCATTATGGGTATAATCGGAAAAGTCATGGAACAATTATGGTGGACGGGTGTAGTCCATGGAGATAAGACCTGATTGGGAGCCCATAGACGGGAAGTCAGAAGAGGTAGACCATACAAAAGGCACTCCGGTGAGCCGAAACTACTCATGAAAACTACTAAATGCTGATAGGCGGAAGTAGTGGCCCAAATTACTCATTAGACACACTAACGTATCAAAGATGCGCATCAAATACCAGCGCATAACCAACCCACCCCTCCAAACACAGGATACTTAAATACAGGATACGCATATGGGTTGCACGTATCTGGACACACATTTCTCCAAAACGTATGTAAACTACTTTCTATCTCTTACCTACACGACACCAACAAGAAAAGTAGGGGTTTATACCGCCAACAAAGTACGTTCATACTTTGTGCTGCTACTATAACACCACCAAAACATATACATCAATCCTTCGATTAGTATAAGAACGATACTTGTATATACACAGATACTAATTTATACATAACACCCACATAACTATCCACTTAGCCCAAATTCGAATTTGTCCAGATCTGAAATCTCGAAATTGGGTGCTTGTTTTATAGGAATTTCGGCGAGAATATTATTGATATAATTGAATCTATGATCGTGTATATACAGAGAGGGTGAAGATATAGGAAATATTGAGACAATGGTATGATGCAAAGAATATTGGAAGAGAGATATTCATAGAACATACAAGTTTATTGTTTAAGCAGATACACATGATAATTATGCGGATATAGTCGGTGTTTAGGGCCCCAAATCTGCAAATAAGTAAATCGGGCCATACAGTCTCAAATGTCGATAATTTAGTCATTTTCTCTTTATTTAATTCGTTCAATAGAAGAGCTCAATTCATATTGATCAACTATGGACCTTTGTCGAAATATCATACAATCAATAAAAAAGCACAATTCATTAATCCTATTAAAATCTTTGGAAATATTCATTTTTTATAGTACAAAATATATTTGATGTAGCACAAAGCCGTAAATGATTTGTGTTAGTATACCTCTAGATACACAATATAACATCAATTCTCAAACATTTGTATTAGCAGATACATCAATGAATAAAAGAATTGAGCAATCCAATGGGTAAATAATGGTAAGCCAAAAATAAAATAAAATTAGAAACGCCTTAATTTGTCGCAACAAATCATATAAATATAAAGAAACAATTTAAAGAAAGATTGTAAGATAAAAAATTTAAAGAAACAAGATACTAAATCATATTACTACCAAAACTTTTGGGAACAGACACAAAATAGAGTTATTACCCTTTCCTTCCATGCCATTGTACCAAGAAACAACCATAACATTACAATTCTTTTTGTTTCTCAATCGCTCAATGAGATCCAGTTTGTAGAAGCTTCATATTAACCCGATCACCGCCTTGCGGATTTCGAACAACCTCGGAAAAATGATTTTGAACAATCGATATCTGTAACCTACCATCTTTTCTCACCGTTTCCAAACTGAACCTTGGCCTACCATTCCTGTTTAAACTTGACAAAAGTGGCGGAAAAACCCTGAACCGTTTCTCATCTTTTTTGACTATTGATTTCTCTATCGCCTCATCCTTCATAAAATCGACTTCGCTCCCTATATCTTCATTGTTATTACCATTGATAACCGAATCTGAAGTAGTTCCACTTGAACCAGTAATCAATAGAGTATTTTTTCTTGAAAGATAGAGGTTTTTTCGACGAATGAATGTGGGGAGATTTTCTCCACTTTGAATAGACTGTGAATCATTCATGATTGGTAAGATGTATGCAAAAAATTTTATGTAGTGAGAGAATATATATATAGAGATACCTGAATTCTTTTGGAAGGCTTAAATTTTGGAAAATTAATATCTCAAGAATTAACAAAGAAGTAATCTTTTGAACGTATAATTTAGGGGATGATAGTTCGTTACCTAATTTTTGTTTAGTTTTTACTTTTATTTTAATTCGAATAGTAATGATAATTTTTGGTATATCTACCAACAGCATTTTTTCTTAGAAATAATTTTATTTTTTGACGAGTAATGATAGGGAACAAAAATATTTTTGCAAAAATTCTTCAAAATGACGTGGCACTACTAACGTGACAAAATGAGAGATTTTAATTTGTGGGGTCAATATGAATGCATGTGGGACCATCTCATTTATTATTTTTAATACTAACTAGCATGATTTCCCGTGCAAAGCACGCGCCCCCATTTTAATTCGTATAATTTCTTTCACAAATCATGATAAAATCGATCTTTTTTTCCTTTCAATATATTTAATCTGCCCCGGTTTATTTAGGATCAGCAATTTATAACCGTCTTAATTTTAAAATATTAACAAACTTGAAATCTTGGATACAGTAGATACCCTCTAAAGGTTACATCCTTGAAAATGAAAAACAAATCTCATTTTATAAAGATTATCACATAAAATGGGTTTATATATTAATACTGATTATCACTTGGGATCGAATTTTTTTATCACTACAGAGAGATTATCTTTTGGAAAGTTTTAATATAAAGGGTTTTTACTTTATTCTTTATAGCAATACTTGTTGAATGTAAAAAGAATAACCGACAAAAGTGGTATATAAGAGTTAATCGTTAAATGCCAAGTATTATGGCAACAATAGTGTGACTTTAGTATATCTTCCAACATCAATTTTTAAAGGATTGTCACAATAATGATATGTTATTCATTCTATTTCCTGTAGTCATTACATATGTGGTAGAAAATGCATTATGATTACAAGTACAAAAATTGTATTAACATTGGGAGAAATCAACTAATATGTATCTGTACAAACTTATATGCATTATGGTGAAACTTATATGTATTATGGTGCAGGAACGTCTATTTTTAATAGATTCTTAGAATATGACTAATCGATCATTAGATTTTAACAAGTTATATATTATTTAGCGTCTCATTGTTGAATATCACCATCATTAATATAACTGCACGTTGTAACCTTTAAAATTATATTTTTATTGTATATAATATAATTTAAAATACTAAATTTTAATTCAAATATGTATTTTTATCCATTTATTTAACAGATAACTGATATAGAGTTTAAATTTCATATGTCAGCATTTTCTGATTTATTTTTTTCACTTGGGTATTATTTTTCTAGTATCAATCCTATTAGAGGTTTGTTAGATATTGATGTTATAGACAACAACTGCATTTTTTTGTTTTTTGTTGGAAAATTTGTTCAAAATTGTTCGGTAAATCTAAAAGCTGACTTTTCAATAACACTTTTATTCAAAAAGCTACTTTTAAGACCAACAGTCCTTCCATATTTTTTACAATATCAACTTTTGCGAACATTAATTTTGGAATACGATATCAAACTCCAACAAACACATGATTTTGAGTAATTTTAATATAAGTGTACTTAATATAAAATAGGATATTAATATCAAAATAGAACATATTTTAGGTTCTGTGATTATAAATTTAATTCTATTTATTTTGACTTTCATAAATTAAATTCCCTGATACGATCAAGAAATCATGCTGTTTTTTTTGTATTTTGTGTACCATATGTCCAAATTCGACAGCTTATAAATCACTGAAGGGTTTCAGGCATAAAAACGCAGCGGAAAAATGCAAAAATAAAAAATATTAAGAAACCCTCCGCATGATCCATGCAAAAAAAAACTGATATTTAATTCGTGAATAAAATTATTTACCTTTTGAAGCTTTACAAATGTATGACTAATGGAGGTGCTTTCTATGATCACCACGTATCCCTCGTTGCGATATATGTCTCTAATCAGTCCACACGAACGATCGATCGTCCAACAATGATCACCGGAGTTGGTACTAGCCAAGAAAACAACCTCGAATCTCTCTCTCTCTAGCCTCTCCATGATATAGAGTTGCTAGGGTTTTTCTGAAAAACGAATTAATTGAACCAACTCTAAAATAATACATCATTATGTATTTATTTATAGGGAGAAAAGAATGGGCTCAACCCCAATCTGATTGGGCTTCGAAAACCCAGTCCAATTTTTAGTTGTATTATTATTAAATTCGAATTATTGTATAATTAATCAAGTCCCACTTAATTAATTCAATATAATAATAATAATAATTTATTTAAATTCATAATTTAAATAAAGCTCCGTTTAAAACGTTCTTTGTGTGTGTCCCTTTAGGTTATTAATTACATTGGAAATAATTTTAATATCTAATAATAAAATTATAAACAATGAGCGGCATGTAGTAATACATCATTTCTACCCAAGTAATAATAATAATTGGTGATTCAATTAACCTTTCGTGAATAATGTTCCATGTAATATTATCCTTTTAACATTATATTATAGATTAAACTCGAGGCATGGTTTGTGTCACCCTATTCAACATTTAATCATGGTTTACTTGATCAATGAGTAGACTATTAAACAAATCACTATTTGAGCATGGCCATGCATTTCATAGTCTCACTCAATCAAGAGGCCAATAATATCACTCCTAAAATAGGAGGGTTAAATCATATGTCTATCCTTCATATTTTTCATATGATTCATAATATACGCAATGTCCACCTTTATCATTACCTGGTAAAAGGTAACTTTGAGTAGAATCAAAATATATTAATTCTCATATAAAAATATAATGATTTCAAGTCTGAGGTTCATTACACCATTATCACTATGAGAATTACTTATGACGCTTGATAACAATTACCATGAAGAATTCTCATGGTGGGTCTATCTAGTGCCAGGTGTTTCTAACATGCACTTATATTTTTGACTTTAGTATCACCATACTTATGACCAATGAGATGTGATCATCAGTCAACAAACATACTACACTACGCCATAAGTGCTCATATGCAATGCTTTTTGTGAGGGTTGCAAGCAAAGCGTTGCAAAAGCTATACTTACTTTTGGTCTTCTGCAACACTACTCAAACAGTATTGCATTTGATGTGAACGTAACGTTGCAGAGTGAATGCTAGTGTTGTGACGTGCAACATCATTAAAAAGCGTTGCATTATAATACAATATTTTTAGAATTATGAAAAATATACATATTATCAAATTATATAATATGAAATATGAATTTCAAATATTGATATATAATAAATATAGGAAAAAGTGTATCTAAAGGTTACTCTAGAAAAGTTTTTTACTAATGCTATAACGCCGCTAAATTTAAATTATAACTATTTATTTTATGTGCCAAACTGTTAGAATAAAATAAAATATTTTATTCCAGTTTGATGTGTCATCTACTTGATATTTGTGTGTTCAGTCAATTATGTGAACCACGTAATTGCTTAGATGCTAATTTGTCTGTGTACTTAAATAATTTAATTTTTCATTAAGGATTATCTGTTTAATTATCGTTTAAACTATATAAAAATATCTAAAAATATTTTAGGTAATTTCTTCGATATTAAAAAATTATTAATTTTATTATTCAGAGTTTAAAAGTTATAAGTGTATTTTTACTAATTTAAAATGATTATTTAAATACTTTCTCAATCATTAAAACTTATTTAATTAATGGATTTTTATATTTCATAATTATATGTATTTTAAGTTCATTCACAAATGAGAGTGTTATTTGTGTTTAATGAAACAATTTTTCAGAAATTATAAATAACTTTCTTAATTCAGTTTATTTTCTATTCACATTTCTTTTCTTCTATCAGTAAGTATCTCTCACCTCTGTCGACTCTCTCTTCTCTCTAGCGCCGCCTTCCGTTTCTTCTTGCTTCCTTTGATTCTGTAGATTAAATTCATAAGTTTAATTATGAAACCGAGCCTCTCTCAAGCCTCTACAAAACCATACAATTTTTGTAGGGTTTTGAGCAGATCGGAAATTGGGGATTTTCTTGCTGGGGTTCGATTCTTGCGGTTTTGATGATTTAATGGATACAATTAGCTTAATTTGATACTGGGTTATGTTTTAGTGGCCAAATCGTCACAGTACCACCAGTTGTGGGGGCTGAGCGCGGTTGGGCCGTCACCGGCGATGAGCTCCATTGAGCCGGTGACCCCCGAGTTATTTTTTTTACTGTTTCGATAATGTGCGGAGTTATTATGTGGTTAAATTGTTATTATGTGCTGTGATTATGGGAAGACTTTAGAGATGTTAGGATATTTAGTTTAAATTCAGTTTTTAGTTGATATTGATTAAGTCAAAAGTTCATATGTGTTATGTTTATGCTTGATAATTGATGGATATGAATATGTGCTTGATTCTAATGACAGACCGAGTTTAGTGGAGTTAGCATAATTTCTGCTCAAGTGTGAATTTTGAATAAGACTGAATAGGTGTTGGCATCTAGAGATTTTTGTACGGAATCAGTGTTGATTGATTTAAACTGATGATGGATTATATTGTGATTTAAATTAGAGTCTTTATTATGAAATACTTGCAAGTGTATGCCATGTTTGTTGGATTATGGGTTGGGACTTAAGGGAAATCAGAATTGTGGTCTTGCCGATTGAGGTTTTATTGTTTCCATTAGATTACTTGTGTGTTGTATTGGGTCAAGTGAGGTACTGATGGTTAATGTAAGTTTCTGGTAGATAACCAATGTTGTGTCCTATGTATGTGTACGTGCGTCGTGTACATGCGTCTGTTTGGTATTTAAAAGTTATAACTTCTCATTGTAGGTTAACTTGGAAATGCTGGTTTGTAATGTGATAGTTCACTAAATTTTATAAAACAGAATACTAATATTGAGGAATTGTTAAATGTCGGGTAGTATGCATTAAATAATTATAATTTTAAATGTGTAAGCTAAATGGGTTATCTGTGTGATGTGTGTTATGTGAATAGCATAATGACGTGAGTTATATGGACACATATAAACAATGTCATGCTAAAAACCAATTACATATATTTGATATGATGATATGTATATATATTTGTCAATGCATCTCGAAGGGTAGTTAGGGATTCTAAGTTGTCAATTATATTAATCCTAGAACTAATACGACAACTAACCTCGAGTCTTGTACGTGTTGTAGGACCGAGTACTAACCAGAGCTTGGATAGACATTCAGCGTAGATACCACCTGTTGTTAAGTTAGACCCATTTTACCAGGCAAATGACAATCCTTATTACTTATACAAATGTTTTGACTTGCATAAATTTAGCCGGAGATTGTGTCTAATTTAAATTTAGATTTTTTTTATATGTATTGTTTTTAGCTGGATTTCAAGTATGCTTATGTTGATATTGGATTTCAAGTATGCTTATTGTTTTTTATATGTATTGACTTAATACTGCTATCTTCTTTAAAAGGATGACAATAACGATATAGTAAATTTACTTTTGCTTTTCTTGTATTGTGTATATTAATTCTTATTCTCTTTAACTAGGGAATTTTGCCCGCGCTACGCGCGCTCTAAAAATTATAAAAAGTTTATTAACTTTTTTGATTATCATATTTAAAAGAAAATATTATTTTTTTAATCAAAATATTGATCTCTTCCAATTTAAAGATATAACATATAAAAACTTGAATAAAAGGTTTCTCGGCATCACCTAACGACAATGCCTCGCATTTTAAATATAATAAAATTATATAAAAATCAACCGTTTGAATAAAAGGTTTCTCGGCATCAATTTTAGCAAGTATGCCCGGGCTACGCCTCGGATCAATTTTAGTAATCTTTTTTGTATTCAACATTGTTAGTTTTATTTCATTACTAAAATTGTACCAATTCATTAGCGAGGTTTTATACTATGTTACGGTTTTAACGCGACGCCTGATGATAAGCATGTTTGTGTTATGATAATCATGTAGAGAACATTAAAACCAAAATTAAGGTAACTATGCATATAAATAGCTGTTTTGTAAGAGGAAAAGATCACATCAATGTTGATATTTTAGCTCAATCATGACTTCTAAACAAACCTTTAACATCTCTGGATTCTCATGCAGGAAGCATGGGATACAGGATTTTAAAGCATTGTTCATATATATGAACTAAACTTAGCAAATTCATGGTTGGTGTTTGAGTGTTGGAACACTCATGTTGTAGAATGGCCTTAACCATATCTTAGTGCCAGATGTTTTTGCAGATCAGTAAGCATGGAGCTGAACAATTACAGCTCCATTAACTTGGCAGGGAAAAAACATAATCTAATAGTGTGAAGAAACATAACCATTAACCATCAACTCATAAACATAACTGATTGAACCAAGGAAAACCATTAACTGGATGGTTAAACATGAACCAACTTGACGGAAAAAATATACAAACAATATTAGATTAGGTTGCATGAGGTTGTCTGATTCATAACGTTGCTAAAACAGAACACTAAACAACCAATTCATGAACTAATAGTGTGAAGAAGGCAATCTGCAATGTTAAATTTAATTATTATGAATAAGTTGCTAATTTCAATTTCTTTTATAATGTGGATTACATTATAAATCACAAATAAAGTATTTACATAATAGAAAATATTAACATAATCATTTGATAGATGTATAATTTGTACAACATTATAGTATTTACAATTAATATTTACATCAAGAATTTGTAACTTTTTAAACTATTAAATTTTAACAACTTGACTTCTTACTTTCCTTAAATAAATTACAAAATGGATGTATAAAAAGATAAGTTTTTATTATATTAAAATGGATGTATAAATTTCATAATAATAAATTTATAAATTATTGTATTCAATATAATTAACATTTAAAATAAAATTATGAACTCAGTCCTTATATTATAATATAAAAATAATTTAAATTTAAATTACCCTCAAATTATTATACTATATGCTCAAATAATATCTCGGCGTCCTCTAGATGTTTAAATAAACAAAAATAATAAACTATAAGCAATAAAATTTCTTATTTAATTAAATTTGATATGAAATCAAATTATTTAATTAATTTTATAAAAGTAAACTCATGTCCCATGAAAAAAACAATAAAAATTTTGGGTTATATAAATTAAAATGAATAAAACAAAGGTGCAAATAAATTCTGATTTATTAAATTAATTTATAATTTTTTAATAACTTGAAGCCTCATGATTTATAATTAACATAAAATAACTTAATTATGATTCAAATAACCCACACACAAAACAAAAATTAATTGTACTAAATTTGATTTAATAATAGAAAAAACTTAGTATGCAATTGTTATTACTTTTTCTTAATAAGAAGAATTTCATTTCATAATAGATCATTCTCCATATTTAAAACTGAAAGCTCTCGTATAACAAAAAAGGAGGCTTAACTACTAAGAGAACACAGCTAGATGCTAAGACAACTGCATAACAAATCAAACTGAGATGAGACTCCCCCCACTCTGTTAATACTGCACGCACTATTCCTCTTAAAAAATTTTGCCAGCTCCAGAAGCATCTCTTCCACACTCATCATTTCAATGTCCTCCTCAAACCACTTGCCACCTGTAGTGAGAGCTGCAAAATACGTTATGCATTATCACCATCTTGTTCTTCATCTGCTTTCATCCCTTCACTGGAAGCAGCATCCAACAAAGTTAAAACTCCAAAATACACCTGCACTAAGAGAAAAATTGTCAAAACTGCATAAAATTTCAACTGAGAGGATAAAGATGTATTCTTTTGTTCGAGGTAAATAACCTAAAGCAGACAGCTAATCAGGAATCAAAGAGTTTTCTATACAGGCTTGAGGAAAAAAGAAAATTCCCTTTCAGATATGCCATTGCCAAGTAAAATGAAGTAGATTTTCGCAAGAGGTGATTGTAAAAATCAACAGCAATCTCAAACCCAAAATTTATAATCTCAAACCCAAAATTTATAATTCTTGCAATCATCGAGTGTTAAACACATCAAGAAACTAAAGAATTATGAATGGAGTTTACAGTCACACTTTGACCAAAGACAATCCATTTCATCTTCTTTGTCTATACTAACACCATGCTTTTCTTTAAGAGATCAGCGAACTTGAATGCTCCACCTCCTATAGCCTTCTTGCGTATATAAGTAATTAATACATAGGTAGTTTCAAAAAGAAATTACCTATGGAAGAAAATGATGCGAGAATGACCACCACAATTAATGTATATTGTAATAAAATACTAAAAACATGATCATTCCTTGTGCTAAATAACAGTTCATCACATATAGGACAAATAATTAGTATAACACCAGTAAAGGTCATCTTAAATTTCCAATTTAGCCGTCAAGTAAAAGTGTAACTACCAGGAGAGACAAATAGTAAAGATTGGTAATAAATTTGCTAAAACTCCGTATATACTATTAAGACGGCGTAAACCTGCAATGTACTTATTTATTAAACTAAAAATTTCAAAATCGATGTTATCACAGATCATCTCCGTTGTCCTGTGTGCAACCATATTTGCATGTCTAACACTTAAAAAAAAGACTTAGACATCAAGCACTCATATACACAAACCCTGCACTCAAAACTTGAGTTTACATCATATACGTAGTGAAACAAAACCAATAGCAAATTACAAATCAAGAGTGAAGGATAAATTAATGACCTGAATCTATTTAATGGAGGAAAAGCACGCCACAACAAATTTAAAAATGTTTATCACTTACAGTTGTATACAAATTTGAAAGGGCCAGAAAGAGGATAGATTGTAAGCTATGAAAATTAAGCTATGAGAATATGTTTAAATGATTAAATTACAAAAGGCATGTGTAACTCTCTAATCACAACACTAAATTAGTTGGTTGTAGTATCCGACACCTGGATGCATTTGAAATTTTTACAGGCCTTGAACCACTCGCAGGTAAGCCAGAACTTCTAAATTAATAACAAATATATGGCCAAACTTTAACAAACTAACAAAAGGATAATAGTATAATAGGAATTTTGGTCCAAATCGTGGATACATCATCCTGATATTGCAAGCTCCCTTCAAGGAAATTGACAACACCTCAAAACTGTTAAATTGAATATCCTGATTGTTTGCTGGTAAAAAGGAGAGTCCACCACCTATTGCTGATTGAGCATGCTACTGTTGGTAATTGAGCATGATGCTATTGTTGCTGATGATAAAATTGAATATCCTGATTGTTTCCTGGCAAAAATATGTGAAATTTTAGTAACACATACACTAAAAAATATGTGATATTTACACTATCTAATGAAACATAGCTAAAGAGTTCACTTTATTCAACTAATAAATAATCACATTTTCTCTGATCCAATGTAAGCCACATGATTTTGGAGATAATAATGGGTGAACACAAACTGATATGGAGTATTGGTACAAAATGAAACAAATTTAGAAACTATTTAGCGCATGTTAATACATATATTTAAATCATTAGAAACAGATTATATGAAAAGCATCTACATGTTCTGCTTCATTATCTCTTTCAGCTAGCAAAGCATGAACTTAATTTGACATCCATAATTTGACACACCACTTCCTATGAATGGACACCTCACTTAATTTAGACTCAGACAACTTGGTGCTTTATGATTCTAATCAGGAAAAGATTTGGCAGAGTTTGATCACCCAACTGACACCATCTTACTTGGTCAAGTTCTTTTGAATAATCAAGAGATCTTTTCCAGCATGTATAAATGTGGTGAATATAGAGCATGAGAGGAAGAGACAGGAAATAGCATGAGGAGAGGCAGTGCAAAGTCAAATCCTCTAAATGAAATCATGGCATCTGAGTTGACATAAGAGTTCCCAAGGCGATCAAAAAAGCAAAGAAAATAAGGCCAACATAACTTAAAAACAAATTTAAAAGCATTATCTAATTAAATCAAAATAGAAATAGATAATTAGTTAACAATTGAAATTAATGGAATTATCTAATTAAATCAAATAAAAAGAATATGTAGATAACTTTGTTATGATATATATGCAAGTAATTAGGCTTCTTTTAAATAAATATATTAAATATAATTTTTCACCAATTTTAGTTGGAATCTCCTCCTTAGATGCACCTGCCTCCTCAATCTCAATCTTAACGGCTTTATCATTGGATTGTTCGATTGGTATTTGCCTGAGCACTTCATCCAGTGTTCCACAAAATGCACATTCAAGAATGTGCTTAGTGCAAATCCCTGGAAACACCTATTCACCCAATTTTAACATATTAAAAAGCAGAATTATCAAGCCATATGGCCCGGAGAAAACATAATGGAGGATTTATCTTGCAATCAAAATAAAATTGGTGTAAATTAAAGCTTAACTAACATTAGAATTAAAAGGATCAACGGTTATGTGAAGTAAAAGTAGGTCATTATGGCTAGAATAGCATTTTCTGATTTTTGACACTATCACATTGGATTCCATCATTCGGCAGTGAATCATTTAGCTAGCATTAATCAACATAAGTACTACTAATTATTGTGATATCTTCAGGCACTTTCAAATCTTACAAAAAATATTAAAGGTTAGAAATAGGAGAATGTACCTGAGAGAGTACATGAAAGCATACCGTTTTTGCTGCTCCATTCCAAGTGCAAGGGCAAGCTTAATTATTCTGAGATTGTCGCCTGACTTGTAACTTAAGGATGAAACTATGAACATAGGCCAGTACATAACGTCTGCAACTATGAACATAGGCCAGTACATAACGTCTGCAACAATAAAGAATTTATCTCTATTAAATTTTGAATTTCATCTTGGGTCTGTTTGGCATAAAGGTAAGTTACTTAGTATAGTTAAAAAGATCACATATCACCAGAAACATGAAAAGACATTGTCAATCTAATAGTTATTCATTAATAGATGTAAAATGGCTGGTAACATTCTAAATTTCTAGTGTGCATAGGCATAGACCTGCATAGAGCATCTAGAATTTTTTAAAGAAATAATTAACTCTAAAAGTTCAAGAGTTATTGCAGCATCAGAGAAATGTTCGAATATAATATATCTTTTTTATTGCTACTTTCTCACCGGTATGGTATCAATCACTGAGAAAACAACACCATAGCTCCCCTTCCCTATAACCTCCATAATTGTAAAATCCAAACACTCCTGGTGAAAGGCCGCGACCATCATCAAGGGCAACATATTTTTTGTCTTGTGCCTACATATGAGAGTGAAATAGTAACATCAGACTCAAATACATGTGAGTGTGGAGAGAGATAGAGAGAAAGAGAGATGGGAGTTTTGTAAGCTATCAAAATAAGCTCTAATCTCTTACAACTGCAGCACGAAGAAGTTCAATCATGCTCATGTTTAGTACAGTATTTTTGTGCCCAAAAGGGATATGCCCTGTATTCAAGACGATTATCTGCAGAAAGTAAAAAATTAAAAAATTTGAAATCAGCAATGATGTGATTCATAATGCTTCTCTAACACCAAGTAGAGAATGTACGTTTTGCTCCTCGTAATACCAGCAACAACTTAAGTATACCTGTTTCGCATAAAACAAAATTGATGTCAATCAGTCGGATCAGACTTCAACATGGTGTTGGAGTTCTCCCACTATAGATGCCGTTAAGTGTCGCGGGGAATACTGAAACTTTAAATTCTAGAATCATAGAAAGATGTTACAGCAAGTAATATAATCTCTAGAAACACAAAAAAGAATCTGTAAACTAAAACTGGTTGGCAAGCTAAAACAGATATGCAAACTTTCTCATCTATATAAATCTCCAGACTTGCTGCAATCAGAAGTTTAAAGATAGATAAATAGTAGGATGGAACTTTGGAAACTACGCCATTATGGAATGTTACCTGATCCATTTTTCTCAGTATCTCCGACTACACCTACTCAGGAGTATCTGGAGATGTGCTATATTTACAATCCACTATCACACCCTGATTCTAATAATTTAATATATCAATCACTGCATCAAAATCACAAAATTATGAGTGTAAACGTACCATTTTCTAGTAAATTTATGAGTGTAAACATACAAAACTATGGGTTAAATAATAAATAATGCCAATAAAGATTCAAAAGAATAAGCATATTTTGACATTATACCATATCAGTAGCCATGTATGCAATACTAATAGACTTGAATAACACAAAACAAAGATCCAAACATGAAAATATAATAAAAGACTCCTTCAGGACTTGAATCAAACAATTGGACTGCATATATGAATACCTGCAATAAGATAACAATGATTTGGACATCAGATACACCGAACAATCGAAAGAATCAAGTAAACAAACAAATAAGATAAAGATTAAAAAATCAGATTGACTGTGTGATGAAGCTTTAAAATTGAGATTGTAATTTTCATTGTTCAACCGTGAAACACTTCTTTCAACCGTGCCTCCGGACGATGTTGCTGCAAACAGCAAGTAAAGACAACAAAATAAGCAAAATAAAATTCTATAAAAGTACCCGTCAAAAAATCTGTAGTATTTTGAACATTAGGACTCAAATTCGTCAGAGAAACTGGAAGCATCAACCGCATAGTTAATTTTGCGATTAACTCCAGAGGATGTCGCTGCAGGTCGTCTCCGCTGGCCTACAACAGATTAAAACAATTTCAGTTTCATTTGTATTTCGATGCAAATTAAAAACACTGATACGAAAAGCAAGAAATCAGTATGCAAGAATTACTCGTTCGAACAGAAGAAGGAGATATATATCGGACTTAAACGCAAACGCTTCCAACCTGTTAAACAATACAAAGCTTGAAGATAAATTAAAATCACATAATTAGCAGTTACCAGTATCAGAACACAATCTGCAAACCTGTGTTGTCCATGTTACAATCTGAAATCTGGTGGATGAATGATGGAGAAATTCAAATTTGGCAAGAGAACGTGATTTGAGGATCAGTTTAATTTTTGAATTGCAGTTATCATCATACCGTACGTGTGTAAAAAAGAGTGTAAATGGATTATACCCATGGGTATATGGATGTCCATAATTTTTAAGTGTTTTTTAAGAAACGGACGTACAAAAAAAAGAAAAGAAGGAAGAGATTGAGAAAATCAAGGAAGATATTGTAATCATAAATGTGTAATTTGAAATTCAAAATTAGGATAAGATTATTTGGTATATGGGTCAACAAAATGGATAGTCCATGGATCTTGTGAAATATAGTAGAAACATAGTACAAATAGGATCCATGGGTAAATTTTTTTACCCATTGGGTAAATTCCTCATTACACTTTAAGAATATATAGATATAGGTAGGAGATGATGATTTTTTCTGTTGTTATTATTGCAGCTATTTTTACTTATATATCTTCTTTAAGGCCTCATTCTGATGTGTCTTACTGTATTTATGCTCTTGCCAGACGTTCATCAAGGACCTATGTTAAGACCAACTATGTAATATAACAATTACTCGAACAATTCAAGCAGACCACACTACAACGATTAATTTACGATCTATTACAGGCTGGATTGCATATAAAATTAGGGTTTACAGGCCACAGCATTCGAGAGGCTGGGTCTCTCCTTTGACTGCTAACTATTACAATATTCTCGATGATTGAAACCCTATTCCCCCTTTGCCTCTTAACCCTCCTTTCCCAAAAGACTATTATGCCCCTGTTTTGTAAAAGACTCTTTTACCCTTTCTTTATTTCTTCGCTTCCTTCTTTCTTCTCGTATATGTCCACTTGATATTCTGTTGACCCTTGTCTCTACTTGCAATGCCTGCCTCCCAAACTGCCACCTTGTCCTCAAGGTGGAAAGACGGAAAACGGTGTTGTACTGCTGAGAACTCCTCCCATGTAGCTTCATAAGCGGCCATCCCTGTCCATTGAATCAGCACTTCCACCTCCACTGTATTTAGTCTGTTCACATTTCTGACCCCCAGTACTCGCTCTGGCTCCGCCACCATTTCTAAATCAGTTGTAATGGTCTCCGGAATTTTCGAAGCAACTGGGATGTCCCCCACTGATTTCTTTAACTGCGACACATGGAAGACCGAGTGGATTTTTGACGACTCGGGTAGCAACAGTTTGTATGCCACTGTCCCAATGCGTTGGATAATTTCGAACGGCCCATAAAAACGTGCCGACAGTTTTTCACACATTCGCCTGGCTAATGATTGTTGACGGTAAGGTTGGAGCTTAAGGAACACCTTATCGCCTACCTGGAATTCCACTTCTCGACGATTCTTGTCCTCTTGCATTTTCATCCTTTGTTGAGCTCGTAACAAATTATAACGTAATTCATCCAACATTGCGTCCCTCTCGCCTAATAATTCCTCAATGCTATTCACCCCAGTCTGAACAGCTGTCGCTTTTACTAGTGGTAAAGGGTCTCGGCCATAGACTGCTTTAAAAGGAGAGTATGTTGTCGATGAATGTGTGGCCGTATTGTAGCTGTATTCTGCCCAAGCTAACCACTTTGTCCAGGTTTGAGGTTTCCCATTAACAAAACAACAAAGATACGTTTCCAAGGCCTTATTGACCACCTCCGTCTGGCCATCGGACTGGGGATGGTATGCCGTACTACGGTTCAGTTGGGTTCCCTGTAACCGGAAATTTTCCCTCCAGAACAAACTTAAGAAAATGCGATCTCTATCCGACACAATCGAAGAGGGAAAACCATGAAGCCTGACTACTTCCTGAACGAACAGATGAGGTATGGACTGAGCTGTAAATCGGTGTTTCAAGGCAAAGAAGTGAGCATACTTCGTAAAACGGTCAACCACGACTAGGATCGCATTGTAGCCATTCGACTTGGGTAGCCCTTCAATAAAATCCAGAGATATCTCATCCCATACTCGTTGTGGCACTGGTAGAGGTTGTAACAGACCTGCTGGTTTGAGAGTCGACGTTTTATTTTGCTGACAGACTGCACAACTCTGAACATAACTAGAAATTTCCTTACGCATCTGGGCCAGAACCACTCTCTCGAAATGCGTTGATATGTCTTTAAGTTTCCAGCATGACCCCCAAGTACGGAATCATGGTATTCCCGCAGTATGATAGTAATGAGTGGACAACCCGGAGGTAACACCAGCCTTCCTTTATATTTGACCATCCCATGTTGCAACTCAAAACCAGTTGGCGTCGTGCCCCCCTGTTCAATCTCTCTTCTCAGCTTCACCATAAATGGATCGTTTCCCACCTGCTGTTGAACGGATTCCCATTCCACCCCATGACTGGTCCTCAATGCATTTAATTCTTTTTGCCCCGAAAATTCGCGAGACAAAGCATCAGCCACCTGATTCGAGGGTCCAGGGTTGTAGTGGATATCAAATGTAAATCCCATCAGTTTACTGACCCATCTTTGGTATTCGGCTCCCACCTCCCTTTGTTCCAACAAAAATTTTAAGCTGTGTTGGTCCGTTTTGATGATGAATTTCCGCCCGAGCAAATAATGTCTCCATTTCATTACCGAAAACACAATCGCCATCAATTCCTTTTCATACACCGACTTAAGTCTTGCTCGTTGTCCCAAAACAGTACTAAAGAACGCAATTGGGTGGCCTTGCTGTAAGAGGACAGCCCCCACCCAAACCCCGACGCATCCGTTTCAATGATAAACGGTACATCGAAGTTGGGTAATGCTAGAATTGGGGTTTCTGTCATCGCTTTTTTCAGTGTGTCGAATGCCGTTGCTGCTGCCAAATTCCATCCAAAGTTATCCTTCTTAAGTTGGTCAGTCAAGGGTAAAGCCACCCGTGCATACCCCTGAATGAACTTCCGGTAGTATCCCGTCAACCCCAAAAACCCTCTTAACTCCTTTAACGTCTGTGGAGTAGGCCAATCTAACATGGCCTTTATTTTCTCGCGGTCTACTGCTACTCCTGCTCCTGAGATTATATGGCCCAGGTATGCAACTTCCGTTTGAGCAAACTCGCATTTCTTATAATTCGCGTACAGCTTGTGCGAATGAAGTCTGTCCAACACGATTTCCAGATGTCGCCTATGCCCCTCCACCGAAGGGCTATAAACTAGTATGTCGTCGAAAAAAACTAACACAAAACGACGAAGAAAGGGTTTGAATACCTCATTCATTAGTGCTTGGAACGTAGCCGGCCCGTTAGTCAACCCAAATGGCATAACCCGAAATTCATAGTGACCTTCGTGGGTTCGGAACGCCGTCTTATGGATATCTGATTCCTTCATCCGAATTTGATGGTAACCTGATTTAAGGTCCAACTTCGAAAAAATGGCAGCCCCGTGCAACTCGTCAAACAATTCATCAATTACCGGAATGGGGAATTTGTCCGGAATTGTTACCTTATTCAGAGCACGGTAATCCACGCAAAAATGCCAAGAGCCGTCTTTTTTTTTTAACCAGAATTACGGGACTGGAAAATGGGCTTCGAGAAGTTTGAATTATTTTTGCTTTCAACATATCTTGAATCAACCTCTCTATTTCATTTTTCTGAATGTGTGGGTAACGGTAAGGACGGACTGAGACAGGTGGGGTACCGTCTAGCAAGTGAATTGCATGGGAGTAGTCGCGTTGTGGTGGCAGACCTGGTGGCATATGAAACACCTGATCAAACTTTGTAAGGATAGGTTGAACCCATGATTGAAAGTCCGGTGGTATTTCCCTGACCCCTGTCCCCGTTTCCAAACTATTCAATTCTGTACCAACTAGGGAATTCCTCTCCTCACAACTCATTCCATTGAACTCCACCAAGAAACCAGATCTTTCCTTCCGTAGCATGCGAATCATTGCCTTTAAAGAGATCATTGAACGGCCTAAGGAGGGGTCTCCTTTGAGAGTGACAGTCTTTCCTTGGGTTTGAAACCTCAAGGTCTGTGTCTTCCAGTTTGTGCTCATAGTCCGTAATTTCTCTAGCCATTGGATACCCAGAATTAAATCAGAGTTACCCAAGTCCAACGGCAAAAAATCTTCCACTATTTCAATTCCCTGAATCCAAAGTCCCAGTTGTCTACATTCGCCTCTACCTTGAACTGATTCCCCCGTACCCAACGAGACACCAAACTCCTTTGTTGGAGATACCTGAATTCCCAACTTCTGTATTGCTGTTATCGAAATGAAATTATGTGTGGCGCCCGGGTCAATCATGACCACCATGGGTGCTCCCTGCAGTTCTCCCACCATTTTGATGGTTTTGGGGCTGGTTAACCCCATTACTGAATTTAAAGAGATTTCTGGTTGTACGAGAGTATCATATAGATTAGTGTCTACCTCCGTGTCAGGGCTTAGTACTGGCGAGTCGTCTTCGTCCTCGTCGCCTTGTGACAGAAGTACGCTCAATTCCTTTCTTCGACAACGATGTCCTACATGCCACTTTTCATCGCATTTAAAACAGAGACCCTTCTCCCGCCTGCTTTGCCATTCTTTGTCACTCAACCTGCGTAGTTCCCCTACGGGTTTGGCTACGGGCAGTTGGTTTGACTTTCGTGAATTAGCTGTCGTGGAGGTAGTGTGATTTGATACCACTGTTGGAGCTCGTGATGGACTATAAGAACCTGATGGGCTATAAGAACCCGTGGTGGACTTAGATTCTGTCGAGTACGCTGGGGAAGCATACTGATAAGACCCCGATACACCTCTAAATCCCACTGTTGTAGTAACCCCTTTCTGCTTGTAATGCCCTTCCCCAAATTTCAACTTCTCCTCGATCTTTAGCGACAGGTCCATTGCGTGGTCCAAACACCGGGGACTCAATAATCGCAATTCCGCCTTAATTTCATCCTTCAGTCCATTAATATATTGCCCCTTGGCGATTTCTTCTGGTACTCCCACTAGGGGGGCCATTAGTTCAATGAATCCCCTTCGGTAATTCACCACAGTGGTGGTTTGCTGATGGCTCAGCCATTGCTCATATAAACTGCCCGCAGAGCTCGGTCTAAATTGCTGCAATAAGACCCTCTTCATCTCTGCCCAACTCCGTATCAGCCTTCTACCATTCTCCCATTGAAACCACAATAGGGCATCTCCGTCCATCGCCACTACTGCTGCTTCTACTTGTTCCTCCTCTGTAAGTTTATAAAACGTAAAGAACCTTTCAGCTCGCAAAATCCACCCATCGGGATTGTCTCCCGCAAATGTAGGGAGATCCAGTTTCTTAAACCGCCAATTAGACCCTCCTGAATACCCGTGTTGTGACTGCCCCCCAATTTCGGGTCCTCCTCGCCCCGACCCGGATCCACCACCTTGAGCCGACCCGACTCCACTTCCTTTTCCCGACCCGAAAAAAAATCCATCGTTCCGATTCAGAATCTCCTCTTCCTCGTGGGTCAACACAGATTGCCCTTTTCCCTGAGAAATCTGAGAGCGTTTGAGAGCGACTCTGATATCCTTGATTTCCTCTTGGAAACGCTCCTGTTCACCCTTCATTGTCTTCACAACTCCTTGAGAAGTCTGTCTTCGATTCGTTGAGTCGTAAGCTCCAACGAATTCGTGAGTTGTTCAATTAACGTTTTCTGCAAGTCGTGGGTGGCGGTTTGTACCGACATCGCGATTTGTTCCACCATTGTCGTACGAAGCTCCCCAGACCTTTCTCTAACATCTCAATTCTGAACAGATTTGTTGGTGGCGCGCCCATCTCTCCTCACTGCCCGATCGTCACTGCTCTGATACCACTTTGTTAAGACCAACTATGTAATATAACAATTACTCGAACAATTCAAGCAGACCACACTGCAACGATTAATTTATGATCTATTACAGGCTGGATTGCATATAAAATTAGGGTTTACAGGCCACAGCATTCGAGAGGCTGGGTCTCTCCTTTGACTGCTAACTATTACAATATTCTCGATGATTGAAACCCTATTCCCCCTTTGCCTCTTAACCCTCCTTTCCCAAAAGACTATTATGCCCCTGTTTTGTAAAAGACTCTTTTACCCTTTCTTTATTTCTTCGCTTCCTTCTTTCTTCTCGTATATGTCCACTTGATATTCTGTTGACCCTTGTCTCTACTTGCAACCTACAACTGGCGGTATAAATTTTCACCTAAGTTATTAACTTATCATTATGAGATAATCTTGGTAGTTTGTCAGTGCAGAGGTTCACATTAAAGAGTAGACTCCTAAGGTAAGAATTGTTGGCTGTAGTTGATTGCAGTTGTGTTTGTTCTTTATCTGCATATAGTAACTATCTTCTATGTTGTATGCCTACTTGTCCGAGGAATAGTGCAGTTTTTACCCTGCTTTAAGTGTTTAGTACAAAGTTATAAAATGTTGTATGATCCTGTATTTACCTAGTCTTTATTCTTTGGTGGTCTCTATACTCGGAAACTCCAAAAACACATGACTGATTTATCTTTGGATAATACGAACCCTGCTAGTTCATATTGCATATGTGATCTTGAACACCTACCGTATGTCTTCTGTGAACAATAGCCTAATCATCACATACCTTTTTCTGTGGTGGGGGCCTATGGGGATCAAAAGTAGTAAAATGTTATTAATACTATGCTGGTATGTTGTATAAGGAGTTGTTTGTATTTTTTCTTGCTCCATGCTTAAAATATATTTGTATATTAATTCTTACGTAGCTTTCTGACGGATCATTTCTAAATTGACCTTGGCAATTATGGAAATCACAACTTATTCTTGCAGTAGGAATGTTTAGTCACCTTGCTTTATGTTTAGTTACCTTAATTTGTCGCGCGTCAAATTAAGCTTTGGACTAATGAATACGGCGATTCTGATTCAGACACTGTTAGCTCCCATTTACCCCCTAATGATTTATCCACTCTTAATAATTTAATTTTGTGCATTGTTTTTTGTTAGTTAGTTAGTTGATACTCGAAATCATCGATTTTGTCTAATTTAAATTAAACAGGATGGAATGGAGACACCTTGTGATAGGGGAGAGTCTACAGTTTGTGCGAATGAATATTATCATTGCTTGACTAACATAGTTACTCAATTGGTATGCTTTCGATATTACGAAGTATTTTGCATTTTTAAAATAATTTGAGGCTTTTTTAAAAGATAGTCAGCTGAAAACTATTTGAGTTTGCACCAGTATAGTTATATGTCGCTACATTGACTTGGATTAGTTTAGTAAATTTGAGTTCTTTTCTATTGTAAATTAATTGAATGATAGTTCTCCGTCCAAGATGACTAATCTTACAAAATTTTTGAGATTGGGAAATTCGTGCATGCATTACTTATCTTGTGTTGATTACTGTGCTTTAGTAGGTGTTAATAATTCAATTAGCCAGGATTTGTTGCAGGAATTTTACTTGATATTTAGTTCTTGATACTATTAACCTTTCTTTCCTTATATAATAACTAGTATAATTTTGTAGACATATAATGATAAGGAAAGAAGGTTGCATGAACTACAAAATTTGGATATTTACATAATGTTGTTGGACATTTACATAATGTTGTTGGACATTTACATAATGCTCTTAATATAAAAAATTGGGACATTTTCTTTTCTGTTGCTCTTGTATTCCTACATCTGATTGCTCTTCTGTTTTTTTGTTGTAGAATTTAAAGGGAGTTTTAGATGCTATCATTAATGTTGTGCTCCAGCCTCCCAAAGCAAAGAAAAAGAAGGGAAAGGCAGCTTGCTCTATATTGCTCTGTTCTCTTTGCTCGTTAAGTTTAAAATTAGGTTTTTGCTTGTATTTCGTTGTATATAGTTATTACGGGCTGTAGTTGTTCAAAGAAGGGATTAAAGTGAAACATTTTGTATTTTGTTTCCTTGGTTATTTTAATTGGGAGTGATGTATGTACCAAACCAATATTTTGAAAATTTTATTTAAAGTGTTGCATTTATCTTTTTGATAGTGTTTCATTTCCAATAATTAGTATTGCATTCCAAAAAAATTGTACTGCATTTGTACTATTGATGATGTGGCATGCAAGTGGGCCCACTATTGACGTGGCATGCTAGTGGGCTCCACTGCTGACATGGCATGATAGTGGGCCCCACTGTGGTGATCTGGAAGTCAGACTCTAGTTCATGTGTATGGCAACGCTAATTGATGTTGCATTTACATGCTAGTAGTGTTGCATTACGGTTGTAATGCAATGCTTTCTTGGTGTTGCAGTAGATGGCACAAAGCGTTGCATTACATATCAAAGGCCACGCCCGCGGATGCAACGCCCATTTCGTGTTGCATTTTTGAAAACGAAGCTGAATGCAACACTTTTTTGGTCTACAGCCACATTAAAAAAGCATTGCATATGAGCACTTATGGCGCAGTGCTAGTCTTTATTATTGCCTTTAAACAAAATTACTCGACTAAGGATATTTAGGATTATAAACACTATTCGTATAATCTCATTTCTAAGTCATAAAATACATGTTTATATTCCAAGGACATTTATTATTCTAACAATTATATCGCAGAAAATAAAGACATAATAAATAACTGAAGAAAAAATCTATAGAACATAATTATTAATAAACAAAATGTCTTTCCCAAAAACATAATAGTATTGTCTCTAGGGCATCAATACTAACCGTCACATCAATTCATGTCCTTTTTTCATGGCATATAATATAAAGAAAAATATTATTATATTATAATTTGATAATAATATTATTGCATTTTAAACCAAAATAATTATTAATAATAATATATTAATAATTTTAAAGAAATTTTAAATATAAATGTACTTAATATAAAATAGCAAATACATATCAAGTAAAATAAGACATGATTATGGTTAAATGGTTGTGAACTTAATTACATTTCTACATAGAGGTCATAATACATTTCAAATGATAAGATCGAGGAATCGTGTTCCGACACCGTGTTTTATGTACCAGAATCCTGAATTTGATACTAAATGGATTGATGCCTTATCGTAACAAAAATCCAAATTTGACACCAAATAAATTCACGTGATCTCGTGTATCACGTGAATTAGCTTTATATTTTCATAATACAAAGAAAAATATTTTCACATTATAATTTCACAAACAAAAATATTTTCACATTATAATTTCACAAACGTATCATTATGATTTCATAAAAATGTAATTTTGTTAGTACAATTTCAATTTTTTAGGTATTAAACCATATCTACCACAACAAAATTCACTTTTAAAATTTAATTCATAATCTTTCATATAATAAGATTTCAATTATATATATATTTTAATTATAAATAATTTATACTAATATTTTTTTTGTTTCGGGTACTTTTAAACATGGTATATATATTTCATTTAGTTTTTTATATACCGAAAATCCAAATCCAAATGATAAATTTCTCATCGTATTGGTGTCGAATACAAATATTTTCCGGTTTAGCCACAATTAATAAATTAAAAACAATTTATACAAATATATTCATTTTGTTTCATACAATTTTTAACACGGTACACATATTTTATATAGTTTCATATACCGAAAATTCAAATCCAAATATTATGTTTCTTATCGTGTAGGTGTCAAGTACAAAATTTGTCGCGTTTAGGCAAAAGTAACGATATACTTTAATATTGATATTATAAATTGTAAAAGGGATAACATGATCATGATTAAATTTTTTGTGTTCTTATCTAACTATTTAATCGATGACGAGGATGAGTCTAAATTATGATATTTATAATTTTCTATATCTCTTTTATAATATCATACTCAAAGTCAGCAATATATTTTATGATTTCGTCCTAAATATAAAACACATCAACTATATATTGTATTATTTCATCTTAAATATAGAACATATGTACGATGTGTGGGATAAGTTTCAAAATTGTACCAAGGAGGCTGTTAGCATGAAATAAATCTTAAAGTAAATTTTAATAAAATAAATAATGAGAGCTATTTGTTAGGTCCTGATAAGTTTGTAGAAGGGGGGTTGAATACAAACTATACCGTTTTATCGAAATTTGTTCTTTTAAGATAAGACAATTTAGAACAAATTAATGCGGAATAAAAACTGAAACAATATTCAAGTTAAATAGAAACTCTATTAAACTTGAGGGGTGTTACAATTTGATCACTGATTACAAAGAACTTGATAAAACAAATCTAGAATAAATTCGACATGAATTTATCTATTTTTGTAATAAAAAGGGTCGAATACTAAAAAGTAGTTCGATATTAAATCTAGGGATTATGATCCGCTAGAAAGCTAAAGCAGTACAAGTGAAATGATCCTTATGAATTAAATGTTAAGAACAAATCAAGAATTAATTCACTGGCATAAATTGAATGCTTTTCTGATGAAGAAATAACGAAGACAGAAGAATGGCAAATGAGTTGTTGTGTCTTTTCCTTTTCTTCTGTTGTTGTTATATTGTCAATTAAATATCTTCTGTCTTCTGCCTTGTACATATATACTAATCCACAGCATTTCTTTTAATCCCACGTGCAAGTACTTTAACAGAATTGCCTTTGGAAGACTTAGAGGAAAATTGTGAAAATGGCCTTGGAAGACTCTCGGGAAGACAAGGAATGCATTAGGAAGACATTCGGGAAAACTTAGATTTGGCTTAGGAAGACAATCGGGAAGACTCACTTGTGAGTCTTCCTAGTTTAATAAACTAAGTCTTCCTAGTTCAAACCTAAGTCTTCCTAGTTCAAATTTATTATAATTTAAATAATTAACTAAATAAATTATGTATTAAATTAATTCTTTACATAATTAAATTAATAAATAATATACTTAATAATATTAATTATTTATAACAGAATAAATAGAATTAGTTGACTTCTTAAACAATTCCAGAATCACTTAAAACTTAGATAATTAACAAACACAATAGTACGGTGACACTCGATGCACTGTCTGGTTCATGAGTGACTAACGACAATGTCTGTTCTTTATCTGTTTAACTTTAAGCAGTGATTCACTTCCTTCTCATTCAAGAACTCCGTAATCAGTATCTTTTTCTGTCACCACTTGAAATCTCTGTCACTTTAATAAACCCACTGAGCTTGAATACTTTATTGAAGCTTGATCAATAAATTGAGCTTCTTTCAATGTAGACTCACTTCAAGACTGTAGATGACTTTAATCTTCATTCTTTGACAGATATAATCTTCTGAGATTCCTGTGACAATTTGAATTATTACTTACTTATTACAGACTTGTTTAATGTTGAGTTAATTCCTCGATGTAAACAAATAGGCTAAAACATATGCCTTTCACTATTTAAGTACGTGGTAGATAAGTTTCAAAATTGTATCAAATAGGCTTTTGGCATGATGGTTAAGGCGGGAGAATAAAATACCTTTGCATCACATAAAAATGTTGTAATTTACCAAACTTTTAAAGTAGAACTTCAATAATATTGTGTAATAACTATTAGACTAAAACGCATTTGAGTTTAAAATTGAATGAATATGTACAAAAATATAGGAAAAAAAATGAGGGAGGCACTGCGTGGATGACTTTTATGTAATATTAATTGTTAGGTCCTGATAAGTTTGTAGAAGGGGGGTTGAATACAAACTATACCGTTTAATCGAATTTGTTCGTTTGAAGATATAACAATTTAAGAACAAATTATTGCGGAATAAATTGAAACAATATTCAAGTTAAATATAACTTATATTAAACTTGAAAGGTGTTACAATTTGAGTACAGATTACAGAGTTCTTGATAAAACAAATCTAGAATAAATTCGACATGAATTTATCTATTTTTGTAATAAAAAGGATCGAATACTAAAAAGTAGCTCGATATAAATTCTAGGGATTATGATCCGCTAGAATGTCAAAGCAGTACAAATGAATTAATTCTTATGGATTAAATGTTACAAACAATCGAGAAATTAATTCACTGTAAAATTAAATAGCTCGGACAGTTCTTGAGTAAAGGCAGAAGTAATGAAGATAGAATGTTTTTGTGCTTTTCTGTCTCTTGAATGTTTCTGTCTGTGTTAAATGTTCTACTTTGATCACACTTGTATTTAAACAAGTGAAATGAAATGTCCCGCACGCGCCAATGCATTCCTTGAATTGTACTATGAAGACAATCGGGAAAACTCTCAATTGGCTTGAGAAGACTTTCCGGAAGACAATGATTTGGCTTGTGAAGACTTTCAGGAAGACAAGCTTTTAACTAATTAATACTTAGAAAATGCCTAGGAAGACTATCGAGAAGATTCTCCTTGACAGTCTTCTTAGTTCATTTTCTAAGTCTTCTTAGTTCATTTTCTATTCTAATTTAAATAATCATTTAAATAATTTAAGTATTAAGTTAATTCTGAATAGAATCAATTTAATAAATAAATTACTTAGTAGAAATAATTATTTAGAAGAGAATAAATAAAATTCCTTGTCTTCAGAAGAATTTCTTAAACCACTAATATTAGAAGAAGAAATAACACTTGTAGAACGTTGACACTCAATGTACTGTCTGGTTCATGAGTGACTAACGGCAAAGTCTGTTCTTCATCTGTTTGACTTTAAGCAGTGATCCATTTTCTTTTCCGTTTTCCTTAAACACTGTAACCTGCACATTTGCTGTCACATCTTGAAATCTCTGTCACTTTAATAAATCCACTGAGATTGAATACTTCACTGAGGCTTGATCAATAAATTGAACTTCTTTCAATGTAGAATTACTTCAAGCCTGTAGATGACATTAACCTTCATTCTCTTGACAGATATTATCTTCTGAGATTCCTGTGACATATGACTTTTATTATTTACTTATTACATCTTATTTTATGTTGAGTAGAATCCTCGGTGTTTACAAATAGGCCTTTACATATGCCTTTCAATCTCCCCCTATTTGTTTGTTAGACAATAACAATCAAATACCTCTAGAGGATAACTCAACTAAAACAAGAAAGATAAGATAAGACTTTTAAGAGCCAAGCAAATAATAAAAAAGTTCTGGATTATATTTAACAATTTTCAGATTCAAACAATAAAGATAAATACAAGATAGATGTTCCTCTAGACTGAACAAATGATTACATTTTCCTATCTTGATTCACCTATGCTCTAAACATATTACAATAAAAACTGAGCTATCTTCATCATGCCTTAATCTCTAATCTCACCTTCTTCAGCATCTTGCAAGGTGTCTAGAAGATCTTTATCAAGGACACGATCACTTTCTGAAACAACACCACTTGGCTTGACTGGTTGAGAAGTTATCTTCTTCAATCTGTTCTTCATTTGAGAATACCTTGGAACTTTTTCAGTGCAGTAGTCTGAAATCATATCAGCAACCTCAGACTTTTCTTCAGAAGTAAACCCAGAAGTTCTAAGAAGATTCTCCAACTTAACCAATTACATAGCAGTTTGTAGCTTCAAAGAATCAGGATCCAGCCTTACTGTCTCCAAAGTTGTACCTCTGTAGATTTTGACTTCATATGGAAAGTGTACAACTTGAGGGCTGGCCTTCATAGCAGAATCTCTCAGCCGGTCATAAAGAAGTTCATTCAAGCAGGAAGATCTCTTCACATTACTCATCAGAATCCAAAGCTCTGACTGAGATCTTCTTTCCAGGAGTTCAAGAGAAACTGTGAATGACCCTTCAAGAACACTAGAAACATAGATATATAATTCTTGTCTAACTTGATCAAATACAGATGTAATCCTTAGGATATCTTCCTTCAAAGCCTTCATGTATAATGAATTGTCTGGATTAACTGTTCTGATCTTCTCAAGCAACTTAACAAAAGTACGATCATTGTTTGTGCCTCTCTAAGAGATATCAAACATCTCCCTTTCTTTATCCCACTTGCTTCCTTCCTTCATCCTGACATCCAATCTCCTTTCCTTAACATGAATACTATGAAGACGTTGTTTGTCTTCATGTTCAGCTTTTAAAATCTTCAGCTTCTGAGATATAATGTCGGAGACCTTAGCATTCTCATCAAAGGATCAGGAATGTATGAGAATAACAATCAAGAACACAAGTTTGTAAATCAACAAACTGTAATTATATTAACAGCTTCTCTCTTTATGATGTTAATGAATCACAAAGAGCTTCTAGGTTACAAGAATAATGTTTTCAATTATCGCGTCCCTTCTAGGGATAACCTATCTGTGTTTATCTAGTACACAGTTACAATCAATCTCTAATTGATACTCCTACAAATTAGCTATACAATTTGTAATCAATTAGAATTGCTTCAGTCCTCTGTCCAGTCTCCTTAGCTGTATCAATATATTCTGCTTCTTTCCATCTTCAGAATATATTGCTTCTAGAATCTTCATGATATGCACCGACAGCTAAATCAACTTTCACCCTGTCAGACTTTAACAAACTCTGACCGGCTTCCATGTAAACTCTGATAAGTACTTCAAACTAAACTCTGAACAGTACATGTTACTTAAACACTGATTAAACAAACATCAGCAATTATATCTAACAGAGATCTTCTTTCCAGGAGTTCAAGAGAAACTGTGAATGACCCTTCAAGAACACTAGAAACATAGATATATAATTCTTGTCTAACTTGATCAAATACAGATGTAATCCTTAGGATATCTTCCTTCAAAGCCTTCATGTATAATGAATTGTCTGGATTAACTGTTCTGATCTTCTCAAGCAACTTAACAAAAGTACGATCATTGTTTGTGCCTCTCTGAGAGATATCAAACATCTCCCTTGCTTTATCCCACTTGCTTCCTTGCTTCATCCTGACATCCAATCTCCTTTCCTTAACATGAATACTATGAAGACGTTGTTTGTCTTCATGTTCAGCTTTTAAAATCTTCAGCTTCTGAGATATAATGTCGGAGACCTTAGCATTCTCATCAAAGGATCAGGAGTATACATATCAGCTTCATTTTCCCAATCATCAAAGTTGGCCACTTCTTCAACCTCCTCCTCACCAATAGGTTCTTCAGGGATATTCTTCTCCAGATCACTAGACGTATCAAATTGAAAATCATCCTGTTCACCATGGTAGTAGAAAGCATCATCAAAAGCAGACTCCTCCATTGATTGTTTCTGCTTAACCTTTCCTTTATCTTTTCCAGAAGCTCTTTCAGCTTCTCTTTCTCCTCCTTTCTTCTCCCCCTTAGTTGAGGAAACCTCTACAGATTTAGATTTAGCAGCTTCAGGATTCACCTCACTTGTTCCCCTTATATCTCCACCAGCTCTTCTATCTCCTCTATCTCCTCCTTGATCAGCATCATCTTCACCATCTCCCTCAAAGAATGTTTTCTGTTCAGCCGTGGGTTGATGTGAATTCTTTATCATAAAGTATAGATGCTTCATCCCTTCGTTGAGATGCTCCATTCCACCTTCAATCTTTGAGAACCTCTGTTCATTAAACCATTGATTTTCATCAACAGTTTGCTAAATGAAGTCCACTTGAGTAGTAATGGAAGCAAACTGCTCAGCATGTGAAGTTGAAAGATCAGAGACGTCCGAAGCCATAAGTACTTGAGATTGTTGAACTACATTGATCTTTGGCAATAGAGAAGTCTTCAAACCTTCAATGTCATCTTTAATCATACCCAGCTGATTTGTTACAGAGGTGGAAGTAGAAGACCGTTCAACCACTTGTGCTTTGAGAATGTCCTTTTCAGCCTGGGTTTCTAGAAGTTGTTTCTGTAGAGCAGCTATTTGAGCTAACAACAAAACAGTGTTTGTGTCAGTGTGTGCACTCACCTCAATTTCTCTTAGTGGTGTATCACTCAACTCACGTGCTTGTGTATCACTCCGTGTTTGACTCTCATCTGTAATTACTAGCTGTCTCTCCATGTTCTCAGATGATGTACCTACAATAGAAATCACCCTAGCTCCTTGAAGAGAGGTCAGTGGTGGTGCAATGGGAGTTCACAAATCCCAATCCCTGGTTGAGTCTGTCAAGACATTTTACATTGTAAACTGAATTGCTTCAGTGATAGACTCACCTCGTTGCCTTTCACTTTCACCAGTATAAACTGCGAGTGAAAAATCCCTTAAGGGAGCCAGAGATGTTCCCTCTAGGAGGGGAGAAAATGATTCTGTTAAAAGTGGCAAAGAATTATATTTTCCCTCTGATGACTGTGAAGGCACTTCTACCGTAACTATGGTAGGTACTTTTTCAAATTCAAAGTGCTCTCCTGACAGCGTGTCCTGAGTTTCTTCTATGTGTATGTCTTCTCCCATTGTGAGTAATGGGAGTGTGCTTGACTCATTACAAGTTGCCAGGCCCCGATGGCGAATTTTAATAGATTCATCCTGTTGAGAGGATGTCTCCAGAGATTGTTCAGTGGCCATATCAAAGTCCATATCCTGTTGGGAGGATAAGGATGGGCTAACAGATGCCTCCCTATATGTTTTTCTTTTCTTTGGAGGTGGAGATAGAGTTGTGGGAACACTCATTATAGTTTCTTCACTAACACTTCTTTGTCTGGTACGTAAAGTAAGCTCAGGTTGAGGGTTTGAAGAGTTTGACTCTGTGTTTGGCTCTATGACCTGTGTTAGAGGTTGTGGTTCTACAACCTCTTGGTCAGCCGTAATAACCACTTGGGTTTCAACATTTGTACCAGAAGAAGAACCAGGGTTAGGAATTACTACATGTAATGGAATTGGATGTTGTTGAGGAACTTGTTCACCAAAGGTAGGAAGATTAATGAATTGACTCATCAAAGGTGAAACAAGAACAGGTGTTGAAAGATATTTAAGTGAGCAATCCAATCTGGTGTAGAACTTAGAATCAGTGGTTTGAGAGGTTTCAAATCTAGCATTTCTAAACAACTCTACATGCTCAGTAGTAAGTAGATGATTTATGATAAGAGTGAGAAAGCGAGGATACCAACACTTCACTTTCACATTATTATCAAAATCTCTTCTAGAGTGAGCAAGTCTATTGACCATTAAATTCCAAATCAACTCTGCAAAGTTAAGTCTACGACCAAATACAATAGCATAAGAAATATATTGATTTAAAACTGTAATGCCATGAAAATTTGTTTTAGTGCAATTACCAAACACTCTAGCTATTGTATCAAAGAACAGATCCCATTCCCTAACTAGAAAACTCTTAGATAGTTTAACCATTTAAAGGGGGCCTTGATAATGGATGTTAATGAAAAATTGAGATAATTCATCATCAGAGGGCAAATGATCAAATTTGTCCTTAGGAAACTGTAAGACATCACAAAACATATCAAAAGTGACTGTATATTGCTGGTTTAAAATAGTGAACGTAGAAGATTTAGAGTCCTCAGCAATAACAGCATCAGAGCAAAGTAGACGTAATGGATCAATTTTCAAAACAGCAGATGCACAAATAGCATGACTAACACATGTCTGACTGTTCAAAAATTGAATCCAAGGCCTAAAGCGCTCAACCTTACACCTCAACGGATCAAAGTACCCAATATAATTATTTAAAACAAGTTCAAAATTAGGATCCATTTGAAAAACAAGAAATTTTAATTAATTTGAAATAAAATTCGAATTTTAGGGATTTTTAAAATTAATCAAAATTAAAGAAAATCCAGAAAATTAAAATTTCACTAAAAATTAACTACTTTTTTAAGAATGATCCTTAAATCGAACTAAAAACACAATGCACACACAAGGTACTAAATCCACACACAGAACAAACCAATTACAAGAATTGCCTTAACAAAATCAAAACCAATGCAAGTTTTAAACCACTTAAAAGTTTAACAAAAATAAAAGTCGAAATGAAAAGTAAAAAATTTAGCAGAACTTCGACTGATTTTGAAAATATTTTAAAGTGATGATTGATTGATTTGCTAAGTTAAAACTTGAGCAGTACTTAGAGAAATAGCTATGGAGAATCAAGTGGAAAACTGATAAGGATATGAAGAAGTGAAAAAAATACGTATGTATATGTATATATATAACTGACTTAAACAAAACTGTAAAGAAAAGTAATTGAACCGTTTTTATTAGAAAATGAAATGGGAAGACAATCGGGAAGACTTAGAGAAAGTCTTGCCGAGAGTCTTCCTAGTTCAAACGGTAGTCTTTTCGAATAAATTAAACAAAATAAAAAGGAAATAACTACAAAAAGAACTAAGTCTTCCCGAAAGTCTTCTAAGAGTAAAAAGATTGGGAAGACTTAGGAACAGAAATAAAATCAAAAACAAAAAACAAAAAATTGAAAAACTGAAAAATACTAAATATTCCTGATAGTCTTCTCAGTAGAAAAGACTGAGAAGATTTAGAAAATTAGTAATTAAAAAAAATAAGTCTTTTCAAAAGTCTTCTCAGAATAAAAACTGGAAAAACTTAGAAAAAGAAAAATCATTAACAGAAAATGCTAAAAAATACATAAAAATGCACAAAAATTTACAAAAATGCATAAAAAATATGTAAAAGTCCAGAAAAATTCATAGAAAAATCTACAAATCCTAGAAAAATATGCAGTAAATTATAGAAGTGCAACAAAATAATATAAACCTGCTGAAAAATTCAAACAACAATATATACAATCTGAAACTAACCTAAATAATCCTAAATAATTAAATTTTCAATAAAAATAAATTTCTCCACTTAAAAAATATGAGAAAAATATTTTTAAAGAAAATAGATTATTCAAGAACATTTAAATTAACAAGCTTTTCAGTACAAACAAGAATAGGCAATATTTATCATTAAATATCAACAAGAGAAAATGATTTTTGCTAAGAACAAACAAAACATAGATATGGTTTATCACTAAGACTGTTCAACATACCCAATTTACCAACTAACCTGGTAAATTTGGATTCGTCAAGAGATTTAGTGAATATATCTGCAGTCTGTTCTTCTGTGGGTACAAAGTGTAACTCCACAGTTCCATTCATGACATGCTCTCTGATAAAATGATACATGATATCAATGTGCTTCGTTCTCGAGTGCTGCACAGGGTTGTTGGAGATTGCTATGGCACTTGTATTATCACTCAAAATAGGAATTTTGTCTAATGCAAAGCCATAGTCCTTTAATTGATTCCTTATCCATAAGATCTGAGCACAACAGCTTCCAGCAGCAATATATTCAGCTTCTGCTGTTGAATTGGAAACTGTTTGCTGTTTCTTGCTATACCAGGAAATCAATCTACCTCCTAGGAATTGACAACTCCCAGAGGTACTCTTTCTATCCACAACACTACCTGCATAATCAGAATCTGTATATCCAACAGGATTAAAACCAGAATCTTTAGGGTACTAGATACCTAAATTAGGTGTACCCTTTAGATATCTCAAGATTCTTTTAACAGCAACGAGATGTAAATCTCTAGGGTCCGCTTGGAACCTTGCACACAAGCATGTAACATACATAATATCTGGTCTACTTGCAGTAAGATAGAGTAAGGAGCCAATCATACCTTTGTAACTTGTAACATCTACCTTGATAGAATTATCACAAACTCCAAGTTTGACAACTGTTGAAGATGGAGTCCTTGCTGATGCTGAATCCTCCATGTGATACTTCTTGAGGAGTTCTTTGAGATACTTGGATTGACAAATAAATATACCATTTGACCTTTGACTTACTTGTAATCCAAGAAAGAACTTCAGCTCACCCATTATACTCATTTCAAACATACTCTACATTAGCTTAGCAAATCTCTTACAGAGATCATCGTTAGTAGACCCAAATATGATGTCATCCACATAGACTTGGACTAATATCATATCACTTTTGTGTTTCTTTGAAAACAGAGTTTTGTCTATGATACCTCCAACAAAACCATTTTCTAAAAAAAAACCAGAGAGAGTGTCATACCATTTTCTTGGAGCTTGTTTGATGTAATAACCCGAATTTTTGGATAAATTAAAACTTTTCTTATTATGATTAAGTGCATCAGTGAATAGTGAATTTGGTGGATGAATAGTGATTTTGAGGATTAACAAAATTTTTCATGCCACCTATGTACGAGACGTAGTGTGGATATTCCGAAGTCATATTAGTGATCTACGGAGTAAATAAGTGAATGCAAAGACGATCGGAATTCAGAAATTCCAAATTTTATTTTGGTGAAGTATTTGACCGGGCAGTGAATTATATATTATTATATTCAAGAAATGAGATATTAAAATTAAGGATTTGAGGATTTAATATTTTGGAATTTTATTATTTTATTAAAGTCGATTTAAGGATTCGATTGTTGAAGTGGATAGTGACTAGTTACTATTCACTGCGAAAATCGCGTAGAGTTTTATTCGCTCTTTTGGGAAATATTTGGAATCGTTCCAAGAGAAACAAGGCAACATTTACAGGATTAAATTTAGACATGGAAGTAACATGTAACAAGATTGATTCGAGGAATGAAACATTTGGATCATCCATGTGAAAGGAAAACGAACCAGTAAAGCTACTTTAGCTAAACCAATGCATGTTGGACAAGTGTCACAAGCTAAGAGCTATGACTCACCACCTTTTTAAACACAAAAATCAGCATCCTTATCATTATTATCAAGACAAAGAAAAGAGAAATGAGAAGAAAATTCGGGAGAGAAATGAGAAGAAAAATGGGAGAGAAAGAAACGATCGTAACTTGAGATTCCGTGGTCCGTTTTTGGCGTTCTACCACTCAAATCGAAGCTCTCGAGAAGCCCGACGTAACCATGGTAAGCTCTCGCCTCACCTCTGTATTTTACCCATTCGATTTCAGTGATTAACAGTTGGAGAAGATGATGAATAGTAACTTGTGTTTTGTTTTGTTTTCGGATATTGAGTTTGTGGCTTCCAAAGGTTGTATTAAGCAAGGATCTAAGGTTACATAAGGGATATAGCAGCAAGCAAGCTTGGAGAAGGTATAAAACCTCTGCCCCTTTTGTTTGTATGAGTTTCGAAATGGTTTTGATGTTTATGTAAGGTTAAAAGCATGATTAAGTAATTAGATAAATTGTTGGTTGAGTATTGGAGGATGGGTTATGAATTTTGTTGTGATTATTCATGGAGGATTTGACTGAGTGGAGGGTGTATAAGGTGGATGGTGAGTTTGGGATTGTTTGGTATTGATTTGAGTGTGTTTTGAAAATGGAAAACGTTACGATTATAGCCGTCGTAATGCCCAATTGATTTAAGGCTGTTTTGAGCAAGAATTAGGAACTGGTCTGGTAATATTTTTGAACAGAACTGACCACGAACATGTAGGTCTTGTTTTAAGGTTTGTTTTGATATAAAGATCATGTCCATACGAATTACGGTTTAAGAGAAAAGTGAGTTTTAGTAAACGTCGTTCGGAGGAACAACCCTTCTCTGTTCAGCAACTTTGAGGATATATTTGGACCAATTCGGAGCCATATTAAAATGTGAAACTTTGAGGAATAATACTAGAGACAGTTAGGAAGGCTCACGAAAACGATTCGGATTAAAAAGATTATTTTTCGATTTTATAAAAATGTTTTAGTCGAGGTTGCGCAAGTGAAAACCACTGAAAACGAGACTTAGAAACCAAGGTTCCAAATGGTTAAGTATAACTTGGATTTGAGAATGGATTTCAAACCAAACTTGTGATATAAGTATTTGACGAATAACATGGACTTAGTATGAGCCTATAAGGAGCTAGTAATGCCTTGGTTGTATTTCGCTTACGTGTTTAAGCATTAAGTTATAAGTGGTTTATCGAGGGGATTAACCGTGTGTTTTCGTTTGACTTTGTCTAGATTGTCTGGCATCGTCGCGAACCCCTATCACTTCTCGAGCATCAGGCAAGTTTACTAAACCTTACTCAATTGTTCAGAGTAGGTATATTTTCAAATATTCAATACTTGTGTATTCCCAAGTTATATATATCAAATCTTTGTTGTGAGTATTGTGGCAAGTTTTCTAAATCTATACTTTGAAGTATTGATTATATATTACTGCTTTTGCCATGTGTGGAGTTATATAGTTTTGCGATACATGTTATATATTGTATAAAATAGAGTTTGATTTTGGCTTATATATGAGCTTTGAGATGAAGTAGTTATAAACCGGTATACCTTGTAGCTCTAGAGATAAGAGCATACTTCTTGTTTTCGACTCTAGACCGGGAGTCAGTATTTGAGATATGGAGATAGCCGTGGAAACCCGGAGGGATTCCAGCGGCAGTGTACTAATTATTTTGAGGACTGCTATTATTAAACATTAATTATATTTCTAGAAAGTATTAATTACATGGAAATGATTTGAGGAATGTTATTTGAATATTACCTCATTCGAAGGTTATTACTTGGAAATGATTTGGTAATTGGCTTATAAGCTAGATATGGGATATCAGTTATAAGCCAGGTTTTTATAAAGGCCCTAGGTTAAGGGCGTATGATATTTCTTTAGATCAGAAGTAATTATAATTCTGTATATGTTAAAGGTTATTTTCCGATAAAGATATCGGGTACTGTTATTCGAGGATTAATTATTTACTTAAAGTATATTATTTATGAATATTCATTTGAGGATTATTGACTTAAAGATTATTAGTGTGAATATTCATTTAAGGATTATTTATTTATTGAATATTACTTTTGAATATTTATTTGAGATTTAATTGTTTAATGAATATTATTTTGAATATTCAATTGAGATTAATTAGTTAATGAATATTATTTTCGAATATCCAAAAGAGGTTCCCAAAACAATGTTTTTCCCATTTAAATCTGTCTTTTAAAGAGGATTTAAATACTCGCTCAACTATCAAAAATATGGGAAACCTGATTTAAGTGACTACTACTCTTTTTAAACTCTCAATTCAAAAACTGTCAAGGGACAGATATTTTCTTGGAGCAATTTAATTGCTGCCAGTCTAATGTTGGGTTACCACCTCAATGATCGAGGGGTAAATTCATGGAACAAGTCGATATCCATTAACAAGCATAGCTTGGGAAATATTGGAGAATCTTCCTTTCCAACCTAGATATAACTACTTAGTGGAGTCGTATCAACAAGTGTTACACTTGGGGAAAGGAGGACGATCTTTACGTTTCAGAGTCATGGATTTCATCTGAACTAGGAGTGGTGTAAGTGGTCAAGTTGCGTGGGCCCATCCAACTTTTAATTGCCCCAAATGGGCGGGAGGTCATAGTAAGGCGGTAGACAATGTCAGGCCGTCATGATACTTCCATCTACATGTAGAGAACTATTTGAGCGGTGCGACCTGCTACTGATCATAGCAAGGTTAGGCACAGCGGACGCGGTAGCAACTCCAGTATTGGTTCATCATCCAATTTGGATATTCCTGCAACATGGATTGGGATGAAAAACCAATCATGTTGGCAGGGGGTCGAAAGTGTTTGAAAATGAAGTGGCAATAAATTCATGCAACTCCATCTTTTATTTTATGAGTTATGACTCTGTGGATACCTTACATAACATGAGTTATGGTAAGGGAGTTGTTTATACTGAATCACCTTATAACTTCATCTTTTAAGATATGTGTTGATATTCTGCTTATATAGCAGATATTTTTGGAAGGGTTATATTGGTTTACTTTGAAACCTCACCTTTTATATTATACTAGAACTTTGTTCATAATATAGCAAAGTTGCAGAAATATTATGAATGATATTTGAAGTACAATAAAGGTACTATTTTTGGAATACCTTCCGATAAGGAAATAATTTCAGTATCGAAATATTTTGACAAATTATTGTCTTATACCCGCTTTATTCTGGGTTGAAGTAAAGGCAGAATTATACCATACTTTCATTACCTTGCTGAGCTATCGCTCACTCTTGCTATTGTTTTATATATATTATATAGCAGCGAAGCAGGATGCCAATGGGACGGCACATACCCCGCAAGGCGTTTTCATGAACAGCTTCTAGCAGTGATCCAGAGAGTAGTACGAACCGACCGAACCAGGCTACAGCCTTTGGTATTCAACTTATGTATAGACCTGAATGGTATTAGAGGATTGTGAGCATCAGAAGGCTAAGTTGGTAATGTAACAATACTTAGAACTTGTATCAGTATCAGATTCAAAAGACATTTGGGTATTGTAATAAAAATTATTTATTCCGCAATTGTTGTAGTGTGTCGTTTCTGAGACTCTAACCTGTGTGTGTGTGTGAGACATATATTGTGGGGTCATGAGCAGGTGAAATATGAATGGTGTGAGCATTACAGGTAAGGCAAGGAGTACATGGATTGTGACAACCCTAAATCCCTGACCCCGGATTTGGGGCTGTTACAGAGATGGTATCAGAGAGTTAGGTTACAGTCCTCAGAAACGATGGGAGATCGAGTCTTACAACACCCTTAATAATGATAAGAGCATCTAGAGCTCCAATTGAGTTCGTAGTCGGGTTAGAGGATATGACCCTGACTGTTTAAGATGAAGCCCGAGAAGGGACTTTTTCTGGGAAACCGTACTTAGGACTTCATGGTTAGTCACCTCGATTCGTATGAGTTATAGATTGATGGGATTCTGAGATACCAGACCCCGAGGCCTTCGAGTAGGCAATTGATGATGCGTTCCTTGAAATGGACGGAGACCCGATAAAGGAAGATCCATAGGAGGATCTAGAGGAAGACCCCATAGTGGGTCGAGGAAAAGAATCTCGTAGAGGATGTGTTGATTGATAAAGACGTAGTATGTTACTTGAGGTCGTACAATAGGACCGGACGAACCTTCAGAGGTCAAATAAGTGCCGATACGAGAGTTTAAAGATCGTTATGATTCATCATGAGATATGACAAAGAAAATGGAGTAGAGTCTCCAAAGCAGAAGAGGTAGAGGCAGTATAGCCAGTATCAGTGGATTGATTCGACTTGAACGAAACCTGTTACTCGTAGTCGGTTATAGTGGCCCATAAGGAGGCGGCATACGTAAGAACCAAGATGTTCAGATTTTCACGAACGATTAAGGGTACTTAGTTGCCTAGAATAGTGAAAGGTATTTCTTTGGCTATGAGGTTTCACTCCCCCACGACCAGTGATTCCACTGGAAATAGTGTCTATTACATCATTGAGGGATTCTATTATCTCAAGGAAAATTTTGGGTATATGTACCATGTAAATGTTATCGTAAGACAAGCACGCTAAGATAGAATCGAGAACGAGATTTACCACCCTCAGGAAACCAGGAAGGAATTTTGAGGATAGAACAGAAAGGTCGGAAATCAGATCTGAGTATTACTAGTGGGTAAATAGATTGATCAAATTTCCCCGATTTTGGAAAGAAATTCAGCAAATTTTGGCAAACCTTGTCTTTCTGATTACTAGAGGATGTCACCAAAGAGAGTGGAAACTAGAGCGAACCCTGTGGATTGGGTAAGATGGCCGCTATATGGGTTGGTGGACAGACCCTGATTGCTATAATTGATTGTAGAGATAAAATGGTGAAGTTGAGATTGGACGGTAAAGGCGAAATATATTTAAGGACCAAGACGGACTGAGAAATTCCGGGATTGACTTAAATGAAAAGGCTATTGTGCCAAAAGTGTTAAGCTTATGTAGCACACGGGATTGATATGGGAAAAGGAATATTGGGTATAAGGATGATTGAAATAGAGACCGGATTTAAGCTTGTAGTTTCTAACGAGCTTCCGAAGTACCGCCCAGTCGACATGTGGAATTGTCATTGCTATGGGCGACAACGGTATCGAAGTCTTCTTATAGAACAGAACGCTTACTTGAGATGTTTGCGCCTAGTCGAATAGAACTCCCTGCGATTGTAAATGTTGATGGTTGAATTCTTAGCGACTATTATAAGTCGGCAATGACGTAAGTATCGAGCACCTTAGGGTGTACCTGGAGAAGAAAAGCTTTGGAATGGAACGATTATCCATTAGAGGAGCCGACATAAAAGGCATCCGTAGAGACCTTGGTAATACCCTCCCCATGTGCAAATTATGTGGGGTACCTCCCCAATCTATGATCTATTTTGACCTCTCTCCAGGAAAGAATTCTGATAAAGGGTATATTCCCTCTTCGAAGTTGTTTCATAACACTTGTGCTAAACCATATTCAGTTTCACTTGTGCCAGAGGCTGTCACAATGCCTACTTTCAGGTTTTCGAAACCCTGTCAAATGATGTTATTTAAGCTTTTACTTTTCTTCAAATAATGAATGACCCTATGGTGATACCTCACCACTTGTTTGTTAAGTACCAGTATCTTTTTGGTTATTCTTTTCTTTGTATTTTCTTTGGAAACCGCACCTTTGGAATCTGTTCAATTTTAATCCAAGGTGTTCCTTTGAGAAATATTGTCGAAAGGCGATAATCATTAAATTGATTTCGAATTGCTTTCATACTTTTCAACTTCCACTGAGGCGAACAACCCTATACTTATAGGGGCTACAAGGACTCTCTGTCTATGTGATAGAAGTCTGATGGGACGCCATCACTTGTAAGTTGTGAAATACAAGAAGGCTAATTACCTTTAGTAATGTCTCAATCGAGGCACACAACGCTAAGTTCTTATGATCATGTTGATCTCTCGGTAAATTCTTTTACCTCCCATAAGGTTACCTTAAAACTCATAACCTTATGATCACCAGTGTGTGACGTTTTCCTTGATATGGGAGCTGTCTTTTCAAGGCCCCATAATTTTTGTTATCCTCATTGAATTCTAAGGGGAGGCCAACCAGGTCAAATAAGTCAAAATTCGCTGATAGGAATTAGATTCGCAACGAAATCGCCTACGACAGGAGCGAATCCCTAAGACGAATAGAATGTTAGTGACATATCAATGAATTGGTTTATTCTCCCAAGGATGTTATGATAATGGAAAGCGTGTCAATTGATATATGTGAAAGGAATAGCGATGTGTCGTGTACTCCAGTGACAACGATGTTAGATAGATGCACTATAGTGGAATTGAGATTTTGGAGGAGTTGTTTACGAATGGACACTACCTCTGGGTTAGCAAGATAAGTACTGGCGATGGAGTCAGAGGGAGCTGGTATTGTGACTTGGGAGAAGTTGATATTGTAATAAGGATTGGTTGGTTGACACCCAATGGAGCCCAGACTGATTGTAAGAAAGAGAGAGAGTAATAAATAAAGGATGGAGGCAGACTCAGAGATTCTTGAATATAGTTCAGACTAAGAAATTATTGCGCCAGAGATCCGAGGCTTAATTAGCTCTTATGGTTGACGCCAAGAAAAGAGACACCAAGTATAAAGGAAACTACAATGGTTTTGGGAGATTGTACAAGGTTTTAATGAGCTACCAGATATCGAATTGGATGACATGAGAATGAATACCGAGTATTCCGAGTATAGTGGGAATGAAAGAGTTAGTGACTCAGTTACAAGAATTGCTGGGCAAGAATATGATAAGACCCAGTGTATCACCGTGGGGAGCCCCGGTGTTGTTCGTAAGAAAGAAAGATGGTAGTAGGAGATTGTGTATCGACTATAGAGAATTGAGCAAGCATTACCACTAAGAATAGGTACCCGTTACCTAAGATAGATGGTTGTTTGACCAGCTGAAAGACGCTGTGTATTTCCAAATTCATTCAAGAACTGGATATCACCAGTTGGAAGTTAAATCCGAGGATATACCCAAGACTGCGATTCATACTAGGAATAGACACTTCGAGTTTTCAGTGAGGTTATTTTGGGTTGATTAATGCACCCACAAATTTTATGGAATGTAATGAATTGGCTTTGAGTTGCCCGTGATAGTAGATAACATGAGATAGAGAAATGGCTAGAATTGACCTAGGATTATGACTGGGAGATACACTACCATCCGGGGAAGGCCAAGGTGGTGGCCGATACCCTTGATTAAAATGAGACAGAGATGGATTCCGAATGATCGGGAATTAAAGGATGAGATCTTACACAAAACCCAAGTTACTCCAACAAACTAGAAAGACAAAAGATTTCACCAACAAGCGGCTAGTAACAGCCAAGATAGACAGAGAAAGTATGCGGACTAAGCCCGCGAGTATAGAGATAGTACTGCTATTGATAAGCTAAATGGCATGTTGATGAATGACAAGAAAGTTTATGATTGGTGTATTTTTTTTGTACAAAGAAGATAGAGAATATAAGGTTAGAAATTCATGATGTTAAAAGATATCCTCGTGGAAGGAATTAATGAGATTTGGCAAGAAAGGGAAGTTGAGCCCGAGATTCATTGGGCCATCTGAGATTTAAGACGCGTCAGGGAGGTGGCCTACGAGCCAGCCTTACCCCCAAACTTGTAGAATGGTCATAACGGGGTTCATGTGTCAATGCTACGTCAGTATACTATAGATGCCCGGCATATGTAGAGTACGAGTAGGTAGATATACAACCTGGTCTGACTTACAAAGAGCAACCTGTGGAAATCACGGATAGAAAAGAACAAGTGCTAAGAGACGAGGTTGCCAAGCTAGTGAGAGGTTTGTGGAGAATCAAGAAGTGGAAGAATCCACTTGGGAGTTAGAAAGTGCAAAGGAAGAGAAGTACCCCCCAGTTATTCCTAAGCTGATTCCGGGACGGAATCCTTTTAAGGAGGGGAGACTGTAATAACCCGAATTTTTGGATAAATTAAAACTTTTCTTATTATGATTAAGTGCATCAGTGAATAGTGAATTTGGTGGATGAATAGTGATTTTGAGGATTAACAAAATTTTTCATGCCACCTATGTACGAGACGTAGTGTGGATATTCCGAAGTCATATTAGTGATCTACGGAGTAAATAAGTGAATGCAAAGACGATCGGAATTCAGAAATTCCAAATTTTATTTTGGTGAAGTATTTGACCGGGCAGTGAATTATATATTATTATATTCAAGAAATGAGATATTAAAATTAAGGATTTGAGGATTTAATATTTTGGAATTTTATTATTTTATTAAAGTCGATTTAAGGATTCGATTGTTGAAGTGGATAGTGACTAGTTACTATTCACTGCGAAAATCGCGTAGAGTTTTATTCGCTCTTTTGGGAAATATTTGGAATCGTTCCAAGAGGAACAAGGCAACATTTACAGGATTAAATTTAGACATGGAAGTAACATGTAACAAGATTGATTCGAGGAATGAAACATTTGGATCATCCATGTGAAAGGAAAACGAACCAGTAAAGCTACTTTAGCTAAACCAATGCATGTTGGACAAGTGTCACAAGCTAAGAGCTATGACTCACCACCTTTTTAAACACAAAAATCAGCATCCTTATCATTATTATCAAGACAAAGAAAAGAGAAATGAGAAGAAAATTCGGGAGAGAAATGAGAAGAAAAATGGGAGAGAAAGAAACGATCGTAACTTGAGATTCCGTGGTCCGTTTTTGGCGTTCTACCACTCAAATCGAAGCTCTCGAGAAGCTCGACGTAACCATGGTAAGCTCTCGCCTCACCTCTGTGTTTTACCCATTCGATTTCAGTGATTAACAGTTGGAGAAGATGATGAATAGTAACTTGTGTTTTGTTTTGTTTTCGGATATTGAGTTTGTGGCTTCCAAAAGTTGTATTAAGCAAGGATCTAAGGTTACATAAGGGATATAGCAGCAAGCAAGCTTGGAGAAGGTATAAAACCTCTGCCCCTTTTGTTTGTATGAGTTTCGAAATGGTTTTGATGTTTATGTAAGGTTAAAAGCATGATTAAGTAATTAGATAAATTGTTGGTTGAGTATTGGAGGATGGGTTATGAATTTTGTTGTGATTATTCATGGAGGATTTGACTGAGTGGAGGGTGTATAAGGTGGATGGTGAGTTTGGGATTGTTTGGTATTGATTTGAGTGTGTTTTGAAAATGGAAAACGTTACGATTATAGCCGTCGTAATGCCCAATTGATTTAAGGCTGTTTTGAGCAAGAATTACGAACTGGTCTGGTAATATTTTTGAACAGAACTGCCCATGAACATGTAGGTCTTGTTTTAAGGTTTGTTTTGATATAAAGATCATGTCCATACGAATTACGGTTTAAGAGAAAAGTGAGTTTTAGTAAACGTCGTTCGGAGGAACAACCCTTCTCTGTTCAGCAACTTTGAGGATATATTTGGACCACTTCGGAGACATATTAAAATGTGAAACTTTGAGGAATAATACTAGAGACAGTTAGGAAGGCTCACGAAAAAGATTCGGATTAAAAAGATTATTTTTCGATTTTATAAAAATGTTTTAGTCGAGGTTGCGCAAGTGAAAACCACTGAAAACGAGACTTAGAAACCAAGGTTCCAAATGGTTAAGTATAACTTGGATTTGAGAATGGATTTCAAACCAAACTTGTGATATAAGTATTCGACGAATAACATGGACTTAGTATGAGCCTATAAGGAGCTAGTAATGCCTTGGTTGTATTTCGCTTACGTGTTTAAGCATTAAGTTATAAGTGGTTTATCGAGGGGATTAACCGTGTGTTTTCGTTTGACTTTGTCTAGATTGTCTGGCATCGTCGCGAACCCCTATCACTTCTCGAGCATCAGGCAAGTTTACTAAACCTTACTCGATTGTTCAGAGTAGGTATATTTTCAAATATTCAATACTTGTGTATTCCCAAGTTATATATATCAAATCTTTGTTGTGAGTATTGTGGCAAGTTTTCTAAATCTATACTTTGAAGTATTGATTATATATTACTGCTTTTGCCATGTGTGGAGTTATATAGTTTTGCGATACATGTTATATATTGTATAAAATAGAGTTTGATTTTGGCTTATATATGAGCTTTGAGATGAAGTAGTTATAAACCGGTATACCTTGTAGCTCTAGAGATAAGAGCATACTTCTTGTTTTCGACTCTAGACCGGGAGTCAGTATTTGAGATATGGAGATAGCCGTGAAAACCCGGAGGGATTCCAGCGGCAGTGTACTAATTATTTTGAGGACTGCTATTATTAAACATTAATTATATTTCTAGAAAGTATTAATTACATGGAAATGATTTGAGGAATGTTATTTGAATATTACCTCATTCGAAGGTTATTACTTGGAAATGATTTGGTAATTGGCTTATAAGCTAGATATGGGATATCAGTTATAAGCCACGTTTTTATAAAGGCCCTAGGTTAAGGGCGTATGATATTTCTTTAGATCAGAAGTAATTATAATTCTGTATATGTTAAAGGTTATTTTCCGATAAAGATATCGGGTACTGTTATTCGAGGATTAATTATTTACTTAAAGTATATTATTTATGAATATTCATTTGAGGATTATTGACTTAAAGATTATTAGTGTGAATATTCATTTAAGGATTATTTATTTATTGAATATTACTTTTGAATATTTATTTGAGATTTAATTGTTTAATGAATATTATTTTGAATATTCAATTGAGATTAATTAGTTAATGAATATTATTTTCGAATATCCAAATGAGGTTTATTAATTAAGGAATATTATTTCAGATATTCATTTGAGGTTTACTTAATCGAAGAATATTATTATGAATATTATCTGAGGATTATTTAATGAATATTATTTTTGAATATTCATTTGAAGATTAATTATTTATTTAATGAATATTATTTTCAAATATTCATTTGAGGATTACTTACTTAATGAATATTATTTTCAAATATTCATTTAAGATTTACTTATTTAATAAATATTATTAAGTATTTGTAAATCAAAAGAGGTTCCCAAAACAATGTTTTTCCCATTTAAATCTGTCTTTTAAAGAGGATTTAAATACTCGCTCAACTATCAAAAATATGGGAAACCTGATTTAAGTGACTACTACTCTTTTTAAACTCTCAATTCAAAACTGTCAAGGGACAGATATTTTCTTGGAGCAATTTAATTGCTGCCAGTCTAATGTTGGGTTACCACCTCAATGATCGAGGGGTAAATTCATGGAACAAGTCGATATCCATTAACAAGCATAGCTTGGGAAATATTGGAGAATCTTCCTTTCCAACCTAGATATAACTACTTAGTGGAGTCGTATCAACAAGTGTTACACTTGGGGAAAGGAGGACGATCTTTACGTTTCAGAGTCATGGATTTCATCTGAACTAGGAGTGGTGTAAGTGGTCAAGTTGCGTGGGCCCATCCAACTTTTAATTGCCCCAAATGGGCGGGAGGTCATAGTAAGGCGGTAGACAATGTCAGGCCGTCGTGATACTTCCATCTACATGTAGAGAACTATTTGAGCGGTGCGACCTGCTACTGATCATAGCAAGGTTAGGCACAGCGGACGCGGTAGCAACTCCAGTATTGGTTCATCATCCAATTTGGATATTCCTGCAACATGGATTGGGATGAAAAACCAATCATGTTGGCAGGGGGTCGAAAGTGTTTGAAAATGAAGTGGCAATAAATTCATGCAACTCCATCTTTTATTTTATGAGTTATGACTCTGTGGATACCTTACATAACATGAGTTATGGTAAGGGAGTTGTTTATACTGAATCACCTTATAACTTCATCTTTTAAGATATGTGTTGATATTCTGCTTATATAGCAGATATTTTTGGAAGGGTTATATTGGTTTACTTTGAAACCTCACCTTTTATATTATACTAGAACTTTGTTCATAATATAGCAAAGTTGCAGAAATATTATGAATGATATTTGAAGTACAATAAAGGTACTATTTTTGGAATACCTTCCGATAAGGAAATAATTTCAGTATCGAAATATTTTGACAAATTATTGTCTTATACCCGCTTTATTCTGGGTTGAAGTAAAGGCAGAATTATACCATACTTTCATTACCTTGCTGAGCTATCGCTCACTCTTGCTATTGTTTTATATATATTATATAGCAGCGAAGCAGGATGCCAATGGGACGACACATACCCCGCAAGGCGTTTTCATGAACAGCTTCTAGCAGTGATCCAGAGAGTAGTACGAACCGACCGAACCAGGCTACAGCCTTTGGTATTCAACTTATGTATAGACCTGAATGGTATTAGAGGATTGTGAGCATCAGAAGGCTAAGTTGGTAATGTAACAATACTTAGAACTTGTATCAGTATCAGATTCAAAAGACATTTGGGTATTGTAATAAAAATTATTTATTCCGCAATTGTTGTAGTGTGTCGTTTCTGAGACTCTAACCTGTGTGTGTGTGTGAGACATATATTGTGGGGTCATGAGCAGGTGAAATATGAATGGTGTGAGCATTACAGGTAAGGCAAGGAGTACATGGATTGTGACAACCCTAAATCCCTGACCCCGGATTTGGGGCTGTTACATTTGAGACCATAGATAGCCTTGAAGAGAAAGTACACAAAGTCCAGCAACTCCTGATTTTCAATGCCAGGGGGCTGTTCCACATACACTTCTTCATCCAGCCCACCATTCAGGAATGCACTCTTAACATCCATTTGATAGACTTTAAAATTGGAGTAAGCTACAAATGCTAAGAACATCCTGATAGCCTCAAGCCTAGCCACTGGTGCATAGGTTTCATCATAATCAATGCCTTCAGCTTGTGAATACCCTTGAGCAACCAGTCTTGCCATATTCTTGTAACAATGTCATCCTCATCTAGCTTGTTTCTTTATACCCATCTAGTACCAACTACTTGTTCTTTGGTCTGGGTACCAGCTTCTAGACTTGCTGTTGTTCAAATTGATTGAGTTCATCTTGCATAGGAATCACCCAATCAGGATCAGTCAGTGCTTCCTCAGTTTTCTTTGGCTCCATCTCAGATAGAAACCCTGAATAGTGACATTCATTCTGAGTAGCACTTCTAGTTCTAACTCCAACATCTGGATCACCAATGACCAGCTCAAAAGGATGAGCTCTATTCCACACAATCTGTCTTGGAAGATTTGATCTTGATGATTCACCTTGAAATTCATTCTGATGTTCTGAATGACTAGTTGACCCTCCATTTCCTCCCCCTGAGTTGTTGCTTGATTGCCTTGATGATTCTTCTCCAGTGTTAGTGGTATCTCCATTGTTACCAATGTTTCCACCACCACCACCATGATCATTATCATCATTGTTATTTTCATTACCAGCAACAATCTCAGGTGGAGCTTCATCATCTGATTCTGAGTCTGGCAAGTTATCAAACTTCAGTTCTTCAGATCAATCTTCTGTTTGGATACTAGTGAGTTTAGTGTCATCAAATGTTACATTGACACTTTCATTCACTTGATGACTATCAATCAAATACACCCTATAAGATCTTCTGGAGTAACCAACAAATATAGCTTCATATGCCTTGGCCTCAAATTTGCCACGTTTAACATCTCCATCCTTAAGCACAAAGCATTTTGCACCAAATACATGAAAGTATTTGAGAGTTGGTTTCTTGTTGTTCATGATCTCATAAGGAGTCTTCATTAAGTCCTTGTTGATTAAAGTTCGATTCTGAGTCCCAAAAGTACATTGGAAGTCTTGATTCACTTAACATAGTCCTTGCAGCTTCAATCAATGTACGATTCTTCCTTTCCACCACTCCATTCTGTTGAGGAGTTCTAGGGGTTGAATACTGTCTTGTTATTCCTTTATCTGCACAAAAGTCATTTAGGACTGCATTCTTCAATTCAGTTCCATTATCTGACCTTATAGCTCTAACAGGGAATCTAGAATCCAGCTCAATAAACTTTATATGATCAATCACCATCTGTGGGTCTCATCCTTGGAATGTAGGAATAAAACCCAAGTATATTTGGAATAGTCATCAACAATCACAAGTGCATATTGTTTCTTTGACATGGACATCACATTAACTGGACCAAACAAATCCATGTGCAGTAGCTGATGTGGTTCAGTTATTGATGATGTGTCAGTGCCCTTGTGATAAGATTTCTTTGACTTTCCTTTCTGACATGCCTCACATAGTCCTTCCTGTGTAAATTCCATCTGAGGCAAACCTCTCACCAATTCCCTCTTGACTAGAGAGTTCATGGTTTTGAAGTTCAGGTGAGACATCTTCTTGTGCCATAGCCAACTTTCATCTGATGAAGCTTTAGCATAAAAACAAGTAACTTCATCTTTGGCTCCAGAGTACAGATCAACTATGAAAAAATCACCTTTCCTTACTCCTTGAAGAGCAGGCTTTCCATTATTCTTGTGAAGGATCTGACACTTCTCTTTCTCAAAGGAAACAACATATCCTCTGTCACAGAAATGATTGATGCTTAGAAGATTGAACTTCAGACCTTCCACAATGCATACATCTTGAATGATAACATTTCCAAACTCCAAACAACCATATCCTTTGGTAATACCCTTGCTGTTATCTCCAAAGGTAACTTCCGGGCCAGCTTTCTCAACCACATTTGATAGCAGGGCTCTATCTCCGGTCATATGCCTTGAACAACCACTGTCCAGAATCCATGTAACACGGTTTACCTGTGCCACACCCTGCAATATCAAATTGATTAGTCCTTCCTCGGAAACCAAACTTGATTGGGTCCGGCATACTTAAAGAACTGGCCTTTGTCAGGAAAAACAACATTTTTAACTTCAACTACTTCAACCTCTTTGACAAAAGAGCGTTTCCATTTATAGCCAGCCTTAAAACATTTCTGAGTAGGCTTAGGGATAGATGAATCCACTCTAGTCTTGGGAGGACTAGCAGTCTTATCTCTAACATGCTTTTTATTATTAATATGTTGACGTGGAGCAGTCTTATCATCAGATACATGCTTACTATTAAAATAAGCATACATAACATTAAATGCACAAGATTATCATCATGAATAAGAAATTACAATATACATGGAAGAAGCAAGTTGATCAAGATTATTAGCATTGACAAAGATACATAAACAAGAATTAATTGATACAAAGCATCCAAAGAGACTGAAAGAGTATTAATACCAGCTTTTTGTCGTAAAGCAATCCAATTGCCACAAGTCCCATGTTGGGCAATATGGTTTTTAAGTTTAGAATCTTCTTTAGATGACCATGGCCCTCATTCACATTAGCCTTGTCACAACAAGGTGCTCTTCCCATCTCTAGATCTATGTATATTTTTCTCTAGTCAGTAGTGGACAAGTGTAACACACTATTAGTTAGGTTTTATGGGTAATTACAGTTAGACATCTTAACTACGTAATCAGTCTTTAATTAGACTGAAAAAAGATATTGTCACAAACCATAAATAAAATGTTCCATGTAATGTTCAATATTGACTATCATGAATACATGTAATAAAGAATGTAATCTGGAAGAAGTTCACTTTGTTCAAGCCCTAGAAGATATTTTACATTTGATATGTACAAGGAATAAACATGTTGTCAAGATTCTCGAAGACAACAACTTTGGAAGGAACATTAAAACATGTAGTCAAGACAACACTCCTCATGAAAGCAACTTTCAATCTTGACAACAACTCTGGCAAAAGCCCAAAGACAGCAACTTTGTACCACAATGACATCATGTTCTGCAAGGTCACGATAGTAAAGTTCTCTGTTGTAACACCCCGAGATCCGGGGCCGGAGATCTAGTTTGTCACGCTCTCTTTTTGCAACTTAAACACTTGATACTTGAATCATAATAATAAATCAACGCACACTGTGACCCCACAATAAATATACTCACACCAGTTATAGTCTCAGAAATGAATTTACATAAATAGCAGTCATATGATCCATAATGTAAAGTTATTACAACCCAAAAGTGATTGCACTAGAAACCTGCTACCAATATGATTTCTACTTGAAACCATAAAGGCGGCGCAAACATTTGTTCTTGTTCATTAATATACATAAGTCATACTTATAAATAAACCGGAGCAGCAAGAGCTGCACTCCGAGCCAACTCAGCCTTCCTACCTGCGGTGCTGCAACGACAACTCTATGGAACGTCCGCACGTCCCTGATGCGCTTTCGAGCGGTGAGGTAAGTCCTGGCCATCTACCCTAGCTGTTGTGTTGTGATATATATAAAAGAAGCAAGAATGAGCACTATAACTCAGCAATAATATAAAGCAGTTTAAATAAACTCTGTAAGCTTTTTATATCATTTGAAAGATTTGAAATCTCATTCGTCTGCAGAATGATGTTTTAAAACAATCTTTTCGTTAAAAAATTACCATACAGTTCAAGTACTGTATGAGGTATAATACTTGTTAAAATATTATTAACAATATCCGTAACCGGTATCTGACCAAAGTTACAAAGCATTAATGAATTCCAACTGGAAAAGGGGAAACTATACAGGGACACGTATTTCGGTATACGATGATCAGTCGTATAGCCGCTTAACTTCTCTACTAGTAGATGGATAATCCCGAAGGTCAGTACCCTTAGCCGCATATGGGCTTTTAATTTGATTGGACCGGTGTCAACCCAGTCTCTTACGTACTCATGGCGACATCAAGGCCATATCTAGCTGGACCGTGCTTTGCTTGGCCACTTCCGCTAGCTGATTTCATTACCACTGGACCGGTGTCAACCCAGCCTCTTATGTATACATGGCGACATCAAGGCCATACTTAGATGGACCGTGCGTTACTCGACCACTTACACTATCCATTTTCTGGTTCCCCGCAGAATCCTATCTATAACTAGAACGGATGTTACTCCAAGTTCCCCAAGCGTATGCTTGTTGATAGGTTTTTATAAACAATATCCGTACTTCCGGAATAATATTGGAAGTAGGTCACAATGTGGGTTGACCGTTGTCAACTGACATCGATTATCGAGTATAGTTCTTTGAAATCACGACCTGGGAGTTCATTGTAACATATCTTTAGTTCTGATAAGTCAGAAACCCAAAACATAATTGTTTTCGATGAAAGAGGCAAGTGAAATCATCTGTTCACTTCCTGGATTTGATTCCTAATTTTTAATAAGTCAAAGGACATTTATTCGATTTCAAAAGAATTTATTTGGAATAACTAATAAATATTCAAATAATAAATATTGAATCATTATTCAATTAAATCCCTATTTAAATGAATATTCGAAATAATATTCACTTAATAATATAAATATTCAAATAATATTTTTAATAATATTATTCAAATATAACTCACCTTAAATATCCAAGATATTATTTTTGGACTATTTAAATCAAAAATTGAAATATAAGTGTCCCTGGAACCTCCAGCTTTTTATGACAGTAATTCAAAACAAAATAATATTCTGACTCCCGGTCTAAGTTTGAAAATACTAATCAAGTACTCTACGCTTAGAGTCATTATACACCTTGGTTTATATCTAATATACTCATAACATATAAACCGCAAATTATTACGAAAGATTTAAATCAGTATATAAATCAGTTCGTGAAACATTTAAAGTATTTAAACAGTTTATATCATTATCACAACAGGTTTAAATACAATAGCATCTATATAAGATGTAGGTTTTGGAAACTTGCCTGAAAATCCTGAAGTAGTGGTAATGGGGGCTCGGGAATATGCTCGAAGATCTATAATAAGATATACAAATTCCAATCAGTCCCCTAGAACCATTTAATGTGCTATAAAAACCTAAGCACCAACGTAACTCTTAACGAAAATCGAATGTCTCTTTCTTGGTTGATTATAACCCCTTGATAGTCATTAAATGCTTTAGTCAAAAGTTTGGTTGCTAATCCATTCACGAAACCAAAGTACTTTAATGTTTCTAAGTCCATGGTTTTAACTATCCCCTTAAGGGTTTTTCACTTGCGCAACTTTGGTTCCCACATTTTTATAAAATCGAAAAATTATCTTTTAAACACGAAACCGTGTTGGTTACCTTGATAATTGTCCATACTATTTCCATAGGTTCAAAGTTCACATAATGGACAACTTGTTTCCCGAAACTACTTTTACTAAAATGGGTGTTTCTCCTAAACCGTAAATCGGATCGATGCGATTATTTCACCAAAACAAACTAAAAGACAAGATCTATACTAACATGGTTAGTTGGTATTTTTGTCATGTATGTTTGGAACCCGAGGCTACTGTCCAAACATGTTTAAGTAAATTTTGACATTACAACGGCGTATATCTAACGTTTCTCAATTTATACTACTCCAACCAATCATTCAACACGACCCAATCATCAATACTTCATATACATCATCTAAACTAACTCATGATCTTTAATCAACAAGTCAAACCCGACATCTACAAGATCATTCATCAAAACAATCACTAAACATCCACCAAAACCAAAGATTCAATCTTTCATGCAACTAACACAAACTAATACCAAACCAATCATAATAATCAAAGTATAACTAAAGGTTTGATATGTTTATACCTTCCTTGATGCTTGGTATACACTAACAATAGCTTAACTATCCTTTCTTGAGCTTTATACAACCTTAGCTTGCTTAAACTTCAAGAACAAAATCAAGAACACCATAAATTACTATTCAAAACACTATTCATACTAATCTTACACTCCAGATTTGAACATGATATCATCCATGGATGAAGCTAGGATTTAGAGGATACCTTAATTTAGAAATGTAGGAACTTTTGAATCCATCCTTGCAATTTTTGGTGGAGGCTGGCTTGGAGAAAAATTTCTAATCTTTGGATGAAGAAAATGGGCCGAATATTTCTTGTTCTTGATGTTGGTGGGTTTGCTTTTGTTTTCTATTTTCTTGCCTTAATAAAACTCAATTAACACACTAAATATCTTGTGGTTAAAAATGTTATTTAATCACCCAAGAACACTTGTCAAGCATTGGATCATTACTTGATCAAAAATGGTGACAATGTGATGATTCCTTGAACTAAAATGGTGATAAGGTGGTGATTCATCACCTTGTCATCACTAAATCACTTCTATTTCTTGTTTGGTTTTACATGGATGCTCTTATATGTTGAACTTGATGATCTTGCATGGTACTTCTCCTTTTTGTTAGGGTTTAATCCATAATTTGTTACGCTTTCGCTTTGTTGCTAAATCTCCCTATAAGTTCGAGTGATTTTGAAAAAGTTTTGTTGCACTAATGCTAGGGGATATCCTCTTGATCCTTTATTGCCTTGGTTTAATATTTGATCATGGATTTCTTGTTTTATTTACTCTCTCATAATGATCAATTAATAAATCCTCGACTGTTCGATGAATAGTGGAATAAAATTAAAGTCGAAATCTTCAGATTCTGATCGCGTTTACATTCACTTATTCCCCTCACACATCAATAATATAACTTCGGAATATCCATTCCATGTCTCGTATATATGGTGGACTGAAAATTTTCTTAGTCAGCAAAATTCACTATTCATCAAGGTTTCAAAATATTACAAAATTTGGGGTTATTACATCTGTGACTCCCCAGTCCTAGGAAAATCTTACTGTCAGCTTTAGAACATCACATGACAGCAGAACTTGGCAAACAAGGTACTTTGTCTCACAAGAGGAACTTTTGATTCACCTATAAAGTCAAAAGCGTGGTAGATTGTTTCAGTAGCAGATGGTACATAAATCATGTAATATCCCCAAATTTTGTACTTACTTATAAAAAAAAACCACTGATGAATAGTAATTTTTGTCGTTTAGAAAATTTTCCGACCACCCTATGTACGAGTCAGGACAATGAACTTTCGAAGTCGTATTAGTGATCTACTATGTAAATGAGTGAATGCAGAAGCTGTCAGAATCAGAAGAATAGCATTTTCGGTTTTCTCCAAAATTTCACCTATGACTGATGGATTAATCATTATTTAAATATATTGGAGGATTTTATATTATCAATTCCATGGATAGGGGTTTAGTAAAGGAATTAAGATATCAAGAACGTTTACGGTAAACTACTTTGATAGAATACTTAAGAAATCCATGCGAGCGTTCAACAAGATTAAAGCGGTAACAGAACAAGGTGACACAAATGAGAGTATATAAATGCCATTTATATTACAAGATTCACGCTCGAACCATTTTAATGAAGTATTCGATTGTTAGGACGAATAGTGAATAGTTGCTATTCACTGCGAGAATCGGGTAGAGTTTTATTCGCTCTTTTTAGGAAATATTTTCGAATCGTTTCAAGAGGAACAAAAACAAGGATGAATAGTAATATTGATGAATAGTACTCCAAGGTGAATAGTAAAATTTTATAGTCTCCGATTGATCCCTTATTTCAGCGGAAGTTCAGGAATAATAAACGGTTACTAATCGCGTAGTCAGAAATCGCAAACGAAAACGAGAATCGAAAGTCCGCTTGAAGGAGCAACCTTGGACGTATTATAACTTAGGAAATAAAGAAGAAGATATGTATTAAAAGAAAAAGGGAAAGAAATGAATTGGTGGAAGAAGTGTGTAAAAGAAGCTTGTAAGCTTAACCAAACTTGAGGGGCTAACTTGCATTTTGTTAAAACAAATATCTATCATCACCACACCTCCACCACACATTACAGACACAAATGGGAGCAGCCCCCCACCCCCATTTCTTGATGAAAAAAAAGCGAATGGAAGAAGAAGAAGAAGATCGAATGCTTGCTTGCTTGTTTCTCGTGTTCTACCACTCGAATCGAAGCCCTTTCCAAGCTCTTCACATATAGGGTAACATCTCTCTCACCCATGAACTCTAGATATCCCTTTTATTAAGTTAAAGAAGATGATGAATAGTGTTTTGTTGAGTTTTATGTTTATAATTGAAAGATGGAAGCATGAATGTACTGTTAAGGTCATGAGTAAGTGGATTATGTAGTTTGTTTAGTTGTTGGATGAGTTGTGGATGGATTTTGAATGTGATACCAACTGATTTGGTTCGGTTTAAGATTGATAATGGATGTTAAGTGTTGTAATTGATGTGTATGATGATTGGTGGTGAATTGGAATGAGATTTGAATCTCGGAAATATTAAGTTTTAAGCCGACGTAATGCCCGATTTTCGGTAATGCTAAAAACTGCCTAGAATCCGAAAATCTAACTGCCTCTTTTGGTTCAGTGATGAACATGAGTGTGTAGATCTTTGTTTTTAGTTTATGTGAGTGCAAGAATCATGTCATTATGATTTACGGTTTAGGAGAAACATGCATTTTAGTGTAAGGCGTTCGTAAAACCAAACCGCACCACTTAGTCAACTTTGAGGCTATGATCGAACCACTTAGAGGTCATAATAAAATGTGAAACTTTGTGATAACATGCTAGGTACGTTTAGGAAGACCCTCGAGAAGATTTCGTATTGAAAGGATTAAATCTCAATTTTATAAAAATGCGTGAGCAAGCACGCTCGAGTAGAGGATCTTAAGGAGTTAACTTGAAAATGGACTTTGTACTTGAGTTAGTATATACTTAGTATGGTGAAAGCGTTTAAGTTTTTAATCTTGAACCTTGTGTTGATTCTAGATTTCTGGACCAACCTGAGACTTACTGCTACTTCGGGATTTCCAGGCAAGTTTACTAAACCTTACTCTATTGTTCAGGGTAGGTATATTTTCAAATGTTCTATACTTGTGTATTCCAAATTATATATCAACTCTTTTGTTGCGAGTATTGTGGCAAGTTTTCTAATACTATATTCCACTTATCAAAATATTTGATTCCTGATGATGCAAGTTTTCAAAACTTATATCTTACTGTTGTTGTTGTGATAAGTGTTTTCTGATGTATATTGCAAGTAATATAATATTGTTGTGGTACTTAAATATTTTGAATTGTGATTGGTTTATAAGCTATATATTATGATAGTTATAAGCCGGGTTTTTGTAAAGGCTCTTAGAGTAGAGTAGGTGTATCGCATTTTGAAACTTAGACCGGGAGTCGGTATATTTTCTTTAAACCGGTAAGGTTTATTTTCTGATAAGTATATTGAATAGATATATTCAATTATTTCATTATTCAAGGAATATTATTCTAAATATTCACTTAGATTTGATTATCAAATATTTATTGAGCTTTTGATTATTATTTAATCAATTATTAATTGATGAATATTATTTGAATATTTATTATTCTTCTAATTAATTTAAAGGTGATGTATATTGTTTAAAAAGTCTTCTTTGACCTTCAATGAGTATGAAGAATATTTCCGACCTTTATAATGTTTATTTTAATTAAAGTAGGGATTCCCAAATATTATTTTAATTTAAATCTATCTTAAGAGATGATTTAAATATTCGCTGACTACTCAAATGGGACGGGAATACCCTTACGGATTTCCATATAGTCTGACTCCCGGGTCGTAATCTTTTAAAGAGAAATCTTATCAAATCCTAAGTGGGACGACAGTGGTCAACCCCTTCCGGTAACTTACTCCTCTATTATCCCAGGAGTAAGTAGGCCAAAAATGTTTTCAAAAGAGAGACAAGTACTAAGTACTTGGGGAAAATAGAATTAACTTACGTTTTCCGTGACGATGATTTTCATCTGGGGACTGGAATTTATTGTCATACTGGGTGATGAAATAGTCCCTAAACAGTATGACCCTATGCTCGGCAATGAAATAGGTGCCCATATAGCATAAAGGGCCCGAATGCGGTCAGGGTGATAACCAGTGGGGAGTCGTCCTTCTTCTAGTAGAAAATGTGTTTAATGCGGTAGAGCGACTGATCAACGCTTATCGTAGGTGTTTCCTGTATAGCCCCCATCTTCCAGTTTGGAATTGTGTCTGAAACATTGTAACAAAGGCCGAGGAGCTCAGTTACTGATAATGTTGGCAGTATTTTGAGAAATATTCAAAACTGGTATTTTTCAATAAGCTACCTGATTTAGCTTGATTTAAAAGTTATACTTTGAACCTTTGTCTATGTTGTGCTAGCAAAGGATTTCTAAACTTTACAAAAATGTTTAAAGTTATTGTTAAACGATGCAGATTATATATTTTGGCGGGAAGTGTTTAGACTTCCGATATAGTATATCGAACTATATGTTATTTTCAGATATTGTGGAATCTTACTATTCCTAGTACAATATTTTGAACTATATGGTATTTTAACTCAAATGTTATACTTTAAAGGTTTTGGTTGTTATACCAACAAATGTTATTGGATTTCAGATTTTATAGTTGTGAAACTATTTATTTTATTATGGGATACTTGCTGAGCATTCTTTCGCTCATTCTTGCTTTACTGTATATAAACTTTCAGTGAAGAGAGAATATAGTCAGTTATTCCGTAGTACAAGCTTTACCAATTTTCATATTTTACAAACAACCTTTTTACTTCTCTAAGGTCAGTGGTGTGGCTATAATCCAACACCCACCAATTTTCATATTTTACAAAGTTAAATAACAACTAAAATACTTAAACATGATCTCTTAAGCTTATAACATCAAAACAATCATCAAAACTCATATGAACTCAAAGGGTGGGTTAGGGTTTTACCTCCTTGGATGCTCTAACAACACTATCAAGATTTTATAAACCTTTGACAAGCTTTAGATGGTCCTTAAAGTGCTAAATCCTTAAGATCAAAACAAGAAACCACTTGAAGTTACTATTCATCCTCATCTTGTAAAATCCATAAAAAATCGAAAAATAAGAGTTTGGTGCTAAAAATTTTACCAGACCTTGTGCTCTTCATAAGATTTCTTTTGAGTTATAGATCATCAAATAAAATAAATGTTTTTTAACTAAGTCCAAAATTTGGGGTTATTACAGTCTCCCCTCCTTAAAAGGATTCCGTCCAGGAATCTAAGAAAATAGCCGAGGTTACTCTTCAACTCTCTGGTTTCATTACAACACTTTCTCATTCCGGTCTGTGATATCTACCAGACGCTTTATATAAGCCAATTCTGGCTATGTTCATATACACCCATTTTCTATCAACATTCGATTATTCTTGCAATCGGCGGTACAACACTTACCGTAACTTCGGTTGTCTGAAATGTTTCTTTCGGTCGGTCCGTCGGTCTGCGGATCCTACGTAGTACTCACACTCAATCTCGTTGCCAAACATGTTTGGAAAACTCCTCCCGAATCGGGAGTTCAATAATTGGTTCTTATCTGACACGATGGTGACTGGAACTCCACGTCACCCAACTATCTCTTTCGTAACTCTTCGGTTAACGATCTCTTGCTTATAACAAAATATGAGTAGACTCATTCGATCGATCAATTATAGCTCAATTGACATCATAGTCCGACTTGATTCTTGCTGATCCTATCACAGAATCCATTATAGTAAAATTACAATCCTAATCAGGAATCTCTATTAACTATGATAGTCAACTAGGTCTTTGTTCTGCCTTCATTTTCTGACATATCCATATTTGTTTACCAATCGATAAGTCCTTTTATTTATCCGACCACTTATAACATTTCCTTAACTTTTTTTACCTTTTTGTACTCTCGGTGTAGCTGTCTCTTTATGACAAATATTTATTCCTTAATTCGTTCTGGCTCATTCAGGACCTTTAAATAATCCTTTATGTTCTCGTGACTTCAAACTTCATCCTTTCAGTTCTTCTTATTAGTCATTCCGAAGATTTAGCATCTTTCATTTCTTGAACTTTTGGATCCCAACTTGGTAAAATATACCTTATGATTCCTGGAAATTTTCTCACATTTCTCGATCCATTCAACTTTTTCAGTCTTTCAAGTAAGTCTGGTCATTGGGGCTGCTATCTTAGCAAAATCTTGTACACATCTTCGGTAATATCCGACTAAATCCACAAAATTACTCACCTCGGTTGGTGTGGTTGGTCTTTCCTAGTTTGAAACGTCTCCTATCTTTGCAGGGTCAACCAGTACTCCTTTACTGTTGACCACATGTCCTAAAATTATACTTCCTTTAGCCAAAACTCGCACTTTGAGAACTTGGCATATAACTTTTCTCTCCTCAGTGTTTCTAACACGATCCTCAAATGTTCTGCATGTTCTTCCTCGGTCTTTGAGGTAAACCTAAATATTGCCGATGTCACTATGACATACTTATCCAAATACTTCTTGAAAAGTCGATTTAGCACGTCCATGAAAGCTACAAGGGCAGTCGTCAGCCCAAACGACATTACTAAAAACTCGTAGTGTCCATACTTGGTGCGAAACGCAGTCTTGGGTACGTTCTCAGGCTTAAATTCAATTGGTGGTATCCAGTTCTTAATCAATATTCGAGAATTTAACTGCATCATGCAGCCGATCGATCAAATCACCGATCCTTGGCAGGGGTATTCATTCTTAACAATTAGCCTATTTAGCTCTCGATACTCTATGCACAGCCTCATGCTGCCGTCCTTTTTCTTCACCAATAACACGGGGTGCATCCCACGGTGACGCATTTGGTCTTATCATTCCTACATTTGAGCGACTAATTTCTTCATCTTGACTGGAGCTAGTCGGTACGGGGCCTTCGAAACTGGCGTCGTTCTTGGAGCTAATTCTATACCATACTTTATTTCTCTATCGGATGGTAACCCCGGAAGATCTTCTGGAAATACATCCTCGAATTCGTTAACCACAGGGATATTCTGTACACTAGGTACTTCCCGTTTCGTATCCATCACAGTCGCTAAACAAGTTTCATCTTCTTGGAGGTCAAACGTTTCCTCATCCGACAATCTGAATTCTTACTTCCTTTCTTTCTCAATCTATTCACGTTTCATACTCTATCTTCTTTATGCCCATTTCTTTCTCGTCCACTTTGCTTTCATTTCTATTACAGTCGTTTCATTAACCAAGGTAACATAATCAGTCATTTCGAACACTTCGTTATTCTAAATTCGCATCATGCGAAACAAACCTTGGCAATTTCCGTAAACTTCGATTCATAGTTGTCGTACTCATTTATCTTGGCTCTCAGCTTCAACACTCTCCTTTTCCAAATTCTCAGGAAAATACTTGCATGGTACCAAGAATACTTCAAGCAACTGAATGCTTCATATATATATAAAAAAAAACTTTGTAAAAATTCTCGTTGAGGGGGAGACCTGGTTAGGTCTCAATCAAATTATCATTTGAAAATCTTCCCACCATACTTCACTGCATACAAATGCATCGTGAATTCACTTATAAAAATTTGACCGAAAGTTGAACTTAGTGATACAATAACTAGTTCACTTCAAGAAACATTAACAACTAGCTGAACAAAATTTGCTAGTTTGATTGGTTTGGAACGCAGCATCTAGCTAGGATGATTAGCTAGATTTTCATCATATCATTAAAATTTCAACTAGTTAGAACAATTAAATAGTCACTCATTATGGCACATGCAATTAGCCATTTTCAATTTATTAGTACAAAAATCTCGGCATCGTAGTCAAAGAAAGAAAGAAAGCAAATTTTTTGACTTCTCGGATAATGAATTAAAAAGAAGAATAATAAGTTTGGGACGAACAAGGTAATTATAACCCTTGAATAGAATATAGGGTCTGGATAGAAAGTTCTTGGTTTCGGAACAATTGATAACCTCAAACATTTCTCATCAGTGAAACGGTCCACCCAAAGGTGTCTCCGTACATAAACTTTATCAAATTTTTACAATAGAATTGAATTCGGAATATCAATATCAAATTGATATCCTTTCTACGATTTCAACGCCTGATGTGCAAATCCCTCCTTAATAGAAGAAAAGAATTTATGAGTAGTCTCTGAAATATATATCATCCATGTTTTAAACACATAGCTAGATATTTATGAACTCGACTGAGGAGTCCAAGTATGAAAAAAAGAAATTGAATATCAAAATAATCGTTAAAGAATATTTGTCAAATAATTAAGGAAGCATTAATTGAACATTCCTTAGATAATTGAAAGAATATGAAATAAATTATAGACCTGGAAGGATAGATGAATAATGGTTCCCTCTTCAGGTCGTCCTGGAACATGAACAAAACGCTCCGGTGAGTAATGGTAAGTTAACTCTGCATATTTAAACCTCAAAGGTAATGAGAGGAGAAAAGAAAAGAAATAAAATGAAGATAGCAATTGTTGGTTGCATCCCAAGTTGAAGTAGGAAACTAGAAAGGTTACCTGACATGAATTATTCAAGGTAACACGGGCATGAACAGTTTTAGATTGAGGAGTGTACCAGCAAGTAGATACCAAGAGGTCAATGGTCATCATAATTTCTAACATCACCCGTACGAGGATGATCTTATCTTTCTGCCTTTATGGCTTATGGTACTAACCAACAGTACCTCAAAATCGTACAAGCACTTAAGTAGGTCGGGAGTTCGAAACATATTCGCCATTCCCCGATAATTGTTCAAAGATTGGGCCTCCTACGGCTGCATCAACACATCCTCAAAAGGTGAAGGTCGATTAACGTATATGTAATTTCTTAACACTAGTCGTATCGAACGAATCCAACCCCAAGCCACCATAGGTCTCGTCCCTCGTAGGTCCTGAGATTGTCGCATTGCTCGTCGCAACCATACGTGTCTTTATCAGAATCACGCTATTCATTCTTCATATCTTTGCTTTCTGAGTTGAGCCATCATGGCCTATCGTACGAAATTTACTCGCGATGCGATTTAGCACGTTCGTCTCACGATAACGTTCTGGTACTACACGTACGCAACAGTCTCCTTTTTAGGTAACAAAATACCCATCGACGGAAAAGACACCTACTATTGTGGAATCGTTGTTCTCAAGGCTTGGATCTCATACACAAGATAATGCCTTAACTAGTCCACACAATTTAGTAATTCGGACCGCGTAAAGGACCGTAAACGTCTCAATCTTCACATGTGCTGCCTTCTCGTGGCAAACTATGCTGAACTACAAATACTTAGGTTCTTACTAAGTCAAGTTATCCAGTGGTATTGGCCATTCCGACCTTACCCCAACTGCAACCGAGACTCTGCTTCACGTCTTATCTTAATGTTTTTGATAGTCCGTGTACAATTCTAAACGTCCTTCTCATCATTATGATGATCTTCAACGGTCCTATCGGTCCTCCGATAAGTTCCCAACTAAACTCTTTAGTCTTAACATCCTCAATGGAACTACCTCCGGTAGTCCACTTAACGAACTCTATATGAGTCCTCTCGTCATTCTCTTACTTCGATATAACTCTTAACACTCTCATATCCAAGTTTATAACTTAACTCTCTGATACCATTTCTGTAACACCCCCAGATCCGGGGTCAGGAATCTGGGTTGTCACGCTCCATCAATATACCATACCTGCATTATTTACAACATTCTACTAATACAACTCCAAAGACCCCAATCACTTACGCACACACACACACAAGTTATAGCCTTGGAAATGAGCAACACTAATTAACATTTGTTATTACAACCCAAATGTACTATCCAGGATCTCATCTATTATTTACAACCTCTACCTGAAGTTACAATAATAGACCTCACAATTCTATACAAGGTTTAGTAATACAAACCCACTCAAAATAATTCTCACTAATTCAAGCTGCAACTATTCTGCTCACACCGACAGTATCCATCCTGCATCAACTAACTCCAGGGTGGTCTCTCCATTCCCTTTCTCTCGTAACATGAGGTGGATTTGGCAATGTTTTCCTCATGCTGAAAGATTTAATAAAGCAAGAATGAGCTAATAGTGCTCAGCAAGAATTCTATTCCAGTTTAAATCTTTAAACCTTTTAGGGAGATAATCCATATGGGATCAAAACTTTTATCACTACTAGGGTCTAACCCCAAAATAGTATACCGTTTAAAATACCGTATGACTTATAATCATACTCATATACTCTTCGTAAATCCTTTAGGAAATCCTTGGTATCAGTATGGTAAACCAAGACTCAAGACATATCTTTTTAAAATAGAGGTTAACATTACAATCAAGGCTTAAAGCCTATTTATTCATTCAAAATACCATACAGTTCAATACCTTTATAACCACATGCTACGCATTAAACGGATAGAACACTAGCATAATATAAAAGATGAAGTTACGAGGAAAATTAATATAAGGTTTCCGTAACCCAAAATCCACTTATGCATATATAATCCGAGTAAGGTTTCATCAGAGTCATAACTCATAAAATAAAAGATGAAGTTGCAAGGATTTATTGTAACTTCATTTTGAACACTTTTCAACCCCCTGCCAACATGATCGGTAAACCTGTACCAAGAATGTCATCCTTAGTCCCTTTCAATACATGTTGCAGAAAACCCCCTGCCAACATGATCGGTAAACCTGTACCAAGGATGTCATCCTTAGTCCCTTTCAATACATGTTGCAGAATTATCCAAATTGGATGATGAACCAATACTGGAGTAATCACCGCGCCAATTGTCCCAACCTCACTATGATCAGTAGCAGGTCGTACAACTATGTTAATCCCAAATGACCTAACAGAATTGTAGAAGGGGGGGGGGGGTTGAATACAATTCTAGATATTTTCTTGAACTTGAAACAACTTAAAATAAATAATGAAAACTGAACTGATTAAATAAAAACACAAGAAGTAAATACTTCAGTTGGATTGTTTGATGATCCAACTGAAGTGTTTTTATTGCGGAAATAATCTGTGATACAAAGATGTACACAGCTGCTCAGTTACAAGAATGTAGAGAAGTATGCTCTCAAAGATAGCAAATACAATCTGTTTGTTTTTCTTCTCTTACTTATAAAGTAACTGCTACACTTGGTTATATAAACCCAAGTTTACAACTCTATTTTTGGCTACACTAAAAGTACAATGAGTAACCGTCAATAGTTTGCTTTTCATCCCTTTGTCCAGTGGTTCTTGAGTATCCTTGTCTTTTGCATATAATAATTCATTCCAAGAACCCAATTGGAAACTGGGATGTTTCCTTATTTCCAATGTCCATTTTTATGGTTTCCAATGCACTGTACCCTTCTACATCACCTTTTGAGCAGTCAGAGAACTGTCACTATCACTTTGTCAACTATTCAGAAAAGCAACAATGATTCGTTGATAGTAGGGAGATGTGTTTCGTTGATAGCTTTATTCTTCATTCCGTTGATAGTGTATTCCTCGTTTCGTTGATAGAGTCATCTTCATTCCGTTGATAGAGCAATCTTCAATCCGTTGACATGTCTTCACTTAGGCAAAATTACAAGGCATAATATATTTACAATTCACCAACCTATTTTGCCTATCTAGTACTTAGTCAACATGACTTAGAAAACCTATCTAATACCTACAACAAAATGCATATCAAACTATGAAGTATTGTACAATGCAATTGCTACATCACTCATTTCGTTGATGAGTTTCCTGTCAACGAAACGCTGCAAAGCATGCCATTCCGTTGACAGTTACAAAATGACTTTACACAAATTCTACTAAGTGTTTTATGCTTATCATCAAGAACAACATATTCATAACAATCTCCCCCAATTTATGACTGATAGAATAACAGCCATAAATCAAGAGACTTGATGATAACAAAAACACTCAGATACATCATAAATTACAAAAGTAGAAAATGCATTGAGCTTCATAATGTTTTAGACAAAATACAAGACTTACAAGACTAATGCCCAAAAGTGCTCCTCTAGTCTGAGCAAATGATTCATCTGTGTCTCCTTTGTGGCATAGTCTTCTTCCCTCTCTTAGAGTTGTTTTCCTCAATTTGGACCTGTAGCCTTCTGTAAAAGATCTTCTCTTCTTCATCTTGATCACCAAGCATGGATTGCATAAACTTTAGAGTTTGATTAGATGCCTTATCCAGCTGGTCTTCCATCTTGAAGAATCTTCTGCAATTGTCCTTGTCCTTAAATTCCATCATCCAGTATGGTTGAAGATGGATCTTCTTTCCTGTTGAGGGCACTCTAAGAATCCTGGGAAGAGCCTCAGGCTTGTTCCAGCTAGCCTTTATCTGACAAATTTTGGAGACCACCTCAGACTTGGCTGTTTTGGTGAAGCCAAAGTCCTTCTTCAAGCATCTAAACACTGAGAGTAGTGTTTTTGATAGTCTTCTCCTAAAATTCTGTAGAGAGGCCACACTTGTTCTCTACCACCCTTGAATATAAAAACTAGTCTCTCAGGCAATTTTTGAGAAGCTGCAATGCCCCTTACTTCCACCAGGTTTTCTATATCAAGATGTAAACTGGATTCTTCCCCGATGTCAGCAATGTACATGCAGTCCTCTGGATTTGCAGGGGGTTTCTGAGGTTGTGGCTTTCTCACAAACACTGGCTTTGCCTTGACAACCCTTTTCTTTGTCTTCATTGGTTGATCCTTCTCAAATAGGAACTTTGGAAAGTAGGCCTCATCAAATTCAAAAGGCTCCTCTTTTGGCATTATTGGTTGATCATGAAAGTTGACAGGATGTGCAGGATCACAAGCCAACTTTCCCTCAAGAGGTAGATCAACAGGAATTTGATGTGCAATTGTTGTGGGAGAGTCTTGAGCAGTGTCCTGGGAATCATCTTTATCAAATCTCAGATTCCTTTTAGCTCTAGCCTTTGGTTGCCTTACACTCTTCCTTTGCTTTCCAGCTTCCTTAGCTTCATCCTTAGCCTTTTCTTCCTGTAGGGTTTCTTCATCTTCAAGTGATTGAGCAACTGCAAGTGCTTGCATTGCTGCCCTTTCAGATTCTTCAGCTTTGGCCTTAGCAAAATTTGGGTGACCAACCCAAATGCAAATTTCCTTGCTATCCCTGTAGATGATGGCCCTTTTGTTCCTTATGCTTGGATGATTACTCTCTTTGCTTTCAGTGATCAGCTTCCCTAGGACTTTGAACTCATCTGGCTTAGGTGGAGGATAAAATATCCTTGCAATGTTTTTGCCCTTGGGTTTGGCAGGTGATAATGGAGATATCCCTCTTGCATCCACATCCCTAAAGCATGAAGATTGCCCTTTCTCATTTCTTGAATCTTGAAAGACTCCATGTTGAAGGGGTTCTATAACATATGAACTCTTGAACTGTGGCTCCATTGATACTATCACCATTGCATTTGTTGATGGTTCTGTAGAGGTAGCTTGATCCGTTGATGGCTGATTTGTCTTTGAAGTTCCAGCAATTTTCTTGACCCTTGCATCTATGCTAGACCAGTGGTCTTGTATCTGTTTTGCAAGCTGAAACCTCAGTGATGCTTGCTGAATTAGGTCAATTCCATCAAGCTTGTTTTTCCCTGAATCCCCCATAGCTAATGGCTCTTCTGGTAAGGAAATGGCCGGGACCAAAACCTTTGTGATTTGTATATCAAGCTCCTTAGATTTCTCCCCCTTTTTGTTATCATCATGAGAGATGATAGGGAGTCCCTGAGCTGCCAAAAGCTGAGTTAGGAGATGAGTGTGTTTCTCCTGTTCCTTTTGCATTTGAGAAAGTGTAGCCTCTACTTTGTCCACCCTAGAGGAAAGAGTCTTCAAAGAGGAGGACACTTCAGGTTCCTTGGAGAAAAACCTGTGCATCTTGGATACAGTGAGAAGGGGAAACTTCTCATCAAGACTCCTTTCTGTAGCATCCTTCAAGTTCTCAACAGAGTCCTTGATGTCCCTTGCTTCCATCCTGGTATGCAACATTTGTAGCCTTTGAATCTCCAAAGAGTCCATAATGGCTTTGTAGAAAGGCTTGTTTTCAACACTAACAGATTCATGAGCCAAGGAGGCTTCATTGTACTGTCTAGTGATTGCAGCATCCAGGTTGATTCTTCCATGACCATCCTGAGAAAGCCAGCTAGGTCTAGGAGGCACCACAGAAGTCCCAGTCTGTGAAGTAGTGGCCACCTGTAGATTGTCACCAAAGCTGTCCTCATCATCAGAAAAATCAAAGTCACCACTAGCTGCAGCTCCTGGAGGTAGATTGGTCAAGGCATCCTTTGCTCTTTGCATCGATGCAGTTGTATGAATTAGGTTTAGTGACCTCTCTGCCTCCACATTGCCCTGCTGAGCCATAATTTGATAGGCTGGCACAGGATGAGTAAAGGTCTCAGGATCCAGAGAAATACTATCCAGAGTTTGTTGATAATGCTCTTGGAAAGTAAGTTCTCTTTCTCCCTCATTGACCCCCATGAACTCACTAGCAATGACTGCTTCCTCCCTTATGACTCCTGTAGTCCCTTCTCTCTCTCCACTCTTTTCTTTCATCATGGGCTCCCCATGGCTCACACCTCTCACACCCTCACCTTCACCTACTAAGGTGGTACACTCAACCTCTCCTTTTGCCTGGCTGGAAGAAATAGCCAGCCTCTCACTCTCATTCTCTCCTTTTGTCTGGCTACAAGCCAACCTCTCAGTTTCACTCCCTCTCAAACCTAAAAGTGTCTCAACTACCACCAGGTCATCTAAACTAGTTGTGGAAACAACTTGATTTTCAATAAGAGGTGTAGAATGACCTATCAACGGAATGATAGTTTGAACTGTCAACGGTATGGATACCGTTGATGGAGAAACACTTGTCAACGAAAGAGGCTGTTTCGTTGATGAAGTCAATAAAGCATTTTGAGAAAGTGAAATTACAATTGAATCTGTGGTGATTGATATGAGATTGGGGTCCACAGATCTTCTTGCAGCTTCAGAAAAAATTGGTTGATGGCCCAACAAATCACTTAACAAGTGATGACCACCAACTTCAGAGTGGGACTTCTCCAAGATAAGAGTTGGAGAATCAGGAATAGATGAGCGGATCATGTCCACATCTAATGACTGAGTTGGTGAATTTTGTGTAGTTGGTTCAAGATTGATGTTTAGAGAATGGGACTGTAACCCTAGAGTAATAATAGGGGTTACATCAAACTGAATTTGTGAAACTGGAAGTGTTGCTTCCAGAGTGTGTGCACCCTGTGTACCCTTGGATTTTTGCTTCACTCTCCTTTGGTATTGGGAAAATGTAGACTGTGGGCTTGAAGTGTCCCTTACCCTCTTGGAGTGTGCTCTTGGAGGAGAGCTTGTTTCAATAATTACATCCTTTTGGGAGAATGCAACCAGACTTGTGTTTAAATCCATTTTACTCATTGTGCCTTGTTGGGAAGACACAATGGGGCTTGGCTGGGACACACTATCCTTTCCTTCCTTATTCTTGGGGTTTCTTTGATTTTCACCCCTTCCCTCACCTCTCACAACTCTAGAATCACTCCCCACAGGTGCCTTTTGAGAAGCACCTGAGGTTGGCTTGGAGGATTTATTAGATTTAGGTTTTGCTTCTGGGGCAGGAGCCTGTTGGGACACAGCTACAGACTCCATAACAATATGGGTGGGTGAAACAATAGAAGTAACAATTACACTAACAGGGTTAGATGTAGTTACCTCAATGATGGGCAGATACACCACTGGGACATCACCATTGTGGTTAAGTCTCAGTATATCTGTCAAAACCCTCTTCTCTTGCACAAAGCACTCAAACCTGGAAACAGGGTTAGAGATAACTAATGGTGCTGGACTAACATGATTAGCCAACATCATCAGAAACCTAGCATAATAGATATTCTTTTTCCTATTAGCCTTATCACCCAACTTAGCACCAATTTCATACATAAGTTGGGTGCTAAAGTTGTAATATCTAATCAGTTAGGAGCATGGTTAAGAGAATCAACATAGAATTAGTTAATGCATCAAAATTGCTAATCTTTCCAGAAAAGACCTTAATGAATGCATCAGCTAAATAACTGTATTCCTTAACCAAACCTCTCCTAATAATCTTACCCAAATTATCAGTAGGCAAAGAGTAGTTTATAGAATTTAGCATGTTAATCATTTCAGTATATGTAGGCAAAGCATTACAGTTATTTTCAGGAATTTGTAGACATGCTTGCAATACATCAGAATTAACTATATACTCTTTACCTTGAATGGTGAATTGTAGTGTGCAGTTTGTTCCACTATACTCACATGAGGTCCAAATCTCCTCGATTATCTCATTGTAGAGCGGAGTTGAGTGAAACATTGCATAGCTTAGCTTGCAATTCTTCATGAAATCCATCATCTTGAAAAAGATGTTGTTCGGGCTTTCCTTGAGAACAAAAGGAATGGAGTTGTTCTTTGCATAAATAAACCCTCCTGCTGACATAAGCTTGACTATGGGTGCCATTGTTGAGTGAAGAAAAGCTTCGAACTGAATTGCATGTTAGAGAGAAAAAGAAAGAAAAGCCTTTGGAGTTTTTTTTAGAACAGGTAGAAAAGAATTAAAGAAAATAGAATTTCTTAAATACTCCCCCAAAAATTCTCAGAAATTAAGTCCAATAATAAATGAAAATTACTGGATTGGCTTAAAAATATAACCGTTACAATTAAAATATTACCATGATTTATACTTACAGGGGTGTATGCATAGATCGTGGTAAAGGACGTGTAATTTCAACGGTTGAGATTAAAAACGTTATATCAACGAATCAGAATTGGTCGTTTAAGGTCCCGTCTATTTCGTTGATAAAGCTGCGTTTCGTTGATATAAAAGAGCTATCAACGAAACACCCAAAAAAATGCTAAGACTGTCAACGAAATAGTGCGTTTCGTTGACATAGTAATTTTGACTTAGGCAAAATTGCACTTTTTCCTGAGAAAATTAATTCACAGAAAAACATAGCAAATTTCTGGCTACATTGTAACTTGCAAAAATCTCCAAAATAATTAAGAGAAATTTAGCATACCTAGCTCACTTACTAATCTTGAGAATGTTGATTCATCAAGTGGCTTGGTAAAGATGTCTGCAAGTTGTTGTTCACTTGGAACAAAATGTAACTCCATAGTACCATTCATAACATGTTTTCTAATGAAATGGTACTTGATGTCAATGTGCTTGGTCCTTGAATGCTGTACTGGATTCTCAGTAATGCCAATGGCACTAGTGTTGTCACAGAAAATAGGAATTTTCTCAACTCTTAATCCATAATCAAGTAGTTGATTTTTCATCCATAAAATCTGTGCACAACAACTTCCAGCTGCAATATACTCAGCCTCAGCTGTGGAGGTAGAAACTGAGTTTTGTTTCTTGCTGAACCATGACACAAGCTTGTTTCCTAGGAATTGACAGGTGCCAGTTGTGCTTTTCCTGTCAATTTTACATCCTGCAAAATCTGCATCTGAATAACCAATTAGTTCAAAGCCAGATTCTCTAGGATACCAAATGCCAAGGTTTGGTGTTCCTTTGAGATATCTGAAAATTCTTTTAATAGCAACTAAATGGGATTCCCTAGGATCAGCCTGAAATCTAGCACATAGACATGTAGCAAACATAATATCAGGTCTACTAGCTGTTAAATATAAAAGTGAGCCTACCATGCCTCTGTAACTTGAAATGTCCACAGATTTTTCCTTAGTATTCAATTCAAGTTTGGTGGCAGTAGGCATGGGAGTTTTGGCAGGAGAGCAATCCATTAGATTAAATTTCTTCAGCAAATCATGAATATATTTTGTTTGACTAATGAAAATGCCTTCATTAACTTGCTTCACTTGGAGACCAAGAAAGTAAGTTAATTCTCCCATCATACTCATTTCATATTTACTTTGCATAAGCTTGGCAAACTTTTGACAAAGTTTCACATCTGTAGACCCAAAGATTATGTCATCTACATATATTTGAACAAGTATTGTAGAGCCATTCACAACCCTGTGAAAAAGAGTTTTATCTACAGTACCTCTAGTGAAGTGATTCTCAAGGAGGAACTGTGAAAGTGTGTCATACCAGGCTCTAGGTGCTTGCTTCAACCCATAGAGTGTTTTGAGGAGGAAGTACACATATTCTGGAAAATCATCATCTTCAAAACCAGGAGGTTGACTTACATACACCTCCTCTTCCAATTCCCCATTCAGAAAAGCACTCTTCACATCCATTTGATAGACTTTGAAATTGGCATGGGCTGCATAGGCTAGGAAAATCCTTATTGCTTCTAGTCTTGCAACAGGAGCAAAGGTTTCATCAAAATCAATTCCTTCTTCCTGTGAATAGCCTTTTGCAACCAATCTAGCTTTGTTCCTTGTCACTATGCCATTTTCATCCATCTTGTTTCTGAACACCCATTGTGTGCCTATGACACTCCTGTCTTTAGCCTGATCCGTTTATGGTTCATCTCTCAACGAAACTCTGCATTCCGTTGACATATCAACCTTCGACAAATGATCATTGTTGTTTGTTGACTCTGTTTCCGATTCTAAGGTTTCACCAGCATACCCTAGCTTCTCTTTGTTCTTTTTCCATGATTGCTCACAGAAAGATTCCATACCTTGAACATTAATGATGTTGGTAGCAACATTCCTAGAATCTTTCCATTTTGAAATCACACTTTGTTCTATTTCAAGTTGTGTTTTAAGAATTTCTTCCCTTTCTAACACGTTCTCAAGTTCCTTCTTAGCATCCCTACTAACACACCTCATTTTCTCAAATTCAATGAGATGTGCTTCTAACATTGCATCCCTATCACTTAAGAGCAAATTATTCTATTTTATTCTAGAATTCTCTTTGGTAAGTGACTTAAGAGTAACACGCAAATTATATAGTACAGTAGACATTTCATTTACTGCACTATCGCATTCCTCTTTAGAAAGCTCAGAAAGATTAGTAATTGTTACCTGGTTGCTTGAGGAGCTTGCTTCCTGCTCATGATTGTTAGCCATAAGAGCCAAGTTGACTTACTCAACATCATCATCAGAATCTTCACCATTACCAGCCCAATCATACTCCTGAGACATGAAAGCCTTTTATTTTTGCTTGAGAAGTTCAAAGTATTTCTTTTTATAATCAACAGGCTCAAATTTCCTGTTGCTCTTCTCAACCTTGGGCTTTCTGCAGTCTCCAGCAAAGTGATCAATCATTCCACAATTGAAACATTTAGACTTTGACTTTTCAATCCAGTTATTTTTGCTAGGTTGAAAGTCTCTCCTTGGTGGTCTTGCTTCCGAGTTTCTCTTGAACTTGAACTTAGAGAATTTCCTTGAAAGAAAAGCAATGTGTTCATCAATCTCATCTAAGTCATCCAAGTTGCACTACTAGAAAAACTGCATTAGACATCGGTTTCTGACCGATGTCTTTGAACAATCTGGTGCGATGTCTTTGTCGGTGATGTCTAATGTCCAAACTTTAGACATCAGTTTTCAGCCGATGTCTAATATCATTTTACACATCAGTTTTCAATAAATTTCCGATGTTTATGTCCATTCTTCTTGGTTCAACTGCATGAGGTTAACTTTTTAATCGTCATATTGCTGGTATTAGATGTTATTTAACCTATGACAGACGTAGATTATTTCGACATATACATCAGTTTTTTTGAAAAAATTGATGTCTAATCTAATTTAAACATCAGTTGACATTATGAAACTGATGTATAATGTAACATTAGACATCGGTTTTAGACGATGTCTAAGAGATTATTAACATCAGTTTCAAACTGATGTATAATGTAGCAATAGACATCAGTTTTGGATGATGTTGAAGACATCTATTACATTTGTTGTTTTTAAAGCCGATGTCTGAGGCATATACATCATGGATAGTACTACAGTCATTATCAAAAATCAAATAAGGCATCAAAATAACCACAACTCGATTATCATTATCAAAAAATATTCAGTATATACATCAATGACTACACTTTAAATCGGTAAATGGAAAAGTTGTACATTACAACTCTAGTAAATGCATCTACAATCCCTTTGATGTACCCACTCAAACTTGACCTGAAGTTTTCTGAGCAGCTCTTGTTACCTTCGTCAACATCCTGAACAATGCCACTAACAAGACACCCAACTTGAGCTCCATCATTGAACAACTTACTTGTTAGCCCTGCACTGTATTTACCATAGCTGCCTCAGAAATTCTTCATAGCCACAAGCCCCTGCAAATAAATAAAAACACTTCATATAGTAGAAACATAATAACATGACAAATATCGTGTAAGTGTCTATGTGTTCTCTTGATGGTTAATCATGAAAATCCTAGCAGCAATCATCTATATGATATAGGAAATTCTGAAATGGAGAAAGCTGCTATGAATAAAGAAGGCCTTGATTGGCCAAAAGCCAAAGAAAGTAAGCAAAATCACTAACACGTCTATAAAGGGCCAGAGAATCATGAAGTTCCCACCAACGATTACCGATTTAATACATACATAAATACCATTTTAACACACCAAGATTCGTAGGTTTTTCCAAGTCAAATTTATGGCATCCCAAAACAATACACAATTTAACAGGTAAAAAACAGAACCAGGACATGCTGGACTTTATTCATAAAATAGATTGCAGATGTCACTACCTTCTGACCAACTAATTCAAGTCCTGCTGCAAAATTATCTAAACGAGCACTTCCATATCGTTCTGAATCCGATACTGAAGACTCACACTCTCTTCCAGATCTCAAAAGAAATCTTACCTGAGAAAAAAATAGCTATTGAGACCACTTAACAATAAGAATACCTAGTATTAAAAAGCATCAGCAAAGCCCCGGCCACATACCAGTTCCCCCGCGAGTTCATACAAAGATTCATCAAGGAGATACATCCTCTGTTATCTATGGAGATTTCAATCGTGGCACTAGACCTCGGATGTTAACCACACCGGAGACATGTGAAGGACTAATTACTTTAATATCCGACCTCTTCAATTATAAGCCCGATTATTTATATTTTGTGTGAACAAATGTGGTGGAAAGGAGATGAATCCTCTGTTATTTATGGAGATTGTGGAAACCGATCTCTACTACTGGATGGTTATATAAAATAACAGGAACTGGCCTTTTAAAGATCACAGATTTTCTGCATAAGCTGAGTACACAATATGGACATGTCTGCCTATAGCTGGACTATAAGGGGTCACTTATCTGAGGTCCATAATCTATGTTTGCAAACCATATATATAAACAGGTAAAGTCCGCAATAGCGATCTCCATAACCTCAGAAAGAAGGCTGAAAAAGCATGTATATAATAACATATTCTGGCCTTCAGGAAGCTGCTTTATATTATAATTGTAAGTCATGTAATAGTCAGTTTTGAGAGAAAATTTAATAGTCGATATTAAATCTGTTGAAGCCTGCCTAAAGGAACTTTTACTCAATGACAGAATTCATCACTTTATACCATTTCCATGTTAATGGGATTACGAGTAAGAAAAAGATCTAACCTGTGATGGAAGCTAGCAAGTCATCACAGTCGACATTGGAGTCGCACATCATATCCATCATTCTAGTGCCAAAATCACTGAATAATTAAATTACGAAACAAGTTTACTCAAGTGCAAATTTAGCCTGACAAACATATTCAAACATATAGCAATATCTGACCTTTTCAAATTAAGTCAAAACTTTTACAGAAGCAGAAAAAAGTTTACTTACCATATTCAAAGTTTCAAACATATTCAAACATATAGCAATGTCTTTTGCAAAATGACAAGAAGTCTTTATCTGATCGTGCTTGGATCAATCAACTCCACAGATTATAAGAATATCCTCTCTGCACAAGTTAACAAGATAAGCAAATCGTTTTACGTCTAAAAAAACTATGAACCAGAGGCCAAGTCCCTGGATCAGACCATAAAGACAAAACAAGATCAGGCCATAATAAATTCTAAAGACAAAACAAGATCAGACCATAACAAATTCTAAAGACAAACTCACTGTGAATTCAGGTATTTGGATTGAGTCTGATATTGAACCAAAGAGTCCTGCTTCCTTGTACACTCTGAGAACATAAGCAATGCATGAAGCAGATTTCCCATCGCTGTATGTCCAGTCATCTTGTTCAGGAATTTCCAACAATTCACCAAAAGATGATCCACGTCTTTCAACTTCTACAAGAACTTCAGAAAGGCCAAGTCCCTGGATGAAAAACACATCAAACCAACAATGTAAATAAGATAACATCATATGCATTAGTAAATAGTTACACAAAAGTTTTTAATACCTCTGTACCAAGTCGCTTGTTCAATGCTTCATTCCACAAGTTAGTAGCATATTCAGGCTGTAACTGATTCCACACAGTCATGACAGATGCAATCTGTATCAAAACCCAGATAATGATTAATAAACCACCAACAATATAAATTCATATATTCAAGTTATATATGAATATTGACCAATAATGTAATCACCAACTCCTCTGCTTCTCCGAACCCTATTGATGATCATCCAGGCCCTGAAAATCACCAATTCCTTCTTTTTACGAAACTTTATACATAAGAATCATTATAAGATTAGTTTAAATATATACATAAGGAATTGCTCAGTCTCTAACTTTAACAACATCGTAAAAAAAATTAAATCCATATATTCAAGTGTAAATGATTAAAAATTATATAACATACACATAGATAATATACCACTTTTAATAGGTACAGTATTCCCCAACTAGTTGTCATAACATACACATAGATAACATACACAAATTTCTTATTAAATCGAACTATGACACTTACATATGAAAGACCCAAATCTAATCATACGTAAAATTAAAAAACCCTAAAAATTCACAATCAGAGAAAATTACCAATCGGAGCTTGTAATTCGAGTAGGAGAAAAGTTTAATCGGTGCTTGAAATTTACAAAATCAGAGGAGAGTACATACAATCGGAGCTTGTAATCGGAGGAGAGTGTTTGTGGAGATAGATGAGCGGGTGTGTGTGTGTGTGAGAGAGAGAGAGAGAGAGAGAGAGAGAGAGAGAGAGAGAGGAGAGTGGGTAAACAAAATGAAGCGTGGGTAAAAGAAATGAAGCTCAATCGGAGCTTACTCGGACTACAATCGGAGGAGAGGAGCGGGTGAATGGGAGAGAGATGAGTGTTGAGAGAGAGAGATGAGAGATGAGTGTTGAATTGTTGATTTAGGGGAAACATTTTAATAAATTGGGGGGAAACAAAAAATCGCCTAAGGGGGGAAACATTTTAACAAATTGGGGGAAACATTCTAAGGGGGAAACTATTTGGGGTACGCGCGGGAATTTTTTATTTTTTTTAGCTTATTTAAGACATCGGTTCTTCTTGAAAGCGATGTCTTAAAACATAAAGACATCGGTTTTATTACAAGCGATGTCTTAAAACACAAAAGACATCAGTGCATTACAGACTGATGTTAAAGGTGTGATGTCTATTAACAGATTTCTAGTAGTGTTGGTTGGTTCTGGTTCTTCTTCTTCTGTCATCTTGCCTTTACCCTTTCTAACATCACTCCTACAACTAGCTCGACTAGTTGTGGCTTTTGCAGCTTCTTCATTGTCATCTTCCTGTTGGTTCACAGATGCAATCAATGCAGTAGATCCACCTTTCTTCTGTACCTTTTCAATTTCTTCATCTTGCTCCATTTCCAACTCATATGTCTTTAAGGTTCCATAAAGCCTTCCAAGAGTGTAGTCTTTGTACTCTTGAGTGTTTCTGAGAGAAACAGTCATAGGCTTCCATTCTTTTGGAAGAGCTCTAAGAAATTTAAGGTTTGATAGATCCTCCCATACAACTTTAATCCATTCAAAAGCTTTTGAAACCTACTAAACGTGTCATTTAGGGTTTCACCAGCTTTAAAATGAAAATGCTCATATTGTTGTATAAGGAGTTGGATTTTGTTTTCCCTAACTTGCTCAGTTCCTTCAAAGAGTGTTCTAACAGTATCCCATACCTCTTTAGAGGTTGTACAGTTTATGACATTGTCGAACATCTCTTGATCCAAACCATTAAACAGAATGTTCATGGTTCTTTTATCTTTATGGACTTCTGCAACATCTTCAATAGTCCATTCTGAGACAAGTTTTGGAATTTCTACATCAGGAGCATCATCTGGTAGTCCAACTCTAGATGCAAACTTCATGGGAACGTGTGGACCTTTCTCAATGCAGTCTACATACCTCTCATCCATAGACATGAGATGTAAATGCATCTTTACTTTCCAGTGAAAGTAATTGTCCTTGTCTAGAACTGGTATCTTCACACCTGTATCCTTCTTCACCATGGTTACTGTTTTGGTCTTGATCTTTAAACTTCTTGTATGTTAGAAGCTTGCTTTGATACCAATTGTTAATCCCAAATGACCTAACAGAATTGTAGAAAGGGGGGGGGGGGGTTGAATACAATTCTAGATATTTTCTTGAACTTGAAACAACTTAAAATAAATAATGAAAACTGAACTGATTAAATAAAAACACAAGAAGTAAATAATTCAGTTGGATTGCGGAAATAATCTGTGATACAAAGATGTACACAGCTGCTCAGTTACAAGAATGTAGAGAAGTGTGCTCTCAAAGATAGCTAATACAATCTGTTTGTTTTTCTTCTCTTACTTCTAAAGTAACTGCTACACTTGGTTATATAAACCCAAGTTTACAACTCTATTTTTGGCTACACTAAAAGTACAATGAGTAACCGCCAATAGTTTGCTTTTCATCCCTTTGTCCAGTGGTTCTTGAGTATCCTTGTCTTTTGCATATAATAATTCATTCCAAGAACCCAATTGGAAACTGGGATGTTTCCTTATTTCCAATGTCCATTTTAATGGTTTCCAATGCACTGTACCCTTCTACATCACCTTTTGAGCAGTCAGAGAACTGTCACTATCACTTTGTCAACTATTCAGAAAAGCAACAATGATTCGTTGATAGTAGGGAGATGTGTTTCGTTGATAACTTTATTCTTCATTCCGTTGATAGTGTATTCCTCGTTTCGTTGATAGAGTCATCTTCATTCCGTTGATAGAGCAATCTTTAATCTGTTGAAATGTCTTCACTTAGGCAAAATTACAAGGCATAATATATTTACAATTCACCAACCTATTTTGCCTATCTAGTACTTAGTCAACATGACTTAGAAAACCTATCTAATACCTACAACAAAATGCATATCAAACTATGAAGTATTGTACAATGCAATTGCTACATCACTCATTTCGTTGATGAGCTTCTTGTCAACGAAACGCTGCAAAGCATGCCATTTCGTTGACAGTTACAAAATGACTTTACACAAATTCTACTAAGTTTTTTATGCTTATCATCAAGAACAACATATTCCTAACAAACTAAAAATGTTTTCTACATGTAGATGGAAGAACACGACAGCCTGACATAGTCTACCGCCTTTCTGGATCTCCCCGGCCCATTTGGGGCAATAAAAATGATGGGTCGGCGCGGCTCGACCTCTTACACTGCTCCTAGTTCAGATGAAATCCATGACTCTGAAACGTAAAGATCGTCCCCCTTTCCCCAATTGTAATACTTGTTGATACGACTCCACTAAGTAGTTATATCTAGGTTGGAAAGGAAGATTCTCCAATATTTCCCAAGCTATTGCTTGTTAATGGATATCGACTTGTTCCATCAATTTACCCATCGATCGTTGAGGTGGTAACACAACATTTGACTGGCAGCAATTAAATTGCTCAGAGAAAATATCTGTCCCCTGAAAGTTTTGAGTTGAGAGTTTAAAATGAGTAGCAGTCACTTAAATCAGGTTTCCCATATTTTTGGTAGTTGAGCGAGTATTTAAATCCTCTTAAAAGACAGATTTAAATGGAAAAACAATGTTTGGGAACCTCCCCTTGATTTAAAATAATTAATAATACCGCTTAGAATATCCTTCATAGGTATTGAAGGTCAAAGATAAACTTTAAATAATATAACTCATTTTAAAACGTTTTATAAGTATTTAATAAATAATCGAATAATATTTATCAAGTAAATAAACTTTAAACGAATATTCAAAAATAATATTCATTATATAAATAATGATTGAATAAATATTCAAAATAATATTCCTTAAATAAATAAGGATTAAATGAATATTCAAAATAATATTCATTATATAACTAATGATTGAATGAATATTCAAAATAATATTCGTTAAATAAATAATGATTAAATGAATATTCAAAATAATATTCATTGAATAATTAAACCTTAAATGAATATTCAAAAATAATATTCATTAAATAAATAAATAATCATCGAATAATAATTACCCGATATCTCTATCGGAAAAATTATCTTTAACATATACCGAAAATATAACTACTTCCGGTCTAAAGAATAAAATCATACGCCCTTTACCTAGGGTATTTATAAAAACCTGGCTTCTAACTAATATCCCATATTTAGCTTAGAAGCCCATAATTAAATCATAACCTCGAGTATCACTATATACAGCAGTTCGAAGACAAGCATGCAATTTATATATCACAATGTACTTGGGAATAAAACATGTATACTTCTCATTTGCAAATCATATATGAAAGCATTTTATTATCACAACAACAGTACGCATAGGTTTCGAAAACTTGCATCTATCATATGCATATATTACCTCTCATTATTCTTAATACCATCACATCTATATACGATGTGAGGTTTGAAAGCATGCATAATACATATGCATATGCATCATCAGAATATTTTACTTTAAAACATAGCAGGGAATGAGAAAACTTGCCTGGAAATCCCGAAGTAGCAATAAGTCTCAGGTTGGTCCAGTAATCTAGAATCAACACAAGGTTCAAGATTAATAACGTAAACGCTTTCACCATACTAAGTATATACTATCTCAAGTACAAAGTCCATTTTCAAGTTAACTCCTTAAGAACTTCTACTCGAGCATGCTCGCTCACGCATTTTTATAAAATTGAGATTTAATCCTTTTAGCACGAAATCTATTCGAGGGTCTTCCTAAACATACCTAGCATGTTATCACAAAGTTTCAAATTTTATTATGACCTCTAAGTGGTTCGATCATAGCCTCAAAGTTGACTAAGTGGCACGGTTTGGTTTTACGAACGTCTTACACTAAAACACATGTTTCTCCTAAACCGTAAATTGTATTCACATGATCTTCGCACCAAAACGAACCTTGAACTAAGGCCTGCACAAAAATGGGCCGTGGTGATCTTGGGCAGAAGTTACTAGGTTCGAATATCACAAGCAAAACAAGGTTAAGGAAAATCGGGCATTACGACGGCTATAATTCGGACATTTCCATTTTGTCACAACATAACCAAGCCACACCGGGCATACCATACATCCACAACCTCAAAAAACAACCTTTTTACTTCTCTAAGGTCAGTGGTGTGGCTATAATCCAACACCCACCACTTTTCATATTTTACAAAGTTAAATAACAACTAAAATACTTAAACATGATCTCTTAAGCTTATAACATCAAAACAATCATCAAATCTCATATGAACTCAAAGGGTGGGTTAGGGTTTTACCTCCTTGGATGCTCTAACAACACTATCAAGTGTTTATAAACCTTTGACAAGCTTTAGATGGTCCTTAAAGTGCTAAATCCTTAAGATCAAAACAAGAAACCACTTGAAGTTACTATTCATCCTCATCTTGTAAAATCCATAACAAATCGAAAAATAAGAGTTTGGTGCTAAAACTTTTACCAGACCTTGTGCTCTTTATAAGATTTCTTTTGAGTTATAGATCATCAAATAAAATAATTTTTTTTTAACTAAGTCCAAAATTTGGGGTTATTACACGTGACAACCCGGATCTCCGACCCCGGATCTGGGGGTGTTACAGAAATGGTTATCAGAGCTTTAGGTTATAGTACTCAGAGACGAGAGTGTTAAGAGTTATGACTAAATAAGAGATTAACGTAAGGACTCATATAGAGTTCGTTATTGGAGTACCGAATGTAGTACCATTGAGGAATTTAAGATTGGAATGTTTACTTGAGGTCTTATAGTAGGACCGATAGAATATTTAGAGGTCATCAGGATGATGAGAAGAGAGTTTAGAATTGTATGTGATTTATCGAGGATATTGATATAAGACGCCGAGTAAAGTCTCAAGAGAAGTTTTGATAGAGGAGGTATAGCCCATACTATTGGTTGACTTGACTAGAACAAAACTTGTACTCGTAGACCTTCATAGTTGCCCTTAAGGAGGCGACATATGTGAGAACCAAAATGTTTAAACTTTTTACTCGATTAAGGTTACTTAGTTACCTAGATTAATTAAAGGCATTCATTGTTTATGAGGTTTCAATTCCCCGTGAACGATGACTCTACCAGAGATAGTGTCCACTACACTATTGAGAATGTTGTGGCCTTTGAGGAAGATTGTGTATATATTACGAGAACATTATCACAAGACGAGTGCGCTAGACGACGTCATGAGTATGATTCGTACGATAGGCCATGATGATTCAACTCAACGATCAAGAACATTGGAAAATTGATGGCATGACTTTAATGAAGTGCATATGGTTGCAACGAGAACTACGACGATCTCAGAACCTACCGAGAGGAAGGCCCTTGAGTCTGGAATTGGATTCTTTCGATACAACTCTTATTAGAGACTACGTATATATTAAACGAGTAGACCTCCATCTTCGGTGGACATATCCATTCGACCGTGGAAGACACCAATTTTTGATAACTATAGGGGAATGACAGATATGTTTACGGACCCCCAAGTTATTTAATACCTTTTATATGATTTTGAGAGACCATTTAGTTAGTATCCTATATTATGAAGGTGAGGAGAGAGGTGATCATCCTCGTACTGGCAATGTTAGAACTTATGATGACCATTGACTTTTTGGTATCTACTTGTTGGTGCACTACTCAATCTGAAAATGTTTATGCCCGCGTTACCTTGAATAGTTCATGTCAGTTTCCTAATTCAAACTTGGGATGCAACCAACAATTGCTATATTCATTTTATTTCTTTTCTTTTCTCCTCTCATTACCTTTAAGGTGTAAACGCAGAGTTAAGTCACCATTACTCACCGGAGCGCTTTGTTCGTGCCCTAGGACGACTGGAAGAGGGAACCATTATTTGTATATCCTTCTAGGTCTATATTTTTTTATTCTTTCAATTATCTAAGGAATGTTCAATTAATGTTTCCTTAATTATTTGACGAATATTCTTTAATGATTATCTTGATATTCGATTTCTTCTTTCATACTTGGACTCCTCAGTTGAGTTCATAAATATCTAACTATTTGTTTAAACTTAGAGGATCTATTATTTAGAGATTCCTCGTGAATTCTTTTCTTCTATTTAAGATGAGATTTGTAAATCAGGCGTTGAAATCGTAGAAAGGATATCAATTTGATATTGGTAGTCCGAATTCAATTCTATTAAAAAGTTGATAAAGTATATGTACGGAGACCCCTTTTGGTGGACCGTTTCACTGATGAGAAATATTTGATGGGAGGTTATCGATTGTTCCGATACCAAGAACTTTCTATTCAAAGCTTATATTCTATTCAAGGTTTATAATTACCTTATTCGTCCCAAAATTATTTACTCTTATTTTTAATTCATTATCCGAGTAGTCAAAATTTTGTTTTCTTTCTTTCTTTGGCTACGATGTTGAGATTTTGTACTAATAGATTGAAACGGGGAAATTGTATATGTCATTATGAGTGACTAGTTAATTGTTCTAACTAGTTGAAATTTTAACGATATGATGAAAATCTAACTAATCATCCTAGCTAGATGCTGCGTCCCAAACTAATCGAACTAGCAACTTTTGTTCAGCTAGTTGTTAATGTTTCTTGAAATGGACTAGTTATGGTTTCACTAAGTTCAACTTTCAGTCGAATTTATTTAAGTGAGTTCACAACGCATTTTAGATGCAGTGAATTGTGATGATGAAATTTCCAAAGGATAATTGATTGAGACATATCAAGGTCGCCCACTCGACGAGAATTCTTACAAGGTTTTTGTAAAATATTATGTTGCTTGAAATATTCTTGGTACCATGCAAGTATTTTCCTTAGTATTTGGAAAGAGACATAGTGTTGAAGTTTTAGAACTAGAATAAAAGTAGATGAGTACGACAAAGTATGAATCGAGACTACGAAAATTTTCACGGTCTGTTCGGTATGTTGGAAACTCAGAATGACGAAGTATTCGAAATAATTGATGGTGATACGTTGATTAAGAAATGACTATGATAGAAGCTTAATGAGTGAGAAAGAAAGAACTATAGAGGAATATGAGTTTGAGGACTAATGAGGGAGCCGCATATATGGAAATCCTAGGGAACCCTAGAAATAGAAATAGAAATAGAAATAGAAATAGAAATAGAAATAGAAATAGAAATAGAAATATAAATATAAATAGAAATAGAAATAGAAATAGAAATAGAAATAGAATTAGTAAACTATGAAATTATCTGGTGAACCTTGTTTGCCCATAATGTGAAATTGAGGTTTCAAGGCAATAATATACGTTGATTTATTATTCCTTCAAAAAGGAAGGATCCGATGAAATTTTGGGAATAAACTGATTGATCAAATACGATGTGCAAATTGATTGAGGAGATAAGATGGTAAAGTGTGGATTGCCCAGTAAAGGGGAGTTGTCCTTTAAGGACAGAAGTGAACTACGAAGTTTATGATGTTAGTACAAACAAAGAGATTGTTGCGGCAAAAATGTGAAACTTATTGAGCACATGCAAATCAATACAAATAGGGAGATACCAAATATAATGGGCACCCCAATTTAAATGAATTCATGGACGTATTTTTTTGATCTCCAGGAACTACCACCTGATCGAGGAATGGAACTTGCCATTGATTTATTGCCAGGGATTGCGTCAATATTTAAGACTCATATCCATTGCCACTGCTGAGATGAAGGAATTAGCTACTCAAGTATAGGAAATAAGACTCATTGTGTCACATTGGAGTACACCAGTTTTGTTTGCTAAGAGAAGAATGGTAGTATAAGACTGTACCTAGGTTACCAAGAGCTGAATGGACTAACCATAAGGAATAAGATATTTCTTACCAATAATAGATGATTTGTTTGGCCAATTAAAGGACTTAATTTAATTTTCAAAGACAGATCTGAGCATAGTGTATCACCAAATTAAGAATAACCACGATGATGTGCTAAAGATGGCCTTTCGCACCAATATGACCATTATGAATTTTGAATTTGCGGATGATGTCGTTTGGAAAAACTAATATGCAACAACCTTTATGGATTTAAAGGATAAAGTTTCTGGACAAATTGATTGTTGTATTCATGGACGATATTTTGAAGTACCCATGGATTGAATGAATAGAGTTTAAAGGATTGAAGTAGAAGTTAGTAACAACCTCGTTGTTAGAAATACCTGATGATAGAGGGGACTTTATGAATTATAGTTATGCGTCTAAGCAATTTAAGCAGCATGAGATAAGATATCCTACACTTGACTTGGAGTTAGCCGCTATTATGTTCGCATTGAGAACTCAGAGACTTTAACTTTATGGAGATATGTGGATTTTTTTTTCCTACAATAGCCTTTAGTATATCGTCACATAGAAACGAGTGATGCAAAGTAGAGATTATAGTTGGAACTGACCAAAGGCTTTGAGTGTGAAATTCACTATCACTAAGGAAAGGCCAATATGGTGGCTGACACTTTATATATGCAAAAGAGATTGAGATGCAAATTCTTTGGGAGAACTACTAAGAGAAATTGAAAGGATGAAGTTTGAAGTTAAGATTACGTAGAGATTTAAGAGAATATTATTGGTGGCCAAATATAAAGAAGAATATGATCGATTATTAAGTAAATGCTAGACATGTCCGAGAATGAAAGCAGAGACTTAGTGGACTATCACAGCCGTAGAGATTCCAGAATAGGAATGTAAGTTATTGTAATGGATTTTGTGGTAGGATTACCAAGGACCAAATCGAACCATGACGTTAGTTGGGTTATAATTGATTGATTGAATAAGTCTACTCCGATTATCTCCATCAACGAGAGATCTTCAATGGAAAGGTTTATAAATATTGATATGGAAAAGATAGTGGTGCGACATGGAGTTTCAGTAGCAATTGCGTCAGATAGGGACCCACGGTTAAATTCCATATATTGAGAAGAGTTTTTAAAAGTGTTTGGCAACAAGATTGAACATGTGCACAACTTAGGATCCGCAGACCGATGGACCGACCGAAAGAACTATAATAACCCGAATTTTTGTAAAAATTTAAAACTTTTCTTATTATGATTAAGTGCAGCAGTGAATAGTGATATTGGTGGATGAATAGTGATTTTGAGGGTTAAGAAAATTTTTCATGCCACCTATGTACGAGACGTAGTGTGGATATTCCGAAGTCATATTAGTAATCTACGGAGTAAATAAGGGAATGCAAAGACGATCAGAATTCAGAAATTCCAAAAATTATTTTGGTGTAGTATTTGACCGGGCAGCGAATTATATATTATTATATTCAAGAAATGAGATATTAAAATTGAGGAATTGAGGATTTAATATTTTGGAATTTTATTATTTTATTAAAGTCGATTTAAGGATTCGATTGTTAGAATCTATATATTCTTAAAGCATGATCTCACCCGTTTAGCAATTTACCCAATGGGTAAAAAAATTTGACCAGCTCATCCAAAATATACTTGGTTTTAGTAATTTTTTTTGACCCATGGGTTATCCATATTTTTAACCCATTTGGTAAACAAATTACCCATTTAATGACTCATTTATACTATTATAACAAACTAGCATATCTACGTTGATATCATCTTCCTTAATTTAAGCATTTTTCAAATTTGAACTTTTCTCTCAGGATAATGATAATTTCAGTTTTTTTTTACTTTTATGGGACTGTGAGAAAATATTTTCAAATCTTTCCTTGATTCAAGACTATTATTTTATTGAGTATGATTTATTACCTTCTTGCAATTGATACTGTATCAATCAGTAATGGATTCTTCTTCACTAAAACCATTTCCGGAAAATGCCCAATCAGGTTTTCAATTGTTGTGTTCAGTTTTTGTTAATTTTTTTTTGACGTGTACTAATTTGATGTTGATGACATACCATTGTTAGCTTCAAAACGAAGGGTTCGTGGACAGAGTATTCAGACAATCTTAGGGAGGAGGAACTCATCGATTAATGGAGGAACAAACAATCGTGCCCCTTTGAATGGTGTTGAAAATGTAGATCCAAACAAATCTGCCGTGACACATGAAGATATCAGTTTAGAGTCTCCTTATTCCAAAAGAGCCACAGGTAAATGGATACATTATATCTTTCATGTGTAATGCACATTAAGATTGTCTTGCTTAGAGAATTTGAGTAATGTTAGTGGTTAATTTCAATTTTGATTTGTCATGTAATATAGTTGATTATGGATATCCAATCACAAAAACTTTAATGAGTAATAGCAGTGGATCAGCTTCTTCAACAACAGGTAATCGTCTATGACACAATGCATCTTATGATTGATGGTATAATAAACATTATGTTTGTTTCTCTTTTTTTTTTCCAGTTAAACGCAGAGTTAGAGGTTCGAATGTTAATAAAATTAAAGGTACAATGTTACATATGATTTACCATACTTTACGGATTATGACATATGATTTATCATACATTTTAATCCACATGTATGACATATATCCTTGAATATGTTTGAAACAAAATCAAAAACCTTATCGAATGTATCTGGATTTCAATCAGATTCCGTTTTAATGTCATCCAATGCTATGAGATCATCAGGTAGTATTGTTTTTAGGCGTAAAATATCTTGGTTATTACTGAGCTAATGTGATTTTCTTTTTTGTTTCTTATAAAGATTCCAAGAACAGAGTTCGCGGTCCTAACATTGATAGGACACATAAGCCTACAACCACCGAAATGGGTAGTAAAGCTGTTATTATTTTCATCATTGGGTACTTTAGTAATTTAATTGATTTTTTTTATAATCTTTACGAATGTTACCTTTTTGTAGTGGATCGTAGAACAACTTTGGGATCATTAAATCCTAATACATTTAACCGAAGTCCAATCAATTCAACAAATCAACAATGTTGGCATTGGATCATTTTCAGGTAATTTGGAAAATAATCATTGGGTGCTATTATTGATAGTAACAATGTTGGCATTGGATCATTTTCAGGTAATTTGGAAAATAATTTGACTTACTTAGCACTATAAATCTCTTGATCAAAATTGTGCAATGTGATGCTAATTTTAATTTATTTATTTTTACATTGCCTTCTAATCGTGTTAAAATTCAACAAAGTAATACGAAATCTACAATTAGTTTTCAATTGCCTCATTCTGTTGTCCAATTGAATGCTAAACAGTCATGCAACAAACCAGCCTCATCCCAAGAAACTAATTTCCAACATGGCAGATTTATGCAGAATTCTGAAGACAATCAGAATACATCTTCGTCTATTGTTCATAATGATACTGATATCACATTATTCCAAAATGGTGAATCATCTTCTGGAAAAAAGAATTTGATGTCTGATTTTGAGGAAGCTGGTGAAGATTCTCATTATGAGACTGACTCAGATGTTGATGGTAAGCATCTAATATTCTACCAAATTGATTGGTGATATATATTTAATGCTTATTAATTTGTTGCATTCATATTATAGTTGAATATCATGATTTTGTTGATGATGTTGGCATGGAAGCAAATATCGGACAACCACTACTTTGGTCAAAATATATGGATCTTGGTGGTCCTAACAAAGTGTGCGCAGAATGTGGTGCACATATGTGGAATGAGGAGCGTAATAACAAATTAACGAAGAAACAGAACCCAACATTCTCCTTATGTTGCCGGAATGGAAAAGTTCAACTTGAGAAAGAGCCCCAACCTCCAGAACCACTTGCTTCGTTGTTATCCGGAGGTGAAAAATCTAAACAATTTAAGCAAAATATAAGGGTGTACAATTGCATGTTTTCTTTTACTTCTTCTGGTGGAAAGGTTGATAACAGAATCAACAAAGGCAGAGGTCCGTATTGTTTCAAAATGCAAGGGACTAATTATCATTTATTGGGTAGTTTGGTCGCCACTGACGGAGAATCACCAAAATTTTGTCAATTATACATATATGACACGGAAAATGAGGTTGATAATAGAATTCATGCTTTGGGAGGAAATACTGATAATGTGGATCCTGACATTGTAAAAGAACTTTTGGCAATGTTGGATCAGAATAATAAATTAGTTCGTGCCTTCCGGATGGCACGAGATCGTTTTGAAAATCATGAGCTTGATGAGTTCAAAATGGTATTAATATCTTCGAATTCTGCCAGTGGCAGACCTAATCACATCAGTCCATCTAATGAGGTTGCAGCGTTCATTGTTAGTGATGATTCCGATGCTGGTTGTTTCCGAGACACAGTTGTCAATTCTAAGCAAGAAGGTCTGCAGAGGATTTATGAAACTGATCCACATTTCATGCAGTTTCAATATCCTCTCCTTTTTCCTGCTGGCAATGAAGGATTTCACTTAAACATACCTTTGAAAAATATCAAAAAACACGAGGAATTTACAACAAATTTTGATGATTTTGATCCAGATGCCAAGCAACGTCAAACTGTGTCTATGCGGGAATACTATTGTTACAAGGTCATGATACGCACGTCTGAAGGTATAATCTGCAAATTAAATATATTTATCTTTGATATCATGTTGTTAAATTTATATTTTGAAATTTCAGCTTTGACTCTACACCTGGCTGGCCGTTTGTGGCAACAATTTATCGTTGATGCTTTTACTGCTATTGAACAGTACCGTTTGGATTGGGTGTCAACCCACCAGTCTACCATTCGAGCAGAACTTTACCAGTCTGTACGTGATGCTCTGCGTAAAGGTGATAATGACCCATCTCATGTTGGTAAAGCAGTGATTCTTCCTGCTTCATTTACTGGATCTCAACGCTACATGTCACAGTACTTCAAAGACTCTTTGGCTATATGTCGTGCAATTGGACATCCGTCATTATTTCTCACCATGACATATAATACGAAGTGGCCTGAAATTAAAACCATGATCCAGTTGTTGGCCAATGTTGATGTTGCTGATGCTCCCGATATAGTGTCAAGAGTTTTCAAGCTAAAACTTGACCAGCTGATTGACTTGATCAAAAAAAAAATTATTTCGGGAGATGTATAGGAGGTATTTAACATCAATTGACGTTTTATTTATTGAAAGTTAACAGTACACAATTATTGATTCTTTTTTTTATTTGATTTGATTAAACAGTGATGCATGTGATTGAGTTTCAGAAGCGTGGTCTGCCACATGTACATATGTTAATATGGTTACATCCAAATGATAGACCAAATACAATTGAAAAGATTGATGATTTGGTCTCAGCTAAAATACCAGATAAAGACAGAGATCCAGAAGGATATAATGCAGTTTTGAATTATATGGTACACGGTCCATGTGGAAAAGATCGCACTTACTCTCCATGCATGGTTAAAGGGAAATGTCATAGACATTTTCCGAAGAGGTACCATATTCAGAACATAACTTCTTTCAAATCAGATATAATGTAACTTTTAAACACCATACAAATTTATGATAAATATGTACTCTATTTTTTACAGGTATAATGGACATACCTTCTTTGACGATAGTGGATTTCCAGTTTATCGGAGACGTAGAACCAACAAAGTTGTAAAGAAGAACGGTGTAATCCTTGATAATCAGTATGTTGTCCCGTATAATCGTGATCTTCTACTTCGATTTCAATGCCATATCAATTTAGAGATTTGTAACAGTTCAAGATCATTAAAGTGCCTATTCAAGTACTGTTTGAAGGGTCACGATACAGCCACAATGTTGGTTAGGAAAAAATCTGCAAATTCTGGAAGTGCTAATTGCCAAGGCAAGGGGAAAAGTCTGGATGAAATTAAAAACTTTTTGGCTGGGAGATATGTGTGTGCATCTGAAGCTTCTTGGAGAATTTACGGTTTTGACATTCATAACCGGTGGCCAAGTGTTGTTCGTTTGCCAATGCACCTTCCAGATCAGAAATATATCAATTTTCAGAGTAATGCAGATTTGCAAACTGTTTGTGAAAGGGCGAAGTCAAAAACCAGTAAATTGGAAGCTTGCTTCATTGCTAATAAGGAGTTGCCACAAGCTCGGAATTTTACATATTCTGAATTTCCAAGCAAGTTTACATGGGTCCCGAAATCGGGTAGATGGAAGGTTAGGCAAAGAGGTAATGTAGTGGGAAGATTAACGGAAGTTCACACAACAAGTGGTGAATTATTATATCTTCGTATGCTTTTGCTAAGAAGAAAAGGTGTATCGTCATTTAAGGAGCTACGGTCTGTGGATGGTATTGTTTACCCGACATTTAAAGAAGCATGTGGTGCACTTGGACTCCTAAATAATGACAAGCAATGGCATGAAGCAATATCTGAAAATGAACATTCCCGGATGCCTCAACAACTACGTGCAATGTTTGTTAACATTTTGGTATATTGTACTATTTCGGATCCATTTGGTCTATGGGATGCACATTGGATTGGTATGTCAGATGATATTGTTTACAACCGGACACTAGTAGAAAACAGGCCTTTCACGTCGGTTAAATCGACCTTATACGTCGGTTAAATGGCGACGTATAGAGAGGGGACGTATAAAGTCACAGTCTTTTACGTCGGTTAAAAAGGCGACGTAAAAGGTAGAATATACGTCGGTTATTAAGCCGACGTAAAAGACCAAAATAACCGACGTATAAAAGTCTGAGTAACCGACGTATAAAACAAAAAAGGCGACGTATATTGTTATCTTTTTACGTCGGTTCTTCTAAACAACCGACGTATATTGTCCAAAAAATTTTAAAAAAAATATTTTGTTCCTCTGTAATCTAATCATACCTAGAAACCTGTGCAATAATAAAAAAAACATACATTAACAAAATTTTGTACAACCAAAAACTACAATAACCTTTGGGGAAAAAAAAAACTACAATAACCAAAATGTTTACAAATTCCCGATCTAATGGGTCAACCATGTCATGTAATTAAGATTGTACAAGTTACACTGAGATTGAATGATAATTCAATGATGAAATTTAAAACTAAGTTGCTTGACTGATGCACCTAAAACCCTTTCGTCCAAGAAACCCTGTTCACCTGAAACCGAAAAGCTCAATAAGTATCTTGCGTACACACAGACTAGTACACAACAGAGCATAAGCTCACTCTTTATGCTTAAGCCCTTAATGTAGATAAAGAAAATTAATTACCCTAACAGCTGGCAACATCTGTGAACCTTTTGCTAGTTCAGCTGCTATACATGAAGCCAAAGTACAACCGGTTCCATGACAGTTTTGAGTTTGTATCCGTGCGGACCGCAACTCGTAGAACTCCAAACCTAAATAACAGAATCAGATTGGTGTGTGAGCAATAAAGGAAAAACACAGAGAAGCACAAAACGATTACTGCATCAACGATCAAAGTAAGAAAGAGTATATAACACACCATCAAAGAAAATATCAACAGCATCTGATTTTCATAGTCGGCATCAAAAGATAGCATGCTTTTACTTGAAGCCAAATAACTAGTGAAAACATACCAGTATTCTGGTTAAGTCTTCATTCTCATGACCATAGATGGCACATATATCTAACAACTTGGGCAAATCAAGCAACTTCTTTTCCTGCAGAAGGACTACATAAGAAATCAGTAAACAAAAGCCACCTGATATTAGGCTGTTAAAAAATCACGATGGATAACAAGTAGAGACATAGATCAAACAGTCGATAATTATTATCTAAGCCTAACTAATTAGGAAATGAGGCATGAGTCTTGCACGATGTACTGTAGGCACTAAAAAGTTTATTTTTTTTGTTCAAAAAAAGGGTGCTAGAATAAATTGTGATAATAAAATATTATGACAAATAAAATCTCTAAAGATAACTTATTTGCCTTAAGCTCGTCTCAAAACAAAACAACAAAAATGGTACATGCTGCCGTGAGTAGGCATAGACTAGGTTCTGGTGACTTGCGAGTAAGCAGATATGTAGAACCATAAATATTTTCTTCTAAAATAACAAATCCTTATTTCTGCCCAGAAACCGACTACTCTTACCTAAATGTATCAAGAATGGAAGGACCAGCCAGCACATCACCACTAGTTGATACCATGACCGGGTCAACCACTAGAGCTGCCTTAAAAAATACAGCCAAAATCAGCTCTGACTCCACACTATTGTAACCACGAAAATATAAATACTACATACCTTGAACTGGATATTGCTTCAAGCGGTCATAGAGCACTTTCACTATGCCTACTGTGGGAAGCATGCCTGTTTTTACCTGATATAAACACCATATCAATTTTAGACGGTTGCATCTCAATGTTAATTTTAGAGAAATGTTACTATTAACAACAACTGAACATATAATCCCGATTAGCATCATATAATCACAGTACATCACATAACACGCAACAAAGCAATGAACCGAGGGTCACCGGCTCACCGGAGTTCATCGCCGGTGACGGCCCAATCGCGCTCAACGCCCCAAAACTGGTGGTATGTGACGATTTGGCTACGAAAACATAACTCAACATCAAATTAAGCTAATTGTATCCATTAAACCAACAAAACCGCAAGAATCGAACCCCAACAAGAAAATCCCCAATTAAAACCCTAATTTTCGATACTCTCAAATCCCTACAAAAATAATACGATTCTGCAGGGGATTAAGAGATGTTCAATTTGGTTATCAAAAGGACGAATTAACACAATCCAATTTGAAGGAAAAACGAAGAGAAAGAGAGAATTTAGAAGGAGAGGAGAACAGAGTCGAGAGAGAGAGACTGAGACTGAGAGCGGGTTGAATTTGGGGACAGTGGAGAGCATTGGGGAAATAAAAGAGTGAAGTACGTTTGGATTCAAATATTTGATAAAAAGAGACAATTTTATACGTCGGAGTTTAAGATGGCTGATGTAAAAAAAATCTATATACGTCGCCTTTTTGCTCAACCGACGTATATAATAGCATTATATACATCGCCTTTTCCTCAACCGACGTATATAGTAGCATTATATACGTCGCCTTTTCGTCAACCGACGTATAATGTCATTATATACGTCGTCTTTTACTCAACCGACGTATATAGTAGAATTATATACGTCGCCTTTTCCTCAACCGACGTATAAAACACTTATATACGTCACCTTTAGGCGGAACCGACGTATATAAGTATTTTATACGTCGCCTTTGGATAGAACCGACGTATAATAGGCGACGTAAAAGATCATTTTTGTACTAGTGGGAGGAAAATAACTGGAAATATACATTTATCTTTGGCTGAGGATGAAATAAAAAATTATGCATTGGCAGGTTTGTTCAGAATACTCTATTATATATGTTTAAAATGTATTTACGAAGTATTTAAAGAAATTTAATATATTTTTTATATTTATATATTTACTTATTCAATTAGTTCAATCAATTCAATCAACTCAGTCAATGCTGAAAATATTATTTGTTTATACAGAAATTGAGAAATTACTCAACGACATTGGTAAGAGCTTGAGAGACTTTCCAATGATGCCATTTCCTGATGAGGTGTACTTTGGTCAAAATATCAACCGTCTTATTCTTGAAGAAACTGGGTACGATAGAGTTGAAATGAAAGCTCAACATGATTGTTTTCATAAAAGTCTTAATCTCGAGCATAGAGGGGTTTATGATGCAGTTGTTGAAAATGTATACCGGAACAAAGGCGGTATGTTCTTTGTGTACGGCAGCGGTGGTTGTGGAAAAACATTTTTGTGGAAAACTCTTTGTTATCGTTTACGTTCGGAGGGTAAAATTGTGCTTCCTGTAGCTGGATCCGGGATAGCAGCTACATTACTTCCAGGATGCCGTACTGCTCATTCCAGATTTCATATACCGCTAAAACTGGACCAGTATTCAACTGCCGGGATAAAGCATGGGACTGATATTGCTGAGTTAATGCAACAAACAAGTCTTATAATATGGGATGAAGCTCCTATGCAACATCGTCATGCTTTTGAAGCAGTTGATCGTAGTTTGCGTGATATAATGTCTGTTGTAGATCTTGAAAGAGCGCGGAAACCTTTTGGTGGTATTACCGTGGTGTTTGGTGGAGACTTTCGGCAGATATTACCTGTTCTACCGAAGAGTAACAGAGCTGATATTGTTTGTGCATCATTGAATGCATCCAAGCTATGGAATTACTGCACAGTCTTCCTTCTCCGGCAAAATATGCGTTTGCATTCAGGTAATTCAGATATGCAGAATATGATTATATCAGAGTTCAGTAAATGGAAACTTTCTATTGGAGATGGCAAAGTCAAATGTATTGAATCTGGCGTTGACATGATTGATACTCAATTTGTTGTTCCAGATCAGTATGTTGTTAAGAGTACTTCCAAGGATCCCATTCAAACTCTTATTGACATAATATAACCAGATTTCTTGAAGAATTTCCAGTCCCATGAATATTTGAGATCAAGATCAATTCTCACACCAACAAACGTGGTGGTTGATGATATCAATTCCCATATTCTGGAAAAGATACCATGTACTACACACACATATCTAAGTCAGGATTCTATTGATGATAATTGTGGCGAAGATAATGATTTTGACGCTGCATTTCGAGTTGAATATTTGAATTCAATTAATATGCCATGTCTTCCTAAACATGAACTCAAGATTAAGGTAGGATCAGTGGTTATGTTGATGAGAAATTTAAACCAAATTATGGGACTTTGTAATGGGACACGTATGATTGTTACTGCCTGTAAGAAGAATAACATTGAGTGCGAAATACTCTGTGGATCTGAAGTAGGTACTAAACACCTTATACCACGGATTGACATGGTTCCAACTGACACCAAATGGCCATTTGAATTCAAGAGAACTCAGTTTCCGATTCAACTCTGTTTTGCAATGACTGTGAACAAGAGCCAAGGCCAATCGATGGACACTGTGGGCTTATACCTACCTCGACCAGTTTTCTGTCATGGTCAGCTATATGTGGCGATTTCTCGAGTTACATCTCCAGATGGTCTTCACATTCTGATTGACGATGATACTGGGTGTAGCACTAATATTACTTCAAATGTAGTATTTGAGGAAGTCTTTTATAATTTACCCAGTGTGGATTAAATTTTCAATGTATTATTCTTTAATATTTATATGATTTGTATTTTTAATGTAATTAATAATAAAGAACATATATTAAAGAATAAGAACTTTAAATTTTCACATATCTTTAAATTTATATAGGGTATTTATAATGGCACAATCTTTCTAACAAACTTTTTAGCTTTTATGATCTCCAAATCACTAACCAGAATCATTGTAATCATGTTACCACCTAAATATATTTTTATATAAATCAATTCACATATCTTTAAATGTATATAGGGTATTTATAATGCAACAGTCTTTCTAACAAACTTTTTATCTTTTATGATCTCCAAATTACTAACCAGAATCATTGTAATCATGTTACCACCTAAATGTATTTTTATATAAATCAATTCACATATCTTTAAATTTATATAGGGTATTTATAATGCAACAATATTTCTAACAAACTTTTTTATCTTTTATGATCTCCAAATCACTAACCAGAATCATTGTAATCATGTTACCACCTAAATATATTTTTATATAAATCAATTTCTAACAAATCTTATCCCTTATCACTTTGAAAAAATCAGTAATTAAGGGTCATATATCTTTTATAAATACTAATATATGTTATGTATGTCAGTGTGTTAACAAAAAAGGATTTCATATTTTAGTGATCAATCAGGTTGATTATAGTTGTTTGAAACATTATTTGGTGCATACAACATTTTGACTTTCATATTATGATTTATGCATTGTATATGTATTGTATATGAATCATAATTAACCTATGATGCATGATACTAAGCTAATTTAACCAGCAAAATATTTTGTCTCATGTATGTTCGTAGATATGAACGTGCATCAACATCTTGCATCCCTTGATCATACCAGACTCAATTGGACTATAAAGGTAAGAATTACTAGGATGTGGGTGAAAACCAATGATCTCCATGATATCCTTCAATATCATCTCATTTTGGTTGATTGTGAGGTACGTCTAATAAACTATTTTCATGAATTTACATTTAACTTTTTATTATATACAATTCAGTATATAATGCTAATGACATGAATGATGTTAATACAACAGAACACTCAAATGCATGCTATCGTTACTCCTGAGCTCTGGCAATTATTTCCTAATGTTATACATGAAGGGAGCTTATGCACTATTACCAATCTCCGTGTGATCCCGTCATTTGGTCATTTTAGGCCTATAAAACAAATGCATAAGATGATGTCCTTTCTGCATACAACTGTAGTCAATATTTTGCCAGAAGACTTTGTCATTTCTATGCACAGGTTCGAACTGGTGGAAGTTCAAGATTTGCCTCAACACTGCACAGATTTTGACGGATCAGATATACCACTATATTCGAAAGGTAAATTTTAAAATTAAAGTCATTGGTTGTGTAATTATGTTTTGTCAGTGTTTAAACGTATTTGCATCATGTAGACATTATTGGAGTAATGGAAGACCTTCAGCCTATTGAAACCTTTGAAACAAGATATGGTGTTGTCAAATTCTCAATTACTGACGGAAGGTATCATTATCGTTCTCACGTAGTGTTGTATTACGTTAGGTGTTTGATATAATTTAATTAGCATTTCATGTATAAAGCTAATCACGATTGTTAATCTTAGTAATCATTTCTGTTTTTCTGTTCAAAGAAGGGTGTCACACCGAGTTTCTTTTTATGGACCTTTTAATGAAAATACAGAGCCATTGTATCACCCATCCCAGGAACCAAAGATTTTGATATTGTCAAGTATTAGGGTTTCAATCTTCACGGGTAATGATTTGTGAATCCATTTTTTTCAAGGCACTTAAAATGTTATCAATTTGATATTTTTGCCACTTAATACAATAATCGATTATATTAATTTTGCAGGTAAATATCAGATATCCAATCTCTACTATTCAAGGATTTATGTTAACCTTGACCATCCTGAGGTTTTCTTTTTCAGGGAGAGGTAATTTGATTTTCTTTTTGTAATTACTTTACGATGGATTTATGTTGATATTTATAACTTCTTTTATACATGATATTAATTTTGTTTGTTTTATTTTAATTTAGGATGATAGATGACAATTTCTAGGCTCCTGTTGAGTGAACAATGCAAACATTTGGGAAATCCATACAGAAATGGAAGCTTTGTGATGATATTCGAGTTTTTATTTTTGCAATAAATGTACTTAGTATTATTTAAACAGTTTTTAAGCCATTTTGCAGTGTGGTTTGTTTGAATTTGTTTGTTTATTTCAATTATGTAATACATTCATTTTGAAATAATTCCAAGGATTTTGTTTGAAATTTGTTTAAATATATTGTAGTTAACTTTATCCCAAATTAAACAACTTGATAAAATTGTAATAAAGCGTAGTTTAAGATAAAAGTACGAACAATGGTCACGACCTTTATTATTTTAAACCAGAAAATTGGAAATTGTAATGGGATACATATAATTGTTTTTGGCTTTAACAGTAATGGCATTTATTGCGTAATACTCTTTACGTCAATTAGTTTTACGTCATTGTCAGATCTATATAGTCGTTTCTCGAGTGTCGTCCAAACATTCGATATTAAATGATATATTGTTGTGGAATGATTATTAGTTATTAAATTAGTACACGAAAGGTATATACTCTGTATATTTATACGAGAATTACAGAAAATTTAGAACAAATATTTTTGATACAACATATCATGACAAAATTTTTTTTCTAATAAAGTATTTTTTTTACTAAACAATATATCATCATTTTTGTACTTATATCAATCAGTAATCAATTGTAGATTGATATCATTATATGCAAAATATTATATATTACAATATAAGGCATGATATAAGAATGTTGGTAATGTACATTTACATAAAAATGGTTTTCAAATCAACCGTAATATATCATCTGCAACTAATTACGTGCATATCATAACAAACCTAAAAACTAACAGATAGAATCATGCCCATGATTTATAGCACGTAAATCATGTTCTAATTGTAAGCAATTTAAGGTTATCTGTAAGATACTATAAATATTGGATAATAGCTCAAGAACTTTGTCATTGTAACTGAGTTTTTCAATTTGATTTAGAGTTTTAGGTGTTTACATTTTTATTCTTTTCCTTCTGTAATCAGTTCATTAGCTAAATTTTACTTAAGTATATATTAGCGAAGGTTTTTGTATTTTCACATTTTAGTCTACATTTTATCATATATAAGCGTTGTTTGTTAATATGTACAGGCATGGAGCATAACCTGACAATCGTTGATAATACTAGGACAGATTGGAACGTCCGAGTATGTATTACTCGCATGTGGCCTGCATTTGCAAACAATCAAAATTTCATCGGTTTTAATCTAATATTGCTGGATTACGAGGTAACATTATACTTTGCTATTCTTTTTATCGGCAAATGTTATTAGTTTACATTTAATTCTAATTTGGACTTTTTAAAATATATGTTTTGTTAGGATGTTCATGTGCTTGCCTACATATATCCTGTTGTTTGGAATGCTATTGGCAATGCCATACTTGAAGGAAGTGCTTATGATATAGAGAATTTTATAGTGCGCGAACCATTGGGGCGCATGAGGCCCGTATCTTCTGATAAGGTTATTGTTTTTACAAATTTCACAAGGGTGCAGATTCTTCCTCCAGCTATTATTACAATACCAAGGCATAAGTTTGAAATTAGAACTTTCGATGAAAGTTATGACATTGCAATGTTTTCTTCTGCTTCAAATTTCATGCCTCTGTATGCTATAGGTATTTATAAATTATCATTTTTCAATGATCAGTTAAAGTTGCCAATCTGAACTTATCAAAATGTGGTTTTCATTGTACCATTTTAAATTTTATTTCATTCACAGATATTGTTGGCGTTGCTCAGAACATTGAAGCAGTAAGACACTTGAACACCCATAGAGGTCAAAAAACTTTTCTACGCTTTGAATTGTATGACGGAAGGTTAGATAATTGTAATTGCGTTTTTTTTATTAGTTATGATTTCTCAAGTTTTATTCACATACATTGATACATTGATAAGTTTCAATGTCAAGTACAGCAATGTGATTAAGATTGTAGCATGGGATGATCAAGCGGAGATGTTTGCCCCATTACTTGAAGGGAACTTTGTTATTCCTCCCATTTTGATTTTGACAACTATGAAGCCCTGTATATTTCATGGTGATGCTCTTATTTTAACACAGTGGTTTGCAACATAGTTCTTTAGTTACATAGTCCATTAATAATTTGTACATAATTATGGTTATGGTTTGTAGGCTCCCTTCAAGTATCCACCTCCAAAGCGTCTCAAGTTTATATCAATATTGACTATGAAGTTGTTCGAGTATTGAGGCAAAAGTATAGTTACTAAGAAATCAGCAAACCGTTTAATTTAAAAAATTCTCAGTTTTTTAAATTAATTAATTAATAAGTAAATACATATAATTAATTTCCGATTTTGCATTTTCAGGTTGGCTCACCAAGCTAATGAGTTGAACATTTTTGGACATTGATATATCTTTTTGGACAAGAGTTTGGATGATGAAAGCATAGAAGAATATCAATTTTATTTAAAAGATTTAAATTTCAGTATCATATTAGAAATTTTCATGTATTTTAATATTTGGTTTAATAAGTTTTTATATGTTAAGGATTAACAATTTAAATTGTTTGGAGTTTATTTATTTTCATTGTAGTTGTTATATCAAATTTTTAATTACATTTTTTCCCAATATGCTTGGATTTCGTATATAATAAATTTTGGTAATACTTCGAAAGAGTTAACTTTTATTTTATTAAATTGATAAATTGATTCAGAAATTTTTATTTTACGTATATCATAATTATGCTAACAAACATTAATCCACTATCATGAAATGTGATGATTACATTTTAGTTTTACAAGCAAGATATCTTAATAAGATACTTAAACCAAGAAAAGGATATAAATGAAGCTGAACAGTCTCTCAGCCAACTCCATGCATTGGTACATGTAAGAGTTTTATTACATTAAGAAATCAATTGTCTACAACTTTTTCCATTTTCAAGATTTTATCATATACACCCTTGTTAAGTTTTTTATATTCTCTCCTGCTACTAAGGCCTTTTCACTCCCTCCCACCATATTCCAACCAGACTAAACCGAACCATGGATAATGGTATCATAGCTGATCTCCAAGATGATGCTCTTTGCTTCATCTTTAATTTCCTTATATTTAATTTAGGACACTTTTACATGTTTTCTCGACTTTTGATGGCATGGCTAACTAAGGGAAATAAGCATGTACTCGAAAGGCTTAACTAGGATGCACTGTACCATTTCCATAACCATGACTTTGAAGTCACACGTGATCAATTTCATGGTTTCGTTGGCTTTGCTGTAAGATTTAAAGTTGATCAAGCGATGTTCTACAATTCTGTTCGTAGCCTTTTCTTTAGGGTTAATGTGCATCACCATCTTTCGGTTTTATCCAATCTATCAGGTACTCATTTCCCATCTAAATTTGCATACGTCTTTTTTAAAGCAATATATCGTCCATTTGAGAGAAATCAGACTGCTCAAGAAATGAGTGATTTGCTCAATACTACATATTGGAGAGGTAGGTTGTTAGAACAAATTGCTTTGCTTGAAGATATGTATTTTTATTTATTTGAGAGAGACTATCTTTTGCCGGTTTATAAATTTTGTCCAAATGCAAGAAATCTGGATCCAATTTATCAGATAGATGGTCCACCTTTTGAAGAGGAACTTTGGTATTCACTGTGTGATAAGACTGTTGAACAGAACTATCGTAATGAGGGTGATTTTTATGGAAAATCTCTGACAATGCAACACATTTGGGCCTCAGATTGTGTACATTGCAGACTACAACTTATACTTTTCAAAATTCTGCTTGGTAATGTTAGAGATTGAATTAGCATTAATCCTCAAACTTTCGGACTATGTTTTGTAAATCTCTGTTTCAAAGCTTGAGCTTGAACATCTTATATCATGTTTCATAAATTGCTTGGTACTATGTTAATATTTTTTGTGTTTGTGAAGTATTGTTTTAATGTTCCTACCTATTCCATATGCATTGATTTGTCTCAATTTTGGTTTTATTTAATGATTCCTATTTCAGAATCTACCTCATACAGATCATATCTAGCAATGTATCTGTTTTTTTAGATACAGTTTTCGTTTTATATAAAATTTTTAATGATATGTGTCTTGTTTTATTGTCTTAGCTGCCTTAAGTTAGAATTTACATAGCAATCATACAATGTACATTTGCATTAGAATGTTCACCTATATCAATTGTAAAGACATTTGGTTATAGATATTTGGGATTCAGTTAAAGATATTACTAACAAATCTATTACGGACTTAATGATTTTAAACAAAGACCCATGGGTTCTTGATGTTATGTAAACTATATAGCACAGATTAAATCACCGAGTATAGCACTTATAGTCGATATATTTTGCTGCATTTGACCAGCTTTGATCAACCAGTCATTTATTTTTTCAATCCAATTTGCTTCAAAATGGAAGATACGTCAACTCTAACAAATCTAAAATCGACTTAATGATTTTAAACAAAGAACCATAGGTTCAGGATGTTATGTACTCTATGTAGCACGGATTAAATCACCCAGCCTAGCACTCATAGTCGATCTAATTTCTTCCAGTTCACCAGCTTTGATCAACCAGTTATTTATCTTTTCGATCCAATTTGCTTCAAATGTCTTGAATCTTGTTAGCATTTCTTCCAAGTGCTCCCTGAAAAGCTTGACATGGCAAAGCAGAGAAGTTGAGGTATCTTCCATAAATTTTGTCTCTCTTCCCAAGTAAGCATCGTCAATTTTAACATTTTGCTGTGATGATTCACCAACTGTTCCATGGTGAGTTCCTTTCAGCACTTCTGTAATGTTCCTGCATCTCAATGAAGCATAATACATTAATTTATCACAGCTTTTAAAAATAAAAAAAATCAGAATTGACTAATATACATTGGAAAGAACATAAATATGTACATATATTTTTCCTCAAGTCCAAGTGTTCGAGCAAACAATTCGTTTTGCCTGTCTTCCATACTCTTGAAGAATAGTTGAAAATCTTCATTTGCTGAACGAACATCTTCATTTAGGTCTGCAGAAGTAAGATTGATGCTATTCAGGTCATTCACCAACAAGTTTTTAATGCTTGAGTACCTTCTCCTCTTTGCAGATCTTGAACTCATGATCAGACAATAGCATATAAACAAAAATCAGATATTAGAAATGTAAGATATGAATGCAAGTAATGTTAATTTCTCAACGTAGTTTATATAATGAATTTTGAGACGGTTAACCACGTATAAAATTACCACGTAAAGATAATGTTAGGTGGTTTATCAAAATGTATAACCACCCACATGACCACGTAAAAAATAACTGCACACTCATTTTTATAAAATGATAAGTGTCACATTTTTATACGAATAACTTATTTTATTTACTAGGGACTTTGCCCGCGCTTCGCGTGCGATTCAAAAAAATTATTTTAAATTTATTTTATTTTATTAAAGAATAAAATACCGTTTAATTTATGTATCGATTATTGGTTTCATTCTAATTTGTTTAAAAAATAAGATGAAACGTTTTACAAAAAAATTTATAGACGTGATTTGTATAATAAAACAGGGTCTATTGTGAATTTTAAATCAAAACTTTCAAAATTTTATATACAGTCCGACATTGTAATAGTTATTTTATACGAATAACTTTTTTTATTTATAAATTTTTTAATTTATTGATTTTAATAATATTTGTAATAGTTATGAATCAAATAATTTTGATTTAATATTTCTTTTTAATGTTTATTTAATTTGGATCCAGTATTCATAATCATATTTAAAAAAAAAATTAGATTTCACACATATTCATTTATATATCAAAATTGGATTGTATTAAATATATTCCAATATATGATTTGTATAATTTCCGAAGGGCTTCTAATTGGTCTTCAAATAACCATCGAACTAAATTAGGCGGGTACCAATTCAAGTTTAGTTCGTTGATTTTCATTTGTTTTTACGAATTTGGACAACTTAGGTCAAGAAGTATAATTTCCACTGACGAATAATTTTTGGGATACATATATGAACAATATAATCTAATTTCATTAATTTCTGATAAAAAAATTATTAATTTTAGATCAACTTCAGTTATGATACATGAAGTTATAATTCACAACAGTTTTATAATCAGATTTAATTATATGTTTTTTAATTTTTTTTTTATTTTATAATTTTTGTAAAGGTCGGTTCTATATCATAATTATTTCTTTATCATGATATTATATTCAGATAATTTTATATTTATTTATGGTCTGTTCAATTTCAATTTTTTTATAAAATGTTTGGATTTTTATATCATTGATATTATTATTTTTCTCATACATGATTAAAAATCATATTTTAATTTGTTAATTTATTATTCACTTATTGTCAGCTCTATATTAATTTTGAATATTTTTTACATAATAAAATAGTTGGTGTGGATAATTTTCAAATCGGTTCAAATTTGTTTTCAGATATTTTTCCGAGCAAATAATTCGATTTTAATATTATGCTTATAACAAATTTGTAATTGAATTTTCTGTTAATCACAATAATTTAATTTCGTATTATTATTTAGTCATTAAATATCTCAATCTCATATTGATATCAGTCAATAAATTTTCCTGATCTCAATCAAACACAACTTATAATCATGTTAAAATATACAAATTTAGGTTGTTGTGATTTACTTCCATAACTAACAACATATATCTATAGTTTGATTGCTTTGCATTTTTTAATTATGAGTATAAACAGCATTACGAATAACAACTGAAATCGTGGGATTTGTCGTCAAAGAAAATCAACACCTTTTTTTAGTGTTATATAAGAATCATATCGTTTTATGAGGTTTTCTCTAATTCCTTTAACATTCTCCTTCATATTGTACCATCTTCTTCATCATTGTCTTTGCAATGGAAGCGATTAAGTTCGATCGTATTGAATCTCTCGACAAATATAAAATGGACTGGAAGATCAAAGCAAGAGTTACTAGAATGTGGGCCACCATATCACCGGAGAGTGGAATAACAAAAGGATTCAATCTCATTCTGTTGGATGATGATGTAAGAATTCTACTTCGTATTATATTATACTCTAATCAATATCTTACGATATATACATTACTGATAATAGTGCTACTGTTTGTTAACCAGAATCAGCATATTCATACCTTCGCTTACGCCGATGTTTGGGGATCTATTGGCCGAAATGTATTCGAGGGTGGTGTCTATATTGTTAGTACATTTGCAGTTAGAGATACTGGTGGTTCCTTGAAGCCTGTTTCAAATGATAAAAGCCTCCGTTTTACGAACTCAACTAATTTTGAATCTGTTAAAGATGATTTCATGATTCCTCAACACAAATTCGAGTTTCTAGACCTAGGAGATTTGCTGAATGAAGCAAGTCGATACCAACCATCTGAAAATCCAGATTTTGCCACAGGTTTGTCTTAAAAAAATTTCTTTTAAATAATGTTTAAAGGTAATTACTATAATCACATACAATTTTTTATATAATAAATGTTATAATACAAATCTATAGATGTCATTGGAGTTGTTGAAGAGTATGCGAGGCTTAGGAAAATCGGAACCAAGTTTGGAGACAGAGATATTGTTCGCTTTAAAATATGTGATTCAAGGTTAACTTTTACATCAATATATTTGATTTCATATTTAGATTAGCATGAGGCGTTTCACATTTTATATGCCATGATATATCATATTTTGAACTGCATGTTTCTATGTAGAAACCGTCACAGAGTAGGAGTTTGGGGTGAACTTGCAAAAACTGTTGACAATGACTATGATCAAGATTTGGAGAAGCCTATTATTGTTATCATTACAAGTACCAAACTGTCTACGTACAATAGTAAGCATTTATAATATAGTTCATTATTTGATTGAGCATGAACATTTTTTTAAATAAGTACACTACAAGTTCCTTATTGAAGTCAGATGGCCATATAATTAGAAAATAAAATGTTTCAGACTCAGTTCAGATTAGCACTATGCCATCTTCGAAAGTTTACTTCAATCTGAATGATGAGTGTGTTATGGAAATGCGACAGAGGTAATTTCAAATTTATAGTGTTTATCTTTATATATTATTGTATGAACTCACTTCACAATTAGCATTAATATTAAATTTTAATAGGCTTGAAGATGATGGATATAAGTCCTCACAGCAAGGCAATGAATCCAACTATGACTTGACAATTGTTCCAGCCACTCTTCAAATATCACTCCAGGATTTGATCCAGAACCCATTTGACAATTTGAAGGTTTATTCTGTTTATTAAATCCATTATATATCATATGTAAACCAAGATTTTAACACAATCAACCTTATATTGTAAATGCAGAAGAAGTTGTTCTGCACGTACACCATTGCTAAAGTAGAAGAAACCAACTCTTGGTACAACTATCATTGTCATAAGTGTAAGAATGAAGTTTTATGTATTGAAAACAAATTCAAGTGTGACCGTTGTATTCGTCACATGCCTCTTGCGGAGAAAAGGTATCAAACTTTCAACACCAATTATTAACAATTATTAATGTAGTCATCAATGATGCTAATATAATGTGTAATGCCATGCATTTTACAACAGATTTTGCGTAAAGGTTACTGCAGAAGATGATTCTATTTCCTGTTCTGTCTTCCTTTTGGATCGAGTTGTGAAACAGATTATTGGTACTACTTCTTCAAATTTGTATCTGGAATCGCTCAAAGTGAGGACATAAATAATTGTTACAAACTTAATTAGTCCTTAATGTTAAAAAAATTCCATCTAATATGAATTATTTCTATATGTTGATATTTCAAGGTTCCAGCGAAGGCTGCCATTGTTCTTAATGATGTTGTTGGTAAAATGGTTACAACTACCATTGATGTTATCGACTTGAAGAATGAGCATGACAGGTTTGCGTATCATGCTGTTGATATGTATGCCTCACCATTAGCTATTGCAGCAATGTCTGAATTTTCACCTCCTCCAGAGTTCCCGTCTATTAACTTAACTGATGTATGTTTATATTTCTTTCATAATAAAACTATAATTGTACACTTGAAAACATGTGAACTTAATACTGCTTTAATGCTTTTTGTTGCAGTCATTCGATGATGTAGAAGTTGCCAAGACACCTGGATCTGCAAAATCAGTGAACAAGAAAATTAAAATGGTAAATTTTACTTAATTGCTTACTATTTTGTATATTGGCCACATTTTTTCTGCGAAAATAAATATGCTTATTTGTTTATATACTTAACTGTTTTGTAGGAAAAATGAGCTCTGGTTGGAGACATTGCAACATGGTTCCTCTCCCTTTTTTTCTCATGCGTCGAAATATGAAAACTCATATGTCTCTTTTTAATAAGTTTTTATGGTGACTTATGCCATGTTTTATTTTTCACAAAGTTGTTGGTTTATTGTTTGATTCAAATATAATTGGTTCATGTTACTGAATTGTTATCACTCTTGAGTGAGGTTTGAATACTACAACGTGTTTAGTTTAACGTATGCAGTTCATTTTGGGAAGAATGATTACCAATTTCACATTATTTAATTATGTCATTGTCTGTTGATAGAATGATCATGTTAGTAATTTTTAAACCTTGATTAAACATTGTAATATTGGTCTTTTTTTCAAGTTAAAACACAAGGTCATCAATTACTCAATAACATGCCCTGTGACATTACTCAAAGATGCTCTTATGCCTTTAACTCAATCATCAATTCGCAACATTGAAAATCATGGAATTATTTTTGAGTTTCATGTCCTTGGAAAGTTTTTTTTTAAAACTCACAACTTGGAAAGTTCAATGTTATAAAATACAGAATAGCCAATATGATAATCACCATACATAAAATGTTCAACTTAATGCAAACCATAAAACCATAAAACGTGTTTTTGAATTTGCCATGTCAGATAGTGCCAAACTATATCCATAAGTTGCTTATCAAATCCATCCAAAACCACATCGAAAATGTCATTAGGATTCAACAAATCGCTAATGTAGTTCTACATCAAAAACACTTCCATTTTCCTCATCATTAACAAGATTAAAGACCAATGTCTGTTTGTACTTCAGTTTGTTTCCATCAGTGAATTTGTTCCATCCTTTTGAGAAGCGACCCATTCCTTTGCAAATTACAATTCGAACTGTCCATTCTCCATGTCTGGTCCTTAATGTCACATCTTCATTTGATGTCCACTGTCTATTTTCAGGTGTGATATTGTTTGGAATATACTGTAAATATTAGGAATATTACTTGGATGAAATTGATATATTTTATCTAAATTACAGTTACAATAAGAAACCGAAATTACTGCGAAGTGTTAAGTTAAATCATACCACTCCATGTGAAGTGTTGTCAACATTTGACTTAGTCATAATGACTGTAAACTCTTTAGGAATGACGTCAACTTAATGATCAGAAGGATCATCGTAAACATCTATTCCAGTGACATCCTCAACAGCAGTGTCGTCAATTGGTTCTGCATCAAAATCCAAAATAACAGCATCATTATGTTTCATTGAACAAATAAAGAATACAATGCTCCATTCCGATAAAAGTCGATATAAATTAATATCCTACCAGTTTTGACCGATATCTCCTCGATTCTCTCCAGTCTTGATTTATTAAACAGAGTGATATCAAACTCTCCGTATCCGCAGAGTTTAAACATTAACACATCACCTTCTTCCACATTAGCATAAATAACCAAATCCATTAAATCATACAACTTTTTGTCACCAAAGGAGTACCGACCTTTGAACAGTTCTCCGTTTTTCAAACCATATAAAACATATGGAGGGATAACTTTTCGAAACTGTTTAAAATATGGTGTCGGAATCTCCTAAAAAATAGAGTTAAATCAAATATATATCCATTCATACGATTACCATATTCAGACTTAATACAATCATATACCAATTTGAAATTATTTCAAAACAGGTTTGACTTACAATTTCACCGTCATAGAGTAAAGACTCATTAGCAATTGAGATAAAGTTCCATCTATTTCCAAGTATTTTATCTGATAATGTTTAATAGATTAAACATCATTATAGATGATGAAACACAATCATAATCTTAACATATGTCGTAACCTATAGTTTTGAGAAAACTGGAATTACCTTGAAAGCTTACAATATCCGAATCATCTTTGACAGGTATGCTGTATTCTACTTCTGAACCTTGATTACCTAAGATTGAAACTAAAAAGGTACCATAACTCCTATAGCCAAAAACAAGAATTGAACCAGAAGTTTTTCTGCATTCCTTGAAAAGATTGGCAACATGTGTAATGCTTTGGATTTTCTTTCTATAATGAACAGGAAAACACAGTCCATTCGGAAGCAGCACCTTAACTTTAAATGGAATGTGATGCCAATTTTCAGAAACAAATTGTTCCGGTACTTTCTGTTTGAATTAAAATAAATTGATCAATTCATTAGAAAAATCTCGAAGATAACCCTCTATGTAGTTAGAGAAAAATGTTCATTTACCACAATATCCCATTGGCTTGGCTCTGGATCAAGGAACACAATAAAACGCTGAAAACTTGATTTCTCAGCAATCATCTGTAATTCACTACCAATATCAACAAAGGCACCAATGGGCTAACAAATTCTTATACAGATTACACATACAGATTAAATTAGTACACTTCTAATCGTATTAGGCTGACAAAAGGGGTTTGCATCATACATACTCTTACTTAAAAACTAATCAAATTCTACAACATATTTGAATTCAATCAATTAGTATACTAATATTCAAGTCCATATATAGAGTGAGATAAACAGCAAATTACATACCTCCATGCTTCTTCAATGTAAGTTAGATAGAAGATTGAATTGAAAAAATAAGAGGTTAACTTCGGCTTTGGATTGAGAATGGATTCAGTGATGTCGAGCTCTGCATGCAAGAGTCCAATTTGGGGAAATTTCTGCACAACTCATCGTCAATTTAATGTCTTTTTTCATATTTATATCACATTTTCTAATTTTCTAATTAATTTTATATCTAATTTATACAATATTTTAATTTATATATAATGTTAAGAAAAGTTAACTATACTTCAGTACAAATAGCCCATGGGATAACTGTATAATTTATGTTACAATGTCGGACTGTATATAAAATTTTGAATGTTTTGATTTAAAATTCACGATAGACCATGTTTTAATATACAAATCACGTCTATAAATTTTTTTGTAAAACACTTCAATTGTTTTTTTAAACAAATTAGAATGAAACCAAAAATCGATACATAAATTAAACGGTATTTTATTCTTTAATAAAATAAAATAATTTTAAAATAATTTGTTTTAATCGCACGCGAAGCGCGGGCAAAGTCCCTAGTAAATAGTGAATAGTTACTATTCAATACGAGCATCGCGTAGAGTTTTATTCGCTCTCTTTAGGAAATATTTCGAATCGTTTTAAGAGGAACAAGACAACATTTACAGGATTAAATATAGACATGGAAGTAACATGTAACAAGATTAATTCGAGGAATGCAACATTTGGATCATACATGTGAAAGGAAAGCGAACCAGTAAAGCTACTTTATCAAAGCCAACGCATGTTGGACAAGTGTCAAGAGATGAAGACAACTAGGTGATGACTCACCACTTTTTAATACAAAATATCAGCATTATCATTATTGTTAACCAAGAAAAGAAAAAGAAGAGGAAGAACTTCTCCCCCCCATTTTCGGCTCAGCTTGTGCAAGGAGGAAACAAAAATCCATAATTCCATTTCTATCCATCCATAAATCACCAAACTTTAACCATGGCTTCTCCACTCCATGGGCAACATTCATTCAAAATTTCAGGGCCAACAAAGGAGTGTAGCCTAGTCAAATCGCTTCCCCAAGTCGGAGAACAGAAACTGTCCTGCTTTTCCAGTTTCGACCACTCACCTTAGAAAGCCAATAAGTCGAGCTTCAAGCATCCCCTGGTGATGAGGTAGGACTCAAAAGAAATCCCTTGAAGAGTAGAAAGTGTGGTAAAAAGTTGAGAACCACACTCTTGTTTTTCGATTTTATATGGATTTTACAAATTAACGATGAATAGTAACTTGTATTTTGTTTTGTTTTTGGATATTCAGTTTGTGGCTTCCAAAGGTTGTATTAAGCAATGATCTAAGGTTACATAAGGAATATAGCAGCAAGTAAGCTTGGAGAATGTATAAATCTTGAAACCCTTGAAGTATTATGGGGTTTATGGATGATTAATGGTATTTATGCATGTTTATAGCCTTAGTTGTTATGATTGGGCTTTGATCTAAGTTATAATGAGTTATATGAACGGAAAGGCATTGCTTGGCCTCAGTTCTATGTTATATAAGATGTATGTGTTGTGTGGAGTGATCGATATGCATTTTGGATGATTTGAAATTTGGGAATATCCGAGTTATAGCCGTCGTAATGCCCAAATTTTTACCTACTGATTGGTTCCCTGTTTTTCCTATGTTAGACCTCGACCCTTGAGTCCTACTGCCCATGATTGTGTAGTTTATGTTATAAGCTTCGTAATGATATGTGGTTCGCCTAATTTGGCTGAACGGTTTAAGAGTTATGCTAGTTTTAGTAATCGTGGTTCGAGAGGTTTCATCGCAGAAATGTAACCACATTGATGCTAAGTCAAAGACCTTTAAGAGTCGAATTAAAATGTGAAACTTTGTGATATAATGCTAAGGACAGTTAGGAAGCCTTGTGCGAAGGCTTCGAGTCAAAAGATCATTTTCCGATTTTATAAAAATAAGGAAGCCGAGGTTGCACAAGTGAAAACCACTGAAAACGAGACTTAGAAACCAAGGTTCCAAATGGTTAAGTATAACTTAGATTTGAGGATGGATTTCGAACCAAACTTATGATATAAGTATTTGACGAATAACATGGACTTAGTGTGACGCTAGAGCGAGCAAGTAATGCCTTGGTTGTGTTTCGCTTACGTGTTTAAGCATTGAGTTATAAGTGGTTTATCGAGGGGATTAACCGTGTGTTTTCGTTTGACTTTGTCTAGATTGTTCGGCATCGTCGCGAACCCCTATCACTTCTCGAGCATAAGGCAAGTTTACTAACCCTTACTCTATTGTTAGAGTGGGCATATTTTCAAATGTTTAATACTTGTTGATTCAAAAATATATCTATATATATATATTCTTTGTTCCAAGTATCGTACAAGTTTTCTCATTCTATGCTTTATTTTAAGTTATAATATTCTGATGATGCATATGGTATATTATGCATGCTTTCAAACCTCACGTCGTATATGGATGTGATGGTATAAAAGATATTGAGATTATAGTATATGCATGTGATAGAGGCAAGTTTTCAAACCTATGCCTTTATAAACTGATGTTGTGATAAATAAGATTTTGAGATATATGCTATCTGTTCAGAATTTCAAAATGATACTTATGATGCTAAGTAGAAGTTATTTGTATCAGTTGTATCTAGAGTTATATTATATATACTCTGTATTTATACTACGTACCGAGAATGGTATCAGTTGCTATCTAGGGTTATTTTATTATATTATTATTATTATTTATTATCCCTTCTTTTGTTAAGAAAGTATTTGGGAATTACTCCTAAATAAATATTCTTTATTAAATATAGTTTTCATTAATTATTTAAAGCCCTACTTCTTAAGGAAGTATTTTGTGAAAACTATTCTTTAACCCTAGATAACTAATAAAGTTTTATTCAGACAATTATAAATATAATTAGAGAAGGTTCCCAAATCTATTTTCCTTTTAAGTCTATATTCTCAAAGACCTAAATGTTCGTTCAAACTACAAAGACTCAGGGGATCTTTCTCAAGATTTTATGTTTGTTTCAAGTGGACTGCCCGGTCCTAAATCTTTTTGAAACTATTAATTTAACAGCTTCGTATGCTACCATCAAAATGATTTTGATTACTTCCTCAAGACTCGAGGAGTAAGATCAGTGAAATCAGTGATATCCATTAACAGGCATCAGCCTGGGAAATATGAGTGAATTTCCTTTCCAACCAGATACGACTACTTTGTGGAGTTGTATACTTGGGGAAAAAGGGAAAGGAACTTTATGTTTCAGTGTTATGGATTTACTCGAACTTGGAGATATGTAAGGGACTGAGTAGCACCGGTCCCCTAAGGGAATTACAATATGGCCGATGGACTGGTGAACGGGTCTGTTCTTCCCTTAGATGATTATCAGTGCCCGACCGTAGGATAAGTGGAGAGTAACAGAATCGACCGTCTATGAACGGGTCTGTTCTTCCTGCCTACAACCGATTGGCGGGGAGGTAAGTCGGTGTGAGACTGATTATCTTCCCTTCTACGTAGAAAAACAGCAGGGGGATACAGCTTGCGACTGATCATCGCAGGGGTATCCTCGGCGCCTAGCATCTCCATCTATAGTTCATCATCCATGAAAGAAAATGTTTCATGCAAGTTATCAGAGAAAGAAAGTTTTATGCAAGTTATCAGAGAAAGAACATGTTTAAAGCAAGTTTCCAGAAAAGAAAAGTTTACTCAAGAGTATTCAAGTTTATACAAGCGTATGAGTTATAAGAAAGCATATGAGATTACATAAAGATATATGGAATCAGATGAGTTTAGAAAATGGATGGGAAATATTTTACGCTATCTTTATTTCCAAATTATGATATGAGGTAAATGTTTGATATGAAAGATGATATTGAATTTTCCTTATAACTTCATCTTTTCAGTTATATGTTGATAGTCTGCTTATATTCTATATAGCAGATATTTTACGAAAAGGATATACTGAGTTATCCTGTCTTTTATTTTATACTAGAACTTTGTTCATAGTATGAATATCGAAAGTTTGCAGAATATTATGGAGAGGATATTTGAAATACAACAATGGTATTTTTGGAATATATTCCGATAAGGAAATGATTTCAGCATCAAGATATTTTGACAAGTATTGTCGTATACCCGCTTTATTTCTGGGTTGAATAAAAGGCAGAATTATGCCATACTTTCATTACCTTGCTGAGCTATCGCTCACTCTTGCTATTATTTTATATATATTATATAGCAGCGAAGCAGGATGCCAATGGGACGGCACATACCTCGCAAGGCGTTTTCATAAACAGTTTCTAGCAGTGATCCCGGGAGTAGTACGAACCAATCGAATCAGGCTACGACTTTTGGTATTCAACTTATGTATAGACATGAATGGTATTAGAGGATTGTGAGCATCAGAAGGCTAAGTTGGTAATGAAACAATACTTAGAAATTGTATCAGTAACAGATTCAAAAGACATTTAGGTATTGTAATAAAAGTTATTTATTCCGCAGTTGTTATATTGTGTCGTTTCTGAGACTCTAACCTGTGTGTGTGTGTGTGTGAGACATATGTTGTGGGGTCATGAGTAGGTGAATTATGAATGGTGTGAGTAATACAGGTAAGGCAAGGAGTACATGGATTGTGACAACCCTAAATCCCTGACCCCGGATTTGGGGCTGTTACAAGAACTATTCAGAAAATCGAAGTTACGTTGAGCGCGTGTGCCTTGGATTTCAAGGGTCGTTAGAATGATCCTTTATCGCGGATAGAAATTTCTTGTATCTATAATTATTATACGAGCGTGGGGATGCCCCGTATGAAGCTAGTTACGAAAAGAAGTATCCATCTCCCTTACGGTAGGAAGAAACCGACAAACGAGAGTTATCGGGACCCGGGCTGGTTCAACGAACGAAGGAGACTATGCATCATTCAAAAGCAATTGATAGCGGCTGAAGATAGACCACACATGTATGTCGATCAAGATGAGAGAGATAAAGAGTACGGGGCGGAAGACTTCGTGTTGCTGAAAGTATCTCCATGACTAGAATCAATGAAGTTCGCAAGTCCACGATGTATTTCGCGTGTCGATGATACGAGCGTTCAGCACCGATGACCAGGAATGTGATAGAATATGAACGCATATGAATACAACCAGAAATATCTTATGTAGAGCACCCGGTAGTGATTATAGACCGGAGTGAGTGTGTGTCGAGGAAAAAAGTTATAGAGCTAGTAAAAGTGTTATGATGGAACCAGAGGGTTGGAGAGTCAACCTGGAAACTGGAGAACGTTGTATTGGGGAAGTACCCTCAGCTATTTTCTTAAAGATTCCAGGACGGAATCCTTTTAAAGAGGAGAGACTGTAATATCCCCAAATTTTGTACTTATAAAAAAAACCACTGATGAATAGTAATTTTTGTCGTTTAGAAAATTTTCCGACCACCCTATGTACGAGTCAGGACAATGAACTTTCGAAGTCGTATTAGTGATCTACTATGTAAATGAGTGAATGTAGAAGCTGTCAGAATCAGAAGAATAGCATTTTCGGTTTTCTCCGAAATTTCACCTATGACTGATGGATTAATCATTATTTAAATATATTGGAGGATTTTATATTATCAATTCCATGGATAGGGGTTTAGTAAAGGAATTAAGATATCAAGAACGTTTACGGTAAACTAATTCGATAGAACACTTAAGAAATCCCTGCGAGCTTTCAACAAGATTAAAGCGGTAACAGAACAAGGCGACACAAATGAGAGTATATAAATCCCATTTATATTCCAAGATTCTAGCTCGAACCATTTTATTGAAGTATTCGATTGTTAGGACGAATAGTGAATAGTTACTATTCACTGCGAGAATCGCGTAGAGTTTTATTCGCTCTTTTTAGGAAATATTTGCGAATCGTTTCAAGAGGAACAAAAACAAGGATGAATAGTAACATTGATGAATAGTACTCCAAGGTGAATAGTAAAATTTTATAGTCTCCGATTGATCCTATATTTCAGCGGAAGTTCAGGAATAATAAACGGTTACTAATCGCGTAGTCAGAAATCGGAAACGAAAACGAGAATCGAAAGTCCGCTTGAAGGAGCAACCTTGGACGTATTATAACCTAGGAAATAAAGAAGAAGATATGTATTAAAAGAAAAAGGCAAATAAATGAATTGGTGGAAGAAGTGTGTTAAAGAAGCTTGTAAGCTTAATTAAACTTGAGGGGCTAACTTGCATTTTGTTAAACAAAAATATCTATCATCACCACACCTCCAACATACATTACACACACAAATGGGAGCAGCCCCCCACCCCATTTCTTGATGGAAAAAAAACGAATGGAAGAAGAAGAAGAAGATGGAATGCTTGCTTGCTTGTTTCTCGTGTTCTACCACTCGAATCGAAGCCCTTTCCAAGATCTTCGTAACTAGGGTAACATCTCTCTCACCCATGAACTCTACATATCCCTTTTATTAAGTTAAAGAAGATGATGAATAGTGTTTTGTTGAGTTTTATGTTTATAATTGAAAGATGGAAGCATGAATGTATTGTTAAGGTCATGAGTATGTGGATTATGTAGTTTGTTTAGTTGTTGGATGAGTTGTGGATGGATTTTGAATGTGATACCAACTGGTTTGGCTCGGTTTAAGATTGATAATGGATGTTAAGTGTTGTAATTGATGCGTATGATGATTGGTGGTGAATTGGAATGAGATTTGAATCTCGGAAATGTTAAGTTTTAAGCCGACGTAATGCCAGATTTTCGGTAACGCTAAAAACTGCCTAGAATCCGAAAACCTAACTGACTCTTTTGGTTCAGTGATGAACATGAGTGTGTAGAGCTTTGTTTCTAGTTTACGTGAGTGCAAGAATCATGTCAGTATGATTTACGGTTTAGGAGAAACATGCGTTTTAGTGTAAGGCGTTCGTAAAACAAAACCGCACCACTTAGTCAACTTTGAGGCTATGACCGAACCACTTAGATGTCATAATAAAATGTGAAACTTTGTGATAATATGCTAGGTACATTTACGAAGACCCTCGAGAAGATTTCGTGTTAAAAGGATGAAATCTCTATTTTATAAAAATGCGTGAGCGAGCACGCTCGAGTAGAGGATCTTAAGGAGTTAACTTGAAAATGGACTTTGTACTTGAGTTAGTATGGTGAAAGCGTTTAAGTTATTAATCTTGAACCTTGTGTTGATTCTGGATTTCTGGACCAACCTGAGACTTACTGCTACATCGGGATTTCCAGGCAAGTTTACTAAACCTTACTCTATTGTTCATAGTAGGTATATTTTCAAATGTTCTATACTTGTGTATTCGAAATTATATATCAACTCTTTTGTTGCGAGTATTGTGGCATGTTTTCTAATACTATATTCCACTTATCAAAATATTTGATTCTTGATGATGCAAGTTTTCAAAACTTATATCTTACTGTTGTTGTTGTGATAAGTGTTTTCTGATGTATATTGCAAGTAATATAATATTGTTGTGGTACTAAATATTTTGAATTGTGATTGATTTATAAGCTATATGTTATGATAGTTATAAGCCGGGTTTTTGTAAAGGCTCTTAGAGTAGAGCAGGTGTATCGCATTTTGAAACTTAGACCGAGAGTCGGTATAATTTCTTTAAACCGGTAAGGTTTATTTTCTAATAAGTATATTGAATAGATATATTCAATTATTTCATTATTCAAGGAATATTATTCTAAATATTCACTTAGATTTGATTATCAAATATTTATTGAGCTTTTGATTATTATTTAATCAATTATTAATTGATGAATATTATTTGAATATTTATTATTCTTTTAATTAATTTAAAGGTGATGTATATTGTTTAAAAAGTCATATTTGACCTTCAATGAGTATGAAGAATATTTCCGACCTTTATAATGTTTATTTTAATTAAAGTAGGGATTCCCAAATATTATTTTAATTTAAATCTATCTTAAGAGATGATTTAAATATTCGCTGACTACTCAAATGGGACGGGAATACCCTTAAGGATTTCCAAATAGTCTGACTTCCGAGTCGTAATCTTTTAAAGAGAAATCTTATCAAATCCTAAGTGGGACGACAATGGTCAACCCCTTCTGGTAACTTACTCCTCTATTATCCCAGGAGTAAGTAGGCCAGAAATGTTTTCAAAAGAGAGACAAGTACTAAGTACTTGGGGAAAATAGGATTAAATTCCGTTTTCCGTGACGATGATTTTCATCCGGGGACTGGAATTTATTATCATACTAGGTGATGAAATAGTCCCTAAACAGTATGACCCTATGCTCGGCAATGAAATAGGTGCCCATATAGCATAAAGGGCCCGAATGCGGTCAGGGTGATAACCAGTGGGGAGTCGTCCTTCTACTAGTAGAAAAGGTGTTTAATGCGGTAGAGCGACTGATCAGCGCTTATCGTAGGTGTTTCCTGTATAGGCCCCATCTTCCAGTTTGGAATTGTGTATGCAACATTGTAACAAAGGCCGAGGAGCTCAGTTACTAATAATGTTGGCAGTATTTTGAGAAATATTCAAAACTGGTATTTTTCAGTAAGCTACCTGATTTAGCTTGATTTAAAAGTTATACTCTGAACCTTTGTCTATGTTGTGCTAGCAAAGGATTTCTAAACTTTACAAAAATGTTTAAAGTTATTGTTATCCGTTGCAGATTATATATTTTGGCGGGAAGTGTTTAGACTTCCGATATAGTATCTCGAACTATATGTTATTTTCAGATATTGTGGAATCTTACTATTCCTAGTACAATATTTTGAACTATATGGTATTTTAACTCAAATGTTATACTTTAAAGGTTTTGGTTGTTATACCAACAAATGTTATTGGATTTCAGACTTTATAGTTGTGAAACTATTTATTTTATTATGGGATACTTGCTGAGCATTCTTTCGCTCATTCTTGCTTTACTGTATATTAACTTTCATTGAAGAGAGAATATAGTCAGTTATTCCGTACTATAAGAAAAGGGAAGTGGAAGATTCAACCTTGAGGTAGTCCAATTCAGAATGGTTAATGCAGAAGTAAGTAGCATGTGTTCAGCTGCTTTTAGTGAGATCCTGGATAGTACATTTGGTTGTAATAACTAATGTTACTTATGTGACTCGTTTCTGAAGCTATAACTGGGGTGTGTAAGAGATTGGGGTCTTTTGGTGTTGTATTATTGGATTGTTGAGCTAGTACAGGTATTATTGTTGGAATTGAGGGTGTGACAACCCAGATCTCCGACCCCGGATCTGGGGGTGTTACAACTCACATGGTTCTATCACAATCCTGAAAGACTACAACATGAGCTTGAGAGAGAACAAGACAAAGCTTACCAATTCAAGGGTATGCAATTTCTACATCAACCAAAATTGAGTATGCTACAAAAGGAATGTATCTAGATTGCTTTATAGTTTATGTTTATACTATCTAGTATACATTTTAGCAAAAGATCACATCTGATCAAATTGTAAGGAGCTGTCACTTGAATATATAAACAACTTCACATCTCACAGGTAATCTGAGGAACACAATCAAACAGGCTTAGAAAGCTACTCATACAACTCAGTTGTAATCTCTCTCGAGATAAAAGCTAGAAAATTGTTTTTCCAGGTTGCAGCAAAACCCTTCGCAAGATAAATAAATCAATTATTTTGTGAAGTCTCTATGCTGTTAGATAACTATTTTTTGCATTTGTTTCTACTGATAATTGGTAATCTCTTTCTTTGTTGTTGGGAAAAAGATTCTAAATTATTAGTATTGAATTCAACCCCCCTTCTACAATATTCTCAGGGACTAACAACCGGTATCGGAGCAGTTAGATTGACATACAAATCTAAAGATCAAGATGAGTACGCAGAAGGCAAACAACATAAAAATTCCACTTTATATGGGTATCCTTGAAAATCCATATAGAATAGCTCACAGCAAGAACCGTAAATGATTCTACAATCGAGGCTTAGTATATTGATACTAGTGAAGTAGCCAAAGATGATGTTTTGGGAATTTCCAAAGGCGATATCACCTTATTAATGAGATTAATGATCAAGGAGATATACTTATATGTAAAGTACATACTATTGATAATATTGCAGAACCACTGACTAAGGCTTTGTCGCAGCAGAAGCGTGTAAGTCACACTAGTTCCAAATGTATTGGATACATGGGATATTGGCTCTAGTGCAAGTGGGAGATTGTAAGTATTAGTGCTCTAGAGACAATACTTTTATGTTTTAAAGAAAACAATTTATTATTATAAATTATGTTTTATTGATTATTATTATTATTATTATTATTATTTTATGTCTTTATTTACTGCGTTATAAATGTTAGCATAATAAATATCCTTGGAATTATGATACGTATTCGATATCTTTAAGTATGTGACTTAAAAATGAGATTATATGAATAGTATCTTTATTCCTAAATATCCCTAGTCGAGTTTATTATTTAAGGACAATAATAATCCACAAAGACTAGTATGTTTGTTGACTGATGACCACATCTCATTGGTCATAGGTATGGTGATACTAAAGTCAAAACATAAGTGCATGTAAGAGTACATGACACTAGATTGACCCGCCGTGAGATTACACATGTTAATAGTGTCATAAGTAATTCTCACTGTGTTAATGGTGTAATTGTAATAACCCCAAATTTTGGACTTAGTTAAAAAATTTTGATGAATAGTAAATGTTGATGAATAGTGAATTTGTTGATGAAAAATATTTTCAGACCACACTATATGGAAGACATGGAATGAATGTTTCGAAGTTATATTAGTGATGTATAAGGAGAATAAGTTAATGTAAACGTGATCAGAATCGGGAGATTCCAACTTTAAATTTTGATCACTATTCATCGGACAACCAATGATGTATTGATTTGATCGTTTTGAGAAAGTATGTAGAATGAGAAATCCATGATCATATCTTAAGCCAAGATGAGAAATCTAGAATCATATATTAAGCCAAGGTAGTGGAAAGATCAAGGAAGTATCTCCTAACATTGGTACAGAGAAACGTTTTTAAAATCACTGGAACCTATCGCGAAACAGAAGCGTAACGAATTATGGATTAAACCCTAACCGAAGGGGAAGTATCATATAAGATCATCAAGTGCAACATATAAGAGGATTGACGACAGAAATCATGACATAAACATGATGCAGGAGGATGACATAGGTGTGACAAAGTGATGATAAGGTGATGAATCACCACCTTGTCACCACTTTCACCACCAAACCACAACAAGTTGACATGTGGCAAGGAGGTGACTAAATTAAACCAAGGCCACACAAAAGAGATGCATCCAATTAAGCATTATTAGACAAAAAATAAAAGAAAAGAAAAATAAAGAAGATGCATCAAGAAATAACACAAAACATTCGGCCCCTTTTTGTTCTTCAAGCTCTTAAAATTTTTGCTACCACTTCCACTCCACCAAAAATCATGGTTATGGATTCTAAAGCTTCCATATTTCTAAACTAAGGTAATCTCTAAATCCTAGCTTCATCCATGGATTGCATCATATCCAAATCTTGATTATAAGATGAGCATGAATAGTGTTTTGAATAGTAACTTTTAGTGTTCTTTATTTGTTCTTGAAGTTTAAGGCTTGTTAAGGATGTTTAAGGATAAAGCAAGGATATATAAGCTCTTGATAGTCTTTACCAAGCACCAAGGAAGGTATAAACATCTCCAACCTTTAGTTATAATTTGATTATTATGGTTAGTTTGATGATAGTATATGTTAGTATGAATAAGATGATGAATCTTGGTTGTGATGAATGATTAAATGGTTGTTTTAATGGATGATCTTGTAGATGTTGGTTTTGACTTGTTGGTTAAAGATCATGGGTTAGTTTAGATGATGAATGAGAAGTATGGATGGTTTGGTTGTGTTGATGAATGAATTGGAGTGTTTTAAACACGGGAATCACGTTTAAGCGTCGTTACCATGTCGGATTTCACTTAGGAAGTTGGACAGAGACCACGGTTACCTTCTAGGCATAAAAAAAATTCTTTCTGACCACGATCATGTAGGCTCTGTTTTGTAGTTTATTTTGGCGAAAGAATCGTATCGTTTCGATTTACGGTTTAGGAGAAACACCCGTTTTAGTGAAAGCGGTTTCGAGTAACTAAGTAGTTCACTGCATGAACTTTGAGATTGTAATCAAACCCTTTAAAAATGGAATTGGGTCGAGATATTAAAATGGATACTAGCATGGATAGTTAGGAAAGGAACCTAGGAGGTCTCGTGTTAAAAAGATAATTTTTCAATTTTATAAAAATGCGGAAACAAAAAGTTGCGCGAGTGAAATACCCTTAAGGGGATGGTTAAAAACAATGAGTTAGCAATGGTAAAGTACTTGGGTTTTGAGAAACGATTTCCACCGAAACTTTTGACTTAAGAGTTTACGGAATTTCATGAGGTTATAAGTGACCAAGATCAAGACATTTGATGTTCGTTAATAGAACGTTAGTGCTTAAGTTAAATGCACTTTAATTGATTAAGCCAGGGGACTGATCGAGTATTTCCTTGTTTATAGATTTTCTGGCAAGTTCTCGAACCCATAACAACCAAGGACCCGAGGCAAGTTTTCTCATTCCATGCTATGTTTTCCATTACTTATACTGATGATGCATATGATATGATATCATGCATGCTTTCAAACCTTACATCGTATATAGATGTAATGGTATTAAAAATGTTGAGATGTAGTATATGCATATGATAGATGCATGTCAGTTTTCAAACCCTACATCATATAAGTGATGTTGTTGTGATATATTCTGCTTTAATGTTGTGAAAATATTTATAAACTGTTTACGCTTTTGATAGAAAGCTTTATAGGATATCAGGGTTTATATGCTATGTAAATATTGGATATAAACCGAGGTGTTATAGAGGCTCTAAGGGTAGAGCTCTCGTACGAGGATTTTAAAACTTAGACCGGGAGTCAAATTAGTATTTTTGTCTGGATTATACTGTCAGAAGCTGGAAGGGTTCCAGGGACAGTTATATTTTAAAATTGTTGATTAAATATTCCAATATATATATTATTGGATATTAATGTGAGATATTTAAATAATATTATTAAAAATATTATTTTGAATATTTATTTAATTAAGTGAATATTAATTTGAATATTCACTTAAGTGGAATCTTATTGAATGATAATTCAATATTTATTACTTGGATATTTATTTAATTAAGTGAATATTAATTTGAATATTCACTTAAGTGGAATTTTATTGAATAATAATTCAATATTTATATTTTGAATATTTATTAAATATTCCAAATATGATTTAAAAATCATAGAACCTTATTTAAATATTACGAAAGGTTCCAATAGTTATTTAAAATGTTTTCTAATCTCAAAAGGATTTATGAGAGTATAATATGGGTTCCCAACTACTTTAATTATTTATCTCGAATGATGATTTTGATTTGAACTTATCAAAAATTGGGAATCCATCTCAGGAAGTGAACATATGAGTTCACTTCCCTCTTTCATTAAAAGCGAGTATGTTTTCGGGTTCTGATTTATCAGAACTAAAGGTATTTTATAAAACTCTCGGGTCGTAATTTCAAAATACGTGGTAATCATTCGTAGTTTCGTTGACTGATGTCAACCCACACTATGACTTACTCCCTTCAAATACTCTGGAGTAAGGAAATCTGAATTGTTGCAAAGTTTTGACAAGTATTTGTACTTGGGGAATCAGGATTAAAATCTGATTCCCATTTCATTGATTTTTATCCGGGACCAGGAGTAAACGTGAAGGAGGTTGTTGGACAGTACCTCTGATTATAGCGTAAGAGGCTGCTGGGCAGTCCAACACTTATCTCGCGTAAGAGGCTGTAGGACAGTCCAACAGATACAAAGCCCGTATGCGGCTGGGGTGATAATCATGTTAAGATGTCGTCCATCTACTAGTAGAAACGTGTGAGTACGATACAATGACTGATCATCGTGTATTGTGGCGTGCTCCGGAAAAAAAAGTCCCTTCCCTCCAAATGGAGTTGTGCTGCACATTGTAACGAAAGCCTAGGTGCTGAGTTACTGATAATGTGGCAGTGATGAGTAATGATGTTCCTCATACAGTAGTTGTACTGTATGGTCCGTTTTGATGAAAAGAATATTTAAACATATCGTTCTGTATATGAACGGAGTTTCAAAGGTTTTCAATTATGATATCAGCTTACATATATGATTATGATGCTATATCTTATTGTCGAGCTATAGTACTCATTCTTGCTTCTTTTATATACCACAACACAACAGAGTCGAAAAGGGGATCATTACTAATATTTTACAGTATTTTGAATAGTATGAGATATCTAAATAGATACAGTATATCTAAATAGATATAGTGTTTTGAAACAATGGATAGGCTTTAAGCCTTGAATCCAATATTAATATCTATTTTAAAAAGATATGTTTTGAGTCTTGGTTCATTATATCGATACCAAGGATTTCTAAATGATTTACGAAAAGTATTTGAGTATGATTATAGGTCATACAGTATTTTGAGAGGGATACCATTTTGGGAACAAACCCTAGTAGTGTTAAAACTTTGATCCTATATGGATTATCTACCTTAAAGGTTTAAAGATTTAAACTGGGATAGATTTTTTGCTGAGCGCTATTAGCTCATTCTTGCTTTATTAAAAATTTCAGCATGAAGAAAACATTGTCGATTCACCTCGTGTTACGAGAGCAAGGGAATGGAGAGACCACCCTTGAGTTAGTTCAGAAGGATGGATACTGCCGGTGTGAGCAGAATAGTTGCAAACTGAATTAGTAAGAATTGTTTTCGAGTAGGTTTGTATGATTAAACCTTGTATAGAACGGTGAGGTCTATTATTGTAACTTCAGGTAGAGGTTGTAAATAATAGATGAGATCCTGGTTAGTACATTTGATTTGTAATAACAAATGTTACTTTTGTTTCTCATTTCCAAGGCTATAACTTGTGTGTGTGTGCGTAAGTGATTGGGGTCTTTGGAGTTGTATTATGAGAATCTTGTAAGTAATGCAGGTATTGTATAATTGATGGAGCGTGACAACCCAGATTCCTGACCCCGGATCTGGGGGTGTTACAGAAATGGTATCGGAGCGTTAAGTTATAAACTTGGATATGACAGTGTTAAGAGTTATATCGAAGTAAGAAAATGACGCGAGGACTCATATAGAGCTCGTTAAGTGGACTACTGGAAGTAGTGCCATTGAGGATGTTAAGATTAAAGAGTTTAGTGGGGACTTATCAGAGGACCGATAGGACCGTTGAAGATCATCATAATGAAGAGAAGGACGTTTAGAATTGTACACGGATTGTCAAAGACATTAAGATAAGTCACGGAGCAGAGTCTCGGTTGCAGTTGGGGTAAGGTCGGAATGGCCAATACCAATGGATAACTTGACTTAGTAAGAACCTAAGTGTTTGTAGTTCATCGTAGTTTGCCACGAGAAGGTAGCACATGTGAAGATTGAGACGTTTACAGTCCTTTACGCGATTCGAATTACTAAATTACGTGGACTAGTTAAGGCATTATCTTGTGTATGGAGTCCAAGCCTTGGGAACAACGATTCCACCATAGTTGGTGTCTTTTCCGTCGATGGGTATTTTGTTACCTAAGAGGAAGACTTTTGCGCACGTGTAGTACCAGAACGTTATCGTGAGACGAACGCGCTAAATCGCATCGCGAGTATATTTCGTACGATAGGCCATGATGGCTCGACCCAGGAAATCAAAGATATGAAGAATGAATAGCGTGATTCTAATAAAGACACGAATGGTTGCGACGAGCAATGCCACAATCTCAGGACCTACGAGGAGTGAGACCTATGGTGGCCTGGGGTTTGATTCGTTCGATATGACTAGTGTTAAGAAATTACATATACGTTAATGGACCTCCATCTTTTGTGGATGTGTTGATGCGGTCGTCGGAGGCCCGAGCTCGGAACGATTATCGGGGAATGGCGAATATGTTTCGAACTTCCGACCTGTTTACAAACTTGTACGATTTTGAGGTACCGTTGGTTAGTACCCTAAGCCATAAAGGCAGAAAGATAAGATCATCCTCGTACGGGTGATGATAGAAATTACGATGACCATTGACTTTTTGGTATCTACTTGCTAGTGCACTACTCAATCTAAAACTATTTATACCCGTGTTACCTTGAATAGTTCATGTCAGGTAACCCTTCTAATTTCCTACTTCAACTTGGGATGCAACCAACAACTGTTAAATATTGATTTTATTTATTTTCTTTCTTCATACTTGGACTCCTCAGTCGAGTTCATAAATATCTAGTTATTTGTTTAAAATAGGGATGATATATATTTCAGAGACTACTCGTGAATTCTTTTCTTCTAATAAGGAGAGATTTGCACATCAGACGTTGAAATCGTGGAAAGGATATCAATTTGATATTGATATTCCGAATTCAATTATATCAGAGAATTTGACAAAGTTTATGTACGGAGACACCTTTGGGTGGACCGTTTCATTGATGAGAAATGTTTGGTGGAAGGTTATCGATTGTTCCGATACCAAGAACTTTCTATTCAGACCTTATATTCTATTCAAGGGTTATAATTAGTCTTAATTGCACTTTAATGGCCCCAACTATAATTTTTTGGCAGAAAAATGGCCGAATTATTAATTTAGCCACTTTAGTGGCCGAACAATTTTTTTTTTAACAGTTTATTGCATTCCGTCATCTCAGTTGGACGGCGTTACATTTTGAAAGGGGTATTTTGGTCAGTTTAATTTTCAAGATTATCATAGAACAAAACTTAATTACTCTTCCTTTCAATTCATTATCCGAGTAGTCAAAATTTTGTTTTCTTTCTTTCAATGGCTAGATGTTAAGATTTTGTGCTAGCAGATTTAAACTGTCTAGTTATGTACGCTATTAAGAATGACTAGTTAATCGTTCAAACTAGTTGAGATTTTAAACACTATGATAAAGATCTAGTTAATTGCCCTGGCTAGATATTACGTTTCAACCCAGTTGAACTAGCCAATTTTGTTCGGCTAATTGCTAATGATTCTTGAAGTGGACTAGTTATTGTATCACTAAGTTCAACTTTCGGTCAAATTTATATAAGTGAATTCACGATGCATTTGGTATGCAGTGAAGTATGATGAGAAGATTTTCAAACGATAATTTGATTGAGACCTAACCAGGTCGCCCCCTCCACGAGAATTTTACAAAGTTTTTTTTATATATATATAAAGTATTCTGTTGTTGAAACATTTCTGGTACCATGCAAGTATTTTCCTTAGTATTTGGAAAAAGAGAGTGTTGAAGCTTAGAGCTAAAACAAATGAGCCCGATAAATTATGAATCGAAGTTTACGGAAATTACCAAGGCTTGTTTCGCATGATGTGAATTCAGAATAACGGAGTGTTCGAAACGACTTATTATGTTACTTTGGTTAATGAAACGACTATGATAGAAATGGAAGCAAAGTGGGCGAGAAATAAATGGGCATAAAGAAAATAGAGTATGAAACGCGAATAGATTGAGAAAGAAAGAAAGTAAGAATTCAGATTGTCGGACGAGGGAAAGATTGGCCTCCAAGGATGTGAACCTTGTTTAGCGACTGTGATGGATACGAAACAGGAAGTACATAGTGTACAGAATATCCCTATTGTCAACGAATTCGACTATGTATTTCGAAGCAGATCTCCCATGGTTACCACCCGATAGAGAAATAGAGTTGCTATAGAATTAGCTCCAAGAACAGCGCCAGTTTCGAAGGCCCCGTACCGACTAGCTCCAGTCGAGATGAAGAAATTAGTCGCTCAATTGTAGGAATTGTTAGGGGAAGGAATGATAAGACCAAGTGTGTCACCGTGGGATGCACCAGTGTTAATTGGTGAAGAAAAAGGACGGCAACATGAGGCTGTGCATAAACTATCGAAAGCTGAATAGGCTAACTGTTAATAATGAATACCCCTACCAAGGATCGGTGATTCGTTCGATCGGCTGCATGGTGTAGTTAAAATCTCGAAGATTTAATTGAGAACTAAATAGCACCAGTTGAATATTAAACCTGAGAACGTGCCCATGACTACGTTTCGCACCAGGTATGGACACTACAAGTTTTTAGTAATGTCGTTTGGGCTGACGAATGCCCTTGTAGCTTCCATGGACTTGATGAATCGAGTTTTCAAATAGTCTTTGGATAAGTGTGTCATAGTGACATCGACAATATTTTGGTTTACCTCAAACACCGAGGAAGAACATGTAGAACGTTTGAGGATAGTGTTAGAAGCACTGAGGACAGAAAAGTTATATGCCAAGTTCTCAAAGTGCGAGTTTTGGCTAAGGGAAGTACAGTCTTTAGGACATGTGGTCGGCAGTAAAGGAGTACTGGTTGACCCTGCTAAGTTAAAAGCTGTTTCGAACTGGGAAAGAACAACCACACCAACCGAGATGAGTAATTTTGTGGATTTAGCCGGATATTACCGAAGATGTGTACAAGATTTTGCTAAGATAGAAGCCCTACTGACCAGACTTACTCGAAAGACTGAAAAGTTGAATGGACCGAGAAATGTGAGAAAAGTTTCTGGGAATTAAAGAAGAGACTAGTCACCGTCATGTGCTGGTACTGCCAGACGGGATGGGAGATTTTGTGATCTATAGCAACGCATCGCATAAAGAAGTAGGGTGTGTGTTTATGCAGCACGGAAAGGTAATTGCGTATGCATCCAGACAATTAAAGGAATATGAATTTAGATACCCTACGCATGACTTAGAATTGGCAGCGATAGTTTTCGCTTTAAAGTTTTGGAGGCACTAATTGTATGGAAAGAAGTGCGAGATTTATACAAATCATAAGAGCATTAGATACACTTTGACAGAAATAACTTAACATGAGAACGGAAAAGATAGCTAAAGCGAATCAAGGATTATAACGGTGGGATTCTTTACCACCCAGGGAAGGCCAATGTGGTGGCCGATGCCCTTAGTCTAAGAGACTTAAGTTGATAACATCGTCGGATAAAGTTAATCCAAGGATTTGAGAAAATGGAAATTGAGGTTAAGATAACCGGAAATGGTATTAAGAGACTATTTGAGGTTGCAATGCAACCAGAATTGCTGCAGGAAATCAGGTTATGTCAAGAACGAATGACGAGTGAAGGTATAAAGTCAATGTTGGAGAAAGCATTAAAGACTGAGAAAGATGATAAAGGAATCATAAGGTATTTTTACCAAGTTGGGATTCCAAATGTTCAAGAAATGAAAGATGCTAAATCTTCGGAATGACTAATAAGAAGAACTGAAAGGATGAAGTTTGAAGTCACGAGAACAATAAGGATTATTTAAAGGTCCTGATTGAGCCAGAACGAATTAAGGAATAAAAATCTGTCATAAAGAGACAGCTACACCGAGAGTACAAAAAGGTAAAGAAAGTTAAGGAAATGTTATAGGTGGCCGGATAAATAAAAGGATTTATCGATTGGTAAACAAATATTGGATATGTCAGAAAATGAAGGCAGAACAAAGACCTAGTTGACTATCATAGTTAGTAGAGATTCCTGATTAGGAATGTAATTTTACTGTAATGGATTTTGTAAGATCCGTGAACTTGATTAATAATATAAAGTGTATTATATGTGTAGAATAATTATTATGGAGTATTTTGAGTTTTAATGATTAAGGTTGTTGAGTGATTATGTGCTAAATTGGTGTGTCTCGGTCTGACACGATGGCGACTGGAACCCCATGTCGCGCCACAATCTCTTTCATAAAAATATCCACTAGTATGTCGATAGTGTACCTCTCGTTGATCAGAAGAAAGTGGGCTAACTTCGTCAACCGGTCTACGATTTCCCATATGGCGTCGTGGTTAGCTTTGGTCCTCGGTAAACCTACTACGAAATCCATGGCTATGTGTTCCCATTTCCATTCTGGAATCTCTAGGGGTTGTAAGAGTCCGCTAGGCCTCTAGTGCTATGCTTTTACTCTTGGCAGGTCAAGCATTTGCTTACCCACTCTGCTACATCCCTTTTCATGTTAGGCCACCAATAGTACTCTTTCAAATCCCTATACATTTTGGTGCTTCGTGGGTGAATCGAATATCTTGAGCTATGACTCTCGTATAAAATCCCATCCTTTAACTCTTGAACATTAGGAACCCAAATTCGGTAAGAATACCTCATGATTCCTTTATCATCTTTCTCAGTCTTTAATTCTTCTCCCAACATTGACTATCTCCCTTCACTCATCATTCGCTCTTGACATAACTTGATCTTCTATATCAATTCTGATTGCATTGCTCAAATAGTCTCTCAGTACCAGTTCCGGTTATCTTAACCTCAATTTCCATTTTCTCAAATTCTTGGATTAACTGATCTAACGATGTTATCATTTTAAGTCTCTCTTTCCTACTAAGGGCATCGGCCACCACATTGACCTTCCATGGGTGGTAAAGAATCTCACAGTCATAATCCTTGATTAGCTCTATCCATCTTCTATGTATCATATTGAGCTCTTTCTGGGTAAAAATGTATTTAAGGCTCTTATGATCCGTGTAAATCTCGCACTTCTCTCCATACAAATAATGTCTCCAAATCTTTAAAGCGAAATCTATCGCTGCTAATTCTAAGTCATGTGTAGGGTACCTAATTTCATATTCCTTCAATTGTCTTGATGCATACACAATCACCTTTCCGTGTTGCATAAGCACGCACCCTAATCCTTTATGTGATGCGTCACTGTAGATCACAAAATCTCCTTTCCCGTCTGGCAGTGCTAGCATAGGGGCAGTGACTAGTCTCTTCTTTAATTCCTGGAAACTTTTCTCACACTTCTCGGTCCATTCAGATTTTTCAGTCTTTCGAGTAAGTCCGGTCAGCGGGGCTGCTATCTTAGCAAAATATTGTACAAATCTTTGGTAATATCCGGCTAAACCCACAAAACTTCTCACTTCGGTTGGTGTGGTTGGTCTTTCCCAGTTTGAGACAGCTTCTATCTTAGCGAGGTCGACCAACACTCTTTCATTACTAACTACATGTCCTAAGAACTGAACTTCCTTTAGCCAAAACTCGCGCTTTGAGAATTTGGCAAACACCTTTTCCTTTCGTAGTGCTTCCAACACTATCCTCAAATATTTTGCATCTTCTTCCTCATTCTTTGAGTAAACCAAAATATCGTCGATGAAAACTATGACACACTTATCCAAATACTTCTTGAAATCTCGATTCATCAAGTCCATGAAAGCTGCAGGGGCATTTGTTTTAATGGTTTGGTTTCTAAATACGACTTGCATGCCGTTATTCCTTATAATATTGAAATCTCGAATGTAACTTGAGTTCTACTTGTAAGTTCAGTAGGATAGGTTGTTTTATTTATGTAATGTATATGAAGACATCCAAGATGGAGAACCAAGGAAGCATTACAAGGAGGCAAGCAAGGAGGCAAGTTAAAGCTTGAAGACTTGTAACATTGTATTGTATTTTGATACCACCATAGATTGACCTTGATTTTTCCATTAGCTTGGAAAGATCACTTAGTTTGGGCCATAACCAAACATGTTTATTTACATACTTTACATATATTATGATTGCATGTGATGATATGTATGCGTAGATAAAGATGCATGTTTAATTAGATTAATCATGTATGTATTAGATACGACACCCATGCCATGCTTGCTTAAGAAAGATAAAATCTGTAACAATTCAAGATTTTAAAAATGAACAAAAATGAACATGAGATTCCCGTGTTTATAAAACACGGAATTAAGTATGAATTTTCAATTTTTTGATATGGGGCGATTTTGACAAAAGCGGGTTATTAACCTGTATGGTGTTGGGTTTTAAGTGAGACCACTTGTGACTTCTCCAACTATCTGGAAATCAAACCATTGACGAATTTTGATTTGAAGTACCTAATTCAAGGAAAAATTGGGAATCTCTTGATGATGTGATCATGGTCGTGTTAAATAAAATTAAAAATCCCTAAATTAATATTAAGTTAATCGGATGCCTTCCAATGAAGAACACTCGCCAAGACCTAGATCGATAAGGAGTGGGCTCGCCAAAGCGGGGTACTCCTATCTATCATGGTAAGATGCGATGGAGTAATTGTGACACTCAATTGTTGGATAATTGGGTCTAACTTAACTAAATCATCACAATAAGATTGTGGATTTAGAGGCATAGGGTTTGGTAAGATTTATTGGATAAATGTGTACAAACATTGTTCCAGCAAACTATCCAAGAATTATATATGATATAATTGACAAATGTTGTCTACCTAAATAATCATGTTTTAGGAGAAAAGCCAAAGCCGACCTAATGCATGACGAAATATGGATCTTGGCTCACTAGAAAGATTTCAGAGAAATACTTTCCGAATTAATAGTTAGGGCTATTTATTTGATAAAAATAGTGGGAGGTATATAATGATATACCATAATCATTTGAACATAATAATTAATAAATTTTCAACCTAGATTAATTTTATGCACTTTAATATTGTAGCTATCAAATGACAAATAACACAAACAACTTCTCTATGCGATCAATCCTTGAGAAGGACAAGCTGACAGGAACAAATTTCCTTGACTGATATGGGAGCTTGAGGATCGTCCTCAGTCACCATGATGTTAGTCAATTCTTCCCTTACCTTTTAACTGATAATGTAACATGTGCCGAACATAATTCTTATTGGAAGCAAATTGATGATTCGACTGATGATGTTTCATGTCTCATGCTTGCAACTATGAGTGCTGAGCTTAAGAAACAATATGAGCATATGGATGCTTATGAGATATTTGAGCACCTTAAAAGATGTTTGAGGAAAAGGCTCGTCAAAAAGGATTTGACAATAGCAAGGCGCCATACACCTACAAGTAGGGAAAGTGAGATTCGGTTGGACTAGATGTCTCAATAAGTTAGTGAACAACGAAATAAATGAGATAGACATAGCACCCACTAAGTTGTGAAGCACGTTGAGAACTGCTGTAAGCGACATGATATATGCATGGACAACTCCCATAATGATGGTGAATGTAGGAATGTGAATGGGAAAGGAAAAATGGAATGAAAAGAAGAAGATTTGATCTAATTCTATAGCCATATTAAAGTCAATTCCAAAGAGGTTTTGTCGCCTAAAGAAGGTGTTGCTAATTAAAGAAGACGATTGTCGCTTCTGTGAAAAACCGAAAGACTGGAAGTTAAACTGTCATGCTTATTTGGAAGATCTAAGAAGAAGACCGGTGAGGGTCAAGCTTCAGGTTTCAGATTAGAATTGGAGCAAAAGTTGTTGCTCTAGTTGAAGTAACTCGTTACTTAATTTTGCATATAAGGCTAAGTTTAGAACTTGATAATTGTAACTACGTGCCTCTAAGAGGAGAGACATTATATTGGTTTCTTGTATGGACAACAAAGGTTTTTCATTTTAATTGGATATATAACAATTGTAGTTTATTACATTTCAATGAAAAGGTTAATGATGTTGCACAATTAGTTAACAATTTATATGTTCTAAAATGACTCAAATCAAACATTACCTTTGGCACTGTAATTAAGGCCATATTATAAGAAATACATTTTCAATTTACATAATGATGGATGATTGGATAAGTTTGATTATGAATCATACGAAGAATGTGAATCCTGGTTTATTTGGCAAAAGGACAAAAGCCCCTTTTACTAAAAATGGTGAAAGAGCCATCAAACGATTAGGACTTATACATGGTTATGTACGTGGTCATATACGTACGATGGCAAGAGGTAGATTTAACTACTTCATAACGCTCACTGATGATAAGGCTAACACCAAGTACCTCAGTTGGTTACAAAGCAAGCTGGATCCAAAAATTGCTAAAGAAGATGCATTCTACAGAAAGCTTCATGATCAAATCAAGGCAAACTATGCTAAGGAAGGGAGACAAAAGATTCAGCCTCCAAGAGAGAAGAAATGGAATTAAATCTACTCAGTCTAGAGGAGCACTCTCTATGTAATTATCTCTACTCTTCAGTATTTCAATAATGTAGCTTAATGCCATTTTTACAATTATTGTTTATTTGTTAGGAGTGGTTTTGTAATCATCAAGACTCTTAATTTATGTATGATTCTCAACCAGGCATAAATTGGGGGAGATTGTTAGGAACTATGTTGTTTCTTGATGATAACTAGATTAACTTAGTAAAAATTGTATAAGTAAAATGTTGCCTTCAACGGATAACATGCTTTTGCAGTATCCGTAGAAGGGTAGCTTATCTACGGATAAGAGTCAATGTAACATGCTTGTGTAGTCCTGACGTACAATCCTGAGATGCAATCCTGATATGCAATCCTGAGGAACAATCCTGATGAACATTCCTGATATGCAATCCTGATGTGCCGTCCTGATGTGTATTCCTGATTTGTAATCATGATGTTGATGTTGAAGTATTAATTTTTAGGCTGAATAAGTCATGTTGACTATTAGTGAATATGTAGAATAGGGAGGCTAATTGTAAATAATCTATGCCTTGTAATTTTACAGAAGTGAAATTGACTGTCAACGGATAACATCATTAACCTTCTACGGATGTGGACAATGTACTGTCTACGACTAGCAGTACTAGATGTCTACGGATGTGATCAAGATACTATCAACGGATACAACTCAAATGACTTCTACGGATACACACCTTGTGAAAGGGACATTTCAGATAGTGCACATGGGTTGACAGACTACACAGAGCAAGGAAACCAGTATTTCTGGAAACTCACGGGAAGAAATAGCATTCTGTTTGTATGGTCAAAAAGTAGCATTTCTATAAAAGACAATCAGCCAAGAAGGGCAAGCTACTAACACATGGACCACAACTCAGAATGGAGAAACAAGGATATTGAACAGATTTACTTTTTGTATTATTGATTGTTCAAAATATCTTGTAAACTTGGGATATATATAACTAAGTGAACCGTTATTCTCGAGTAAGAAATCAATTAGGCAATTTAGAGAGTTCAAAGCAATATCCTTTGTAAATTGTTGAAGCTAGAATAGTGTGTATGCAGCTGTGTGTTTATCCATAATCATCACATAGATTTCTTCAAATAAAAATCTCCCAGGTGGACAAAACAATCCACCTGAAATTTTAATTCTTGTGTTATTTTATCTTGTTTGTTTTTCTGTTCTTGGATTTACTTTCATATCTTTGCTGTCAAGAACTCAAGAATTTTTAAAGATTGTATTCAACCCCCCCTTCTACAATCTTGATTCACTGTCTGGGAATAACAATTTCCATCTCTCACACGATTTTCTCCACCACCTCGAGTCCTCTCTTTGTTGATCCTCTTCAACCATTCTTCTCGAGTCAAAAGCAATTGTCCCTCGTTGTTTTCTCTTTTCCTCCACTCTTCCTCTGTCAATAGGAGTTGTCCTTGGCTTGTTTCTGTCACTCATCTCAACCTCTCCTCGTGGGCCTTGAGTGATCCAACGACCTCTTCCACTGACATCTCCTCCAAGTTACCAAATTGCTCGATTGTATATGCGATTTGTAGAAACTTGGAGGGAATAGCTCCGAGTAGTTTTCTGACAACATATGATTCCTCCACTTTCTCTCCTAGGGCCCTAATATTGGTAACCAGGGTGTTTATTTTCAAGTAAAACTTGTCCAGTTGCTCAGTTTCCTTCATACACATAGCTTCGAATTCACACTTGAGGGTCTATGCCTTTGCCTTTTTCACCTTGTCTGCCCCCAATGACATTGTTTTGACCGCGTTCCAAGCCTCTTTAGATGTCTTCTTTTCTGTAATGGATAGCAGTATGTCTTCAGGAACCCCTTGGTAAATAACAACTAACGCCCTTTTTTCCATCTTGTCCTCAACTGCAGCCTTAGAGTCCTTAGGTTCGATGGCCTCCCACATGCCATGTGCTTACATAAACACCTTCATTTTGAGAGCCCATGTTATATAATTTGTTTTTGTTAACATTGGGTAGCTTAGGCCGAAAGAACTCTCCTTAGCTTTGCTCGTCTCCATCTTGACACGGAACTGGGTTTGTGGTTAAGTAGCCTCCTTAGCTCTGATACGAAGTATTAGAAAATGCAGACACAATACACTCACACACATTTATATGTATATTAAAACTGGAAGAAATAAACTGAGGTCTCGTTATCTAAAACCAACATACAGGAATATAAAGAAAATAGAAAGTGGTATCTACAAAACAGGAACCACTCAAACCAAACTCCTACCATGACTCTACTCCTATTATTTTTGTAACACCCCAGACCCGGGGTCGGGGATCTAGGTTGCCACAATCTCCTCAATTCGATAATACACATGTCTTACTCACAATAATATTGGTACACATGCTATTGACCCCGCAATAATATTACTCACACAGGTTAGATTCTCAGAAACGACATACAATAACCATTACTAAACAATATCATAAGTTTAAAGTTATTACAACCCAAAATAATTACTAATTTATGCTACTAATATAACCTCTAAATGAAGTTACATCAGCGGCTTGAATGTTTGTTTTGATAGATTGCCTTGCACGATCATACTTGTAAATAAAGTGAAGTAATAAAAGTTGTAAATCCATCCAACTAGTTCCTTCTACCTCAGGAATGATAGCTGAGAACTGCTCACAGAAACGCCTTGCGTTTCCCACTCGCTTGCGGGTAGTCTGTTGTGGCCTTGCCATGGCTACTAGCTGTTGTGTTTATCATTTAAAAGAAATAAAGAAAGATTAAGCTAAATTTGCCCCACAAGTAACTTATAACATCAATCTCTTGTAATAAAAATATGTTTGAAAGAAGGATTTTGAAATCGTTACTTAATCGTTAAGTTAAGAACTTTAGCATAATACCAAAACTGTATCATTTCACCTTTTTAAATATTGCCTTCGAAATATCAACTCATTCATAACCAAAGTTAACACTATCGGTAACTCAGCACTTTGGCCTTTGTTACAGTGTTAATAAGAATTTCCAAACTGGAAGGGAAGGGACTTATTCAAGAATAGTAACCTGATATGGAGTGACGATGATCAGTCGCCACAACCATATCTACCGCGGTTCTTCTCTTCTAGTAGAAGGGTAAAAACTCCATCTGTAATTACCCTGGACGAAAACTCCATCTGTAATCCGCCTGGATGAGAACTCCATCTGTAATCATCCTGGCGCATATGACCAATAATTGCTGGACCGCCTGGCTAACGGCCTCTAACACTAACTTGGGATCGTTCGTCAACGGTCCTGCTCATGCCAGAGTCCCCTTTTTTTATTAATTATTTTGAATAGAAAACGAGTGGTTGAGGTCCGACCTCAGTTGACCAATACTTATTTGAAAACCACATTATCTGAGAAAAACGTGACCGGGGGTTTTCGCAAAAAGACCTTGAGCGAGAAGGTACACGAGTATAAAAGTTTCGAAGCATCTTGGATCGTTTTAAAATAATATTTCAAGTATTTTCGGAAGCGTTTAAAGTGTTTGATAGATATTTAAATAATGTATTTAATCCAAGATAAATATTTTCGGAATATTTAAGTAAATAAAGTTCATTAAATAATCGGAAGTACATATACTATCTCCCGAAGAACCTTTGGGGTTTACATAGTTATAATACGTCAAAACAAAATACCGCTCCCCGGTCAACTCTACTTTTTGGACCAACGCGCTCTATTCCTAGAGCCGTCGTCCGAATATTAAATTCAAGGTACCATTATTAACGAGGTATGCCTTATCAAAACTTTAACATGTACAGCTCCTCATATAAATCGAACAAATACGCTTTATATTAAAACAGTAAACACAATAGAATAAAGTATTGGTATATGTGTTTGAGAATGTAAATTTGTGTGGTAGTCGAGGGGTAGTGGTAGGTCTCGGGTCACTCTGATAATCTAAGAATTATAACAAAAACATAATTAGTTACTTCGGCACTTGTAAATGACCATTACATGCTAACTCTCTAAGGATTACCACTTGCATGCGCAACCTCGACTTAATCATTTTTATAAAATAGGAAATTAATCTTTTTAATACGAATCCTTTTTGTAAGGCTTCCTAACCGTCCCTAGTATTATTCCGCAAAGTGTCACATTTTAATATGGCTATTAAGTGGTCCAAACATGGCCTCAAAGTGACTGACCAGAAGTGGGTTGGTTCACCGAACGGCTTTCACTAAAACTCACTTTTCTCCTAAACCGTAAATCGGATTAACATGATTTTCATGCCAAAACAAACTATGAAACAATATCTAGCTAAAGGTGGCAAGTGGTTATACTTAAAATGATTTTATTGTCTCGGGTTCTTGTTCAAAACAGGGGTAATGAAATTTCGCCATTACGACGGCTAGAAACAAGTGATTCCCAATATTTAACTACACCAAAACAACATTCAACCAAACCAAATCATCATCATAAACTATTTATCATCTCAACCAAGCCATCATATTCACAACCAAAGTCAAATCCAACATCTACTCATTTTATCCATCAAAACACAACCATTTACTTAACTACATCACATGAACTTAACCAATCCAAACTTTCTTCAAGATTAATCATATAACTACTACAACAAACATATAAAAAAAGGTGAGAGGTTGTTTATACCTTCCTTGAGCTTTAAACACACTAAGAATGGCTTATGATCCTTAATAGAGTCTTGCTATATGCTTAATATCCTTAATCTTACAAAAGAAAACAAAGAACACCAATTAGTATTATTCATTCACTATTCATTCTTCATCTTTAAATGAAGATTTGAACATAATAACCTTAAATGATGGTAATGAAACTTTGATCATACCTTAATCTAGTCACTAGCAATCCAAAGAGCTATTATTTGTAATTTATGCAAGCTTGGAAGTAGGTTTTTGAAAAATTTATCAACCCATTCTTTGAAAAACATGAGTGTTGTCTTTTGGTGGGGGGATGAGAGTTTTTCTTGATTTTTTTTTGCTTGGTTGGTTGTGCAATTTATGAAGTAATGTGTGGTTAAAGGCTTGGTTGGATGACATAAGCATGCTTACTTCATTATTTGCCAAGTGTTGATGATCTACATGGTTAAGAAATGAAAACGATACTAACTAGTAATTATCTTGATTGCTAGCACATGGTTGATACTTAACCTCATTATAATGTCTGAACGGTATCTAAATCGTTTTGTTACAAAATGTTCAAGCTGAATGTCTTTGGTGTGTTAGTACCTTGGTGGAATGTATACCGGTGAAATTTCTAATTTTATTAAATCTCTAAGTCTTGATATAATCCACGTATTTTGCAATATCTTGTATATTCTAGATAAAATAGTAAAAACGGAAATCTTCGAATTCTGGCAACTTTTACATTCTTTTATTTATCTAACTTCTACACAGGTTGGTCTGAAAAGTTTCTTGAGCAAAAGTACTATTTATTAAGTTATTTCATACATACAAAAATATGGGTTATTACAATTTTGATCCTAATTCTAGGGTGCTGCACCTGACTAATTCCACATAGTCATTCCCATGTAACACCTATATTATTCAAATATGTTTAGATTAGATAAAGTACAACAAATTGGCTCTTATTGAGCAATCAAAAGTAACTTAAAAAAAATTACACTAAATATTTGAACAAATCAAGTATAAAATCAGAGTAGTTTAATTAGTAGCATATCTCACTCACAAGATTATCCTTATTTGTACCTAACATAGTTAACATTATCTTACAACACATATAGTATAATCGCAGGGCAGAGGAAGCAAAATATATCATTAAAAAGAATTAGGAAGTAAAGTTAGTTCTTATCAGCCAAATCATACAAACATTTAAAGGAAAAATACTTCAAGTTTTTAGCAAAAAAAAACACTTCAAGTACCAAAATTCCCAATTAAATGGGTAGGGAAAAAATTACCGTTCAAAAGTTACCACCAACGCTCAAACTACAAATAAAAAAAGGATATACACATTTTAATGAAATTAAGGTACCTAAAGTAACCAAATAGAAGACTTGTAGATTAAAATTACAAATTGAAAAGTCACCAACACTGCAAGTTAAAACAAAGACAAAAATTAAAAATTACTAAACCTCTATTTAAAGATACAATTTATAGTGTGAAACTAACGATACATAGATGTGAAATATTTAGATCGTTTGAAACCTCTAATAAAGATTTATGTTGTTTGCTATATCTAGAGAGAGGGGTGAAGAAATAGTTGGATATGAAGATAGAGAAGGGATGAGTTTTGTGAAGTGAGAGAGAAACTAAAATGAGTTTTGTGAAGTGAGAGAGAAACTAAAATTATTTTAGCCAGGGGAATGTGGGTTTAAATATCTTTTAAGAAAATATGAAAGAGTGAAATGGAAAGAGGGAAATAAAAAATTAATTTCGTCTTTATACAATAAACTAGCTTTATAGCCCGTGCGAGGCACGGGCATGCTCTACTTATTTTCGGTTATGTTGGTCTCATCGTTTGGTAGAATGCATGTAGAAGAAAAGACATAAGCATGTAACGGTATATCAGTAGGAAATATGTCGATGGTTTGATGATACATGTTTTACAAAATCCCAGTCTATAAGGTTGTTATTATGACCTGAGTAGGCGCAAATATTTTGACTAATTAACATGTTTTGTTAGCACGCACGATCCTTCTGTACTGCAAGATTTCGTCGGTTATAATTTTACCAATCGTATTTGAATGAGAAGATGGTTTTAGTGTCACTTTGAAAGAATATCGGGCATCTTTTATCATTTCCATTGCCTGGGGAACGTTGGCACTCCATTTACTTGTTTTTAGTTCATGGGGTAGTCGTGACCTTGTGTACTGCAAGATTTCGGCGATTATAATTTTTCCAATTGTATTTGAATGATAAGATGGTTTTAGTGTCACTTTGAAAGAGAATTGGGCGCCTTTTATCATTTTCATTGCAGGGGGGACGTTAGCACTCCATTTACCTGTTTGTAGTTCATGGGGTAGTCGTTAAGTGGGTGTTGTAAAATTTGATCGGTGTGCATAATAGAGTAAATATGTAGAAGTACAAGTTGTATTAGTATGTGTGGATACACTATTTAAACGAATGCATACCACTTTGCCCGTTTTAAGAAGGGTCTCCTTGCACACACGTTGAATACAATAATTGTACAGGTGTGGATATAATTTATTTTAGAAAACTATTACTTATACCTTTCAAGATAATGCTAAACTGATTCGTGATAAGTTACTCGTTTCACCTTACAATTGCCACTTGACACAAATAATTTAACATTTAGTACTTTTAATATTTTATCATAGATATTCAAAAAAATTAAACCAATTTAGTTTAGATTTGATTTAGTCGTACGATGACAACTTCAACTTTCTTGTAAAAATCTCCAACACAAACTTTTTTATTTATATACAAATATAAAACTTTTTTGCATTTTTCGGGTTCAATACTTTATATACTATAGTGGATTTTTCGAAAATGACCAACGTATAAAATTTATCTATTGAAGACGAGATTTATAATATATTGGATCATAATAAAACTACAGTTTTAATCTTATTAGTAGCTAAAATTTCAAAAATGCATATATAATTATAAGTTGTTAATATCTTATAATTAAACAATAATAAATGTAAAATAATGATAAAATCCATTTTTACGCTTATTATATATAAGGATATAATTGAAAAGAAGTAAATATGTTGATAGTTTTAAATTTAAAAAAATATATTAAAAAAAAATATAATGAGTGATATTGGATATATATGTCAATATTTTGTCACACTATCACCTAGGTCATGGTTCAATTCACATTAAAAAGAAATTTTTTTATCATCAATATACAATTGGAGGGATAATTTATTAATCTAATATCATCAATATAATACTGAAAGGGTAATTTAGTAATCTAATATATATATATATAATCTGATAGTATATAGAATTTGTAATCTAATAGTATATATAATATGAGCCATTATGTACTTAATGCAAATAAACATGATTTATAATATAAGAATATTAATATAATCTTTTTTTATGGATCAATTCCAATTTTATAACATTTTTTTAAAATACAATTTTATAACATTTTGCGCGAGTTTTTCTCAAATATGGTTAGAAATATTTATTTAAGGCACTTGCGAAAATAAATTATCTACCTTACCAAGTAGATTACAAAAAGAGACCAAAATAGAGTATAACATATTGAGTGTTTGCGCAGATTAATAAAAAACTTCATAATATAATCTAAATAGATGTCTATCATAGTGGTAAGGAATGTTACTTTTAATTTAGAGATTAAGGGTTCAATTCCCATCAGAAACAATTTTTTTGTACTTAAATAGAGTATAACATATTGAGTATTTGTGCATATTAATAAAAAGTTTCAAAAATACAATTAAAATAGATGTCTAAAATAGTGGTAAGGTATGTTACTTCTAATTTAGAGGTCAAGAGTTTAATTTCCATCAGAAACAATTTTTTTGTTGTGCTATTATATAGGGGTAATTTAGTAATTTTATGATGAATAAATTGTCTCACGAACCCCCCGTGCAAGGCACGGGATCGCTCTAACCGACATAACTTGATGTTATTTTGTGACGATATTTTCTAGTTCACGTCAGTTTAATTTTGTGATGATAAGTATTCTTCAGTTTGTTGTGGTGATCCTGCCACCGGTTTGAACTTGTTGGTGACACTATGTGACATGGTTGAGAATATTTGCAAGGAAGATCGGTTTGGTATTAGTCCGAAGAAGATTTTGTTCTTAGTTGAATGTATTTGATGATTAGTTTTATAAGCTAATTAATAATCAGATAGGAATTAGTTAAAGGTGTCAAATAAATGCTCCATTTCGAAAGTACCAATACTCTCCGGGCTCCATAATTCTCTATAAGCGGCCGGAGTAGTATACATGTCCTTAATGCATGAGGTGGCGGGATTGAGATGCACACAAATTCGTATTCGAAAAAAACTGTTCGAACTGGTTAAAAAAATCGGAAAAAATCTGAGTAAAAAAAAGTCCACCTCAATTGGATCCAGCCCGCAGGCTTAAACGAATCGCATATTTTTCACAAAACCCCGATCCGGTTCGAGCCGAATAAACCCAAATAATATCTCGATTTGGACGTAGTCTTGATCAGGATAAAAGTCCAATCCAAAAAGTTAGAATTTTCAATTAAATATCAGATAAAAGCTTAATTTTTTTAATTAAATCCGAAAAAATAAAAAAAAGGTAAAGTTAAAGTTATCAATATCTAAAATAATTTGTAAAAATCCGATTTGGCCCCTCCTGACCCGACCCTATCTACATGTATAAATATTTTAGAGAAAATTTGTCTCGATTTAAAAAAGCCCGGCCCTATCGGTTATCGAAAAATCCGACCTGAATCCGGATTACGTATCTCTATTCAGGGTAACAACTATAGAGGTGCTTATATTATTACTTATATTATCTGATATGTATGAATATAGTTGAGACAAAATGATTACTATTTTGTATTATTTTATATTATTGGATGCTCGGACTAAAAAGTGATATTATGTGACTAAAAATGCATTTGTACTTTGTCTTAAAATTGTGAATACAAAGGAAGAAACATAATTAAATTTAATTAAAGAGATACGAGTCTATTGGATATACTTTATACCAATAACCACTTTTATCAATAATCAGACAAATGAAATTATCATGAAAGAATCTTGAATAAAAACTAAAGTGTAAAATAATATTTGTGAAAGATATTACCACACTAATGAGTTCTATACCACAACAAAAAAGCCCAAGTAGCTCAATGGTTAAATTGGTGACTTGAAATTCTTAGTAATTAGTATTGAAGTGTCTTAGGTCCGATTCCCATCAAGATCAAAATTTTCTTACATTTTTATAACATTTGACTTTGGAGGGGCAGTTATGTAATTTCAAGTGTTGAATAAAATGGTTCACAAAGTGCTTGTTGCAGTATAAGATATATAATAGATGTCACGGAGGTATTGAAATGTGAGTACTTCTATAACCTTTATTAACTTTATTAATAAGTGAGACCTGTTTTAACATTATATCAAATTTGCTTGGCACTTTTTTTTATTTCCATCATTTTTTTTGGTTTCACCCCTAATTTATTTATATTTTAAATCTATAACATAACATTTATTAATAAGTGAAACCCCGTTTTAACATTATACCAAATTTGGTTCGCACTTTTTTTAGTTCCATCTTTTTTTTTGGTTTCACCCATAATTTATTTATATTTTAAATTATCTAATTTAAAATAGAATATATAATACCCTAACCTTAACAAATCCCCCTTTTAACATTGTACCAATATTTTAAATTACCTAATTTACAATAGAATATATAATACCATAACCTTAACTCAAAGTGAAATCCGCTTTTAACATTGTACTAAGTTTGATTGACACTTTTTTTTTTGGTTCCATCATTTTTTTGGTTTCACCCGTAATCTATAACTTTTTTCACCCCTAATTTATAACTTTTATGATAACCTTTATTAATAAGTGAAACCCCTTTTTAACATGTATCAAATTTGGTTCGCACCTTTTTTTTTGGTTTCACTCCTAATTTGTGTTTTTTAATTTATTTTTCTAAAAAATATAATCTATAATCTATAACCTTTATTAATAAGCGAAACTTCTTTCTAATAGTACCACACCAAATTTGGTTCGCACTTTTATTTCGTTTCACCCATAAAATCCTATCTCGTAGAAATCTTATCGAACATAGAATATTCTATGTTGTTAAAAGAATATATATTAATCTAAAATATATTATAATATTATTATTGTACTAAAATATATTATATTATTTTTATATCCATCAGCATCACATGAGATAACCCAATTAGCTGATTGAGTTAGCTGTTTTGACTAGCGCATTGGTTAGTTGTTTTGACTAGCGGATTTAATTAGCTATTTTATATAAAACTGTTTGGTAACTAGCTATTTGAGTTAGTTGTTTGTATATCAACTAGACACACCACAACTATCTAATTGAAAAACTCCTCAAAGTAGCTTTTTGAGTCCAAAAAAATATTTAAATCTGCTAAATACCTAACACTAATATTAGAGGTTTCAAATGGTCAATCATCTAATTTGGCTCAAACCTCTAATTTTCTTCCAAACCTCTAACTTTCAAACATGACATATATATATTGAAAATAAAAGATTTTCATTAATCAACCAGAGTCTGCAAATAATACATCACTCCTGCAACAAATCTGGCACCAAACCGCTGGCCTTTAAATATATTTTAGTATTATTATTATTGTACCAAATATATTATATTATCATTGTACCTCTAAATTGGTTATCTTAAGCATCTATCCACCCTCAAAACTTTAGCTGTCATTTTCTTGTCAACTCTCTCGAGTATATTTATTTTGAGTATAATACTTACTTTCATATTTGATCAAGCTAAAATATGTGCAATTTTAATAAAATACCGTTAACAAAGGATTTTGCTTATTAATAAAGGTTATAGATTTATATTATATAAATAATTTAAATTTTTCTATAAATTAACTAGGCCCGTACTTCGCACCGCTTATAAATCAACTTTAAAAATTACATATCTAAAATTTTTTAAATTAAAAATTTTAAAATAATACTGATAAATAAATTTGAATGATAATTTAGACAATATTAACATACATTGACATATACAATGTCCTGTACATCTTCCCTACTCAACCTCATACGCAAACTCAAAATCTTCTATCAAACTCTAACCCTATCTATATCTCCTCTCTAACTCCTTATCAGTCTTATATTTCTCTCAATAAAAATTAAAAAATTAATATCTTTGCCAGTTAAGTTAAGAAGGTGTTGAGGACAAAACCCTTAAACTTAAAAATTTCCTCCAGCTTCCTCAAATCTCGATGGGAAATGGGCACAACCTCCTCAACAATCAATGGTGGATATTTGCATATTAGATGTCGTAGGGTAACGAGAATTGTAGATGACAGGGATAGATCCTTTGCATGAAGCACTGTTGAATGACCTGTGGCTATAAAATCTCTAAAATGTTACATAAAGAAGGTATTTTTTCAGGATCATATATTATGTTCTAACACTCCCCTCACTCACTGGCTACCATCTTTGGGGCAATAAAGTCTTTCTGTGTCCATAATAAATTATGAGAATATTGGTTTGCTTGGCAGGAATCGAACCTAGTTCTCTGCCAGCCTGAGCTATGATACGATATTAAGTAATCATTCCATCTAAAACCTTAAGGTATGAGAGTAACTTAACGTATTATATTCTAACAAGTACTAGAACCAACTACAGCGAGCAAACCTACTTTCAAATTATATATGAATAATATATGTCTATTTCGAATTCTATATATGACTTCTAGTTAATTATAAGTTCATACCTAATTGTTAAAATAATTTGCTTTCAGAAGAACACGTAGTAATTCACTTGATTAAAGGGTTACACAGTTACACTCAAATCTTGTATGCACCCTTTGAAATTATGTTGGCTTTGCCCTATAATTTTTAAAATGTTTGATATCAAAGTATACTAGCAAGGCTATTTCATAAACTGATATCTACTAAATATGATCTAATTATGTTATAATTAATTTATTTACTTAAAAGGTCAAATTGTTGAAGTTAATGTCATCAAGATGTGTTTCTTGGATTGTTTTCAAATATTAAAATTGAGTATAGAAAGTGTGAGCATGTCCCTCCACCTTTGGGAAAAGAGGTAGAAAATTTGATTTAGTTTGCAATGTATTCACATATTATTACAAAGCCTTAACATGCGGTAAATATTGAAAAAATGTTGGAATATAGTCTAAACAAAAGGAATAAAATGTTGCCGTTAGTTTGCATTTTGAATAAGTCTTGGGTTTGTTTCAGGTTTACTAGGAATGTTTGAATAAGTAAAAGAGAGGTGGAGTCATTGTAGGAGAGGTGGAGTCTTTGTAGGAATATGTTGCTGTTTTTTAGCAGTAGAATAGTTAGTAGTCTTTTAAATAACTTATGTATTTCATTCTGCTTGTTTATCAGAAATATCAGTAAGCTTTTGCGTTTTGTTTCATCTACTTTGTTTACTACAGGCGTTAATATATATATTAGAGTGTGTGTACATTGGTTTAGTTTCTACACGTGGTATCAGAGCAAGGTTCGGTGAATGCCAAAGTGGATGCCAAAGCCAACGAGAAGTAAGGAAACAACAGAGATGGAAACAACGAAAAGCAAAGAAGGCGCGATAGGTCTGAGTTACCCGATGCTAACCAGAAGTAACTACACGGCGTGGTCCTTAAAAATGAAAGTTGTTATGCAGGCACTTGGACTGTGGGTAGCAGTGGAATCCAAGGATGATAAAACGACGGTAGAGGAGAAAACGGATAAAATGGCTCTGGAAGCCATTTTTCAAAGTATCCCTGAGGATTTGTTGATGACACTTGCAACAAAAGAAATAGCCAAAGATGCTTGGGACGCCCTGAAGACACTTTGTCTGGGAGCTGATCGGGTTAAAAAGGCGAAAATTCAGACTTTGAAAGCTAACTTCGAGTCCTTGAAGATGAAGGACAGTGAACTGATAGACGATTTCTGCTTAAGGATGAACAGTCTGGTGACGAACATTCGCACCCTGGGTGAGACGATAGAAGAGGCTTATGTGGTGAAAAAACTTCTCCGTGCAGTACCTTGCAAGTTTTTACAAATCACTTCAACAATTGAGCAGTTTAGTGATTTGGACAAAATGACTGTGGAGGAAGCAATTGGGTCACTGAAGGCTCATGAGGAAAGACTGCAAGGTGAAACCGAGACCAGTGGTGGAAAGCTCCTGTTAACACGGGAAGAATGGCGAAAACAAGAAGACAGTGATGATCATCTTTTGCTCACTAAGGAGGAATGGGCAAGGAGGTCGGGAAAAACGGGTACAGATGGGTCTCAGAAAAGTAAAGGAACCTACCAAGGAGGACGTGGAGGACGAGATAGGAGTAAGGTGAGGTGCTGGAACTGTCAAACTTACGGACATTATGCTTCAGAATGTCGTAAGCCACGCCAAGCCTATAGTTCGGAGAAAGAGAAGGGGCCAGAGGTAAATTTGGCACAGATACAAGATGATGAGCCTGCGCTCCTTATGGTGAAATGTGAGGAGAAAGAAGTTAAGTTGTTACTCAACGAAGGAGACATGGTTCCAAGACTAAATCAGAATGAAGGAAAGAAAGTCGAGTCTAATGTCTGGTACTTGGACAACGGGGCGAGTAACCATATGACGGGTCAGCACTCTAAGTTTTTGGAATTAGATGAAAGCGTAACAGGACAAGTCAGGTTTGGGGATGGATCTAAAGTGGATATCAAAGGTAAAGGTTCGATTTTATTCAAATGCAAGAATGGGGAGGAGGTGATTTTTCGAGAGGTATACTATATTCCCACTTTGTGTAATAATATAATAAGTCTGGGTCAATTGTCGGAGAATGGGAATAAAGTTATCCTAAAAGGTGATTACTTGTGGGTTTATGACACACAACAAAGATTACTCATGAAGGTTAAGAGGTCGATTAATAGGCTGTATAAGCTCATTCTTGAAACAGGAGAATCGAAATGTTTGATGTCAGAAAAGGAGGATTCGACGTGGTTATGGCATACACGCCTTGGGCATGTAAACTTCCAAGCTATGATGTTATTGTCTACAACTGGAATGGCACACGAAATTCCTCAGATGGTTCAGCCTAAAGATATCTGTACGGGGTGTCTTCTAGCTAAACAAACAAGAAAGTCGTTCCCTAGGCAAGCGAACTATGCTGCACAACGAACCTTAGAATTGATCCATGGAGACTTATGTGGTCCTATCACACCAGCCACGTCAGCCGGTAACAGGTATTTCCTTCTTTTAGTGGATGATTACAGTCGAATTATGTGGATATTTATGTTAAAGAGTAAGGATAAAGCACTGGAAGCATTTGTTAAGTTTCGAACTCAAGTTGAAAAGAACTCAGTTAATAAGATACAGACTTTGAGAACTGACAGAGGAGGCGAATTCTGTTCAAAGAATTTCATATCTTACTGTGAAGACTCAGGCATCTCTCGACATTTTACTGCCCCATATTCTCCGCAGCAAAACGGGGTAGTGGAAAGACGAAACAGGACAGTGGTAGCAATGATTAGAAGTCTTTTGAAGGAACGACAGTTGCCATCTAAATTCTGGGGTGAAGCTGCCCGACATGCTGTTTACCTGCTTAATCGACTTCCAACACGAGCCGTATCCGGGAAAACTCCTTATGAAGCTTGGACGGGAAGGAAACCAGATATCAGCCACATTTGAGTCTTTGGGTGTGTGGCACACATGAAACTTCCCAGTGCACATACGACAAAGCTTGACGATCGCAGCAGGAAGACTATACATCTTGGTAAAGAACCGGGCACTAAGGCGTACAGACTTTATGCACCTGATTCTGACACTGTTCATGTAAGCAGGGATGTAGTATTTGAAGAAAGTAAAAGCTGGTCATGGGAGTCCCAAGGAGAGATACAAAGTTCTGGAAATATGTTTACAGTGTTTGGACTTCAAAGTGCAGAAGAAGCAAGAATTATCGAGGAACCAGTCACCCCAAGTAACAATCGTATGAGCAGCTCAGATGAACAATATACAGAGTCTATACCATCAGTCCAGTCACAGACAGACTCCATGAATGAGAGTATCACACACTCCCATAGTGGTTCGAGTGAAAGCACTGAGCCAAGAAACTTTCGAAGACTAGACGAGATTTATGATGAAACAGACGAGATTGAGCTAGTGGAAAAGCTGATGTTATTGGAAGAACCAGTAAAATATAGTGAAGCAGCCACGGAAAAGGCATGGAATGATGCCATGAAGGCCGAGATCGACGCCATAGAAAGAAATGGCACTTGGAAACTTGTGGAGTTACCACCAGGCCACAAAGCAATAGGTTTAAAGTGGGTATATAAACTCAAACGAGATTCAAATGGACAGATTGTCAAGTACAAAGCGCGACTGGTCGCAAAGGGCTATGTACAGAAGCATGGGATTGATTACGAAGAAGTGTTCGCTCCAGTCACTCGTTTAGAAACTGTGAGATTGTTGTTGGCCCTCGCAGCTAAAAACGGGCGGGAAGTTCATCATTTGGATGTTAAATCGGCGTTTCTGAATGGAGATCTACAAGAGACGGTGTACGTATGCCAACCGGAGGGATTTGTAAAGAGGAATCAAGAGCACCTGGTCTATCAGTTAGTCAAGGCCTTGTATGGATTGCGTCAGGCACCTCGGGCCTGGTACACAAAATTAAACAAGTGCTTGGAACGGTTGGGTTTTGTTAAATGCCCGTACGAACACGCCGTTTACACCAAGAAGGGGACTGCTGGTTCATTAATTGTTGGTGTCTACGTCGATGATTTGCTAGTTACAGGGACAAGTACTTCGGTGATAAATGAATTCAAGTTGCAGATGAATAAGACGTTCGAGATGAGTGATCTTGGTAAACTCTCGTACTATCTTGGTATTGAAGTAACTCAAGGAAAGGATTACACGGAGCTTAAACAAACAGCGTACGCCAGAAAATTGCTTGAAAGAGGTGGTATGGCTGACTGCAACCCTGTGAGGTATCCGATGGAGCCAAATGTACAACTTAGGAAGGACGAAAATGGCAAGGCTGTTGATCCCACTCAGTTTAAAAGTCTGGTAGGAGGACTGAGATATCTTGTTCATACGCGACCTGATATTGCTTTTTCCGTTGGGATAGTTAGTAGATACATGGAGCGACCAACTATACTTCATCAGAATGCGGTCAAACGAATATTAAGATATGTGAAGGGAACTCTTCAGCATGGCTTGGTATACTCAAAGGGTTCTGGAAATTATTTGTTGTCGGGTTATTCCGATAGTGACTTAGCTGGGAATGTCGAGGATAGGAAAAGTACAGGGGGGATGGCTTTCTACCTAGACGAAAGCTTAATTACTTGGGTATCACAGAAGCAGCGGTGTGTGGCATTGAGTTCATGTGAAGCCGAGTTTATGGCAGCTACTGCTGCAGCTTGTCAAGGGGTGTGGCTGCGTAACTTGCTTAGTCAGTTAACCAATACGAAAGCTGGGCCTGTGACCATCTATGTCGACAACAAGTCTGCTATCGACTTAGCGAAGAACCCAGTGTTTCATGGGCGTAGTAAGCATATTGATATCCGTTACCATTTCATACGTGAATGTGTGGAGCGAGGAGAAATAGTGATCAAGCATGTAAGGACGGAAGAACAAAGAGCAGATGTCTTAACCAAAGCCATGGCCACTGTCAAGTTCGAGAGAATGTGTGCTTTGCTGGGTGTTAAGAAACTGAAGAAGGAAGTTTAGACTAAGGGGGAACATGTTGGAATATAGTCTAAACAAAAGGAATAAAATGTTGCCGTTAGTTTGCATTTTGAATAAGTCTTGGGTTTGTTTCAGGTTTACTAGGAATGTTTGAATAAGTAAAAGAGAGGTGGAGTCATTGTAGGAGAGGTGGAGTCTTTGTAGGAATATGTTGCTGTTTTTTAGCAGTAGAATAGTTAGTAGTCTTTTAAATAACTTATGTATTTCATTCTGCTTGTTTATCAGAAATATCAGTAAGCTTTTGCGTTTTGTTTCATCTACTTTGTTTACTACAGGCGTTAATATATATATTAGAGTGTGTGTACATTGGTTTAGTTTCTACAAAAAACACCAACTCAAATGCTTGGTATCCGCCGACTTTGCCAGATTAAAAAAAATTATCTTCACTCTTTCACACATCATTTTTGGCATTTTTTATTTTCAAAATCACGTAAAAAATTATTTTGACACTCCTCTCAAAAAAATGTCATAAAATTGTATAATACAAATATGATTCAGATTTGTATAACTAGAAAATTATTATTGTTTTCATTATTGGTCACGCAAAATAAGTTGGCACCCAACTTTGCATCCCAAACCACCTCATCGACATACCTTTAATATTTGCGACTCCAATCGAAAACAAATATTTTACCCGGAGTTTTGAGTTTTTATGTTAAAAAAAGTTGTAACAATTATGAGGATGGAGAATCAAGGAGGTCCTAAGCTTTGTCGAACACAATGTATCCCAATTCTTACCATCTACTCCCTACAACATTCACAAGAATGGTTTGCTCAAAGGATATTTTATGTGTATTAACATGAACTAGCCACCTTCAAGTAAATATAAATACAATCCATACTAAGGTAAATTAAGAGAGGAGAATGAATATACCACGCAGAAAAGTTTCATTTTTGCCACCACCACAATGGTCTTTACATCCCCTTACTTTTTAATAGCCATCCACCACCATCATCATTAGAATATTAAAATAATAATTAGATTTATAATATGAGCTGTGGAAACATACAGGGCTATAAATCTGAATATTAGATATAAGAAGGTCGCCAAATCCTTGAGAGCCTAAATCTGTAACACATAAAAGGAAAAGACGAATTCCATGTCAATCATAATATGCATAGACCAAAAGAAAGATTCTATATCGTGAATATCCATATGGTCAAGGAAACCAAAAAACGAAAAACATACCTTTTGTTCGTAGTAAAAGTATCAAAATCATCATTGAGATGAGGACCAATATACTTGGTAATGAGACGCTTAAAAAGCCTCTGATGATATAATAAATCAAGCATGAAATTATCGGTTCATGATGTTTTTTGGTAAATTTAAGAAGATGAAGCGGAAAAAAGACGTGATGATAGAAAGGGTTTACCAAGCTACCATCGTCAAAATATACTTCCCGACCTTCCACACGACTTATGTGCTCCTTATAATACTATAAGACTGCAACAAGTCATAACAAAACTAATAGGCATATAGAAAAAGCTAAATACATCATAAAGGTTAGAAAAGGGAGAGACCTCTGATAGGCACAAATAAGAAAATCAAGGTATTCCGTATTAGTGTCCATGTTGCTATGTGAAACACAATAAGCACATAATATAATCACTTAAACTTTACAAATAACATAGTACATTCTAAATTAATTGAAACACATTGAGAACACAAACACATAAAACACAAACACATGTTAATAGAACAGAGCATTTGAGAATACAAACACAAACACATGTTAATAGAACAGAGCACTTGAGAGACCTAATTTAAAATAATAGGTTTGTATACAAAAGAAACTAGCTAGAGTCCATGTTTTTATGTATGATTTTACCTTTTTCCGTATGTGAATCCTGATATGTTTACAAACTTTAATCTCCAGTGGTTGTTTCTCGAGGAGAGAAATAACTAAAATAGTAAAAAATAAAATTTCAATACGCTATATAGATAATATTAATCTCAATTTGCAGAAATTATCCATGAGAAGGCCAGTGGGACGTGATTCATCTAGGCCAGCAACTCCTACTTCCTATAACAAAAATCTGGTTAGCAGATTATACAATACACGAAATGAATTCACCGCCTAATCACAGAAACTTACTATTGAATCAGCAAGTGCAGTTTCAAAGGCATACTCCTGAGGAAGCTTCCTAAGCAACTCCACATCAACGGTCAAATCCCACATGTTCTACACAACACATTGTAAAAACCCACAAAATACATTACTCTCAAAACAAATATTCATTGTGGTAAACCTTTTTGAGTTCTACCTGATTTATCTTGTCTCCATCACGAAGTAATCCAAGCCCATCATCTGACAGAATTCCGATAGTCAATTGTCACGTAAATATAAAAATTAACCTACTACACTTTAATTGTAACGCCCCAAATTGTAACGCCCCAAATCCGGGGTAAAGGATTTGGTCGTCACACTGCATTCTCATTTCCAACAACCTGTTTAATATTAAATCAACTCAATAATAACATCTGCGACCCCAACTCTACCAAGAATCTTTAAAGGTTATAGTGCTAGAAACAAGAATCCAAAATTCCATTACATAAAATTTTCTTCTTTACATACAATCTAAAACACTAGTATAACTTCGATAAGAAGTATACCAGGCAACAATCTTATACAATATAATTTTTAATAGAAATCAACTTTATACAAACCTATCACTAGCTCCAAATACTCTGGATCAAAACGTCTTTACGATAATATCCTTTCACATCTCTGATCAGCTACGCGGACAACTCTCGCCAATATACCTTCTTGATGAAAGACTAAATATATAAAGAAAGCAAGTATGAGCAAAAGAATTGCTCAGCAAGTGCATTATCAAGTATAATATGAAAAGTTTCCAAAATAAACTTTGGATTTTCAAATAAACAAGCCTCTGGTTAAAACATTTGTAATCTCTAAAATTCTCAAATCAAGTTTGGTAATTTACCACAATTTCTCATTCAGCTTTTAGCAACTGAATAGTTTAAAACACGAAGAAATTTATATTGGTCGTCACGGTTACCCGAACAACAATAACTACAATAGTATGTAGAAAATATGAAATAAATATAACACATACGTCTTCAAGACCATAGTTTGAACAAAAATACTAGTTTTGAAGATAACAGTTCTATTCACAACATTTTCTGAAACCAACAACTCTGGAAGGGTAGAATAATCAAGGAGTAAGAATGAGCTAACGCGCTCGGCCATGGAATAAAGAACGTACTTCAAGACTTCAATATGGTACCGACTGAATATGCGGTATGAATAAAACTCATCAAGATAGATATCTCACGACTGCCAATGGAATCAAGGAAGTGGATTTGACTATATGAAATCCGATATTACTAAGAGTAAGTGGTTTCAGCAAGATTGAAACCCCTTTTTATTAATCAACGAACCAACAACCACAAGCAAATGAATAAACCTGAGTATCAGGCCATAACTCACAAATACAGAACATATGGATGTAATCCATCTCAGATATAAGAAGTGATATTAGAATTGGATTTTTCTCATTTTTTCAAATCAAAGGTTGAGCTGCTGATCAGTCACGCATCAACCCCGGACTTGCTTATAGCAAAGTCCTCTACTGGATCCTTGGCCAATCTGGGCCTTAAGTTATTCCGACCATAAATATGGTCCGACCATTATTGGTCCATTTAAAAACGTTCCAATCCTATATTATATACGTCAGGTGTCAGAACAATTGACAACCTTACTTCGACAATCAGGTGTCGGAAGAATCGACAACCTTAATATAAAAATCGCTGGAAAACTCACGTTCCAGGAAACAATTTAACTATGAAGAATCCATCAAAGAATAACAATATAATCTAGTATCGACGAGATCGATACAATATTGGGAGGTGCACATGAAAAGCGACAATATAATAAACATCGACGAGATCGATGCAACAACTGGGATAATAGTGAAGAATACACAATAACATGTATAGCAAGATAAGTACACAATGACATGGTGCAATAGTTGCAAAAGAGCTTCAACTGCTCAATATCAAATGAAGTTCGAGAAATAGAATCGAAATGGTTTCAATGGTACGTAAGTACACAATGACAAGATTAAGTCTGATATGAAACAGGCATTATGACATCAACAGAAATGGTAACATCTCAATATAGGGTAGGGTTCAAAGAACTGGCTCTAGATGGCCTCAATAGTACAAATTATCACATTATGGAAGAATTAGTTAGGATTCACTAATTTGGTAAGTGACAAGAAAGTCAAGTTCGAGTTTAAGGGAAATTCAAGGTGAAGTTTATAAATAGGGAAAACAAGGGTTTACTAACTTCTGACAGAAATAGTTTAAGTCCTTCGAAAATAAACTTATCATAGATAAGCCTTATATTTGAAGGAAATAAACTAAATCATACACATCATACATGAATTCGAATCAGGGACTCAATCAGATAACCGCATTAACAAGAAATGATAATAATACTTGCATAGGTGCAAGATGGAAAAATAGATTACTTGTAGGACAAGTACCACAACTTCAGAATTTAATATAACATTTTACCCTCATCGGGTTCACAAGTTCCCAATCATTTAGGGTTGGCAGAATTCCAACCTAATATTTTTAAATCAAGATTTTTGAAAGAAAGCGTTAGTATACGGCCCATAACTATCTTTTAAATCGCTTTAACACAATAATTATATTTTTTTCCAATCACATGGGAATGTAAATCTAAACTCAAAAGGTATAAAAGAATACTCGTCAACTTACGAGATTAAATAACATACTTGCAATTCAATGCAAAGGAATCGACATTTGGAAATTCAGTGAAAGGTATTCAACTTGCATAATAATAATTCAAGATAATATCACTCAATAATATGTGAAAGGAATAGACACTTGCCTCCGGTCCTTAGTTATTTCGTAAGGCTGAGATAATACGATCCCCTCCTTGTTCTGTCTTATCGCACGATTCTCTCTTTCCGTCCTTCTTTGATTTAACGCTCTTGTGATTACCATCAATCTGATCCTTACGATTTTGAATCCACGCGTTTGCCTCGATAGTCAAACATGAAACGGTACTTTAGTCGTCAACGTATGATTGTCACATTCCACAAACAATTGTAACTTAACTTTGACGCACTTACTAGTCTTACCGATATCTCAGTTGGAATAAATTACTTGTAAATGTCCCCTTGGTGTTAAATCGCCTCACAAATAATCCAATCAATCATAAACAATACCTCGTCCTTCCCCGACGTCTTTTATTTAACATATTTCGATAATCTGACTTGTCTCGTCTAATAGCCTCTGTTGCATAGATAACCATATTCAATAGATAGAATAATCACGATTAATTAAATAAACAACCCACTTGTCACGCTCGTCGAAAATCTCTATACTATAAAAGTCAACATCTAAGTCAACGGTCTCGTAAATCTCATTTTCTAACATTACTGACAAATTTCTATTCCAACTACCCCTCGTGATAATATTAGACACGACCAAAGTATTTAAACAAGTCTAAGCACAATTATTCGTATTTATGACTCACTAACTAGATAATCCACGTAATTCACATAACACATATTGTCATTTAATTGTGATAAATAAATCACATAAGTCTCGTAACGTCCAAAAAATAATTTTAGAAAAATATTCGACTCTCATTTCAAAGGAATTAAACCTCAAAATATTTTTAGATCAAAGATCGGATCATTTATCCCAATATAAAGATTTAAAAATAATTGAATTGATTAATATAAAATTAATTGACAATTTCCAAACACTCAAACTATTTTTAAATAAATAAACCAAGCTAGAAAATAATTAAACTTAATTTTAATTAATTAAATCTAATTAATAATTAATTATTAAGAATTAACTGATTAAAAGAATTAATCAATTAATTAAACAAATTAATTATTAATCAAAATAATCAAAATAATTAAATTTAATCAGTTTTCGATTTTAAATAAATATTTATAAATTTATAAAATTTTCTGAATAATAAAATGCATTTTTAAATCAAAAATATGATTTTTAGAATTTTAAAACAATTTTTGATTTATTTTATAAAAATAAATCACAGAAACGCTATTCATCAAATTGAATTCGGGAAAATGGATTGAAAGAGGGTCGGGTTGGGTTACGAAACGGGTCGCCAAGAACACGACCGGGTCGCCAAGAACAGCCACCGGTTTCCGGCGGTGTTCCGGCCGACTGGTCGGGTTCCAGCCAACCCAACGTCCCCAACTCCTCCAATTCCTTCCCCTATCGACCCACACAAACCTCACAACAACGCTATGAACCAAAACACAACCGAACATCAGCAGAAACGGCTCGATTTCGGCCAGAAAATCCCGAAAATCCGACGACCACCATACTTTCCGGTCGATTCGAAACCATACCCAAATACAAAAACATTTACGTGGTTCGATTCTACGTCCAACGATCTGTGTAATGGCTTAAACACAATCAAGCTTTAACTAACAACACTACAACTCCTGCAAAAATAAAAAAATCCGATGAACTTAAAATTTTCGATTTCTTCGAATAATCACTAGAAATTTAAACTAAAAATCATATTCTTGCCTTAAATCATATAACAAACACAACCCAACTACCAATTATCAATAACAATGAGAATCGAAGATTCCCCCAAATATAATTATTAATTCGAATTATAGAAAATTAGGGATAAATCAAGAAATCATACCCACGTAAATTTGATGATGGATTTGGATAGAGGATGATGAGAGATTCGATTCGACTACTAGAGCGTCGAAAAATCGGATCCCGGTAACACCTTCAAAATCGAGTTTGATTCTCAAGAACACGAAAAACACGGTTCAGAGATTTTTATATTTTTAACAATAAATAAGCTTGATTATACGCAAAATAATGCACGATACGCCTTTTTATATTAAACGGAAAATAATACCCCAAACAACATTTTTGGATCGATATTGATCCGTCAGATCGTTTTAATACAATTAAATAGAATACACATTTTACGAGACGATAATTATCCAGAATATATGGATAACTACAAGAATCGTTTAATAATAGATATACGAACCAAAATACCTCTATTACGAATGTTTCCGAATAATTTCCACTTTAACGAATGAAATATTGGTACGAACAATATACCAATTATCTGAATAATTATGGAATGATCTAAATTTTATTTTCGATAAATAAAATAAAAATGAAATAGAATGACATCCTTTTAAAATAATTTCTAATCACCACAAATATTCACATAACATCTCAACATCACATATTTGACCATTTAACGAATAACTTAACACATTTAAACAAATAAAACATTTAATAAATATTAACATGAAAATAAAATTTTAATTTCACATTAAATATTAATACGTAATTTTCCCGGATCTTACATGTAATAACCCCAAATTTTGGACTTAGTTAAAAAATTTTCTTTTGATGAATAGTAAAATTGCCCCTGATGAATAGTAAATTTGATGATGGGAAATTTTTCAGACCACACTATGTGGATGACATGGAATGAATGTTTCGAATTTATATTATTGATGTATAAGGAGAATAAGTGAATGTAAACGGGATCAGAATCAGAAGATTTCCGTTCGAGTTTTAAATCACTATTCACTGGACAATCAAGGATGTATAGATTTGATCGTTTTAAGAAAGTATGTAGAATGAGAAATCCATGATCATATCTTAAACCAAGGTGAGAAATCTAAGATTATATATTAAACCAAGGTAATGGAAAGATCAAGAAAGTATCCCCTAGCTTGGTACAGAGAAACGTTTTTAAAATCACTTGAAACTATCGCGAAACAAAAGAGTAACAAATTATGGATTAAACCCTAACCAAAGGAGAAGTATTATATAAGATCATCAAGTGCAATATATAAGCGGATTGAGGATACAAATGATGACATAAGCATGATGCAGAGGAGTGACATATGGATGACAAGGTGATGACAAGGTGATGAATCACCACCTTGTCACCACTTTCACCACAACCACAAGATTAAATGAGATGTGTCATTGGTGACAAGTCTTACTTACAACCACACAAATTAAAAAGAGAAGTATTAAGGATTAATTAGACAAAACAAAAAGAAAGAAAACAAAGCATAAGTGGAAGCATTCTTGAAGATGAAACATTCGGCCTCTTTTTCTTCCAAAGGATGAGAAACATTTTCCTCCACTTTCACTCAACCATAAATCAAGTTCTTGGGCTCTAAATCACCCTCATCCATAAACTAAGGTAGATCTTTAATCTTAGCTTCATCCATGGATGATTTCATGTTCAAAAGTTGAATCAAAGATGAGCATGAATAGTGTTTTGGAATAGTAACTTATGATTTCTTGATTTGTTCTTGAAGATTAAGGTTGGTTAAGGATGATCAAGGAGAAAGGAAGGGAATACAACCCACTTCTATTCTATATTAAGTACCAAGGAATGTATAAACCCTCTCACCCTTGTGTTATACTTTGATTTTAATGATTTAAATGATAGTGATTAAGGATAGTGTGATGTAGAAGAGTTATGCATGATATGTATGATGTTTAGAGGATTAAATGATGGTCGAACTTGTGAATGAAGTGATGAGCATGTTTAGAAAGTGATAAAATGATATAAATGAAATCCTTGGGTTGTGATTGCTTGGATATAGATTGGTGAATGAATTTGAGTGTTTCTGAACACGGGAATCGCGTTTAAGCGTCGTTACCATGTCAAATTTTACTTAGGTAGTTTGGACAAAGATCACGAATACTTTAAAGGGCATAAACATAAGGTTTCTGACCATGACCATGTAGGCCCTGTTTCCTAGTTTGTTTTAGCGAAAGAATCGTATCGTTTTAATTAACGGTTTAGGAGAAATATCCGTTTTAGTGAAAGCGGTTTCGGATAGCTAAGTAGTTCATTACATGAACTTTGAGATTGTGATCAAGACCTTAAAAAATGGAATTGGGTCGAGATATTAAAATGAATACTATCATGGATTGTTAGGAAAGAAACCTAGAAGGTTTCGTGTTAAAAAGATAAGTTTGTGATTTTATAAAAATGCGGGAACAAAAGTTGCGCAAGTGAAATACCCTTAAGGGGATGGTTAAAACGATAAGTTTAGTAATGGTAAAGTACTTGGGTTTTGTGAATGGATTATCGACCAAACTTTTGACTTAAGAGTTTAAGGAATGTCATGAGGTTATAAGTGACCAAGAGCGAGACATTTGATGTTCGTTAATGGAACGTTAGTGCTTAAGTTAAATGCACTTTAAATGATTAAGCCAGGGGACTGATCGGGTATTTCTTTGTTTATAGATTTCCCGACAAATTCTTGAACCCCTAACAACCAAGGACCCGAGGCAAGTTTTCTCATTCCATGTTGTATTTTAAAGTACAATATTCTGATAATATGCATATGATAGATGCATGCTTTCAAATGTATTATATGCATACGATATTATGCATGCTTTCAAACCGTACATCGTATATGGATGTGTTTGGATTTTTAAATTATGGAGATAATAATATGCATATGATAGATGCATGCAAATTTTCAAACCCTACATCATATTAGTGACGTTGTTGTGATATATGTTGTGATTGATATATATATATACATTCTGCTTTAATGCTGTGAAAAGCTTTACAAAATGTTTACGTTTTTATTAAAACGTTTTGTGTTATATAAGGGTTTATATGCTAAGTAAATAGTAGATATAAACCGAGGTGTTATAGAGGCTCTAAGGGTACAGCACTCGTACGTGAATTTTAAAACTTAGACTGGGAGTCAAATTAGTATTTTGATCTGGATTATACTGTCAGAAGCTGGAGGGTTCCAGGGACAGTTATATTTTTACAAATATTGATTAAATATTCCAATATATATATTATTGGATATTTAATGTGAGATATTTAAATAATATTATTATAAATATTATTTGGATATTTATTTAATTAAGTGAGTATTATTTTGAATATTCACTTAAGTGGAAATTTTATTGAATAATAATTCAATATTTATTATTTGAATATTATTTAATTAAGTGAATATAATTTTGAATATTCACTTAAGTAGAATCTTATTGAGTAATAATTCAATATTTATTATTTGAATATTTATTTAATTAAGTGAATATTAATTTGAATATTCACTTAAATGGAATTATATTGAATAATAATTCAATATTTATTATTTGAATATTTATTAAATATTCCAAAAATGATTTAAAAATCATAGAACCTTATTTAAATATTACGTAAGGTTCCAATAGTTAATTAAAATATTTTCTGATCTCAAAAGAGATTTATGTGACTATAGTAGGGGTTCCCAACTACTTTTAAATTATTTATCCCGAATGAGGATTAATGTTTTGGACTTATCAAAAATTGGGAATCCATTCCGGGAAGTGAACATATGATTTCACTTGCGTCTTTCATTAAAAGTGAATATGTTTTCGAGTTCTTATTTATCAGAGCTAAAGCTATTTTACTAAAACTCCCGGGCCGTGATTGCGAAATGATTTACTCGAGGATCGAGGTCAGTTGACAATAGTCAACCCACATGGTATTATTACTTCCTCAACCTTTCCGGAAGTAAGTATGGTAATAATTTCATACCTATCAACGAGCTAGTCTACGCTCGGGGAACAACGATTTAAAATCGGTTCTAGATATAAGGATAGGATTCATCAAGGGACTGGAAACAACTCATACTCGACAATGAAACAGGTGTCAGGTAGTATGAGGTCATACTCGACAATGAAACAGGTGTCAGGTAGTATGAGGTCATACTCGGAAATGAAACAGGCGCCAGGTAGTATGACCATATGCTCGGCAATGAAACAGGTGCCAGGTAGCATAATAAGCCCGTATGCGGCTAGGGTGATAATCGTGTTAAGATGTCGTCCATCTACTAGTAGAAAAGCGTGAGTACGATACAACGACTGATCATCGTGTATCGTGGTGGTTCCAGTATGTCCCCTTCTTCCCTCCAATTGGAGCTGTGCTGCACATTGTAACAAAAGCCTAGGCGCTGAGTTGCGGATAATGTGGCAGTGATGAGTAATGATGTTCCTCATACAGTAGTTGTACTGTATGGCATGTTTTGATGAAAAGAAAAATAAATATATCATTCTATATACGAATGAAGCTTTAAAGGTTTTCCTTTATGATATTAGCTTACATATATGATTATGCTGCTATATCTTATTATCGAGCCATAGTGCTCATTCTTGATTCTTTTATGAAAAGGTGTTCATTACTGATATTTTACAGTATTTTGAACAGTATGAGATATCTAAATAGATATGTGTGCATATACGTTGAGAAGGTATTTAAGATATACAGTATATTGAACTGTATAGTATTTTGAATCACTGAATAGGCTTTAAGCCTTGATTCCAATGTTAAAATCTATTTTAAAAAGATATGTTTTGAGTCTTGGTTTATCATACCGATACCAAGGATTTCTAAATGATTGCAAAGAGTAGTTGAGTATGATTATAAGTCATACGGTATTTTGAACGATATACTATTTTGGGGACAAACCCTAGTAGTGTTAAAACTTTGATCCTATATGGATTATCTTCCTAAAAGGTTTTAAAGAGTTAAACTGGGATAGATTTCTTGCTGAGCGCTATTAGCTCATTCTTGCTTTATTAAATCTTTCAGCATGAAGAAAACATTGCCGATTCACCTCGTGTTACGAGAGCACCCTTGAGTTAGTTCAGCAGGATGGATACTGCTGGTGTGAGCAGAATAGTTGCAGCTTGAATTAGTGAGAATTATTTTTGAGTAGGTTTGTATTACTAAACCTTGTATAGAATTGTGAGGTCTATTATTGTAACTTCAGGTAGAGGTTGTAAATAATAGATGAGATCCTGGATAGTACATTTGAGTTGTAATAACAAATGTTACTTTTGTTGCTCATTTCCAAGGCTATAACTTGTGTGTGTGTGCGTAAGTGATTGGGGTCGTTGGAGTTATATTATTAGAATGCATGTATTGTATAATTGATGGAGCGTGACAACCCAGATTCCTAACCCCGGATCTGGGGGTGTTACATTACATCCTTCCCCCCTTAAAAGGATTCTGTCCTCAGAATCAGCTTATGTAAACAGATGTGGATACTTTTCCAACATCTCACTCTCAAGTTCCTAGATTGACTCTTCAACCTTAGGATTCCTTCACCAAACTCTTACTAATTTGACTGTTTTATTACTCAACACTTTCTCATACCGACTTAATATCTTAATCGGTTACTCAACATGGAACAAATTTAACTAAATCTCTGTGGGTTCATATTTTATGAAATACATTATGAATACACTACATATGGAGTGGTAAGCAAATTCGTACGCAACTTTCCCAACTACATAATAACTGTTGTTGTAAAGGAATTTAACCAATGGTAAGTGATCCTTCCAATTACCTTCAAAATCTAATACACAACTATAGTCTGTCTTAATACGTTTCCACTTCCATTCAGGAATCTCTTAGTTGTAATAGTCTACTATATCTCTCTCGTTCTGTCTTCATTTTCTGACATCTCAAGTACTTAGATACTCACCAACATTAATATTCTTTTAAATCTCTTATATTTATCCTCGCATTTCCTTCTTATCCCTTGTACTTTCTCGTTCCCTCTTGTAATTAAATTCCATTTCTTTTTCCATAACTCTTTCCTTAATATAGCCCTTTCTCTTTGATCAATTCTGGTTGAATCCTAATTTCAGTCATTTCTTCTAGTTAATCTCTTGTTATTATAAACTTAAAGCTCCATCATTTCCAATTCTTGTACCGAAGATATTTACATCTTTAATCTCGCTTTACTACTTACAATATCAGCCATCCATATTCCTTGGTCAATTCTATCTACCTCCAATATAGCTAACAACTGCTTTCAACGATCAAATACTTTATGTACCAATGTAAAATAAATATTCAGTTTAAAACAACCATTCATTCCCTTGTCCATTGTCCTTAAATCCTTGTTAAAGCCTCTTCATTCTCTTTTCCTTGTTATAAATAGTGAGAAATACACATTAACAACTTGGTGACTTAGCTTCATATCTTTAAAACTGTTCTACTTAATTCCAAGAACTTAATTGATCTCCATCTGATTTCCCAAATAGCTCAATCAAATCGACATCATCTTGATTCTCATTCTATAAACCCACGTTGACTGGTAAAATCTACCTTAACTATAGTGAGGAAAAGACTTGCAACCATATCATGTAATCCTGAAGCATTCAAAGATCATATCATTCTCCATTATTAGCCTAACATCGAATTTAGAAGTTCTTCTCATTGAGACAAAAATCTATTATGTCCATTTTCCACAACCTGGGATAACATCAGCACAATTGCACATCTTTCCCATTTTCCAATCAACTCTTGAATTATCTAACTAACATTAATGGTTACTGAGGCTTCATAGCACGTCGTAGTTCCTTCAAATATTATTTCATCTTCAAATACTGTCATTTCTGTCAAATAAATGTTGACTCACCTTTCCACATCGTAATGTTAATCGATAGAGAGAGAAGAACTGGCTCCGTTATATGTTACTAGTATTCTAATCACATCGTAATCCGCTTTCGCTCGTGGTAATTCAATCGCAAATTCTTCGTTCATTATGGTAAGGTAATTTCCTTCCAACCTGATGGCATACCTTCAAGATTATTAGAGACAACAAGATTCATGATATTTTGAAGTGAAAAGGTTCTGCATCATAGCAAATGTCCCACAATTGTGGTTACCAAATTTACATATTCTAAAGCGAACATTATTGAAACTAATAGAATCACTGAGAGATCAATTCGATCACATGAACTCAATGTTGCGTGCATTAATTAAGACATTACTAAAGGTAAATAGCCTTCTTGTATTGCAAAACACACAAGTGATGGCGTCCCATCAGACTTCTATCACATAGACAAATAGTCCTTGTGTCCCCTATAAATAGGGTTGTTTGTCTCAGTTGGAGTAGAGAAATATGAAAGAAATTTAAAGTCAAAGTAACAATCAAGGCCTTTCAATAAGAAATCTCAGATACACACCTTGGATTGGAACTGAGTAAATTCCCAAAGGTGTTATTTCAGAAAAGAGGAATAACCAGAAAAGAAAGTATCAACAAATAGTGTTACCTTACAACTAGAGGGATTCACTCCTGAAGGATGAAAGAGTTGAAATTCAAATAATACATTTTCAACAGGCCTCAAAATATGAAATAGATATCACAACAACCTCTGACGCAATTGAAAACATGATTGATCAAAGGTATCAAATACAAAGTCAAAAGGTGGAATATATTCACCAACACAAGTTTCGCTTAAAGGAATGTCGAATATTTCATTAGGATGGAAAGGTATTACCAAGGTCTTCACATTTGCCTCCTCTGTCGACTCCTTCGATAGCTCGTTATTCGATTCTAAGCCCTTCTTTTCCATGTCGCAAAGTTATCAATATCGTACGTTGTCGTCGACTCGTAATAGTCCTTGAAGATTCCGATGTAGAGTAAGAAGTTCTATCCGTCTTAGCACAATCATCTTAATCGAATACCCCTATCTTAACTCACTCATTGGTACTATACCCAACAGTCCAACACGAACTCTAAATGAGCTCTGACGTTACTTATATAACTATACACACTCCTACACACTCTCGTTTCTAGTTTTACTATAACCCTGCTCTGATACCAACCCGTAACGCCCCAAATCCGGGGTCAAAGGATTTGGTCGTCACACTGCATTCTCATTCCCAACAACCTGTTTAATATTAAATCAACTCAATAATAACATCTGCGACCCCAACTCTACCAAGAATCTTTAAAGGTTATAGTGCTAGAAACAAGAATCCAAAATTCCATTACATAAAATTTTCTTCTTTACAACCATTCTCTTTACATACAATCTAAAACACTAGTATAACTTCGATAAGAAGTATACCAGGCAACAATCTTATACAATACAATTTTTAATAGAAATCAACTTTATACAAACCTATCACTAGCTCCAAATACTCTGGATCAAAACGTCTTTACGATAATATCCTTTCACATCTCTGATCAGCTACGCAGACAACTCTCGCCAATATACCTTCTTGCTGAAAGGCTAAATATATAAAGAAAGCAAATATGAGCGAAAGAATTGCCCAGCAAGTGCATTATCAAGTATAATATGAAAAGTTTCCAAAATAAACTTTGGATTTTCAAATAAACAAGACTCTGGTTAAAACATTTGTAATCTCTAAAATTCTCAAATCAAGTTTGGTAATTTACCACAATTTCTCATTCAGCTTTTAGCAACTGAATAGTTTAAAACACGAAGAAATTTATATTGGTCATCACGGTTACCCGAACAACAATAACTACAATAGTATGTAGAAAATATGAAATAAATATAACACATACGTCTTCAAGACCATAGTTTGAACAAAAATACTAGTTTTGAAGATAACAGTTCTATTCACAACATTTTCTGAAATCAACAACTCTGGAAGGGTAGAATAATCAAGGAGTAAGAATGAGCTAACACGCTCGGCCATGGAATAAAGAACGTACTTCAAGACTTCAATATGGTACCGACTGAATATGCGGTATGAATAAAACTCATCAAGATAGATATCTCACGACTGCCAATAGAATCAAGGAAGTGGATTTGACTATATGAAATCCGATATACTAAGAGTAAGTGGTTTCAGCAAGATTGAAACCCCTTTTTATTAATCAATGAACCAACAACTACAAGCAAATGAATAAACCTGAGTATTAGGTCATAACTCACAAATACAGAACATATGGATGTAATCCATCTCAGATATAAGAAGTGATATTAGAATTGGATTTTTCTCATTTTTTCAAATCAAAGGTTGAGCTGTTGATCAGTCACGCATCAACCCCGGACTTGCTTATAGCAAAGTCCTCTACTGGATCCTTGGCCAATCTGGGCCTTAAGTTATTCCGACCATAAATATGGTCCGACCATTATTGGTCCATTTAAAAACGTTCCAATCCTATATTATATACGTTAGGTGTCAGTACAATTGACAACCTTACTTCGACAATCAGGTGTCGGAAGAATCGACAACCTTAATACAACAATCTCTGGAAAACTCACGTTCCAGGAAACAATTCAACTATGAAGAATCCATCAAGGAATAATAATATAATCTAGTATCGACGAGATCGATACAATATTAGGAGGTGCACATGAAAAGCGACAATATAATAAACATCGACGAGATCGATGCAACAACTGGGATAATAGTGAAGAATACACAATAACATTTATAGAAAGATAAATACACAATGACAGGGTGCAATAGTTGCAAAAGAGCTTCAACTGCTCAATAACAAATGAAGTTCGAGAAATAGAATCGAAATGGTTTCAATGGTACGTAAGTACACAATGACAAGATTAAGTCTGATATGAAACAGGCATTATGACATCAACAGATAATCCACGTAATTCACATAACACATATTGTCATTTAATTGTGATAAATAAATCACATAAGTCTCGTAACGTCCAAGAAATAATTTTAGAAAAATATTCGACTCTCATTTCAAAGGAATTAAACCTCAAAATATTTTTAGATCAAAGATCGGATCATTTATCCCAATATAAAGATTTAAAAACAATTTAATCAATTAATATAAAATTAATTGACAATTTCCAAACACTCAAACTATTTTTAAATAAATAAACCAAGCTAGAAAATAATTAAACTTAATTTTAATTAATTAAATCTAATTAATAATTAATTATTAAGAATTAACTGATTAAAAGAATTAATCAATTAATTAAACAAATTAATTATTAATCAAAATAATTAAAATAATTAAATTTAATCAGTTTTCGATTTTAAATAAATATTTATAAATTTATAAAATTTTCTGAATAATAAAATGCATTTTTAAATCAAAAATATGATTTTTAGAATTTTAAAACAATTTTTGATTTATTTTATAAAAATAAATCACAGAAACGCTATTCATCATATTGAATTGGGGAAAATGGATTGAAAGCGGGTCGGGTTGGGTTACGAAACGGGTCGCCAAGAACACGACTGGGTCGCCAAGAACATCGTTTATTCTGTCGGGATTTTAAGTAGGTTCATGGAGAATCCTACTGTTATGCACCAAAATGCAGCAAAACGAATCCTCCGTTACGTCAAGGGAACTCTGAATGCCGGTTTAATATACACTAAGAACAATGGCAATAATCTATTGACTAGTTATTCAGACAGCGACTTGGCTGGTAATGTTGAAGATATGAAAAGCACGGGTGGGCATGGCGTTTTACTTGAATGAAAGTTTGGTAACATGGGTTTCCCAGAAATAGAGATGTGCTGCTCTCTCATCATGTGAAGCCGAGTTCATGGCAACGACTGCTGCAGCCTGTCAAGCAATCTGGTTACGCAAGCTATTGACTTAAGTAACAGGTAAGAGTAGTGGTCCAGTGATGTTATACATTGATAACAAATCGGCTATAGATTTAGCCAAAAATCCTATGTTACACGGGCAAAGCAAGCACATAGATATTCGTTATCATTGTATTCGTGAATGTGTCGAGAAATGGGAGATTATTGTGAAGCATGTATGCACAGATGACCAACGTGTTGATGTACTCACCAAGGCTCTCACAACTATCAGATTCGAGAAGATGCACAAATTACTCGGCGTGAAGGATGTGCTCAGACAAGTTTAGATTAAGGGAGAGTTTGTTGGGATTTAATCTAAACTTGGGCTTGGGCTTTTATTTGGTTATCTCTTTTCTACGTGTGCTACTCTTCAGCTAATGGACGTGGTCTTCAGGATTGTGGAGTATTTTTAGGAGTTTATGGAATAAACGTTAGTAGTAGAGATGTTTTAGGAGTTTGTTTTCGGTTGTTCCTTTTTTCTTGCCATGTTCTTTCATTATTTGCTACTTATATTGTATTGTTGCTGATCAATAAAATTGACGCTTGACCTGCACATTTGTTTCTCCAGTTTTTATATGAGACATATACTATTAGTATACTTATTTGCTTAACAATGGAGACATTAGCCAAGGGTAAATAGAGGTGATGGTGTGTCTATATATCTTTACAGTATAAAATAATTATTTGTGTATATGTAAAAGAACTATATATGTGTACAACTATATATAATGTATATTTTAAATGGGTTTGTGAAATTGAATGACATTTTTAAAAAATTTAGTAATTTATTGTAATTTGAGTTTTTGGGAGGAAGCACGATTTTGATTTGGTAATAATTTGGTTCAATTTAATTCAAAAGAGAGATGATTATAATTGAAGTAGGTTAGTATGGATTAAATATTGATGTCAGTATCAATTATTTCACACCAGCAAGTCATCATGTCAAAATCTAACAAATCATATGGACAAATCATTTTTCTGTTCATTTGGTTAAAACTCTTTAATTAACGATTTAATTAACGAGATAATAGTCTATTTGCAGGATTTAAATAGTTAAATGAGTTGACGACAAGTTTTTTGAATTTGATAATCGAGTTAAAAGTTTGGCCTCAATTCAATCTAACTATCTATCTATTATCTATTACTATATATAATAGGCCAACACAAGGGCAAAAATTGTCAATTAAATGGCCGCGAAATTACCGTTTTATCCTTTATTTTGACAAATAACAAAAATGCCACTCGTATATTATTATACAAAAAGTTTTTATTAGATGTGTTACTAAAGAGATTCGAACCTCCAACCTCTTTCGAAAATATTCATGGGCTTAACCACTATGCTACATGCATTTTTGAGTTTTTTTCAAAAAACTTATTAGATAACCCACGTCTTTTATCTCTTATATTAATATTTTTACTTTGATGTTTGAATTATTTATATAAATTTGTTTTTCTTTTTTCCTTTTCAGCGAAATTACCGTTTTATCCTCTCTTTTTTTTGAAAAATAACAAAAATGTCACTCGTATATTATTATACAAAATTTTTTTAATAGATGTGTTACTACAAAGATTTGAACCTCCAACCTCCTTCCAAGATATCCATGGGTTTAACCACTATGCCACATGCCTTTTTGAGTTTATTTCAAAAAATTTATTAGATAACCCACGTCTTTTATCTCTTATATTTTTTTTTTACTTTGATGTTTGAATAAATAAAATGTTGGTTTGAATTATTTATATAAATTTGTTTTTCTTTTTTCCTTTTCATGCCACTCGTATATTATTATACAATTTTTTTTTAATAGATGTGTTACTATAAAGATTCGAACCTCCAACCTTCTTCCAATATATCCATGAGCTTAACCACTATGTTACATGTTTTTTTGAGTTTATTTCAAAAAACTTATTAGATAACCCACGTCTTTTATCTCTTATATTTTTTTTTTGATTTGATGTTTGAATAAATAAAATGTTGGTTTGAATTATTTATATAAATTTGTTTTTCTTTTTTGCTTTTCGTAATTTTATATATCTATATATTCAATCACTATATATTATTGCAGTTGTATGTTTTCAATTTAATATATATTAATTATGTTGATTATAATTCATAATTTATATTATACTTTATTTGAATTAAATTAATTATTCATGCATAAAATATACTATTAAAATTCGATCTAATAGAAGAAATATTATACACATTATATCTCTCATTATTAGTTATTTCTATAATTTTTAAATTAAGAACATTAGCATTCAAATTATACAAAAAAATTGTCTATCTACTCTGTTCGTCGCATCCATTTCTTAACAATTTTCTTTTCGAGAATGTATTGTTCATTTGTTAACATTTTCTAAAGTAACATGTAATTCTTTATTAACTTATCTATATTTTTTTCACCTTTCTAACCCCCTCCCCTTCAACCCCAGTGACGTTGTGTCAAAAATCGGGGTGAGTTTTTAAAATATACGATATTACATAGTTTATAATTACATAATGATCAGTCAGACTATTAGTAGACGATAAAGTTTGGGAAAATTGAAAATTACAAATTTTGAAAATAGAATTTCAAATTGTATTCCAAAAATTATTGTACGATGTTAAAAAAAGTATAATATTTCATAATAATAATAGAACTTTATAGAATACATTAAATTGATTCGTAATGTCATATAATCATTTTGATAAAATGAAATTCTAAATAGGGTTTGTGGGTCCTTAACGACATCCTCTACAACATATACAATATTTCTTATATTAGGTCGAATTTCAATAGTATATTTTATGTATGAATAATTAGTTTAATTCAAATAAAGTATAATAAAGATATATAATATAAAATTATGAATTTTAAACAACATAATTAATATATATTTAATCAAAAACATACAACTGTAATAAAATTCAGTGATTGAATATATAGGTATATAAAATTACAAAAAGAAGCCTTCGGGCCTGTAGATGAGTTGGTGAGAGCACTGGTTATTGACCAAAGCATTCAAGGTTTGATTCATGGGAGCGTGGGGAATTCTTACTGCACTCTAGGGTCTGGCGTGATACCGGTTGGGGTGTCCGGAAAATAAAATTTTTGACCAAAATTACCAAAAGATGAAAAGAAGAACTGATTTATATAAATAATACAAACCAATATTTTATTTATTTAAACATCAAAGTAAAAATAATATAAGAGAAGAGAAGAAAGACGTGGATTATCTAATAAATTTTTTGAACTAAACTCAAACAGACATGTAGAATAGTGGTTAAACCCATGAACATCTTAGAAGGAGGTTGGAGGTTTGTTTCTTTGTACTAACAACTATTAATATATTTTTGCATAATAATATATGAGTGAAAGTTTTGTGACGACCATTTAATTGGAAATTTTTGCCCTTGTGTTGAGGTTTAATATATAGTAATAAATTGGATTAAAATGTGTAACTGTAAAACGATATTCCAAACACATTTTTAATGCATTTACAAAGTGTGTTAATATAATTTAATATAAAGATGAACACATGAGAGGAGTGCAGAATCAATTCCCAAGTAAAAAACCAAAAACAAATAGGTGACATGAATACTCGAAACTGTAATAGATGTTCATCTCCCAAGGTGTTTATCACAAACTTGGGTGATGTGAGGGTGTGCAAAGATGCGTCGGTCTTCAGCTTCTTTTTAAAATCCTCTATCTCATTCATGCATGTTCGATTATATTACAACAACATTGCATGCATATAACCTATTCATAACCTGGATTGTAAAAAAAAAATCAATCAATTCTCAAAAAACATATAACAACCGCTCTCTAAAGCAAATTACCAATCTACAAACTATCATTTCTCTGACACACAAAACACAGGTAAACCTGCTTATAATCGCAAGAAGAACAATAGTACATTCGGGCTTCAAATTCTACATTATTTCAATCTGGTCTCAAAATCAATAATAGTCACTATAAACAAGTCTTAGAGCCTTGACATAGTTACGTTTGTGATTCAAAGTAATTACACTATTCGCCAAAAAAATTCTTTACTCCTCACTATGCATGAACCATACTTCTCATTTTATGCTCTCAAACTTAAGACTGCACAATCCTTACACTACGCCATAAGTGCTCATATGCAATGCTTTTTGTGAGGGTTGCAAGCAAAGCGTTGCAAAAGCTATGCTTAGTTTTGATCTTCTGCAACACTACTCAAAAAGCATTGCATTTCATGTGAATGCACCGTTGCAGAGTGAATGCTAGTGTTATGACGTGCAACACCATTAAAAAGCGTTGCATTATACTATTACTTTCAGAAGGTACTACATAAAATGATTTTTAAAATTTTAAATGATTAAACATTTATTTTTAATCATTTCTTATTTTATCAAAATACATAAAATGATTTTTAAAATTTTATATTTTTCTTATTTCTTATTTTAAATTTGATATATAATGTATTATTTTTAGCAAAAAAAACTACTTTTAGAAATATTATATAAGTATATGTAGATTATTTTTTGTTTTATTTAAAGTTTTAAAATTTTTAATTTGAAAATTAAAATTACAATGTTCAAAAGAAAAAAAAAATTGCAAACAAAGCTCATATATATTAACAAGCAGCGAAAAATTTGGGCGGAAACTTTTCCCCCTCAAAGGAAATAATTACCCCCGCTGGTTCCCCCCAAAAGCACTCCCTCAGTTTCAATATCTCCTCATCTTCTCATTCTCTCCCTCTTTTTCGATATTTCTCACAGACAAACACGCTCCACATCTTCTAACAAAATCGAACTACAAACTGGAATTACTTGCTCCGATTGGTTATTGAAAACTCATTTTCTTGCTTTTGATTTTCTACTCTCACTCGTTTTTAATTTTTTGATTTTACAGATGATTGAATTTAGGGCTTTCATTTTAATTGGTTATAATTTAGGGATTTCGATTTAGGATTTTGTATTGAGTGATTAAGGATATACATTAGGGTTTTGTATTTGATTGATATGGGATTTGGTTGATGAAGAGGATGATGAGTAGTGAGGCGGTGAAGGAAGTGCCGGAGAAGAAGAAGGAAGTGCGCGGTGGAGAAGTGGCGGCGTCGAGTTATTGGGGAGTGGCAAGGCCTAGGGTTACCAAAGACGATGGTACTGAGTGGCCTTGGAACTGTTTTATGGTAATTGTTTCGATTTTTATAGTTTTTTTCTGTAATTTCGTGGATATAGATGTGTGTGTGTGTGTTATGGAGTCGATTTTGATAGTGTGCTTGTGCAATTTGTGTGGACTACAGTAGTATGTGTATTTCCGTATGAATATAGGAGTTTGTTAATTCTTGTATGTTTATGCATAAACACTTCTTATAGTAGTGTGTGTATTTTCTGTGTCACTCCTTTGCGATTGCCTATTGTCTGTTTATGCACGATTTTATAGTAGAGTAGTTGTTTGTGCACTCACTTATCGAGTTAATTGATATTCTCTGTCGATTTGATTGATATTCTCCATTTATGCAATCTGTACAGTAGTGTGTGTGTGTGTGTGTGTGTGTCGAGTCAATTGACAATTGTTATCCCCAAATTGCTCTAACTTTGATTTCTAATTATGTCATAATTATTTCTGCTGTATGTTGATTTGATTAAAATAATTAATGAGCAGGAAGTTTGTGTTCAAAGTTGGTGGTTTGAGGTTTTCTCTGTGATTCATCAGGTTAAATATTTCGAGAATCTAGAAGCATACTTCTACTGCAATGAATGTTCAGAGTTTCTTCATATCTTTGTCGAATATATTTATCAGTATAACTTCAATTTTAAAATCTTATAGGCATACAAGTGGAGAGCGTAGCACAAGAAACTATTTAGTGCAACGAGAAACATCAACAGATTGCCTGATATTCATGAAGCAGGCTTAGGAATTGTATATGTTCAAATATGATAATAATTGCTAGGTGCAGGCAGATAAAAAACAGAGTACCGTCCTATTTAATACAGATGCAAATGGAGCACTAGTAGACATAACCGCTAAATCATCAACATTATTGCCTACTAGGGAAGCTAGCATCTACGATTTAAAGCATGTGAAAGAGGGTGGAATAGTTTCTGGACTGCGTGAGGAGTTTATAATTATTGGTGAGAATGCTAATGACGATAGTTTGATCTTGAGCTTATGGTCCATTCAGTATGACCTTGCATGGGAAAGATGTAGACAGCTTCAATCTGAAGATGTTGTTGTCAAGGGTAAGGTATGTATTTCGATGTCAATCAGTTGTAGTTCTATTTTGATCATTCTACTACTTTTTAACACTAAATCGATTATGTGTCCTCATACACTAAATGAACAAGGCAAAAATGATGCACTCTGCTGCAATAATTAATGTTTATGCTTTCATTGATCAAGTAATATAGTCACTTGGCAAACAGCATTCAGAATGCGCTGCTATTTATATGTAATAAGCCTACTGAATTTAAGGTTTTGCATTCTGCATACCAGTCCTTTAAATTGAAAGTCTGCTGTTCTGTGATGTCAGTGTTGTGATTGAGATATGTAGGTTGTTGGTGCTAACAAAGGTGGAGTTGTGGCTTTAGTTGAGGGCCTTCGTGGATTTGTGCCCTTCTCTCAAATATCAACGGTACGTTTTTACTTCCAGACTTCTGGGTTGAGATAATTTATCATTTATCATTTTGAGCTCTCAATGTATATACTATTTTTCTGCCTGTTTAATATTGTTTATACATATCAGTTCTGAATCTCACAATAAATCGTGTAAAGAATTTTGGATCTTAGAAAATAAATAAAAACTTGTGGCTATATTCTGAAAATCTACTCCAGACCCTTTATGTGCTGCATCCAATGTAATTAAAACTTTCAACCTATTACACACTAATGAGCTTGCAAGGCGATTGAAGGTAGTTAACCATTTTCGTTTTCTGTCTTTGAACTCTAGATTTCTTACTCATTTAGAAATTTCTTGGAAGTATACTAAAAATAAAGGAAAATTATCAAGCAATTTAAAATGTTATGCAACATATTTGTTTTGTATGCTACTTTTTGATCAGAGGGAAAGAGTAAATATTACTTCAAATTCACTTCATCCTGGGATCATTGCAACCAATATAATCAGTAACCTTGGCCTTACGGGTTGTAAGTCTACAAGCCTTTTGCCTTACTTTCTACATTCTCTATTGGTATTATTGCCACCATATTAATATTGTACTGCAATTTTTTATCACAAGGGTGCTTAATACTTTTGGAAAGTATCTTCTGAAAAATGTCCCCCAGGTGATTCCAATTTTTTTTTCATATCATGTATTTTCTAGCTTGATAATTTTAGAAAGTATCTTCTAACCACAGGATCTGTCGAGGAAACAGTTGTTTGGGAATGCGGAGGAGGGGGTGGAGAGACCTGGTGACAGAATGCTGCTGCCGGAGTTGCCTCAAAACGGGAGCTTATTATTTTCTAGTTCAGAAAATACAAATAAAGAAAGAAGCTACTTTTTTTAATTCTGGTAAGTTGTATGGTCTCTACTATTTGGAATGGCTTTATGATATTTCTAATAGTTAATCTATGGATGCCTATATTAATATTTTACCCTTATGCCAAATGACCATACGACTTCTCTTTGTAATTGTCTTCTCGTTTGTTTTTACATTAGTAGAGCTTCTTCAAGATATATTTTGGCCTTAACCTTTTTCAGGGACTATCCTTGTTATCCTCAGTACTGTCTTCACTTGTTGCTACATATCTGGTAACAAGTCACACATTAATTTATCTGTTTCTAACAGAGTTTAAGATTTGCTGACAGTCTATTTGCCTATTGTAGCAGTAAGTGTTTGATTCTAGCTCAAGTATTTGTATAATCCTAAATGCATGCTCTCTACCTCTGTTATGACTTAAAGATGATGTAAAGTTAGTATTCTTCTGATAAACGTATATAAGTTTATATGCATTGAATTCACAGGACTTGGACCTATATAATTATCTGGTTTGTTTCTTTCAGAGTTTTTACTATTTGCCCTGAAAGGATTTGTTTTCTAGTTATTTGACATTAAAATGCATTTCCTTAGAGCTTAATAGTAAGAGCCTCTGTGTTACCACAGGTTTTCAACCTAATTGCATCTTCCTCTGCAATAATAAAGAAAACTTTAAACATGCTCTGCAATAATAAAGATTACTTTAAAAATTACCCTTGGAATCATTTGTTTTGTACTATTATGGGCATGTATCAACTAATGTTTTGATTACCCTTTGAAGGTATCTTGTGGTTCTTCTCTTATTCCTTGGGTTGTGATGCAGGGAGCACCAAGCAGTAGCATAGCAGCAGCAAACAGTAGCAAAACATTACCTTGGGTTTGTCTCTTGCATTGGTGTTCTTTTGGGCTTGGGGTACATTGATGCAGCACATCGAATTGAAGCACATGATCAATGTTTCTATACTTGAGGAAACAAGTATAGAAACAAGTAACAATATTAGATTTCATACTAGCAATGATGGTGATGTTTTTGCCCGTATGGTTGTGATATGCTTGGTGTATAATATCTAGGATTATTGTTTAACATTTTTAGTAAATCTTGTGTAGCTTTTATTCCAAAAATTAAGACCAGTAGGATTATTGTAATGAATATTTTAGGTATTTTGTTTTGTTGTTTGGACGTGCCTCCGGTTGGCATGTAGAATATTTGGTTGTATGGTTTTGGATGGATTTCTTTTATGTACGAAATTGTTCTGGCCAAAATTTTAATTAAAGCGTTGCATTTGTTTTTTCCTAATGTTGAATTTTAAAAAAAATGGTGTTGCATTAGTAAATATACTGTTGCATTACATGACAATTACTGTTTAAAAAGCTACTGCAAAGCGTTGCATTACTGAAGGCATGTGGACCCCACTGCTGACGTGGCACGAGGCCCCTACTGACGTGGCATGAGGCCCCTACTGACGTGGCACGTGGGACCCACTGCTGACGTGGCCATTGAGTGGGACCCATTGCTGACGTGGCATACAAAGTGGCCCTGTGTTTAAGGCAACACTCATTGGTGTTGCATTTCCTTGATTTTGGTGTTGCATTATACTTATAATGCAATACTTTCACGCCGTTGCAGTAGATGACCAAAAGGCCACGCCCGCGGATGCAACGCCCATTTCGTGTTGCATTTTTGAAAAAGAAGCTGAATGCAACGCTTTTTTGGTCTACAGCCACATTAAAAAAGCGTTGCATATGAGCACTTATGGCGTAGTGTTAATCTAATAAATCGATCACGACCAACTTTTTCACGATAAAAATTATTGACATCTTTATGCAGGCCTGTGCCTTGCACGGGCTATTACGCTAGTTATGATTAAGCCAAAACATGTGAGTAAATGGCTCCAAGTGCCTATGGAGTACCAAACTACTAAACCCGCCCAACCCATAGAACTAGACGTCCAAGAGGAATTTGAGAATTTTCACAACACGATTATAATTTATTTAACCTTTATTAATAAGCGAAACTCATTTTTAATGGTATCAAATTTGGTTCACACCTTTTTTTGGTTCCATCCCTACAATCCTATTTCACGTAGAAATCCTATCTCATGTGATATGGGTTAAAATAAAGCCCTAAAGACACATTTGATGCTGCATTAAATGTACCTAAGATGGTCCAAATACGAGGCCCATTAATGAGGCCTGCAACCATGGCTATGATGATAAATTCGTAGTCAACAATTGGGCCAAGGTCCAACCCTTGTTTTAAACCACTAAGACATGGGCTTGGTTCTTATATAGTCCAGTGGTTGGAAACCACTAGGAAGCTTCCAATACAACGTCCAACATGGAAACCAACTCCAACATGGAAACCAATTCTGATAAGAGTTATCCACTATTCAAAGGCGGTTACTTGGCCACCAAGTAACCTAATTCTACCACGATTTTAGGGCTCCACACGCCTATATAAAGGGCCTAACCCCTCAACATTAGAACTACGTTTTTTGGCTTGATTCTCAGCACTGATTGAGATACGTAGGCATCTTGTGAGGACCTGTGCAGTCACGAACCACGAGAGCAGCCATTAAGACACGCTTGTCCACTACCTTACATTGAATACCGCCGCCAATATCTAAACCTACTTTTCGTTCTACAACATTTGGCGCCGTCTGTGGGAAGCTTACAACAACCATGGCTATAACACGAAGAACAACAACCGCTACTGGATCAACTGTCACCACCGCTGTTCCGATCACCACGGAACCAGGGTCGTTACCCCTCACCACAGAGATGGTTTCTCAACCACTAGGGACGTTGCCCATCACCACAGAGGTGGTTTCTCAACCACTAGGGACGTTGCCCATCACCACAGAGGTGGTTTCTCAACCACAAGGGACGAATCCCCAAGCTTCTATACCTCAGAACGAGACAAACCTTCTTCAGATGGTTGTCTCATCACTCGATCACAACCTCCCCCATGGAGCACAGATCTTCACGACCGTGCTCCCTATAAGCACCAATCCTGCTTACGGGCTGCCTAACTATCCCCCTGAAACCGGAGGAAGTGACCATGCCCCGATAATCCATGAACCATACGAACCAACCTATATTCGAGGTTTGGGACCTATCCATGAACAAGGGTACTTGGATTACTTAGGGCCCTATACTGACGACTACTCATCTGATGAAGGTCGAGATCAAGCGCCCAGGAGAAGAAGATCCAGCAAAGAGCCCCTTGGAAGAAGGAATCGGGGGGCAATTGCAAGGGCACCCATGACTGCCATGGAGAGAATAAGGGCTCATGAGGCTGAGATTCAGAAACTAAAGAAAGACATGGAGATAGAACAACAAAGAAGGCAAACTCAGCCTTTGAACCAAGGGGCAAGAGATGTTCCTATAATTGATTTAGAAAGACCTTCGAGGAGGCAATGAAGAGCTAGGACTCCAAGAACAGAGATTCCCAGGTCAGATCCCCGTGTTTTAACGCAACTGGGTGACCCAGACGATCCTATTCCACCCTTCACCGAAGAGGTAATGGCCGCTCATGTATCAAGGAAATTCAAGATGCCTACAATCAAGGCATATGACGGAACGGGTGATCCCGCAACCCATGTAAGGACTTTTTCAAATGCACTGTTGCTGCAACCAGTCACCAATACTCTTAAATGTAGGGCGTTTCCTCAAACCCTGGCTAGCATGGCCCAAAGATGGTATAGTTGCTTGCCGCCCAACTCTATCAGTTGTTTTAGAGATATGAGCACGGCTTTCATCAACCAATTCATCAGTGGACGAGTACATGAGAAAAGCTCTGCTTCACTCATGAATCTAACCCAAGGAAAGAACGAGACGTTGAGAGATTATCTCAAGCGTTTCACCAAGGAGACATTGAATATACCTGATTTAGATAACAAGGTAGCTATGATAGCCCTTCAACAAGGAACCACGGATGTCTTTTTCAAGATGTCATTGGCTAAACACCTCCCTGAAAGGATGGCTGAGCTCCAACAAAGGGCTGGAAAATACATCAAAGCTGAGGAAAGCATGAAGAAGACTAACACCCCCGCTACAGGTGGTGGAAACAATGGTGGCTCGAAGAAACGAAAAATGGAGCAAGAGTATGATGTCAAGGACAAATATCCTCGTACGACTAGAGACTCTGATTCAGCTCCAGGCACGAAATTTACTGAATATGCAAGGTTGAATGCTCCAAGGAGTCAAATCCTTTATGACATTGGGAAAGATAGAGACTTCCGATGGCCAAAGCCCCTAAGGGGAGATCCTGAGAAGTGAGATAAGAACAAGTATTGTAGGAACCATAAAGACTCGGGCCATGATACTGATGATTGTAGGCAACTCAAGGACGAGATTGAGTTTCTGATTCGAAAAGGAAAATTGAACAAATTCACTAAAGATGGGGACAGGAACCCCCTAGGAGAGACTATGATAGAAGGGATGGGGACCGAGACCAAGGTCGTAACCCACAACCCCGAGGACCAGTGATCAACATGATTTCAGGAGGACCAACCGCGGCCGGAACCACTAGAAACTCTCGAAAGGCTTATGCCCGAGAAGTAATGCATATTGTTGGAAAAGCACCCAAGCGTGCAAAAACTGAGATGTTGATTGGATTCGATGATTCGGATCTTGAAGGGGTGAAGTTCCCTCATGATGATCCTTTAGTAATAGCCCCCGTGATTGGAAACAACGAGGTAAAACGAGTCCTGGTGGACAATGGAGCCTCTGTTGATGTCCTTTTCCATGACACGTTTTTAAAGATGGGGTATAATGATTCCCAACTGATCCCCTCGAACATGCCCATATACGGGTTCAACGGGGTGGAATCTAAAGTTGAAGGCACAATTCAGTTGCCTATGACTATTGGTAAGGAACCAAAAGAAGTAACTCAAATGTTGAATTTCGCGGTAATCAAAGCATCCTCGACCTACAACGCCATCCTTGGAAGAAGCGGACTTCATGCTTTTAAGGCTGTGGCCTCAACCTACCATCTAAAAATCAAGTTCCCAACCAGGAATGGTGTTGGAGAAGAAAGGGGTGATCAGAAGACGGCTAGGAGCTGTTATGTAGCCGCGTTAAGGCCAGATGGAGTCGGGGGGCAGGTTCTCCCTATCGAAGACATGGATGTCAGAGAAGACGAAGACCATAGAGGAAAGCCAGCTGAGGATTTGATCCCTGTTCCATTGGATCCTCTCGAACCTGGAAAGGTGACTTACATTGGAGCACTACTAAAAGAACCCTTGAAGGACGAGTTGATCACGTTCCTACAAGAGAACAGTGATGTATTTGCATGGACAGCTGCCGACATGCCAGGGATTGATCCCCAACTAATAACTCACAAGCTCAATGTCGATCCGAAAAGGAAGGCAATACAGCAGAAGAAGAGGAACTTTGAACCAGAGAGGCAAGAAGCCATTAAACAAGAAGTTGATAAGCTCCTAGAAGCTGGATTCATCGAAGAAATCCAATTTCCAGAATGGTTGGCAAACCCAGTTATGGTTAAGAAAGCCAATGGGAAATGGAGGATGTGCATATACTTCACTGATTTGAATGATACTTGTCCCAAGGATTGCTTCCCACTACCAAGGATTGACACCTTGATAGACGCTACTGCAGGGCATGAAATGCTGAGCTTCATGGATGGTTTTAGTGGTTACAACCAAATCAAGATGCACAAGGATGACACGGCCAAGGTATCATTCACTACTGATTTTGGGGTCTTTTGCTACCTTGTCATGGATTTTGGACTAAAGAATGCAGGGGGGACTTATCAACGCCTAGTTAACAAGATTTGTGTCCACTTCATTGGGAAAACCATGGAGGTCTACGTTGATGACATGCTCGTTAAGAGTTTGTTTAAAGACGACCACATCCAACATCTTAGGGAGGCATTTGAAGTGTTGAGGCACCATAAGATGATACTAAATCCTGCTAAGTGTGCTTTTGGAGTAGGATCAGGAAAATTCTTGGGTCTCATGGTCTCCAAAAGAGGCATTGAAGCTAATCCTAACAAGATTAAAGCAATCCTCGACATGGAACCACCTCGTTTCGTTAAGGACGTTCAGAGGTTGACTGGAAGAGTTGCAGCCTTAGGAAGGTTTATCTCAAAGTCTGGGGACAAATGCTTATCGTTTTTCAAAGCCCTGAAAAAGGTCAAGGATTTTGAGTGGACAACAGAGAGCCAAGAGGCTTTTGAAAAGCTCAAGAAGTACATGGCTGAGGCCCCGTTGCTGGCCAAACCAAGCCCGGAAGATATGTTAGTGTAGGTGCCCTAGAGGCAATACATTGTTTATTTTGATAAACCTTATGTCATTTGATTATTAAGTAAATGTATTTATTATGACTTTAATGACTGCGATATATTTATTAGCATAATAAATGTCCTTAGAATTATGATACACATTATATAGTTTAAGTATACAACTTGAACTTGAGATTATATAATATATCTTATTCTTAAAGGTCCCTAGTCGAGTATTATTATATATAGGACAATAATAATACATAAATAGACTAGTATGTTGATTGACAGATAACCACATCTCATTGGTTATAAGTATGGAGATACTAAAGTCAATGCATAGGTACATGTAGGAGTACATGGTACTGGACAGACCCACCGTGAGATTCTTCATGTTAATAAAGTCATAAGAAAGACTCACAGTGATAATGGTGTAATGATCCTTTGACTTGAGATCATTATATTTCTGTACGAGGATTAATATACTTTGACTACATTAAAAGTTACCTTTAACCGGGTAATGATAAAAGTGGACATCGGGTATATTGTGAGTCGTATGAGAAATATAAATGATAGATAAAGGATTTAACCCTCCTATTATTAGGGGAGATATTATTGGCCTCTTGATTGAGTAAGACTATGAAAATGCATGGCCATGCTCAAATATTGATTTGTTTTAATAGTTTACTCATTGATCAAGGAAACCCAGATTAAGCATTGAAGAGGATGACTAAATACATGCCTCGAGTTTAATCTATAATATTTGGTTAAAGGGATTATATTACACGGAAACATTAATCACGAAAGGTTTAATTGGATCACCAATTATTATTATTACTTGGGTAGCAATGATGTATTACTAGATGCCGCTCATTGTTTATATTTTGTTATTGGATATTGAAATTATTGCCAACGTAATAATAACCTAAAGGGTTACACAATAAGAACGTTTTAAAAGGAGTTTTAATTTAAATATCAGATTTAAATTAAATAATTATAAATTCAAAATTGGTTAATTAATTAATTAAGTTGGACTTAGTTAATTAAATGATATTTCGAATTTAATACATTAACAACCCAAATCAGTTTGGTTTAGTTGAAGCCCAAGCTGATTAGGGTTAGGCCCAATCTCTCTACCCTATATATACATAATGATGTATAGTTTTAGGGTTTAGTTCAGAAAATCCGTTTTCAAGAGAGGCTAGATAGAGAGAGAAGGCAGTTTTATTTGGCTAGTACCTGCTCCTTGGATCGTTGGACGATCGGACGTTCTGTGGACGAGTTAGAGACACGGATCTTGAAGCAAGGTTTGTGTGGTGATTGCAATCTAGGACCTCCATCTTACAGAATTCGGAAAGCTCTTAACTGGTATGATTTTGTTTCTCCATAATCAGTCACAACTTATACATGGATCCTGCGTTAGGGTTTCGTAAATTTTATTATTTTACGTCTGTTTTTCGCTGCGTTTTTACAATGAAACCCAACAATGGTATCAGAGCTACGTGTATAAGGGGCTGATTTGGTTACATGTTTACTGTATTTTACGAGTATGCATGTTTGATGAATCTGCCATGATACAGTTATGTTATATGATTGATATAATGAATATATATAATCTGATATGATGATACTAGTATGTTTAGAATCTGCCATGTCTCATCTATATGCGATCTATTATGATATGTATGCTGTTTGATTTGTATAATGATATAAACGGTCGGATAGATGTATTTGGATACGATCTATTTGCTGAGATTAGGGTTACGTGTATACTGATACATGTTTCTGGTAACTGGGATTTGGATCGTGTGTATACTGATACATGCTTCTGGAATTGTATACTGATACATGATTTTGCTTGTATTCTGATACATGATTTTGCAAAATTTTCCGCGGGTTAGGGCTTTGTTTTAATTTGTGATTGTGACATATGCTTTGTTTATTTATTATTCATGATTGGATCATGAAAAAGTAATAAACAGTATGTCATCCTTATATGATATGTCATGTCATTAATTGTTTATATGAGCATGGTGGATGGTTATGGCTTATTGACCTATAGGATAGAGGTTTTTGTTTTAATGTTGGTTTGGTTTCTAAATACGACTTGCATGTCGTCTTCATTCCTTGTAATGTTTTATCTCGAATGTAACTCGAGTTCCTTTGTAAGTTCCTTAGTATAGCTTTCATTGTAATCATCCATGGAGGTTTTGGAAGCATTGAAGACTAAGGATTCAATGGAAGCAATGGAGAAGATTTTGTAATAGTTAGATATAACCACCATAGATTGACCTTGATCTTTTCATTAGCTTGAAAAAGGATCACATAGGATTGAGCCATAACCATTACACATTTACTTTACGCACTTTACATATGATGTATGGAATGTATGTATAGAGTAGAAGATGCATGCTTTAGTTAGATTAATGATGTATGCATGTATTAGATACATCACCCATGCCATGCTTGCCATGTTTAAACAAGATAAAATCTGTAACGATTCAAGATTTTAAAATTGAACAAAACGAACATGAGATTCCTGTGTTTATGAAACACGGAAATAAGTATGAATTTCCAATTTTTTGATATGGGGCGATTTTGACAAAAATACAAGCAGTGCTTGTAAGAAAGGTGGATTTTAAGTGAGACCAGTGTGACTCCTCCGCTGGACTGGAAATCAAACCATTGATAAATTTTGAATTGAAGTACTTAGTTCAAGGAAAAATTGGGAATCTCTTGATGATGGGATCATGGTCGTTTTAATAATAAAATCCCTTAACAAAATATTAAGTTTTAATCAGATGCTTTCCAATGAATGAACACTCATCGAATCCTAGATCGATTAGGGGAAGGGCTGTCAGTGGCAGGGGACTCCTATCTATCGTGGTGAGATGCGACGAATATAAACGGTTATATTCGGCCGTTGTATCATTGGGTCAAACTTAACTGAGTCGTCATAATAAGGTGAAAATAAACGGTTATATTCAACTATTATGAACTTAGAAGCATAGAGTTTGGTTAAAAATCTATTAGATAGATAAGATCAATCGTTGTTCGCCAAACTATCCAAGAATTATATGTGATATAATTGACAACTGTTGTCTACCTAAATAATCATTTTTAAGGACTTCCAGTGGTTGACTAAGAACATGACGAAATATGGATCTTGGCTCACTAGAAAGAATTATGCGATATACTTTCCGAATTAATA